>JARHVA010000020.1:10925000-11590000 GCA_037957365.1 Torreya grandis
CAAGGCAAAGTAGACTTATAAGGAGTAGATCAAGTTATTTCAAGAGCAAATTAGATGTATCAAGTGTGATCTTATTCATTGTGCTTCAAGAAGTGAAGCCATACTTGTAGGCCTTGGATTTGGCCATTGTAAAGTAGATTGTTGTTCTTATCATTCAATATATAAGATATATATTGTTGTTGGGTTTTTCCCTTAAAATTGGAGGGTTTTCCCAAGACATATTGTTGTGTTCATTGTTCATTGTGTTTCATTTACTGAATGTTTAAATTTTGATCATAAAACTAACACTTTTGTGTTACTTCAATATGAACAATATTGTTAACTAGCATGAGCTTCGCATTAACAATAATTCTTTATTATTCTTGATACTAAACCAAAGTTTCTCCCTCTCATTTTTAGGGGTAGTTTTATTGTAGTCTTTTCACTTAATGACAATGACTTCTTTTTAAATCTTTAACTCGTTAACTTAACAAGAACAAAAACTACATTTTTCACATTTTAACTTGTTAACTTAACAAGGCAACTCACACTACATTTAAGTTAACTAATCTATAACTAAACTCTAAATGACTCATTTCTCTAATAAATATACTTGAGGACATTTTTAACTTCTATGTCCCTTGTTGACAACATCAACATTTTATAAAAGAGAGAAACAAAAATTGTAACACTGAATTTTATATCTATCAATATGTTTTGAGAATCAATGAATGTATCTTTTCATATAGTTATATTTTCTTACCAATTGAAAATTTGTAATGTATAAAATTGATATTTTGTAATGTAGAAGTTGTTATCTAATACATAATTATTAAAGATATTTATAATTATCTTTAAAGGTCATTAGAATAAGAATAATACTATTATTTACATATCATTCTTGTCCCGATAATAAATTTAAAAAGTGGACAATAATTATGAATCAGATTACAACTTTTACATTACATAATATCAACCATTATACTATTTAATATACAAAAACATTCAGCTAAGCCCTAAAAACCTAAACGCTCCTCATTCAAGCTAGGAAATTCTTACTTATTATCATCATTATTTACTCGTGTTAACCTTCTTTTTTTTTCCAATTCTAGAATAGCCACAAATGAATGTATTTTCTTCATTCACAATTTAAAAGAATAAATTTATTTAGGCTTTAGGTATACTTTAATCACTATTATGTGTAATTTTCATAATTTTCAATTTTTACATTTTAACTCTGAGGGTTTTTGGATATGGCTTACAGATTAGCAATACATGCAAGACTACTTGTGCTATATTAATATTTTAGAATTTATGATGTACATGTTACATTATTGTTTGAGTAAAACACCTAAGCTACCTAATCCAATTTGTTTTATATATTAACATTAACATTTTTATGAATAATTTTGCTATCAAATAAGTCTTAGAGAGCTATGTTGTAATGTTTTTCTCCAACTAAGGAAGGTGGCCTTCATCAAATTTAGAATTGTTGGAAAGCTTTTTTGACCAATTGGTACCAAAATCTTCTATAACTTTCCACTCATTTAGAATAGGAAGGAATTCCTTTCCCAAAAAAAAGAAAAAGAATGATTCATCCCCTAAAATATGACTCTTTCATCTGTTTATCCATTGTCCATTCTGGTGGAAGATTTATATGATGTTTATTAATATTTTGAATAAAAATTGGAGTTGTTCTAGATGTTTGTCATTGGGAGGTGTAGGATGATTCTCAGGTTGTTGAGATTGGTTTGTTGTCCAATTAAAATCAATTAATTTTTTAATGTTGGATAAAATTACGATTAACAATTTGGTAATCAAAATTTATATTCTGAAAAATATTTTCAGATCTATCAACTTCAAACTTTATTAAAGAAAAATTAATCACCTGTTGAAATATTTTTGGGCAAATGTGGGATCTAATGTTCTCCAAATTTGGGCATCGTATAATGGAATATTGATCATTTTATAAATTTCCATAATTCAATATCAAATGATAAATCTATTTTTTGACTTGGGAGATATTCCTAGAGTCCAAGATTGTAGATTTTCCTTTTCTTCTTGAGACTTCAAGTCCCTTCAACCATAGAGTTGTGCACGAAGGAATGGAGAGGCTCAAAAAGGCTCTCTTAGCTATTATTAGCAATTTCATGGGTAAGCATAATGTACGAAGCCTATTTCATTGAAGATGGAGTTTTGATAAGGAATATATTTGATAATATTTTTTTCTTAATATATGGATGTACGTACCATCTTGTATTTTTGCATATCAGTTAAATGAAAAAGGAGGTGAAATACAAAGTTCTTGCATGATTCACACTCTTGATGTTGGAGTAAAAGTTAGGCTTTGACATTCAATATTATCAATATCAATTGTTATTTTTTCTAATATTAGCTTTTGTAACTTACATATTGTCAGAGCCTAAGCTATTTTCAACAAAAGTTGTTTAAGGTTTTCACAAGTAATGAGAAGGATCAACACGTATCTAGGGTTTTCTAGATCCCATAATGAGCTTATATATATTTTTTTATATGCACAACCAAAATATTAGCATTTCGAGGAGTTTGGTGCTAGTTCTATAAACTATATCATGAATTACACCAATATCACCTTTGACCAAGCTAGATTCAACCCAAAAATTTGATGTAGGAATAATTTGTTGTCATTTTGATAGAAGAATTTTGGTATCTAATTACTCATCACTAGGATCTAAAAAGTTCCTCTTCTTCATATATTTTTCACTACTCCATGTAATTGATATACTAAATGATTTTAACTTTTCCTTGTTATATGTTGAATCCAAAGTATTTGTTGCATATAAGTGAGTTGATAAATGAAATGAGATTTTTTCTTCAAATGAAAATTAACTATATGTTTTACACTTTAATAAATTTTAATCTTCAACCTTTTATTCAACATTTCATACATTCAATACTAGATTTCAGAAATTCACTTAACATGGATTAGGCATTTTTGGCAAAAAAATATGTCTAATGTAATAAAAATATTGAACATCTACCGAAGGGTTGAACAATAATATGTGTAAAGGTATATCACATATCTGATGGAGATAACCTAAGTCACTAATGAGAATAATAGATATTAAACCAAATGGATCATTTATGTGTTATAGGAAAACATCCTATAAATTTTGATCAATATGTGTCAATAGATTTTGCCCTATGAAACTAACTTCATTGATCAAAATGTATTGGATATATTGTAAAGAATGTTGTAAAGATAAAAATGCTTTCCTTTCCAATAGTTTCCTTTATTTTATAGGTATGCAAAGACTTGAATGGATTGTTGAATTGGCAATATTGAATGCTATAATACCCCTAGATCATGCAAGTAATAGAATGGTGGTTTATTGTGAGTTGATTATAAATTTAGCACAAATCATTTATTATTGATAAGGTATGATTTTTTTAATATTAATTATTACTTAAATAGTAATTTCCAATGGAAGCATTGTGGCACATTTATTATAGTGTCACATACAACTATCAACAACATTTTTTGTGTATATAATGACTAGAAGAGGATGAAATCAATACTAGTTATTCTAGTTAATTTTTTGGTGTCAAAGCAAGTTCAAATTTTGGAGGTGTAAGAGATGGTGAGAGGATGAGGTGAAATCACTCAGATGAACTGTACTATACAAGAGATATAGAGAAAAGTAGAAAAATTAACCGAGATAGTTGTGAATAAAAGACAAAGGAGAGAAGAAGATGATGTAGAAGATGACACAAATCATGAAGAAAAAATTATGCAACAAGAGCAAAAATAATAACTACCATCAATGGAAGAGAGGATGGTTAGATATTTAGAAAGAAGAAATGAAATAATCAAGATTGACACTCTAGATTATGGTGGAATTTTAAAACCAGAAGAGTTGATAGATTGGATGAACACCATGGAATTTTTTTTGCATGGAGAACTATGAGAGAAGATAAGAAGGTAACATTTTCATGCATGAAATTGAAGGGTAAAGCAATGATTTGGTGGGATCACTAATATAAATAATGATAGAGAAAAGGTAAAGAGAAGATCAACTCATGAAAAAAGATGGAGAAAAGCTGAGGGAAAAATTTCTTCCTATGGATTATGCATAAACCCTATATAATAGATTTCAAAATTTGAGCAAGAAAGATCACAATATACAAGACTATACATATGAATTTTACAAGATTTCCATAACATGGAGCATGATGAGATATGAGAGTAGATGGATGAAATGTATGTAAATGGCTTGAAATTTTCTATTCAAGATGAATTAAGCATGTATAGAATACTTTGCATGGAGGAAGCTTATCAGTAAGCTTTAAAGGTAGAAGAAAAACAAAATATATATAATTTTATAAAAACATCTATTGGGCCAAGAAGAGGACAATATACTCCAATAAGGGGATGAGGTAGATTTAATACAAATAGAGGTAGGTTTAATACCACTAGAGGAGAATCATCATGTGGTCTAGAAATATAAGAATATAATAGACAAAGGTTTCAAAACTAGCAAAGAGGAAGATGATTTCATAGAGGACAAAGTTGTGGTGGTGGTAGAGGATGGTTTTCAAATCAACACAGTTCTTATGTCCATTATAGATATGGAGAAGAAGGCCACATAAAATTTGAGTGTCCACACTACCAAGATCAAGAAAGGAAATAAGAGGATCACCCAAGAGTGAATTTAGTTGAAGCTAAAACAAAAGAGTAAAATACTAATGTTGCAGTAGTAGATATTGGAGAAAATCTCATGATGAGAAGAACAATGATTGCTCAAAAGAAATAACATGTGCATAATAAACAAGGTGGTGATGCATGGCTATGAACAAATATATTTCAAATAAGGTGTACTTTAGGAGGTAAGATATGCAAAGTAATTTTAGATTTTGATAGTCATAAAAATATGGTTTCTAAGGATATGATTGAGAAACTAGGTATGCAGTGTGAAAAGCATCCTAATCCTTATCAAATTTCATAGTTTATGAAAGAGAATGAATTTACAGTAGATTTTTTAACCAAATTTTTGATAGGTAAAACTTACAAAGATGAAATATGGTGTGATGTAATACCAATGGATGTATGCCATGTATTATTGGGAAGGCCATGATAGTTTGATAGAAAAGTAGTTCATGATGAAGTAAAGAATGCATAGTTTTTGGAAAAGTGTTATGAAGGTAGTTTTGTTACCTCTTAAATAATAATGGTAGGTTGAAAGCATGTTGATTGCAAAAGATTTTATCATAGGCATGAATATGACATATTACTTTTATGCATTAGTAATGAAGAAAGAAGACATAAAAGTGGTGCATGTACCAACATAAGCAACAATAGTGTTGAAATAATATGTAGATGTTATACTTGATGAGTTATCAGATAATTTACCACCAAATAGAGATATTTAACATCATATTGACTTGATTCTATGATCATCTCTACTAAATCAAGAAACTTATAGGATGAGTCCAATAAAAGATACAAAATTGAATAAATAAGTTATTGAATTGGTGAGGAAGGGTGTAGTAAAGGAGAGCATGAATTATTTGCAACACTAGCATTGCTAACTCCAAATAAATATGGAGGGTAGGAGATGTGTGTGGATAGTAAAGAAATTAATAAATTTAAAATCAATTATACATTTTTATACCTCATTTAGGTGATATGATTGATGTTCTTTTAGGAGAAAAATATTTTACCAAGATTGATCTAAAGAGTGTATACTATAAAATTCAAATTGATGAAGGAGATGAATGAAAAATAACATTCAAGACTAGAGATGGTTTATATGAGTGGATGGTGATGCCATTTGAGTTATTTAATGTACCTAGCACATCTATGAGGGTGATGAACATAGTGGTATGAGAATATAGAGGTAAGTTTGTGATGGTTTATTTTGATGATATTTTAATATTTAGTAAGACTAAAGAAGAACACTTATAGAATTTGAGAATGGTATTATAATTGTTAAGAAAAGAGAAACTCTATGAAAATTTGAAGAAGTGAAAGTTTATGAAAAATAGTTTGGTATTTTTGGGATTTCTAGTTTCAATAGATGGTGTACAAGAATGGGTAAAGAAAATGTAAGGGAATTATCAAGTGGCCTATCCCAAAGAGAATCACATAGGTAAGAAGTTGACATGGCTCAGTAACTTTTTGTAGAAAGTTCATTAAGAATTTTATTAGTCTTGTTTCACCAATAACAAATTATATTAGAGGAAAATAATTTGCATGGACAAGGTAGCAACAAAAAACTCTAAGTTGTTGAAGAACAAAATTATAGAAAAAGCCTATTTTATCATTACCAAATTTTAACAAAGTTTTTGAGGTTGATTATGATATTTTGATTTTGGGAATTGGTGTTATATTGAGTAAAGAAGGGAAACCAATAGCATATTTCAGTGATAAAATGAATGAGGTAAAAATAAAGTATTCTACATATGATGTTGAATTTCATGCCACTATACAAGAATTAAGACATTGGTGCTTAAGGAGTTTAACCTATTTACTAATCATGAGGCTTTTAAGTATGTTGATGGGGAATCAAGAACAACAAATAGTTCTAATTCCACTTGTCAGGATCTTGCTCCTCAATAAGAGCACAATATGATTACCTTGTATTAGCAACTAAACATGTGGAATTAACCAAAAGAAATAAGTAACTAGAATTCACATATAGCACAGAATATGAGAGACAATACACAATCTTGTATTAATACTCATCCAGAAAGAAAATACAATAAAAAAGATGCCACTTCTTCTTCCACCTCTCAGAGGCTTCCCACACCTCAAGGGCTCCTAGTAATTCTCAATCAAGAGTTCATTCTCCTACCAAAAATGGTCCCAACACACAACTCAAACACAGAATTGGTGTTCACCTCTAACCAGTCAGTAATAACCCTGCCAGTACACAAGTACTCAAAGTACTTCAAGTAGATCTCCCATAATCTTGCAACAACCTGCAACTCAAATGATCTTACTTACACATGTAGAACTTCTCCTTGATCTTGCAACAACCTGTAGATCACCCTGTTCTTACAATTGGAAGGATATTCCTTGCCTTCCTCTATTTGCTCATAAATACAATACATGCCAATGGGTGTACAAATAGATCCCACACTAAACAATAACTTAGACTTCTAATTTACAATAATTAGACACGCAACTCAAGACCAAAAAGAGCCTTTACATGCAAACACTCAGTTCAATGAATTAACTGTTCGTGCAATGAATAGTTTTGGAACCGCACAGGCGACCGACGTTGGTCCCTGTCTACTTGGAGTTGACTGACGTCAGCCGACCTCCTGTTGATGTCGATTGCCCTTCTACATTGTAGATGACCAATGTCAGTTACACTGCCGATGCCGGTATCCCTGGAACTCAGCAACCTCCTCCATGTCTACATAGTTGAATCTTTTAGCTCCACAACCTAACAATCTCTCACTTGGAGATAAATAGCTGCAATTGTACCTGTACTTGTACATCATCTAGTTTATTCCCTTGGCTTTGTATCCCTCTTCAAGATCACTCTTGAAGACCAACCACCACAAATCCTGTGGTGCACCTCCTGTCATCCAAATCACCTACCACATCCACATCTACAAACCCATGTAGAAAAGAACTTGAACCTGCATAGCATGTGCACCTGCTGTTGGTCCCTCTAAGAATCCATTGAACTACCCTCCAGTGCTTCTTTCCCATATTGATCCCAAACTTTTTGATAGCTCCCACTGCTTTGGAAATCTCAGGTCTAATACATACCATGCACTTAACCTCATTATGTGAATCAAGACACTGTTCATAGAACTATCCAACCATCAGTGTGCTAACCGGTTTCACACAATCATCTGAAGACAATGTCAACCTATGACCTTCCATGTCCCTAGAACACACTCATGCCAAAGAATCTTGTTGCTCCCAGATTCCTCATGACACACCTCTGAACTAGCTTTACTTTTAGTTCAGCAACTCCCTGTATGTGTAACCCTGCAACAAGCACACAATACAGTAACAGGATAATGTAGTTAATATTATCCAACCTGGTAAAGAGAAACACAATGGTCAAACCTTAATTGTCTTGTAGCTTACTCAAGACCATATACCCTAGCCTTCTGTCTCACGTGTCCATTCCTGCTCTTCTTTATCCTGACCATCCATTCATCTCTCAGTGCTTTCTTCCAGCTGGCAACTTCACCCAAAAACTCCTATTTGGTTCTTCTCCAAGGAATCACATCCTTCATCCATGCTAAGCTCCCACTATTTCCTAGATCTACCTGCTCTGCTTCTTTAATAACTTCCTGGTTCTTGACCATCAGTGAGCAACAAGTAGTGTAAAGAAGAGAAATGATGAATTTGAGGCTTACTTACCCTTTAAGTCCTCCATATGGGTGCTTGAGACTCCTTGACAGCTTGTTGTCTACCTAAAATCCATCTCAGTGACTGATGTCAGTCACATCTCAGTCTGCACCCGACCGTCGTCGGTTCCATGCGACTGCCTCATCACTGACGCCGGTTCCCGCTGATCGATACTGGTGTTTATCTATCCTGAGTCACCATCATTAGGCTGCACATAGCTGATGTCGGTCCCTGTCTAGATGCCGATGCTAGTTTTCTAACCGACGTCGGTCTCTGTGTTTTACTTGTGAGCGATGACTTTTACCCGCGAGCTCTTTTTGGATCAAACCCTTGTCCATATCAACCTTACTCTACTCAAAATTCCTTAGCCCCTTGTGCTGATCTCTGTCTGTCATCTTCTCCTTGAAAACTAAGGCTTTCTTATTCTTATCACAAACATCAAATTTCTCAAGAAACGTCACTTTCTTCTTCTGCATACAAAAATCTCGATCCATGCTTTTCAAATCTGAAATCATACCCTTCGACTCAAGAACATGCATCCCCTTCTTATTCATGTGACCAATCCTATTAAGCCACATCTTCAAATCTACAGCTGAAGTAGATAAACCAGAAAGAGAATCAGTAATACAAGTAGATAGATAAAGTGTACCTACTTTCTAACCTCTTGATACAACAAGTGCACCCTTGGTAACCTTCCAAGAGTCTGCTGTGAGAGTTACTGTGCAATCCTCATCACCCAAATTTCCAACAGAAATCAAATTCTGCTTCAGGATTGGGATATGCATGACCTCCTTCAACACCCATGTGTTCCCTGTCTACAATTTCAGCTTCACTTTCCCTTTGCCAACCATCTGACAAGGCTTACCATCCCCTAAATAAATTTCTCCAATGTCTCCTTGGACATACTCATGAAAAAATTCCCTATTTGTGGATGAATGAAAAGAGGCACCAAAATCTAAAACCCAAGATTCTACTTTATCTAAGGAACATACCAGAGCATCTTGTGCAAAATAATCTGCAACATCTGCTTCTTCATGTCCTTCATACTGATCTTCATCCGACCTGCAATCTCTCTTTAAGTGCCCTTGCTTTCCACATTTCTAGCAGTTTATTCTACCATACCTGGACTTGGATCTCCTACCTATCTTAGACCTTGATCTACCATGCTCGATCTTCTCTCTTTGCCTTCCCCTGCTTTCCACACTCAAAGCATTTCCTGATGATTCACCTATGCTTTTCCTATGAATTTATTCATTCAAGATTACACTCACAACATCATCCACTTTTAATATTTTTGAAGTAGACACAATATTACTAACTGCCATTACCAAACTCTCCCAACTTTCAAGTAATGAGCATAAGATTAAGAGAGCCTTAATTTCATCATCAAAAACAATATTGACTGAACTTAACTGGTTTACCAAACCATGGAAATCACTAAGATGACTATGAACAGATCCACCTTCCAACATTTGCAAATTAAATAATTGCTTCATAAGAAATACCTTATTCAAAGCTGAGGGTTTTTCATATAAATTTGCCAAATATTCCATCAACTCTACTGTTGTCTTAGCCTAAGATAAGTTGTAAATCACAGACGATGCAAGGCTCAACCTTATAGATCCCAGATCCTTCCAATCAAGAACCTCCCATTCTTCATCCTTCATATCCGTGGGCTTGCATGCAACCCCACCCAAAGGTAAGTACAAATATTTCTAATACAGATAATCTTCAAACTGCATCCTCCATAATTGATAGTTCTTGCCATTAAACTTCTCCATTCATAACTTACTTTCTTCTGCCATTGCTATACTCCCACTCAAACAAAAACCCTTGTGAGTAGCCTATAATCAACACACACTAACCAGATCTAAAACACCTGTTAGTAACCCAACCAAAAGCTCTGATACCAGTTGATGGAGAATCAAGAACAACAAACAACTCTGATCCCACTTGTCAGGATCTTGCTCCTCAATAAGAGCACAATATGATTACCTTGTATTAGCAACTAAACATGCGGAATTAAGCAGAAGCAATAAGTAACTAGAATTCACAAATAACATAGAATATGAGAGACAATACACAATCTTGTATTAATACTCATCCAGAAAGAAAATACAATAAAGAAGATGCCACTTCTTCTTCCACCTCTCAGAGGCTTCCCACACCTCAAGGGCTCCCAATAATTCTCAATCAAGAGTTCACTCTCCTACCAAAAATGGTCCCAACACACAACTCAAACACAGAATTGATGTTCACCTCCAACCATTCAGTAATAATCCTGCCAGTACACAAGTACTCAAAGTACTTCAAGTAGATCTCCCATAAGCTTGCAACAACCTGCAACTCAAATGATCTTACTTATATATGTAGAACTTCTCCTTGATCTTGCAACAACCTACAGATCACCCTGTTCTTACAATTGGAAGGATCTTCCTTGCCTTCCTCTATTTGCTCATAAATATAATACATGCCAATGGGTCTATAAATAGATCCCACACTAAACAATAACTTAGACTTCTAATTTACAATAATTAGACACGCAACTCAAGACCAAAAATAGCCTTTACATGCAAACACTTGGTTCAACAAACTAATTGTTCGTACAACGAACAATTCTAGAACCACACAGGTGATCGACGTCGGTCCCTATCTGCCTGGAGTTGACCGATGTCGGCCGACCTCCTGTCAATGTCGGTTGCCCTTCTGCACATAACTTATAAAATAAACATGTGATATTTATCCCTCACTAATCATTATCATTAGATGAATCAAAACATAACTGAATATATAAAGTAATTAAATATTTTCTATCCATGATTAGTACAATAATACAACCACTATTTTCAATGTATAAATGAGTAAATAATTATAATTCATTAAGGATAATGTTTTAATAGTTATAAATACAATGCAAGATATAAGATACAAGGTTCCATGGAGCATGAGTTCTCAAACTCCAGTATCTATGGCAATCTCAAGTGTAGTGTCCAAAGAAGTACTGTTGTGAGGAGGGAGTGCATCATCCAAGAACTTTTACACACCAACCATAAACCAATGAACCCCCATAGAATCTTTCATCAGGGGATCGACTTCTCTTCATTGATGAGTAGATAGTGATGGTGTGGGAATTCAGAGACACAAGCTAGTACCCTTGTGCCATAAGATTTATAATACATTATGTGTACTATAAATAAAATATATTCTAACATGATATTTCAAAAAAAATTAAATAATACATATGAAATGATAATGTCTAACTAAAAATTACTTTGACCAATATTTTAAAATAGCTATTGATCTTTAATATTAGTTAAATTCATACACACCACTGGATCAGATTACGTTCATATGGCATTGGTAATACTAGTAATCTAGTGAAGGCCATCTCACTACTTAGTACCATAAATATAATATTTGGTTGATATAAATATAACCAATAGATTCATACAGATTACTTTCTACTAGTATGCATAAAACATGTTAAATATATAAATAATCAAAATCCATACATTTAGTCTATTAAACATATGAATGAATCTCCACTATCTTGTTTATCACATAATAATAAGCATAACAAGTAAACTATATACCAATCAAATATAATATATATTTAGACTGCATATTTTTAATTTCTATAATTTGATATAAATATATAGTACATTCTATGTCAAGCAATAATATCACAGTCCATCATTTTTATGTACATACTAATCAATTTCAATAGTCAATCATAATAAATAAAGTTATAAATCTCTTGAAAACATAATATTTTATTTAAATATCTTGTTACATTTTTAGAAGGTTGCATGCATCTATAAATAGTGTTCTATTCTTCAGGAATCTATGACTTAGTTTTTAACAAACAATAAAAACAAAAATATAAGCACACCTCTCAATGTATTAATATATGTTATATATATGCATTTGAGTATATAAGTCCTCATATCAACATATTTCATATATAAGAGCACTTGTGTATACTAAATATATTCATAATATATACCACATGTAAGTACACAACCTATGTGTCTGTGTGTGTACTATTTTGTCACACTAAAAGTAATTTATATTTTCTATTCATAAAGTAATAATCAGGGTCTATCACCAAAATTTAACATTTTTTGAATGCTTGTTCCTATTCAATTATTTCCAAGTCTTGATCTATTTATGGTAAAATCCAAATTAAATCTATTACCCTATTTTCCCCCTGTTCTGGTCTTAAACTAAAAAATATATCCAAGATTGTTGGTAAATAGGGTGCTATACTCAAAATTCTATTCGTATTTATATTTTTCTTTATTTACCTACTGAAGGACTTTTATATTTTCTTGAGATTCATGAATTCCCAATAAATCAAATTGACACCCAATCAAATAACCAGTCTTTTCATAGTTTAATTCTTATTTGAACTGTACAATAGTCATGTATTTAGTTCACTTCCATAATTATAAGTTTGACTCTATCGACCCAAATGTTAAAAGACTTCATTCAAACTATAGGTCATAATATCTTCCTAGCTTATATATATTCTTATGTGAAAATCCATTAATTTTATCTCCCAAATATATCAATTAGATGTAAATCCATTAATTATTATTATTATTATATATATATATATATATATATATATATATATATATAATTGTTTTAAAGGTCAAAAGCACACAATCCATGTAAATCCCTTTCATTCATCAAAGTCACTAATCAGTAAAAGCCAATATCACAAATATGATATTTGCAATGTTTGAGAACATTACCTAAATCCCTAGTAATGATTATGTTGTGTTAATGTTGTGAATGATTATTATGTTTTAGAATTTTGGTAACAAATTTACAACATCATTACTACCATTCCTAATTTTGGTAATGTCATAATAATACATTTTATGTCATAATAATGTACATGTTTTTTATTATCTAATTCACTCAACTTACTGGTTTTTATGTAATTTAATCACTATTATAATACCAAATATACATATTAAATTCAAATCTCTCAGGTTTGAATTTGTCAAGATGCAATTGGTTTATACAAATACTACTTCACTATTTTTAAAGGATGAATATACACTCAAAATTTGTATATATTTATAAAATGTTTATATAATAACTACATGTGGTTTATATATGTATATCCTCCCATATATTATCCATTTTTATATCTTCCCATGGTTAAAATATCAAATATATACATAGACCACTTATTTATATATTTCCACAGTTTTATAAAATAATTACTCACATAGACCTTAAATAAATGCATTATCATGATTTGATATACACAAATTTTTTATGAGATATAATATCACCACCATTTTAATAGTCATCTAGATGATACCATAAGTCTTCACCCTCCTTTCCTTTTCTTCACTTCATTTGCTCAACTCTTCTTCTCTTCTATGCTCTGCACCTTCCTTTATCCAATGTGTACTCCTCTTTTCTCTTCTCCTATTCTCTTCTTATCCTTCTACATCACCCCAAATTCCTTTCTCTCTTTAATTTTATTGAATGACTTTACCTTTTTTTCTTAAATATCTCAGTTTTGTCTAAAGCTTGCCACTTTCTTTTTGTAAAGCTCGTTGTTTTCTTTCCCAAACTTCCTTAACTTTACTTTATTCATTTTTTTTCTTCATGTGTTTTTTTTCTTTTTTTTCCATTTTTCCATTTATACATTTTTTCTAATTCTAAGATAATAATTAAGTCGATTAATTTTAACTTTCAAAAGCCCTTAAAGTGTAGCCATTTTAGTAATAATTTAACAAATAATGTCTAGGTTTAGTTCATAGGTTAGTGTCGGGATAATCAATATAATTTTGTTATTGATTTAGTATAGATGATCAACATCATGACTTGATAACAATAAGACTAATATAAGATTGATGATACTTTTTATTAGTAATTTGTATTTCACACACTATTCATGAAAATTTACATTTTTACAAACATTCATAATCATTAATACATTAACATGACATAAATTCATAGTAACATTATACATCCAAATCTACATATAATAACCACAATTTAATCACAAAAGAATAATCCCACATAAGCATTAAACTAAGCTAACACAAAACTAACATGCATAAACAATTATCTAAATGCTGACAACTTCAAAATTATACTAACACTAATCATTCAAACTATGCATTTCATATGTACTATATAACATGGTATATATTGAGGTTCTATCCATTCATCTATCATCCCCAAAACCTCCATCTATGTCACCCTTTCTAATGATGCTCTCCCTCCATCATGCTCTGAGGGATGAATCTCTCCTCCATCCAACTCATGATAAGAAGTTAGTCCGTCCATAGCATTGTTATATATATCATAAAATACTTCTATAATAATAAATCAATATGATAATAAGGTAAAGAGTATACATTAAAGCTAGCTCATAGTAATGAATTCATGTAATCAAAACAACATACAACTATCCCATAATAGTATATGACTTACAACTTAGTTAGATAATAATTAAATCAAATTATCAACCATAAAAATCTACAGAAATCTAGATGGAACATATTGTATGTATGTATATATTTGTGTATTTATATGTGTGTGTATTTTTATTTATATATATACATATATGTATATCTATATACATATACATATATGTACACACACATACACACACACACACACACAAACAATTTTTAATTTCTATGTTAAAAATATTAATATATATTGTATTTAACCTTGATAAAGACATCTCTCAAGGTATTGTACATAACATTATCTACAATATATAGTATAATTATTAAAAAGTATAAAATTAAACAATATTTAAATAATTTTTTAAACAATAATTTTAAATTAAAACTTTCAAATTTAGAAACTAAACTACAATTTAACATTTAATCATGTGTGTGTACATACATACATACATACATACATATACATACATACATACATACATATATATATATACACACACATACACACACATATATATACACACACACACACACACACACACACACACACACACACACACACACATATATATATATATATGTTTGTGTGTGTGTGAGAAACTCAGATTCACTCACACACACTTTTTAATTTCTATGTTAAAAATATTAATATATATTGTATTTAACTTTGATAAAGACATCTCTCAATATATTGTACATAAAGTTATCTACAATATATAGTATAATTATAAAAAGTAGAAAATTAAATAATATTTAATTAATTTTTTAAATGATAATTTTAAAATAACACTTTCAAGTTTAAAAACTAATATACAATTTAACAATTAATATTTAAAAATTTAAAACATCAAATTACTTATAAATTTAAAGCCTACACAATTTAAAATTCCTAAAAATTAAACATTTTATTAAAAAACCTAAACTATATATATATATATATATATATATATATATATATATATATATATATATATATATATATATATATATATAAACTTATACACACACTTTTTAATTTCTATGTTAAAAATATTAATATATATTGTATTTAACCTCGATAAAGACATCTCTCAATGTATTGTATATAAAGTTATGTACAATGTATAGTATAATTATAAAAAGGTAGAAAATTAAATTATATTTAATTAATTTTTTAAACGATAATTTTAAATTAAGTTTAAAAACTAAACTTTAATTTAACATTTAAAATTTTGAAATTTAAAACATCAAATTAAATATAAATTTAAAGCCTACACAATTTAAAATTCCTAAAAATTAAACATTTTATTAAAAAAACCTAAAATATAGTATTTTAATTTATCAAGAAGTTAAATATTACAATTTTATCAAAATCAAAAATTTAAAAACCTCATAATACAAAAGCCTTAATAAATTCTCACTAAATATCTCTATTAGAATAATATAAGTAAATATTATAATATTAGTTATCTTCAACAAACAACTTACTATTAAGATCTCATAATTTAACTGGAATGTGTAAGCTAAGTTCAATAGAATAGATGTATGACACCTAGTTGAAGTCAAATTTTGTAATGCTTATTGAATTTATTTAGACTTATTAAAAGTTTTCAATGTCTCTTAAAATCTAATCATAAATTTAATAGATGAAATATTTTAAAAAAATCATTGTTTTTTTATTATTATTATTTTATATAATTTTTTACTCCATAATCATATTTAATAATAAATTTTAATTATAAAAAAATCTAACAAAAAATAAATCTAAATAATATTGAAGAGTATATCCACATTAAAAGTCCTTTAAATTATAAATAACTCAAATATATGTGATCCTTGTCAATATCTTAATGAATATTCACTCATCTATTTTCATTTAGTACTTACACCCTTAATTTCAATCATGTATAATCAATGAGTATACATATTCATTTATATTTAACAAGATTAATTATTGTTTTAATAATGTTAGTCATCATATTAATTTATTTAATGTATCTTCATTAAACCATACAAAATTTTAAAAATAAATACAAAGTTCAATGAGTATACATATTTGTATATCTTTCTTAAGAGTAGTTATTGATTTAATTTTGTTAGTCATTACCTTAGTTTCTTTAAAGTATCTCCATTAAATAATATAATTTTTTAAATGAGTATACATATTTGTATATCTTTCTCAAGAGTAGTTATTGATTTAATTTTGTTAGTCATTACCTTAGTTTGTTTAAAGTATCTCCATTAAATAATGTAATTTTTTTGAAATAAATATAAAGTTTAACTCTTAAAGACTCTTTGTCTTATCATTTTCTTTCCTTTTAAGATAACCATTTTAAATTTTATATAGAATTTTGTATTAATATGAATTGATATAAGTGTTTTTCATTTTCTATATAATGTTGATTATAATTTGTATAAAATTGTATACACACAAGTATTAATATTATGGGGAAATATATTGGAATAATTATCCAACTCAAAATATATAGTTGCAAGTGTCTTGGTTGGTACCAGAAGGATTTCAAATCCTATAATGCTCTCTAGACATTTCCTCAGTTGGGCATTAGACTATGTACACAAAAGGTTTTTAAAGTAAATTAATGAGGGATGCCCTCAATATATAATATTTATACTTTCTCTAAAATTTTATTACATAATATATTTATAAATGGATCTAATGATAAATCACTATAAGTTGATTAAAATATCAGACAAAAAATCCACTAACTCAATTGTTAGCTCACTTTGCATTTACTAGGTATTTCTTATTCACTCTTACCTACTCAATGGCTCTTAAGCCTCTTTGTATTCACGTAATCCTTCTTCACTACTTTAATTCATTTTACTAATCAAATACCTCTGCAATATTTCCTTTTAACATCAACCTCCTTAGTTCAAACTCTATTTTCATGTTCTCTCTCTTTATCCTTTCTCTATTATTTACAATTTTCTTATGTGTTTTCATAAGTCTGCATGCTACTTTGACTTTTTCCTTTCACAATCATCTTAAGAGAATATACCTACTCAATTTTATCTCATTTCATGCATCCAGCCATTCCACATAAACCCCAAGCCTCAACTCTTCACTTAACTCTTCTTTCCTCTTTGACACCTTCCTTCTACTAACCCTTTTTTGAGGAAAACCTCCTTGTTCTGAGTAAACTACAAAGCTCCCAACCAAACTAAACCCACATTAATATATCATTTTACATCACATATCTCATGTAGGGACTTTCATAATTTAACTATCTTTGGAGAACACCTAACTCAACACACCTCAAGACTGATTAGGTCTCCTAGGCCTAATTCAAGGCTACTAACTATGAAACCATGCCATACATACTCAAATCAACTTTACACATTATAAATCCTCTTCCTATTATATAAATACAACTATCTACAAATTTTAATGATATTTTAGTATTTAAATCACTTGTTATCTCATTTTTTAGTTTCAAACCTTAACTTGTGTTGTCTTAGTTTGCACCTACCTTAGAGGATAATAAATGAGATAAAATGACATTTTGACCCTTATCAAATATTCTAAGGATTTAAATAAATCTAAACTTACCTTATGCATCTTCTCAAACTATTACTTTTATTTTCTCAATACTAAATCACTCCTAACATGTAGTTTTGCTGAATTTTAGTAGCCCTGTAACATGACTATGTCAACAAATAAGACATAGTAAACCCTTAAGACTCTTTACCTTCATTTCAAATAAATTAAAAGAATCACACATATGGAAAGACAATATCCCATAACACTCACAATACCTTAAGTCCTCAACTCCATTTCCAAGAACTCTATATGGTCTATTTTTATGACTTTGCAAACTTAAAATTATTACTAATTGGGTTGTATATAGTCTTCCCATGTATTTTTCATGTTTTCAATAGTATTGAGAATTTCAATATTTTTACATTAATTTCATAAATATCCTCTATCCCTTAAAAATATTTCAATCATATATAATGACACTTTAAACTGACTATGTTCTCCTCTTTCTGACTGTGCTTGAAGACAAAGTATTGAAATTTGGGTTTCACCACTTTGAATCTATAGACTAATGACTTGAATCTTCTCTAACTATAGATATTAACACCATAGGATTGATCATAAACCACTAGACATTTATTTACATTTTAATCTATCCAAAGAAGCTTTACAAGTAAGGATAGAGTTCTTGATATGTCTTTTTTTCATTTTCTCTCCCCAACCTTGCCTTGTCAAAGTGTTACTATTCTTTCCACCTCCTACTCTTCCATTCAGACTTCCTACATGTATTACATTTTTTATATTACCTCCAACATGAAAATTACTTGGTATTCTTGGCCACTACATGTAGCATGGTAGTTACACTTCCATTATTCTTGGTTTACATTATCTTTTCATGATATGCATGTTGAAATACGTTACCATATATATTTTGGTTTACATTGAGAAAAAATTTCCATATATCTTTGATACTTTATATAAAATTAAGTGAGACCTTGTTTACATGAATAGTTGATGGCTCAAGTAGACACTCCTCCCTCTCTATGAGCCTAGATAGACATAGGCATCACTACTACAATATCGTCTTCACAGGAGTTGATAGAAGTATATATTAACTTGTAATTTTGAATTGTATAAATAGACTTGTTTTAATAATTTTACTACATACTTGGGGAGAATATTACTTATATGAATGCATTATGTATGTAGGGTTATCCTATGACATCTAATATTCCTAGTTAGATGATTATTAGGGTAAATTTTCATGTTTATCACGTATTTTAGATGCCTATTCAAACATTTGAGCCTGTCATTGACTTGTTTAAGAGTCAAAAATATATTGAGTAGGACTATGAGCTTGTAGTAAGTGCATGTTTAAATAATTTTTTATTTTAGTTTGAAATTAATTTACTAACAATTGGTTGAATGTATTTTATGTTAGTTTTTTATTAATACTTGTATTTGAATAGGTTTAGCTACAAGTGAGTTATGAGCATAGGACCTATAATTAGATCTTAGAGCAATCCAAGACATTAAATTTGTCTCCATCTAATAGCAGGGCATTTCGGGGAGAGTCTTCTTTGAGGAAGGAAAAGAGAGAGAGGCTATTTGATGAATAGGATGTATTACATGAGATGTGATTTTTTGTATGCCTATATGGCAATTTATGCATTTTTGGCATTGTATATGAATATATAGCATTCACCCAACAATAGATACTATGTTGGTAGATATAATTTTTTGTATGCCTATCACAACAATCTATTTATTATTGACATTGCACACATGTGCCTATATTGTATGCCTATCATGGCAATCTACCTAATTTATATTTAGTTTTTATTTCATTGTGTGTTATTGTATAGTTTTATTTTGATCTTCCAAACTATTATCTATCAGATCTTGTATTTAATGTTGACATAAATGAGGATTAAAAAATTGTTCTTTTCAATGCTATAAATCTCAGACCTCCCATATTTTTTTAAATTAAATTTTTTATTTCATTATGTGTAGTGGAAATGACTAATGACACTCTTATCTATTTTTCATTTGTCATCACCCATTTAAAAAATTTCAATTTATCATTAACACAATTTTATTACACTTAAAATTCATACCCAATCATGTTCAAACTTGTATAATGCAAAGACATAAAATCATTCATAAATCCCTAAAAATTTCTCACTCAGATAACTATATGTGTAAGTTACCTGATATTTCACCTTCACCTAGCTCTAATGCCTTTTTGACTAGATTTTATTGAAACTAGGCCTACTTCTTATATGACTTCTATGATTCTTGTTCTTTTATATTTTCTCTCACATCTCAAGTAATCTCTATGAATACCTCTTATACACTTAACTCCTTTTGGTGACCATGTGCATGATCTAATTCTTCATATTTGCATATTTATCTTTGCTAAAATTTCAAGAAAATTCTACCTGACCTTGAATATAATGTTTTTATTATGATAAAAGGCAACCTTATCGACTTGAAACCTAATATTCACTCATGAAACAATGATCCATCTTTGGCCAAAACCCTTTATCATCCACTACTACCACCCAATGTGCAATTTGCTCTTTTATGTTTAATAAGGCTATGGAATTCCTATTCATATGATATAAGATCATGAATAAATAAAACATTGCTTATCCACTCTTCTCAACTTGATTCAAAATACACTCTCAAATAATCTTCTTTTAAACTAGTGAATTACTCATTAGGTCTGCTCTTAACTAGTCACCAATCTCTTGGATCCACTCTCCTTATTTTGAATAATATTAGTTAAGACACTTTGTATAGGTCTTATAAAAACTCAAGGATTTATTTAGGTTTCAAAACTTACAATAAATCAACAAACTATAGGTCTTTAAGAGATTGAGCTCTCATTCTCAAATTCTATCTTTTTAAGTTTTTAGGTCTCTAGAACTAGTTGTTGTTCCAATAAGTCAATTTCTCAAAATAGAGTTTATAACTCTTAAAAATTATATTTATAGTATTAATTTATAAATTTTAAAATTGTATAACCCTTACTCAAGTTTATATAACTCAAATCAACCAAGAACTCATCTTACCCAAGTTTTAACATGTTCTGCAAGTCAAGAGTTTAGTAGAACTATTGTTCCGATGATTCTTGATCAAAAAATGACACTAAGAACATGTCCATATGGGGGATAAAATTTAGGTCTAATTCTTTTTCCTCCAATCAGGTTCAATTGACAAACCCAACACCCATTTTGACTTCAAGAATGCCCTTCCCAATACAAAAAATTATAATTTTTAGCCTAAATTCAAACACACGTAAAATGAAACCTATAAATCATTTATGTGAATCATCAGATCTCATCCCTACATATTTAAAACCTATTATTTCACCTTGGATCACTCATGTGGAACATTTGAGAGCAATCCATTTGACAAGTTTAAGTGATGGGTCCAAAAATGCAACTTTTTGGCATTGAACAAGTAACTTCTTGAGCTCCAACTACCATTTATACCTATAGGACTTCCACATAAGAATATATCAATTATATAATGCAAAAATAATAAAATTAAATTTTATCACATCACCACAATGTTTAAATCCACTTAGAAGTGCTTTTTCACTACCATTATAGAACATGGAAACACTGACAACAAATCTTGTCAATGTTTAAGTTGTGGTTTCAGAACTGTGGTTTTAATGCTTCTTGACCAAAAATTGACACTACCAACAAGTCTAATTGGGATGATAAAATATATTAATATGTTCTTAGCCTACCATAAGGCCTGATCAACAAACCCACCACCCATTCTGGCCTCAAGAATGCCCTTTCCAATATAAGAAAAATGCAATTTTTTAGCCTAAGTTCAAATATGCATAAAATGAAACCTATAAGTCATTTATGTGAATCATCAGATCCTTAAACTACATATTTAACACCTCTAATATCACCCTATAGTGATTAGGTGGAGCCTTTGAGAGCAATCTATTGTACAAGTTGTAGTGAGGCGTCCAAAAAGCAAATTTTTAGCATTGAACAAGTAACTTCATGAGATCTAACTACTATTTATACCTTTAGGACCTCCACCTAAGAATATATAACCTATGTCATGTATATATATGAAAATTACATGTTATCACATTATCACAGTGTTCAAATCCACCCAAAATTGCATTTTCACTACTTTTCTAGAGAGTGGAAATACTGATAACAAATGTTGTCAGACTTTAGATTTTGGTTGTAGATCTCGTTTTGATTCTTATTGACTAAAAACTAACACTATAAAATCATATAGGAGGGTGGATAACATATATTACCAGGTTTTTATCCTCTCATTAGGCTTGATTGACAAACCCACCACCCAATCTAGCCTAAAGAACACCCTTCCCAATAGAAGAAAAATGCAATATTTTAGGTTGAGTTCAAACATGCATAAAACTAAACTTGTAAGTAATTTATGTGATCCTTAAAATCCATAAATTTCATATTTAATCCATATAATTACACCATAGAGTAATTAGGTGGAAACTTTGAGAGCAATATGTTGGACAAGTTGCAGTGAGGGGTCTAAAAAGTAACTTGTTGGCATTAAACAAGCAACTTCTTGAGCTCCAACTGCCATTTATACTTCCAGGATCTCCACCTAAGAATATATAAATTTTATATAATATATATAGGTAAATCACATGTTATCACACTACCACAATGTTCAAATCAACTTGAAAGTGCATTTTCACTATCATTTTAGAGCATGGAAACACTGGCAACAAACGTTGTTAAAGTTTAATTTGTGGTTGTAGAACTCAAGTTTTGATGTTTTATAACCAAAAAATGACACTTATAACATGTATGGGTGGTATATAATGTCTATTACTAGGATTTTGGCCTCCCAGTAGGCTTGATCGACAAACCCACCACCCATTCTAGTCTCAAGAATGCTTTCCCAATACAAGAAAAATGCAAAATTTTCACCTAAATTTAAACACATGTAAAACAAAAATTGGAAGTCATTTTAATGAACCATAAATTATTTTTGATACCTATTTAATCCATATAATCACACCCAACATCGCTCAGGTGGAACCTTTGAGATCAATCTATTGGACAAGTTGCAGTGAGGGGTCAAAAAAAATAACTTTTTGGCATTGAACACGCAACTTCTTGAGCTCCAACTACCATTTCTACCTCTAGAACCTAAACCTAAGAATATATCACCTTGATCACATCCAAATAGTAAAATTATATGTTATCACACTTACAAAATGTTTAAATTCACCCAAGAGTACATTTTCACTACCATTCTAGAGCATGAAAACACGGACAAAAAATGTTGTCAAAGTTTAAGTTATAGTTATAGAACTCTAGTTTTGATGTTTTATGACTAAAAAATGAAACTAAAAACATTTATAAGGGTAATATAACATCAAATACCAAGTTATTGGCCTCCCATCAGCCCTGATCGACAAACTCACCACCCATTCTGGACTCAAGAATGCCCTTCCTAATATAAAAAAAATGTAAATTTTAGCCTAAATTCAAACATACATAAAATGAAACTTTTAAGTCATTTCCATGAACCATCAGATCCTTAACCTACCTATTTAAACCCTTTAACTTTAATATAGATCACTCATTTGGAAACTTCAATAGCAATCCCTTGGGTAAGTTGCAGTGAGGGGTCCAAAAATGCAACTTTTTGGCATTAAACAAGCAACTTCTTGAGCTCTAACTATCATTTCTACCTCTAGGACCTCCATCTAATAATATATCAGTTTTATCACATATATATAGATAAATTACATGTTATCACACTATAAAAACTTTTAAATCCACTGAAAAATGCATTTTCACTACCATTCTAGAGCGCAGAAACACTGACAACAAATGTTATCAAAGTTTAAGTTATGGTTGTACAACTTTGGTTTTGATGTTTTTTGATTAAAATATAACACTAAAAACATGTTTGTGGGGGTGAATAACATCTATTACCATGTTATTATCCTTTCATAAGGCTTGAATGACAAACCCACCACCCATTCTAGCATCAAGAATGCCCTTCCTAATACAAAAAAAAGCAATTTTTTAGCCTAAGTTCAAACACACATAAAATAAAACCTGTAAGTCATTTCTTAATATTTTATCATGTCTAACTTGATATTTGATCACATCAAACCTAAGATTATTTTATCTTCAAGAATATATGATTTTTTATTGATAGTGCCAACCATGTGAAGATGGAAGCTTATCTGTCACCACTAACCTATAAAAAGTTGTTAGCAAGTAATTAAAAATGAAATTCATATGTACTACCCAGAAAATAAAAAACATTTGGTAAAATTGATTACATATACATTTGAAAATTCAACATGGCTAAATATTTTAATCTAATGAACCACTATGATCTGATCTAACCTTGATAGTATCAAGAATAGCTTCATGGTCTGACTCCCAAACTTTCCATAGTTTCCTCTTTAATGGCCTCAAGTGATATTATTTTAATTGAATATTTGTTACAAGAATCAAATTTGAATAGTGAAGTATCTTCCTATTCATTTCAAACTCTTCAAACAACCATTGATCAGAAAATTTTCAAGACTAAGGTCCAATGACTACCATTGACCTAGTGGGATAGTCAATGTTTTCTCCATCTATAACTAGGGAAGTTAATTTTTTATTTCTATCTACACACCAACACAAGTAGTAATGAGTGCCCTATTCATTATCCTCATCTAAAATAACTAAAAAAACATGCCCTATATCACAAAAAACCATTTTTAGTGATAATATGAATATATATAATGAAAACAAATTATGCATAATGAAAAATATTCTACTTGGCTACACTAGATCAAATACATGGTCAAAGTAATTTGATGATGTCATAATTATAAGTTGAAATTATATTATAACTTGATATGTGTTGGAATCAAAATGATTGAGACGGAGGGGTGAATTATTCTTCACAACTTTAAACAATCTTACTTAAGCAATCATAGATAGTTTAGACAAACATGTACATCTTAGCAAGGATAAGCACTAATCTACAAGAGCATGAAACACATAAACACAAAATATATGTGGGAAACCCTTGAAGGTAAATAAAATCCACTAATGATGCAAATGGACTATATTCCTATAAGATAAATACCAATTTAGTTAAGCACCCACTTCACATGGAACACCAACCCCTAGGTGACTCAGCACCAAATCAGCCACCTAAAACACTTGATCACCTTCAGAATACCTTGTTGATCATACAATAAATGATGATCTCATTCCTCATCTCTTTATACACTTATATCCCTCTCAAAACTAGTTATTAGCCTTCTTTACTCAACTAACCCTCTTCTTGACTTGATTAGGTCATATGACCTTGATCCTTACACACATAAACTCTATCAAATGTTCATCAATGATATTTTATCTTATTATGATGGTATAAAAGACCTCCTTCTACTCTAAAAAATCCTTTCTTGTCCTCTTACCCAACTAATCTAGAATATTTTTCATCCTTCATAGTTCCTAAGATCTCCCAAAACTAGTATAGTACTGAAGAACATTCTAAGAGATTTCCAATGCCTATTAGAATGTGTAAAATGGACATCATATGCTCTATATATCACTTTTAAAAGTTTGGATTTAAAATTAGTCAAATTTTTAACAATGATGTGGATGGCTGACAAGTGGACCAATCAGCATGTGACACATGGTATTGCAAAAATGAATGGTAAAAATGGTAAAAAGGTGTTTTGTTTTTCCCTCCAATCTTCAACACTCATGTTCAGACAAATGGGCCCCATTATTTGTTGTTTGGGGACCCTCATCTTGTATTGACACACTCTTTTTACTAAGGGGTGTCTTTGCCTCCATTACTTCACATTACCATTGTTATGTTTTTCATATATATGCCTCTGTGTTGTTTATATGCTTCATATGGGACTAATAATCTAGATATTTTAATTATTAAACCAATTACATGTATTTTCCATGTCACTTATGTATGCCATCTCAATTGAAGTATGTCATCTTGAGTTATTCCAACTAATATCGAAGGATATGTTTGTCATTGACAACTCAACTAACCAACATCTAAGTTCATCCACACAGACCTATAAACTTAACAAAGTCATTTACACTGAATCTAAACCAAACTCAGAATGTTTAAACCATGCCAACCAAAAGGAGACATAGACATGGTTGAAGCCACATCACCTATCCCAATGACAACCTTTTTTAAGGTTTAAGGTAAGTTATAACCAATGCATATGGGATAAATGTCATGGCTTATGTGGTTCGAAAAGAGTCCAAATGTCCACTATGGTAATGGAACCCATGACATATGACAAAATATTTAAGCGGATTAACAAATCTACCACACTATTAAAAGTGTTATAAAAGGCACAAAATTATATTTGTACAAGGCAAGTTAAATGACTATGTAAAATTTATAAAGAATAGTTTGTAGAAATTGGCATTTTTGACCAATCTAAAGGCATTTTCAAATCTCAGAGTAAACTAGAAAGTTGTTTAGAATTATGAAATGATTTTTTTATATATTTTTTCTCTTGATTTGGTGTTCATTTGATGTGTTTTTGAGATATTAAAGTGATGCTTTGATGTAGAACACTGGGAAGAGATTTTGCAAGTGCTTTGGGAAGGTGGAGGATGGTTGTTGAGTATTGTCAATGTTTTTCAAAGGTCTAATGGCATGATTTTTCAATTTTTGAGATTCCATTATATTTTTACAAGTTGTATTATTACTTAAAAATATATTTTTAATGGATTGGATTTCTATTTAGTAATCCTAGAGACATAGCCCATTTGCGTAAACTTTGTAAACAATCTTGGTGTCTTTATATTCTATTATGAATTTAGTTTTCCATAGATTTTAATCAATTATTAAATATTTGGATGAAATTTAATTAAAATAAGACACTTAAGGGAAATCATATAAGTGGATTTTTGATCATTTTGAATGTGGAGATGATGTGAATGAGTTATTGAAAACACTCATATCTCAGTTTTGAATCCATTTTAATCACATTATAACAAGTTTGATCAAATTTATTTAAAATATCATTTTCATTATCCATTTTTAAACTATTTTAATATTAGGGGGTCATCTATAGTTTATGGATCAATTTGGTATTAGAGCAGTTAGAATGTAAGGATTAGCTTCTGATTGTGTGCAAGTTTGATTTTAGTTCAGTGTTTGGTTGGATTATTTGTAGACATTAGACTTATTTTTTACTCCATTGTAGTGTTGGAAGTACAAGTTGTCCAAGCAAGAGAAACTTAATGAGCTTGAAGCATTTAATATGTAGATTCAAGAAGAGAACTCTCTCTTGAGATAAAATTTTTATTCCTTGGAAGAGGAATTTGAAAGGTTGAAAACCAAATTTTAAGACAAACATGAGCTCTTGGTAATACTAAAAAATGGTAAATGAATGAAGGATTTACCTTCCACATCAGATGCATAAACCATGATAGATGAATGCACTATAAGTAAGTCACCATGTAGTACTTCCTTTCATTCAATTTTAGATATTACTTTTGGTGATTTTAAAAAACACACTAAGGTTATTGGATCTAAATTGTTAGATAAAATGGGATTTAATGGAAAAGGCCTTGGAAAAGATGGCCAAGGTAATACTAACCCCATCCAGGTATAGGATAAGCCTCTCCATGTAGGATTGGGATTCATTTTTGGTGATATGATTGAAACAAGTGAATGCTCTAAGTCAGTTGAAACTATGAGGAAGAGACATAGACCACAGCCCACAAAAGGTAATGGTAGTTTATATTTTGTCAAATCTTCTAATGAGACTTTGGTATCTCATAGTGATGGATAGATTTATCATAGTGTTAGTGATAATCTTACCAAGTTAACTATTAAACCCTAAAGTGTTGGAAACCACATAGATAAAAGGTATAAACCATCACCTAGAGAAGGTATAAAAACTTCCTCTTATCATACTTGAGGTAATGTTGATTCTTTTAGACAACATAAATATTCCAATGTTCCTTTTTACTATAGTATAAAAAAAATCGGTATGTTTATCCATTCAATGTTTATGGATTATCCAATCACTATGTAGTCAAATGTTGGAAACATAAATCTTTGTTAGGAAAGATATTGAAACACCATTCTCTTAGATAGTGTTCTGACAATAGAAGTAAGCGTATGTTTTCAAAAAGAGTTGATAAACATTTTTTTACTCATTGTAATATGAAAGGACATGAGATTAATAGGTGTTGGCAGATTCATCCCAAATAACATTGGAGAGTTGTGAAAAAGGAAAGCATTATTAATCCAACAATTTTAGATATAATCCATGTAGAAACTCAAGTAAAATCTAAGGATAATCTGGTTAAGTGGTTTGGAAATTCCTTAATTTCATGTTTGCATAGCTATGATAGTTTATTAGCATGAAAATGTTCAAAGTAGTTTTGGTATTCCATTGAAATTAAAAGGAATATATTTTAGTGTTAAACATATATTTTTGGAGCTACCAGCTGTGAGAAAATATGAGTGATAGGTTTATCATACTTGGATTGTTTTCTCACGTTCATGGTTTTCTAAAATATTTATTTTGAATCTCCTAATATTTTTTTGAGTCATAATGCATTGATAAAGGATTTAACTCATGTTTAAACTTGGAGATATACCTATACAATTTTTAGCTTTGAATAGGGTTTATTGGAGTAACGTGTAGAGAAAAGCCAAGAGATAGGTTTATCATACTTGCATTTTTTTCTCACATTTGGGTTTTTGTAAAACCTTTAGTTTGAAATTTGACATTAATTTACGTAGGTTGATGGGCACATTAGTAGTATTTAGTTTTCCATACTTGTAATTTAGAGTAATTAATTTTTTGGGAATGCATCTAAATTTGGCATGTATATGTTGGATGAATTTTAAGACCCATATTTTGGGCAATGTTTTCTAATCACAATATAGAATTTGGATTGTTACCATACTTATAAATCACATGTAGTATAAGACCCATGTGGGCAATAAATGTGATTTTTAAATATGGTTACAATGTTAGAGTACATTCTGATTACACTGACAAAGATGTTTACAATTGCACCAGGTGATCTTTTGCAATGATGGAAGTTTCACCATTTTGGATTATGTCATTTGGTAGACATAATTATTCACATGCAGTTTCAGGGATTAAATCTAATTCTCAACCTTATTGTAGGTATTTTTTATTTTGATTTCTGAATCATTTCCATGATATTTTACACTGAAGTTTACAGTGATATTTTGTCATGATTGATAGTTTCATAGGGTTAGTGGACACCGCCTATTATTTGCATTTAGTGATCTATTTCATATTGATCATTTACAGTACTTTACAGTTCATAGGATCAATGGACACTTGCTTATATTTGGCATTTAGTTATCTATTTCATATTGATTCATTTCAATGATATTTTGTAGATTATCTTGACAAATTTTTAGGGTCAGGGGACACTCCCCTATGTTTGGCATTTAGACATCTATTTCATAATGATCTAATTTTGCAATTGTAGCATTCATCAGTTCACATAGGATCAGTTAAACATTGCCTACTAGGAAGTTGATTGGTGTCTATTTACACTAAACCATTTATTGTGACATTTTTGGCATTACAATACATTTGGCAACCTTAACCACTATGCTATATTCTAGTTTTTGTACTTTGGTTTGACATAAAGAGTTGTTTATTATATTCATTGGGTCATTCTCCTTTTAGGGACCAAAAAGGTCTTATTAGGGAGGTTTGATCCAAAGGATTTTTCATCCTTAATAGTTCCCAAGATCTTTTGAAACTAGTATAGCACTGAAGAACATTACGAGAGATTTCCAATGCCTATTGGAATGCATAAAATGAACATCATATGCTCTAGTTATCACTGGTCAAAGTTTGGATTAAAAAATAGTCAAATGGTCAATAATGATGTGTATGGTTGAAAAGTGGACCAATCAGCATGTGACATGTGGTAGTGAAAAAACTAATGGTAAAACTGGTAAAAAGGCTTTTTGTTTTCACCTCTAGTCTTTGACACTCGTGTTCAGACAAATGGGCCCTATTATTTGCTTGTTGGAAAAGAGGCCAAACATCCACTATGGGAATGGAACCCATGACCTATGAAAAAATAGTTATGTGGACTAACCAATCTACCACACTATTGAAAGTGTTATAAAATTCATGAAATTATATTTGTACAGGGTAAGCTAAATGACTATGTAAAATTTATAAGGAGAAATTTGTAGAAATTGGCATTTTTGACCAATCTAGATGCATTTTCATATCTTAGAGTAAACTAGAAAGTTGTTCAAAATTTTGAGATGCTCCTTTTGGTATATTTGTGTTCCCAATTTGGTGTTCATTTGACATATTTTTGAGTGATTGATGTGATGATTTGACATAGAACACTAGGAAGAGATTTTTCAAGGGTTTTGGGAAGGTGGAGGATGGTTGTTGAGTATTGTCAAAGTTTTTTGAAGGTCTGATGGCACAATTTTGTAGTTTTTGAGATTCCATTATGTTTTTATGAGTTGTATTATTACTTTCAAATATATTTTTAATGGATCAAATTACTATTTAGTAATCCTGGAGACATAGCCCATTTGGGTGAACTCTGTAAACAATCCTGGTGTCTTTATATTTTGTTTTGCATTTATTTTTTATGTATATTTTATTTAGTTATTAAATATTTGGACCTAATTTAATTAAAATATGACACTTATGGGAAATCATATAAATGAATTTTTGATCATTTTGAATGTGGAGATGGTACAAATGAGTTATTGAAAACACTCATATTTCATTTTTTAATCCATTTTAATCACATTATAACAAGTTTGATTAGATTTATTTAAAATTCCATTTTCAATATAAATGAATAACTTGATGAATCCCTCTACATCAAAAGTTAGTGAAAGTGATTGAAATGGTAAATCCCATTAGGCCTTGTATGAAATGGTTGTCTAATTATGTCTACCAGATGACATAATCCAAAATGGTGAAACTTCCATCACTACAAAAGATCACCTAGTGCAATTGCAAACATCTTTGTCAGTGTAATCAGAATGTACTCTAACATTGTAACCATATTTAGAAATCACATTTATTGCCCACATGGGTCTTATACCACATGTGATTTATAAGTATGGTAACAATCCAACTTCTATATTGTGATTACAAAACACTGCCCAAAATATGGGTCTTAAAATTCATACAACATATACATGCCAAAAATAGATGCATTCCTAAAAAATTAGATACTCTAAATTGCAAGTATGGAAAACTGAATACTACCAAACATAATTACCTTCTTAGGTCTACACCATTAGGCCTTTTAGTGATAGGTCAACATGCATGATTAGTTTAGCACATATGAGTTATATAACATGATCATAAACCACCATTGACATAATATACAAGTCTCAATCTTCAACCTTCATCTAGTTTAAAACTTTGACTCAGTCAACTCTATGTAATACAAAAAGAATTTGAGAAATAAGGCCTTTCATGTAGGGTCCACTCACTCACATGACAAACCAATGCCACCTAAAGGTACATGGGAGAGTCCACTTATGATCCAATCATCAAACTATGTCTTCCAATCCATTCTGAGCCATTTCCATCAAGATCTTCCATATCAAGTCAAATTTAGGGTTTTAGATAAGTTTAAACCACCTTATAATCTTAATGATCATTTATAAATATTAGATCCTTATTCCAAAAAACAATGCTTGGAAATTTGAGGTAGGACCCTTCCCCATATATCATGAATGGATTAGGTTCTCATGCAGAGGTTACACATGCCAATGAGTACTTGAAATTTCTTATCAGGTTGAAAATCCTTCATTTTGTGTACATAAGAAGCCTCAAAACCACATTACATGCCATTTCTTACAAACATCAACCTCAAACTTGGTGAAAATATTTTAAAAACATGAAAAATATCTATCCATGCATACATACTCATTATTTCCATAGAAACTGATCCTGATACCCCATTAGGCCACCATATCTCTCTTTGCTCTCTAGGCTTTTGATCTGTAGGTCACATTAAGCCATAAAAATGACCTTCTAGCTACTATCTAAAAACTATCCACCTTACTCACATGATCAAAAAACTTCTCACATGCTATACCACTAATTTTCATCCTTTATATGTCTTGACAACACCTTATGACCCCTTATTAGGTTAGAGAGAGTCTAGAACTAGTTTATTTGCATGCTAGTCCTATAGGGTCTACCCCTATAAACTCACCTTGAAGCTCTCCTGATTGCTCCAATGCTTTATATACATGCTCAAGTGTCCTAAAACATCCTCTTATGCCTCTATGCATCCATATCACTAGTCCACCAAGCTCATTTATGCTCAAGACTAGGCATCCTATGCACAAGCCTTCTTAAGTCTCTTGCTAGGTTCAAAGACTTGATAACTTTGGAAACTGATCTTGAAAACACTCTTTGATGCTTCTACATTTTACTCATATGCATTTCATGTTCTTTAGACAATATCATAGCTTTGTACATACCTCTTCCATGCTCATCATGCACATGCTCATGATATGACTATTCTTGTTATGACTAGGCTTTTTAATAACCTTTTACTTAAGAACTGATTTACAAACATCCTTACCTTGTATTGAAACTTGACATCAACTTTAGAAGAATCATCAGGTTACCTTCAAATTCTCTCTCAACATAGAGAAAATAAGTTTCCTTAAAATTCCTTTTCATCACATGGCTTCCTTGTCACATACCACCTCACCATGCATCTTTACCAGATGCACCTTGATGTTAATGATATTCACCTTGACCTTGACATAAATGATAACACTTCTCAACAATATGTGTTGATTGAAATTATAGGTTTTGAAATCCAATAATCCACCCACTCTTGTGACTCACACTAACTACAAATAGATTACATATATTCACAATAGAAATATGCCAAGTGTCTCATATGAGTAGTCTAAGAACTTGCATTTGAGCTATGAAATGAGTGGAGGTCATTTTAACCCCTTAGAGTCATACAATCCTCATACTTGTCCAAGTATTCTTCTTCCATTAACCAAAAATGTCTACAAATAGTATAATTTGGTTGAGCACCATGATATAGGTTCTCATTACACCATTCAACCATAGTTTTTGCATTTGTCAAATGAACACCCTTTTCAAATTTTAACTCCTCCCTTGAAATCTCTTTTTACACATGTTCCATCACCATCATGCTCCCCTTTTCCATGGCCATCCTCAATGAAAATATAAATGTGGTATACATTAGTGGTAACATGCATTCTGATTAACCAATAAAATATCCATGCATTTTTAAATTACAATGTGTAATTGTCTAACCAAATGTAATTTTAATTGAAATTAATGTTCTTCTGACTCAACTATTCATAGAACTTCTAAAACCAACTTTACACGTAGTCTAAACAATGTGATCAGTCATTGCTGATATAAAAATGCTACTCCCTTAATATTTTTTGTTGTTTATCTATATTATCAGGTGCATGCATGAATGCTAACTGCATGAATATGGAAACTTATGATGAGTTGTAATACTATGATTAAACTTTCATTTTGGGTTTGAACGTGTAATTTTTAAAAAAGTTAACTACTGAAACAATCAAACCAAGGGGGAATGTATCCTTGATTATCTTAAACTGTTCATCTAACCATCTATCCCTATGTGTGTGCCTTACACACTCATAAATAATTTTTCACTAAATTTGACCAAAAATTTAGAAACAAGTATCTTTTTTGTAACAAGATCACACCTTTTAGATTCTTTTTCATCTTTTACTTGACAAGTCACTAAGTTATATTTGATTAAAACAACTAATTCATGTCCTGTTGTACTTTTAATCTTCTCATGGATACATTTTTTTAATTTTTTCAATCCACCACAAATGATGTAGTTTTCATTTAAATATGATTTATTTTAAAATAATTATCCATCCAATCTTTTGCAAAAGATAGTTGGAATAAATTCCCTAGCTGATTTTGGTGGAAATTCAATGACACACTCTTATAAAATGTTGTTAGTATGCAAATTATAATGAATATAGAAAAAACATCATAGTGCACTGAAAATTCAACATGTTGCCTACAACAACAAGTGGTGTGCATGTGATTTATTTTTACATAAAAAAGTTTAGTCATCTCAAAATATATTTGATAGATAAAAATCTATGGATGTTTTTCCAAAAATTTAGAGCACAATTATGTTTGAGTCATATCCAATAAATATTTTGGATGTGGTTTATGGTTACAAGAACCAACTCTTATTTTCACTACATCTCTTTCATTAGGCAAAACTCTTATATTGTCTTTCCAAAATTTAGTAACTCTTTGAGAGTATTGACCTTAGCCTTGTTCTTTTGTGGAAGTCTACTAGAAAATGCCTAGAGCTCATTGGTATTATGTTCATTAAGTCTTTCATTTATTTCAATTACTTTCATTAATGTTTTTTGTAGACACCTAAATCTGGCCTCCAATGACCTCCAACTAGGATTTTGACCAATTTCCATCAAAAATGCACAATTTGGCCTAAAAACACTAAAACACGCTAAATGAGTTGAAAATGACATATTCAAGTGCCAATTTTGGCTAGAGTATCATAAAATAGGGCAATGCAATTTATGGGCCAACTAACTTTGATTAGATCATTTCAAGTCAAAATACCAATTTTGTACCTAGGTGCTCTGGATTGATCTTTCCTATCAAATATCTTGCACAAGACACGTGCCTTTGTTATTTGTTGTTGATAATATCCTAAATGGAATAATAGATCTAATGCATTTGACATCACCTTCCAATTCCAATCTAGTTGAATTTAGGACCAATAACAAGGCATTTCTATCAATTTGAGTAATTTGTGGACAAAGTGATTAAACATGATTAAGATCTAATTAAACCAAATTAGATCCTAATCAATAATTTCATGAAAACTTGTTGAATACTTTGTTTTAGAAATGAATATTGAATATCTGTATCATCAGGTGACCTCATTTCTTAGGAAGACATCCCTAGGCCATAAATGCCACAAATATCAAGATTCATGCCTCATCAAAGCCCTCCACGCCTCTTAATTGCTCCTCTATCCCAAATATTGATGAGCCTATTTATCAATTTTAACTAAAAATTAGATTAATCCTTAGCCACACATCTCAATCCTAGGATGGATGGTTTAGGTTGATTCTAATCAATCTCAAAAATTTATAATTAGGAGGCCTTACCACATCATTTTGAAGCTATTTTGGTGTAAAGTTATATTGCACAAATATATTCAAGAAGCCATTGAAATTAGTGTTGCCATGCCAAATTGATTCCAATCCAAGCCACAAGCCAAAGGTGTCAAGGAGAGATGGAGTTATCCAAGCTTCCATTGCCAAGGACTTCATGAGCACAAGCCGAGCAAGCCACTACTACAACAAGCATTTTAGAGCATCCAAGGAAGGTAAAAGAAGGTTTCTTTTGCATTTTAGTTGTGTGTTTTATTCATGTTTGTCAACTAAACTCTCCCTAGTGTCTAGGCCTAAAGATATTATGCTAGTTTGTGTGTTTCTTTCATTTTGTTTTTATTTTGAAACTAACACGATACTAACCATCCTCTCTTGAGTCAAATTCCTAGTTTACATATGGCACACCCGGTGAGACCAAACACATCCCACACATGAAGAAGATCATTTTACAGCTTTAAAATCTTCATTTGGATCATTAAAAATCTTGCAATTTGATTTTCTAACTTTATTTTGCCATTTTTCTTTGTCATGTGTTTACATAGTAACTGATGTCAGTTAGTAAAATTGTCATTAGTTCGATAGTTGTCATCAGTCACTATTGGTCTAATCGATGTCGGTTAGATAATCATCATTAGTTAGTAAGTGTAACCATCATCATTTATATAACCAACGTTGATGACTATGTTTTTCTTAAAAAACAAACTTGAGAGCTCTTTTTTTTTAAGTTCATTATTTCAAACCCAAAATAGCTTCAAGGCTAAAAGACATGCTAACATTTTTGTTGCTGGACCAAGCTTGACACTTACTAAAAACATGTTTATATCACATTTTGCATGCTTAAAAATGAATTAGAAACATTATTTTGGTGTTTAAAGTAACATTTAAGGTGCTTAAATAAGTGTTTTTAGAATTAGTTTTCAAAGTTACAACTAAGACTAAGGGGTCAAATGAACAGCATCTCATTTTTCAAATTTTGGCTTAAAAATGAACTCACCTTTATAAGCTTTTTGTATTCAATTCTTTGTTTAAGTTAGATTTTGTTTGGAAAAAAGAGGGATGCCACATGTATGCTCTTCTTTTTATCCCCTTTAGGGAACCCTTGGATTTAAAAATGCCATTCCTATTGAAAATAGCCTAGTCCAAGGCTTAGAAAGAAATCCATCTAAATCACTCCCCAAAAATGCATAAAATTTTGGGTGACCTTGAAAATGACCCTAAATTCTTTCTATTTTCATGATTTGTTTGTTTTTATGCAAACTTGGCTTACAAGGGGGACTTCATCACCTCTCATGATTTATGTAGGGAATCTTTGACCTAGGGTTTCATCTCCCAGCATTGACTTCACTTACTCCTTTTGAGTTACACATGGTACATATCAAAATTTGGACATCACACTACACTGAGTGAATAACAAGATGTAGTGGTTGTAAAAAAGACTAGACCTTTTTATAACTAGCCAATGTCATGGTCATCTAATTTTTGTGCTTGTCTTTTGCATCGTTTGACATGAAAGTCATTTTACAATTGATTCCCCTAGAGACATTCGAAAGCTTTCTAGTTTATTCAACCCCACATTACCATACCCTTGTTAGGATTTTGATGATTATACTTAGTGTATTTTGGTCATTTATCTTACTTGGTGTTTTTGAGACTTAAACTTATCTATTTGTTCATAATCCATATCAAAACCAATTTGTCTATATGTCACTCTTTTATCGAAAGAAGTGTTATGCTATCCATTTTACACCACACTTGTGCCTTAAATGTTTTTCTAAACTTGTTTATGTGTGTGTCATTTGAGCTATAAAGGGAAGTGTTATGTTTCCCAAATCATGTCAAACCATTTGTGCCTTTGAGTCTTTTGAAATATAACATTGATCATATCATTTAAGCATGCTTACGCCATTAGGCTACTCAGTTTGTTTCAAGACTAGTTTACCTTGTATCAAAAACCATTTGTTTCACACCATGTCACATTAACCGTTTGGACCTTGTTTATGTGCCATCATGTTGTCCGATCTTGTCTAGCTTGTTTCGTCAAATCCTAGTTTTTAACATTGAGTTTTTTCAAGTTTAGATCTAAACATTGATTGATTTATATTTAAGCCTCAATTCATGGGGCTAATACTGATCTTTCTCTTTTGGGTTGCATGACTTTCGTTAATCGATTACCCAAATTTGAAAATAATTGATGGTTTGTTTATTTAGAACCTATCCTCATCATTGTTCATGCCTTTATTTGGGAGAACATAGCATTTCTCAAAGGGCCTTTTGTCTTATGCCTTATGCCAACTGATCATGTTTATTTTTGATTCTGTGTGTCAGGTGTATGTCAAAGTTATTTCCAAACTTGTTAGATTAAATCAAATCACATCAGCCTTTGTTTCAAGTCTGGCTTTTGAATCCATTTAGCTAAAAGTCCTATCATATGCTTTTTTTTTTAGCCTCTCTTTTGACTCCACATTTGGATAAAATATCTAACAACTCATCTTTTCCCTTTCCAAGTTTAGACCTTGTTTAGAAAAATCTGACCTAGACCTTTGACATGCCAATTTTTATTCAAACACTCAACCTTTTATGCATATGACATTTGACATTATACATTTGATGTCAGGCTATTTTATGCCAAGTCTTAACACAAATAATTTTGGAGATACATCTCTCCCTTTTGACCAAGCTTGAACCATTTATCCTTTCCAAGTTTAGACCTTGTTTGGAACAATTTGACCTAGATTTTTGACATGCCAGTTTTTATTCAAAAACTCAACATTTTATGCATATGACATTTGACATTATACATTTGATGTCAGGCTATTTTATGCCAAGTTTTAGAGAAAATCATTTCGGAGATATATCTCTACCTTTTGACCAAGTTAGACCAAGCTTGAACCATTTGTCCTTTGGACATAGTTTTTCAGAGTTTGTAGAACTCTAAGCCTTTTTCTTTTAGAGCTTTCATAATTTACGTGATATGTCTCACTACACTTATGATGTAGTCACATACAATCCAATTGATAGAATGACCACACAAAATCCCACTAGGAACCCTATAGAGAGATTTTCTAAGGAGTTTTATTATTATCCTTATAATACTCCATATGGGGAACATAGTCAAAATACAAATCAAGACCTTGATTGGCATGAAGAGGCTTGTGAGGACTTTGAAGACCCAATAATAGATAACATTTTTTAGGATGTGGATCCATACCCTCTTTTTAATAATCAGTACATGGAACATAGTCAAGAACCAGCTTATGAGCCAACTCATGACTAGGATGATATGGTTTATGAGGAAGACTTGGATACTTTGGCTTGTACAAGTAACCTAGTTCCACAACATCCTTTTATTATCTAATAATTTACTACCCCTAACCCTCTTTTGGATTATATGAGCTATCAATCTCCACAATATCTAAGGAATACCATTATCATTCTAGGACCTAGTCCTTTGGCTTGTGTGAGCAATCATTCTCCACACTGCCCTATCATTACCATCTCAAGACTTTGTCCTTTAACTCATTGATAAATCATGATCCCCAATGCCCTACCATTATATAATCATAGACCATTTCTCATCTATTACCAATCCCATCCAGCCATTCAAAGACCAAGTTGTGTTCAAAACTGGTATCTTCCAACTCATTGGAAACAAAGGCCAAAATAACCAACCAATCCAAGATGTTTTTTTTGAACCAATCATTTGTGATAAGTCAACCTATGATGAATCACCTATTGATCTTATACTAGTTGTCAAGGAGTCTCCCTCTGATAAGCCAATCTTTGCTAAGTCACTTCTTAATGATTATAACCACTTTTGGGAAAATCATTACCTTGACCATGTGCTTATTTTTCAAGAGCCTCCTATTGACAAGACAATATCTGAGGAGTTGTCTCTCGACCTATTTCCCATCCTAGAGGAGTCTCACATTGATAAACTAGTTTTTATGGAGCCCATTATGCCATCATAAGTCATTACTTGTCTAAAACCAAACATTTAAAAAGACATCATTATAACATAATACCCATCAAATAAAGAACCAAAGTCAGATTCAAGTTCTATTCTTGAATCGACACCATATTTTGCATCAGAATCATAATCAACATCATTCTCAACATCAAATTCAGAGTCCCTTAAGTTAGAATTAGATTCAGAAGAAGAATATATTTTTGGTTGTTACAACATTGGTTATGCATGCCTTGCAGATCAATTTAAATACATTTGTGATCCTTGTATAGTTTTTGAGGATGATTACTTCAGCTTCAACACAAGTTATCCTAGTATCTTCTATTAAGATTTTGTAGCTTCTTCCCATTCCATTAGCATTCCACATGCCATAACCATCAACCAAGCTAGCCGTATTATTAACATTCCATCTCCCATAAGTGTTGATTGGTATCTACAGAATCATACTTTGTTGAACTAAATCCATGGTGATAGTAGTTGAAGAAGAGCAAGGATTCTAAGGAAACATTCATGTAGCAGAATAACACTCTCCTAATGAAACCTTTTTAAAGGAATTAGGGGATAATCCAAGTCAAAACTCAGCATCTTCTAGTGAAACATTTTCAGAAGCGCTATAAGACAATTAAAGTCAAAATCCAAAGTTCATTAGTGAAACCTTCTTGAAGGCACTACGAGACAATCAAGACAACTTCATTGGTGAAAACCTCTTTGAGGCACTAATGGCTGAGCACAAAATCTCTTCACTATTTAATGAAGACAAAATCAAAGATCAAATCAAAATATATTCCTATCTATAGCCTAATCAAATGGTAGCTACTCTCAAGATCAAACAATAGAAAATTTTGGTGGTCCTATTGAGAGAAAAAGTCTTCATCCCTACCACAACTAAAGTTATGTTGAATCTGGCATTAACAACATTACATTTGACTGAACATCTTGATCTTCATTTATTTTCCAACTGTTCCATAGTCCATTATCATCTACCATTCTATTTCACAATCAAGCCTATCATCTATTATTTGTCCTTGTTTACCATCCATGGCCACACTTTCCTTTACAAAGTATATAAATATACCTGGTCTTGACATTTGAAGGAATCAGAATCAATGACCAATGAAGATCATAAAATCATTCTTGACAACCAAATCTGCAAGCCATTTTTGATAGAGCAACTATTCAGACAAGGTATGGGCTATAAATTAACATGATCAAGTATTCTATGTGTATCATTTTTTGATTAGGATGTGGATCTCCATCTCAACTGTAAAAATAGAATTATATGCCATTTACCACACCCAAGCCAAAAACATGTACCATACCATTTCACATTTTCATGCCATTGCCATTGTTACATATCTATTTTCCATTATTGTAGATTCTAACCATTCACTCCACCTCTTTGGATAAACCCTCTTACCTTTTTAATCAATCTATCAAAAACCATCATTATCCTTAGAAAGACCATACCATCCTATTATTCCATTCCTATCTAGACCAAACCCTATTTTTAGTCATCCTATCTATCTTATTTTGATCTTGGTTACTTTGGTTCTTCCTACACTTTTTGTGAGGGGATTCTGATTAGGTTTCAATAATAAATCCAATTCATGTTTACAATGATAATATATGAAATTAGTGTGACAATTGATCTGGCAAGATATCTTTCATCCTATCAAGTTTATTTTTGTGAGCTTGATTAAAACTACCTATGGACAAATCAGTGTCTCACCAGTCTTGATACTAATTATAACTACCTATGGGAAAATTAGTATCATTGACCTATACCATTATATCCTATTTATAACCACATATGAGAAAACTAGGGGCAATATTTGTTTATCATGCATTTCCACATCACCTTTCCATTATTATTTTCATTTGACTGGCCATTTGCCAAATTTGAGAAATTGTTGGGACCTAGTTGGTTTTTCCCTACCTTTTGTGTGGATGGAATTACTATGACTTGAGGTCATTTTGGGACTACGTGGTTCATGCTCAATTCATGTTGAGGTCACCTTAGTCCCCCTTTCTATATGCTTTCACCATTTTATGAGCAACCTAAGCCAAATGCTCTCACCATTTTGTGAGTAGGTATCTTGTCATTCTCTAACAAGTTAAGATACCTCAAAATGCCAAAAACATTCATAACATTTCAAAAACCCAAAAATATTTATCTCGTCAAAGCCTAGTCAGTTATCCACGATCCACCTTATTAGGGCATGGTCATTGTTAGGATGCTTTATTTTGCTTTTATTTTCAATCTTTCTATTTGTTTGTTTATTTCATGTTGTTTTTTTGTTTGTTTGCTTGCCTATTTTTTTGTTTTCAACATTGTTGCCTTGACTCAGTCTATATTCATTCATTGGGTGATTCCTTGAGCACATTATTCTTAAGTCTATCCATATTCATACGTCAACATTGTTATCATGGTTTTTATCATTGGTGCATTATTTTTGAGTGTTTATTGGATCAAAAGTTAGTCTTTATGAATTTTTTGACCAAGTCTTCATGGTGTTCTATCATGATGCCTACCATCACATGCTATAGCACAAATAAGCTTCATGAAGGTCTACAATCAATAGAGCCACAAAATTTTTTCCTTGGCACCTTGGCAAATCCTTCCATACCACCCTTAATCAACTGAATCCATTGATCATTCTAGTTGTATCATTGCTAATAAGGATGTGTAGCTCTTCATTAGCAAGTATAATTGAATCATTTTTTATTGATCAATATCATTCCTCTATTCATCTCTTTCATTATTTTGTGCCTGCTCATCTTTAATCTATATTCTAGGTTATATCCTTGAGTTATGCTTGCTAATCAACCCTAATTGGGGCACAATCATCTTTAGCCAATCTAGGTCCACTTAATGATTATAACCACCTATGGATAAATCATTATTTTGAATTTTATTCTTGATTATAACTGCCTTTGGGCAAATCAGAATCTTTTTTAAATCAATGCTATTTGGATCAATTTCAACCATGGTTTAATTCCACCTTTCTTTTTATTTCTTTGTGAAGGACCATTCATCAACAAATGTAATGACCACTCCCTCGAGGGGGCATCATCATAGGCTTCCCAAAATCATTCGGAGCTTTTTCTTCAACCATCATCTTATTTTTGGCATATAAGCCATCTCTCATTATTTGAGAAGACATTGCTTTGCCTATGGTTTGAAACATCTTCCCAAACATAGGCAAACTATAGGCACCTAAATCTAGCCACCAATGACCTCCAACTAGGATTTTGACTAATTTCTACCTAAAACACATAATTTGGCCTAAAAATACTAAAACACACTAAAAGATTTGAAACCAACATATTTAAGTGCCAATTTTGGCTAGCGTATCATAAAATGGGGTAATGTAATTTATGGATAAGCAAACTTTGATCAGATCATTCTGAGTCAAAATGCTAATTTTGCTCCTAGGTGTTCTAGATTGATCTTTCCTATCAAAACCCTTGCACAAGACACATTCCTTTGTTATTTTCTATTGATAATATCCTAAATAGGATAATAGATTCAATGCATTTGACATCGTCTTTTAATTCTAATTTATTCAAATTTTGGACTAATAACAAGGCATTCTGATCAATTTTAGTAATTTGTGCACAAAGATATTAAACATGCTTAAGAGATAATTAAACCAAATTAGAGCCTAATCAAGAATGCCATGGAAATTTGTTGAATACTTTGTTTTGGAAATGAATATTGAATAGTTGCATCATCAAGCGACCTCATTTCTTAAGAAGATATCCCTAGGCCATAAATGCCACAAATATCAAGATTCATACATCCCATGCCTCATCAAAGCCATCCATGCCTCTTAATTTCTCCTCTATCCCAAATATTGATGAGCCTATTTATCAATTTTAATTATAAAATTAGATTAATCCTTAACCACACATCTTAATCCTAGAATGGACGGTTCAGGTTGATTTTGATCAATCTTAAAATTCTATAAATAGGAGGCCTTACCACATCATTTCAAAGCTATTTTTGTGAAAATTCATAATGCACAAATATCTTCAAGAATCCATTACAATTAGTGTTACCATTCCAAATTGATTCCAAGCCAAGCTAAGCCACAAGCCAAAGGTGCCAAGGAGAGATGGAGGTAGCCAAGCTTCCATTGCCAAGGACTTCATGAGCACAAGCCGAGCAAGCCACTACTACAACAAGCATTTTGGAGCATCCATGGAAGGTAAAAGAGGGTTTGTTTTGAATTTTGGTTGTGTGTTTTATTCATGTTCGTTAACTCAACTCTCCCTAGTGTTTAGACCTAGAGATGTTATGCTAGTTAGTGTATTTATTTCATTTTGTTTTCATTTTGAAACTAATGAGATACTAACCATCCTCTCTTGAGTCAAATTCCTATATCACATTTTTATTTTTATATTAAGTGCTTGACTTGTTTATGAAACCATTCATTTTTTCTTGTTTGGTCACTTATTGCATAAATTGTAAATATATGTCAGGTAGCATTACAATTTTGGGCATGTGATTTTGGGTCTACAGTATGATATACATCATGTAGATTTTTAATAATTTCATTATTTTTATCATCCATGTTAGATGTTCTTAGTCCTAATGTGTACATTATAGTTTTCATCTTAATCAATTTTATCAATGAAACAAATAATTGACATCTTGGCTATCATAATCCAGATTATGAAAGAAAGTATCCCAAATTTATTAATCTAGTCTTCTTGAATGGATATCAAACATTTTTTTATACATTGGTTTGATAAAATATTTTCATCAACTTCAATTAAGTACTTATATTTTCTACACACAATCATTGGAGGTGTTGTTAGTGGTGGAATTTGTTGAGAGGGTGTTTCAAGAACATTATTACTTTCATTGTTTAAAGGTAGGATGACATTTTTTTTCATTATTTATTTCTTCATTATATGTTTCCATGAAATTTTATTGATGGTTAATTTCATCATTATTTTTTTCCATCAAATTTTCTTCATTCATGGGGGGTGAAGCATCATACGTAGACTCATCATCAACAAAATCAAAAAATTGGAACTTTGAATGTAAACTTCCAACATTATCTAATTCAATATTGTCAATTTCATTATTATTAATTTCATTATGGTCAATTTCATCACTATTAAATTCATTATGGTCAATTTTATCATTTTTTAATTCATTATTATCAATTGGCTCATTATCTATGGCATTTGGTTCATCAACATTAGGGTTTGTACCTTGTCTACCACAAATTTTTTACATTCGTATCTTGTTTTTTTCTCTCAAATCTTCTAATTCCTCTAGTGTTTTTTTCTTCAATATCTTCCTCTTCCTCAAAAGTGATCCATCACCCATCAAGGACACTTGATATCTTTTCAAAGGTGGGATCAAGTACACAAGTACTACAGGTCCTACATAAGTAAACAGAGAATGTTTGTGGGGATAGAATTCTTGATTTGGGTTAAAATAGATGTTGAAAAGTGAGCTTAGTCTATAATAATAATAATAATAATAATAATAATAATAATAATAATAATAATAATAATAATAATAATAATAATAATAATAATGAGATCACATTATATAACACAATCACATTATTTCATAACATTATCACATTATTTATTATACTAGGTTTTGCTTCAACATACATATTCAGAAGCACATATTTGGAATAGTGTGATCAAGTTATGTAATAACATGATCATGTTATAATTAATACTTGGTTGGGGTTAAAATTTGACATTGAGAACTGAGTATTATCGATATTAAGAATAACATAATCGCTTTATTAAACAAAGTGATCACATTATAATTAATATAGATTAGGGATTAGGAATTAAGGCATTATTGTGTAGGGTTTAGGGATTAGGGATTAGGGATTAGGGACTAAAATTTATGTTTTAGGGATTAGGGATTAGGAATTATAATTTATGTTGTAGGGTTTATGGATTAGAGATTAGGTACTACAATTTATGCTTTAGGGATTATGCATTAGGGCATGTAAACTTTAGGTTCAAGGGTGTATATAAGGTCTAATCACTTTGTGCCATGTGTGAACCTAACTTTTATTACAATGGATGCTAGTTGGGAATAAATTGATTAGTAAATAGGGAAAGTTTTTGGTTTACAATTTAGGGTATAGTTTTTAGGGCTTTGGTTTAAGGTACATAGGGTCAATTCCAAAGATAATTCTTAGTCTAACTGATGTTAATTTGGGCTAAAATGATTGGTTCAAGGTTTAAAGAGTTTATATTTATGGTCTAGAACTTAGGGAATATGAAATTTAAGGATTAGGGCTTGGGGTGTAGGTTTTAGGGTATATAAGGTACAATCATGATGGCGATTGGGGTAAATTAGAGTTAATCAACCCCAAAAAAACATTTTATAGTAATGTAATTAGGTTGAAGGGGCTTGAAATAGCCCTAATTTACTTTAGATGTATAACTAGATTAGTACTCCAAAGGTTAAGTTTTGGCCATAGTTTTAAAAGTACATTTTATGACATCTCATGATAAAACCAGTTATATTATAAGGCATGTATATTTTTAGCATGTAGTGCACATTAGGGCATAGGGATTACAATTTATGTTTTAGGGATTAGGGATTAGGGCATAGAGTTTATGTTTAAGGACCTGTATATAATGCCTAATCTCTCTATGCTATATAAGCCTAATTCTTACTACAAAGTATCTTAATTATAACTAAATTTTTTGGTAAATAGGGAAAGCTTATGGTTTATAGTTTAGGCTATAGTGTTTAGGGTTTATGGTTTAGGGCTTAGATATTAATGTATATATGGTTTAGGGTATAAAGGGTCAATCACAAAGATAATTAAGGATATTTTGAATCACTTGGACCCATTTATGACTATATAATGTGTTTTTAGGTTGTCATTATACCCCATGTAATCATGCAAATTGAGTGAATTAGTCAAATGGGGAAATCAATCATGTGATTTAGGCCAAACTAAGCCCTATGAACTTAATTATTAGTCTAAATGATGTTAATTTAGCCTAAAATGATTGGCTCATAGTTTTAAGAGTTCATGTTTATGGTTTATAGTTTATGGATTAGGAAATTTAATGATTAGGGATCAAGGTATAGGTTTTACGGTATATAAGTTATAGTCATGAAGGAAATTGGGGTAAATTTGAGCTCCTTAAACCTATATCTATGAGTAAATAATCCCACATCATCATAGATTAAGCTAATTAGGTCAATTATAGTTTAATGAGTGATGCAACTTTGACCAAGTTTATCCCTATGAACCTAATTATTAATATATATATATATATATATATATATAAAGGATGTTAATTAGGGCTAGATTTATTGGTTTAGGGTTTAGGGTCTACAATTTAAAGGGCTTGGGGTTTAGGGCTTATGGCTTAGGGTTTAAGGTAAATGATACAAGTTTTAGGGTTAAAGTTTAATGGTAGAAGGTTTAGGGTTTAAGATATTGAATATAAGGTCCAATCACTAAGGTAATTGAAGAACATTTGAGATGTTTTTTCACCTATTTATGACAATTACCTTCTTTTTTGCATTTATAATAAAAGTAGGGTCAGTTAATCCATGTATATGTTTTATACATGTTATACAATCAATTGAGCTATAAATTTGGTTTAGGGCTCAATTTTTCCTAGATCACACCCCTAATTGCATAAATTGACTAATTGGATCAATTCATGATAGAATCAATCTTTTAATTTTTCCACAAATCATATCTTGCTCTTGAATGGGTTTAAATTGGCCTTAAATGCCTCCTCAACTAAATGAATAAACTCTTTGGTTAATTATATATGACATGACATTAGGGTTAAATTCACTCCAAATCACATCATATATAATTTAAAATATGTTCATGTTTCTCATTTTGACCTTAATTACCTCCACAATTTAACTAATTAACATTTGCATTCATTAACTGATGATTTCAAGTTTATTGAGCTCAAAATGACATTCTATACATATAGAAATTGTATCTAAGTAAATAATGTTTCTTTTCTTCAATTGAGTTAATGAGATTGGATTTGATCAACCACTAAATCACATTTTATAGTTATTTAATTAGGTTTAAAGGGCTCAAAACGGCCCCAATTTAATTCAGATGCATAGCTAGATTGGTACTCCAAAGGCTAAGTTTTGGCCATAGGTTTAAAAAGTGCATTTTATGACATCTTGTGATAAAATAAGTTATATCATAAGGCATGTATGTTTGTGGCATGTAATTGGAATTAGGGCATAGAGCTTACAATTTATGTTTCAGAGATTAGGGCATAGGGTTTAGGTTTAAGGACCTATATATAATTTATAATCACTTTATGCCATGTGAACCTAATTCTTACTATAAAGGATGTTAAATGGTACTAAATAAATTGGTAAAAAGGGAAATTTTATGGTTTAGAATTTAGGATATAGTGTTTAGATTTTATGGTTTAGGGTTTAGGTTTTAATGTATATATGGTTTAAGATACACAGGGTTGATCACAAAGATAATTGAGGACAATTTGAATCACTTAGACCCATTTGTGACTATATCATGTGTTTTTGGGTTATCATTATACCCCATGTCATCATGTAGATTGAGTGAATTAGTCAAATGGTAAAATTGGTTATGTGATTTAGGTGAAACTGAGCCGTGTGAACTTAATTCTTAGTCTAAATGATGTTAATTTGGGCTAAAATGATTGGTTCAAGGGTTAAAGAGTTTATATTTATGGTTTAGAGTTTATTGACTAGGAATTTTAGGGATTAGGGCTTAGGGTATATGTTTTAGGGTATATAAGGTATAATCATGATGGTGATTGGGAGAAAATTGATATCCTTAAACCTAGATCTATGAGTAAAGAATGTGATTTTGGGCTTAATTAGCCTCCACATCATCATATATTGAGCCAATTAAGTCAATTGTGGTAATGAGTGATGCAATTTTGACCAAGTTCATCCTTATGTAAATTAATTCTTATTATATATGAAGGATATTAATTAGGACTAAATTTATTGGTTTAGGGTCTACAATTTAAAGGTTTTGGGGTTTATGGCTTATGGCTTACGGTTTAAGGTAAATGTTACAGGATCTAAGCTTTAAGTTAAATGGTACAAGGTTTAGGGTTTAAAATATCGAATATAGGGTCCCATCACTAAAGTAATTGAAGAAAATTTGAGATGTTTGTTCACTTATTTGTGACAATTACCTAAAAATGTTTGTATTTCTAATAAAATTAGGTTCAATTAAGCCATACATGTTATATAATTAATTGAGCCATAAATTTGGTTTAGGGGCTCAATTTTGATCAAATCATGTCCCTAATTGCACAATTTGACTAATTAGATCAATTCATGAGAGAATCAATTTTTTTATTTTTCCCTAGATCATATCTTGCTCTTTAAGGGGTTCAAATTGGCCCCAAATGCCTTCTGGATTATTTGAATCAACTCTTTGGTTAATTATATATGACATGACATTAGGGTTAATTTCACTCCAAATCACATTGAATATACAATTTGAAATACATTCACATGGCTCATTTTGACCCTAACTATCTCCATAATTGAACTAATTGACATTTACATTCATTATCTAATGACTTAAATTATATTGATCTCAAAACCTCATTCTATACATGTATAAATTGCATATAAATAAATTATGTTTCTTTGCTTCAAAAAAGATAATAAAATTGGAGTTGATCAACCCCCATATCACATTTTATAGTCATGAAATTAGGTTGAAGGGGCTCAAATTAGCCCCAATTTACTTCAAATGCACAATTAGATTGGCACTCCCAAGACTAAGTTTTGTCCATAAATTTAAAAAAATGCATTTTATGACATCTCATGATAAAATTAGTTATATTATAAGGCATGAATCTTTGTGGCATTTATGTTTGTGACATCTCTGAACTTGATAAAAGATAAATTCTTATATGCAAAATAGGGTACTAATGCATGGATATACCTTGAAAATAGATCCTTATAGAACTTTACTTACTAAGTCAAACAATATTATTAGAGACTCAAATAATACTAAAATTTTTATAAAAGTTTTTTACAAGTTCCAAACATCACCGATTATCTACAAAAACTAATGTCGTATTGTTTAACCAACTCTAGCCTCTTTTAGGACTATATACACTCTTGACACAAAATATAATGACTATTGATTTATTGTTTTTTGTTTCAAAAAACCATTTGAATCTTGTGAAGACTATAAATTCCTTTTCAAATACTAACTTTCAAATAACCAATCCTTAAAATTTTATAATATCACTAAACTCTCTTTTGGATCCAATACTCTAGGTCTGTTAGTACTCAGTTAGAGGATCCTTGTACTCTAATTGATTTTTGGATAATATGATTTATTTAATCATGTAAAAATGAAATATAAATCAAATCTACCAATTATGAGTGATTTGGATTAGTGGATCACCAAAAACCAACTTTTGACTTCTTGACCCTGTCTAGGATAAACTAGGACTGTCTACATTTTAAGGAAGATTAGACTCATGTCAAATGAATAATAAATTGATTTATAAGTTAATACATGTCCAATTATCATTAAATTTTATCAAATATTGATAATAAGATTGGTCTCAAATTCAAAGCCGATTCTATTCTCCAAGTTGATTCGTGGATCTATAATGAAATAATGTGGCTGAAGAAGAAAGTGGAAATAATGCAACATAGTCAGGATGTTGATCAGACCAAAATAAACCATTTGGAGATGTAAATGAGAGATATCCCAAATAAACTTAAAGATTATGAGAATAATCTTATAATTCTCATCAAGGAAAGTAGAACTAAGATGGAACATGTAACATCAAGCATCTGTGCTGCTGTAGCTAGCCTTGGAAAAAGAGCAAATGAAGAAATAATATCCTTAGAGGGTCCAAGTAAGAGAACTAGGTAGAGTTTGAGGAAGAAAGTCTTGCAAGATGCTGCTACTTCAGCTATTATCTCCATACAAGATACTGCTATGATTGGAAAGGAGGCTGTTAAGATGATCATGGAATTGCAATAAAAAACTAGGGTCTTCTTTGTTTGATTTTGTTCCTGTTCAGGTCCTTATTGTTGGATGTTATAACTGGTTCTTGTTTTTGATCCTATTACTTGGTTCTTAGTCTTAAACTTATTTTGAGTTTCTAGGTCTCTATAAAACCTGGGTACTTTTATTGGTTTATGTTTATGGTTTCAGGTCCCTATAAAACTTGATTTTGATGCTGATCTTCAGTAGGTTTTAGGAATGCTTTTCCTATTGGATGTAAATGCTTTATCTTTTTTATTTCTGTTAAAGGGTTTCAGGGTCCCTTCAAAACCTAATTTTACCTTAATCTAAAACATTGGTCTCAAACAAAAATCTTAATCAACTAGACTTTGTTCTTAAGACTACTAGGCTTAATGGCTCCTTTAGTAGGTCAAACTGTAAATTTGGGTTTTTGGGTGTTGTGAATATATAACATGATCATGTTATTAGCATGATCAAATTAATAATGTAGTTAATAATATGATTATGTTAATACCATGATCATGTTATTAACTTGATCATGTTATTTGAATTTGAATTCAAATCACACACCTTTTGGCTTGTGAATAGATTGGACTCCCGAGCCTAAGGCTTGAACCTATCAATCTATAGTCGATTATAAGAATTTTGATTTAAAAAATAACAAAATTAAACTTTGATCACCAAATACACTATGAATCTTAATTTGAAAATTCAAAAACTTAATAACATCATGATGAACACACTCTCCTCTTTCCAAAAATATGATTTTTATAATTTTTGGACTACTTTAAGTTTTAAAACTATGTTGATTTTTAACTATACCTTTTTTAGGCCACTACATGCCACAAACATACATGCTTATACATGTTCATGTTAATTTTTCTTTCATTGATCTAAGTGAAAAACAAGTTATATGGCCACAAAATAGGCCTAATTCTACACACATTTAAAAATAAATAAAAAATCATTTTTTTGAGGTAGTTAGGCACGTCACATGGATGGCTATCCATTTTTTATTAGTTTTTAGTATCTATCTACTTGAAAACTTCATTAAAAAAGTATTCATTGAAAAAATATAAAAAAATATAGGTCACAAACTAGAATATCTTATCTAAATTTTCCTGAAAGGGTTTCAAATAATATTAAATGTTGCTCAAAAAATGGTGCACCAAACGACCATCTATCTACTTTGTTTTCTTAAAAAAATAGGAGTTACTCTTCAAATTTTAGATGTTTAACCTAGTTATACTTAACCATTTAAAAAAAATTAATGTTTTGGAAACTATAATCAAAATTCTACATTTCATGTTCTTACACCATCTTCAAATTTGGAGTGTAGATATCTCAAATTATCTAAAGAAGTTTATATTTCTGAAATTTTAAGAAAATCATGTCCACGGGTAGGCCACTTTTTATCCCCCAACTTTGTGCACTTACCCCATATCTATTTTAAGTTGACTCATGAGATCACTATATCATGTGCATTCAGTGAATTGGTGATCTTAGATCCAAATACATTTGGTGTCCATACTTTCTCTCTCCAAAAATTGGGTTTTTAAAATCATACATTAAATTTTTTCCCTAAGTTAAAAGTCAACATGTTATAATGTATTTAAAATAGTTGTTTTCTTATTATTTTGCCATTAAGTGGAATGTTTTCCATTAGAGTTACACATGTGATTGGATAGAATACTTGTAATTACTATGTAAAGGTCATTTGTTCAATGCTAATTCCAATGAACAAATTACTACTTGTAAGGTTAGGTAGACCCTCACTATACATAGTTTTTTAAAGTTTTAGTGCAATTTTAATTAAATAGGTATTATTTATGGGAAATTAATGTTGTAATAACTTTTGATTAGTAGTTCAAAATTGAGCATCATCTTTTTCAAAAGTTCATATTTTTTAATTTCTCATGCATTGGTCCTGTTTTAATTATAAAATGCACTAAAATATAAAATGCTAAAATCTAGGAGGGTCAAGCATAATTTTAGGGGGGTTATTGTGGGCCCTACATTCTCCTTTATGCACATACTTAGTTTTTTAACTGTTATCTATGCCCATTTAGTGACTACTTACACATATTTCTCTTGAATCTTAGATACATTATCAATATACCCTGACATCCATTTAAATGTGTATTATCACTTATGCATTGATTGCTTTCATTTTCTTTGGATTCATTTTTAGCATAGTTTGAAGTCCGTATATAGAGTGTACACTATTAATCTTAGTTGTGGTCATGTAGAATTAATATAAGTAATTTGGATGTAAATAATGGTTCTTAGATAAAAACATGAAGATTCAGGTTGGTAAAAGTGTTGCCCCAGCTCAATAAATGTGATTTGCTATTGAGAAACCTTACAAGGCTAAGAAATGTGTCATGTCAATTGTGTTTGGATAACAATAATGGTGCCCATGCAGCTAAATAAGGGATGCCCCAATGCCAAAAGAACATAGTAGAAAAAAAACCTTCAAATGGCCAATGCAAAAGCATGAAAATGCCAATTTGATTCTAATGACAATGTCAACACTAATTATCTAACAAAAGTAAACACTGATTAAAATTGTTAAGAAACCTATAGATGAAGCACTCAAATTTGAAAATTTTATCTAAAAAAATTGTATGGTAATACAATATCAAATATAAAGATTTCATAAAAATAATAGCAAATAACCAACCAACCAAACAATTTTAAACATAAATTGGCACTCTCATACCATATTAGAGTTAGAGTCATGATCACTAGATCAATGAATACACCTGATGGAGTGATCTCATGATTTGAGCAAGTACACATCACAACAATGCTACTAGTAAATGAAATCATTCATAAGAGAATATTACAAAGGAATGAGAGAAAATAATAAAATACTCCATATTATCTTGGATGATAAATACAAAGGGAGAGGTTACATATGTAGGATGGAGAGAGATAGAAACCCCACATTGTAATGAATGTGGGACAATCTTCCCTAATGACCTAGCTACCCTAAGAAAGCTAATTATCCATATAGACAAAACCCATAGGACACAAATCTACACCAACAACACGTACATGTTGCCTTGACATTGCACAAAAAAAGGTAAAAAAATATATTAGAAGGGGTAAATGGTTTACTAAAATAAATATTAATTACAAGTTTATATTGATAAATGTAAACTTATACATTAAATTTATTTTATTAAATATAATAAATTAGGGTCACTCTACATTTGATATATTTGGTCTCATAGTTGCATGCCTTATGATGTGGGAGATAGTTTTCTAAAATCAAAATCTGGTCAATACATACAATTTTTAGGGTCACAATATTAAACCTAACAATTTTAGGGCATAAATTTTGTAATTTATGTCCATTTATGGTAAATATATAGTCATTTTAAAGTTTTTTATGCCTTATAGATTGTATCTTGGCATTTTTATGAGTCCTAATTTGTCAAAATTGAAGTTTCTAAACCAGTCACTTTGAATTCAAGCCAAAGTGATGTGATTTGGATAACATAGGTCACATTGATAAATCACACAAATCAAATTATTAGTTTGTGTTAACTTCAATTTCTCATCATACCTCCCTCATCCCTAATCACTTTCTCCTCATCCCTTATCATCCCTAATCACTCCCTCTTTGGATCTCAAAATCACTAATCACTCCCTCATTGACCCTCACCATACCTCATCATCTCTAATCACTCTTTCATCATCCCTAATTAATCCCTCATTGACCCTCACCATATCTCATCATACCTAATCACTACGTCATCATTCCTTATCATCCCTAATCACTCCCTCTATTAGGAACCCATGTTCTACTCTTCTATTTACATTATTAGCATAGTAGTTGCTTTGGATGCATATACTTTGTAAGTCATTCTTGAAGCATTTTTTTTATCCCACATGCATGAGATGAAATAGTTATTAAGAATATAATTAGTATTTAAGTCAGTGTTAAGGCCCAATGAAGGCATCCATGAACTATATTGAGTTGAGCTTGCTCAAAGGAGGTTACCCCCTTGAAGAGGCCAGTGATTATGCAATTTTTCTATTGTAATTCAATTATATTTGTTTCATTTAATATATTTCTAATTTTCATAGTTCATTTCATGTATTTAAAATTATATGCTAATTTGTTTAGGACGGAACCTTTCATCTAGTATCAGAGTGCTTTCCAAGGAGAATTTTTTTCTACTACCCACCGTATGCTCTCACCTTATCGTAATTGGACCCTATGATTAGAAAGTGGTAATAGATCTATTTCTATCCCCTCCACGTGATATTCCAAATATGTAGTTTCATTTTGGCAACAATATGTCACCAAATATCATGATTTTTTACTCTATCACATTGCATTTGTGTTTTACTCCAAATTTTATCTTTTATTTCAGATCAGGGTGAAACTTATCCACTTAACTATGGGAAGTGCTTGGGTGAAAGCCCTAAAACTCATTGTGAAGAGTACCAATATAACACCAAATTAGTTATCTCATTGAGGGACCTACTAGTGAAATGGGTAATGATCCCTTCCTAATTGAATAGCTCCCACTTGTGAGGAAAACCAAGAGTTGTCGCTAAGAGGTAAATCTGTAGCCATAAAATTCTTGGAGTGGTACTCGCTCAAATGACATTAGTGGCCAGAGTGATTTATAAAAAACCCTTTAGGCACCATTCAAACCTGGGGTCGATTAGAAGCAGAATGAATTATAAAACCATATAATTTTCAAAAGACTATCAATAGAATAGCAGAAAACCAGAAATCTAGTGTTGGAAATTTTCATTTTTTTACAATATCTTCCCATTTATATCCATGTTTCTTCTCAAAATTTACCAAGACACCTGAAACTAAATTCTCTATAATTTATTCCTTGAGGTCCCATATCCCAATTCCACTCCAAATTTTTGCAAATCTCATTTTTCTATTTTATCAAGTTTTATCATAACTTTCTTAGTTCCTATCTATTTGCCTCAAATTTTACACAATGCTCATCTTCCTTTTCTACTTCTTCATCCCTCTTTGATAATTTTTTTAGTTTTTCCATTTTCCCCTCTAAAACCACCCTCATCTTCATCAACAATGTTCCTTCTATGCAAAAAAATAGTAAAAGTACCTTTACCCCTCCTAATTTCATCCACATTAAAAAATTCCTTTACTAAACATGTCCCAACTTTAGATTTCCCACCCATTACAAAAAAAAGGTTATGTTAGTCACACATGCAGGTACCAAGATCATGGAGGAAGAAGTTACAGCTTTGATGACCCAGGTCACTAACTTAGCTGATATGGTGCATCGATTGAATGAATAGAATGGCCTTTTTCTCAACATAATACAAAAGATAGAGTCTTCTTTTGAGCATACATTTTCATCCACCCACCCACCACATGGGACCAAATTGGACTTTCCATAGTTCAATGGTACAGACCTGATAGGTTGGATTTATCATGCTGAGTAACACTTCAACCTTCATAATACTTATCATCTCAACAAAGTTATAATTGATTCCTTCCACTTGGAAATAGAGGCACTCCAATAGTACCATTGGTATCTCAAATCTAATGATAAACCTGATTGGAAAACTTTGGCAACCCTACTTTTGGGTAGGTTCGATCCCTCAACATTCAAAGATTTTATGAGAGCCCTCACCAAGATTCGTCAAACAAGCACCATTCATGATTATCAAATTGAATTTAAGAAGCTATAAAATCACACTGAATGGTTATTAGATGACTTCTTCAAGAATTGTTTTATTAGTGGCCTCAAAGAGCCCATTCACTCTGAGGTCAAGATGTTTCAACCTTAGACTATGATGGTAGCCTTGGGTCTTGCAAAACTTGTTGAAGACAAAATCACCACCCAACATCCCACTTCTAATTGGGCACCCTCCAAACCCTCTTTTCAACAACCTAATACTATGACAACCCCCATCAAATGACTCATAGGAGCTAAAATGCATGCATGTCATGAGAAAGGGCTTTGTTACAATTGTGACGATACATGGGTCCTAGGGCACAAATGCATTGAGCAAAAATTGTACCTACTAGATGTTGATTCTCCACCAGATACTAAATATTATGAGGATAATACTAAAGAGATCACTCAGGAAGCTGATGATTCTATGCACCTAGATTTCCCTCTAGTAATCTCTATGCATGCTTTGGCAAAAGTCACTACCCCTCAAATGATACGTATCTAGGGTTATTTTAAGAACAACTCCTCACCATCCTTATTGACTCTAGTAGCACTCACAACTTCATTGACCCTCAAGTTTCCAAGCAAGAAGATTGTTTTATCCACCTATGTTCTAGTTTTGAGGTCATGATTGCCAATAGAGGCACATTACCCTATAAGGTCAAGTGTTGTAATGTTTGTATTTTATAGGGTGACTATAGCCTTTGCACTGACATGTTTTCTTTATCCTTAGGGTGATTTTATGTTGTTCTTGGTGCCCAGTGGTTATGAATACTTAGATGCATCCTTTGGGACTTTTCAGAGCTTTAGATGTAGTTCTTAGAGAATGGATTAAAATGCACCCAACAAGGCCTTCATTTGAGCTCTACCAGCATTTTCAACTCTCACCACATGAAAAAAATCTCAAACAAGGATCCCATAGCATAATTACCTAGCTCTTTTCTCTTCATAGTGCTTCACCATCAGACTCTCATCCACCTTCTGACTTACATAACCTTTTAGTCAAACATGCCTCAATTTTTGAGGAACCTACTAGATTGCCACCTCGCCGGCCTCATAATCATCACATCCCACTACTTATTGGTAGTGTACCTCCAAATATTTGGCCCTAATGGTACCCATTTCATCAAAATACCAAGATCAAAAATATCCTCCATGATCTCTTATAGGTTAGAGTTATTCGACCCAACACTAGTCCGTATTCCTAACCAGTATTGCTTGTTCATAAAAACGATGGTTTTTGGCATCTCTACATTAATTATTGGGGTCTAAACAAACTAACCATCAAGGATAAGTTTCTAATCCCCATCATTGATGAACTCCATGGTGCATAATTTTTTTCCAAATTGGACCTACGCTTAAGGTATCACCAAATTCATCTTCATGATGCTAACATTCTTAAGACAACCTTTTGCACACATGATGGCCACTATGAGTCCCTTGTCATGCCATTTGGGCTTACCAATTCCCCCTCCACCTTCTAAAGTTTGATGAACCAAGTACTCCACCCCTTCTTACAAAATTTTCTCTTGGTCTTCTTTTATGACATTCTTATCTACAATCCCACATGGGAGGATCACCTCCACCACCTCGACACCACCTTTGGCATTCTTGTTGCTAACCACCTATGTGTCAAACATTCAAAATGTTCTTTTAGGAAAATAGAGGTGGATTATTTGGTATTTATTATTGCATCTAATGGTGTTCTTGTCAACCCCACCAAAATTATAGCTATGACAAATTTTTCCCAACTAAAGACCCTCAAAAGCTTATGTGGATTTCTTGGTCTGATAAGATACTACAAAAAATTTGTCAAGGATTATGTCATAATTGTAGCTCCATTGATATCTATGCTCAAAAAATATGCAATTACATGGCCTCTTGCATCTTCTCAAGCATTTGAAAACCTTAAACATGTCATGTGTACCATCCCTAATTTCTCCAAGCTATTTGTACTTGAGTGTGATACATGTGGAACATGTCTTGGTGTTATACTTATGTAGGAGGGTCATCCCATTGCCTTCACTAGTAAGGCCCTAACTGGAAGTAATTTGGTATGTTCCACATATGAAAAAGAGATGATGGCTATTCTCCATACAATTCATAAATGGCATCCCTATTTGATTGGTTAACACTTTTGCATTAAAATCAATCATCAAAGCCTCAAATATTTTCTATAAAAATAGATATCTTCTCTAGAGCAACAAAAATGGGTTTCTAAACTCATGGGATATTATTATGAAATTACCTATAAAAAATGTAATGAAAACTTGGTGGTTAATACCCTCTCTCTCACTAGTTCAAAGATCTAGTGCAACTCTGTGTAGTCTCTCTTCCCGTTTCCACCTAACTTGGTGATCCTCAAAATGAGTGGCATAATGATCTCCCAACCTAGAAAATCATTCTTCAACTATCTACTGATCCATCTTCTAAATCTCATTATACTTGGGATAGGCACACATTATGATATAAAGGTTTCCTAATGTTACCAATAGGTTTCAAGTTCATACAATAGGTTTTATAGGATATGCATGCTTCCCCTTCTATTGGTCATTTAAGATTTCTAAAAATATACGAGAGAGTTCATCATAATTTTTTTTACATGGACTCAAGAGGGATATCAAAACATTTGTTGTTGAATGTGATATCTACTAATGTACTAAAGGTGAAATAGTTGCCCCACCTAGTCTACTCCAACCACTTCCCATTCCAACACATATTTGGATCGATATTTCAATGGATTTCATTGAAGGCCTCCCAAAATCTAGTGGTAAATCAGTGATTCTTATCATAATGGATCACCTCTCTAAATATGCTCATTTTTGCACTTTGGCCCATCCCTACACTGCTTCCATTGTTACTCAGACATTTCTTGATCACATATTCTAACTTCATGGTGTCCTTGCTTCTATTATTTCATATCATGATTCCACCTTCACTAGCCATTTTTGGTAAGAAATCTTCAAGCATCTGGGTACATAATTAAAAATGAGTTTGAGATATCATCCATAGACAGATGGCCAGACTAAAATTGTTAATAAATGATTGTAAACTTATCTTCATTGTTTTGTTATAAAGTAGCCACATCAATGGGTCAAATGGTTACCTCTTACAAAATGGTAGTCTAATACATCCTACCACACCTCTACTAAAATGACCCCATATGAAGTAGTTTATGGGAAAGCACCCCCACCACTTCTCCTATATACACCTAGTAGTTCATCAGTTCAAGTAGTTGACACTACTCTCCACCATCGAGATCAAATTCTCCACATCTTGTGGGACAATCTTCATTTATCACAAAATTGCATGAAGTAGTAGGTTGATCGACACCACTCTGAGCATACATTTTAAGCAGGTGATATGGTTTTTATTCACCTATAACCATACAAATAATCATCTTTGAAATAAAATGGGTGTCAAAAGCTTACCCCTAAGTTTTTTGGTCCATATAAGGTTCTCTATTAGATTGGGTCTATTGCTTACAATTTGGATCTTCCACGTTCCTCTCACATTCACCCAGTATTTCATGTTTCATGTCTGAAGAGAGTTCTTGGCACCAACATTCAAGCACAAATAGTCTTACCAAAATTTAATAATGAATTATCCCTCCTTATCAAACTATAATTAGTCTTGGCTTGATGCAGGTACCAACTTCACTCTCACACCATCATAGAAGTTTTAATTCAATGGTAATGACTACAACCTAGAGATACCACATAGGAACAATTATTCTAGATTCAGAAACACTTTCCACAATTGAAGCTTTGAGGATAAATTTTTTTCTAAGAGGGAGGGGATGTTAGGAACCCATGTTTTACTCTTATATTTACATTATTAGCATAGTAGTTTCTTTGGATACATATGCTTTATAATTCATCCCTGAAGCATATTTGTTTTATCCTACATGCATGAGATGAAATAGTTATTAAGAATAGAATTATTATTTTAGTCAGTGTTAAGGCCCAATAAAGGCATCCACAAATTGTATTGAATTGAGCTTACTCAAAGGAGGCTGCCCCCTAAAGAGGCTAACAATTCTATTATTCTACTATTGTAATTTAGTTCTATTTATTTCATTTAATATATTTCTTATTTTTGTAGTTTATTTCATGTATTTGCAATTATATGCTAATTTATTTAGGTAGGATCCTTTCACATTCCTTGTCCCTCATCATGCCTAATCACTCCCTCATTAAACCTCACCATCCCTAATCATAATCACTCCCTCATTATCCCTAATCACTTTCTCATTGACCATCACCATACCTTATCATCCCTAATCACTCACTCATTGTTCCTAATTATTTCTCATTAAATCTCACCACCCCTCATCAACCCCAATCACTGATTCATCATCCCTCATCATCCATAATCACTCTCTCATCATCTCTAATCACTTCCTCTTTATCCCTTATCATACCTAATCACTCCATAATTGACCCTCACAATCCTTCATCATCTCTAATGACTCCCTTTTCATCCCTAATCACTCCCTCTTTGACCCTCACCATCCCTTATCATCCCTAATCACTTATTCATCATCCCTCATCATCCTTAATCACTTATTCCTCATCCCTCATTATCCCTAATCACTCCCTTATTGACCCTCATCATCCCTAATCACTCCTTCATCCTCCCTAATCACTCCATTATTGACCTTACCCATCATTCATCATCCCTAATCACTCGCTCCTCATCCCTCATCATTTCTAATCACTCCCTCATTTATGCTCACCATCTCTAATTATCTCTAATCACTCCCTCATCATCCTAATCAATCCTTCAATGACCCTTATCATTGTTCATCATCCCTAATCACTACTTTATGGTACCTCATCATCCCTAATCACTCTTTTCTCATCCCCAATCATCCTTAATCACTCCCTCATTAAACCTAACCATCCAACATCATCCCTAATGACTCCCTCATCAACCTTCATCACCTCTACTCACTCCTTCATTATCCTTCCTAATCCTTAATAACTCCATCCAATACCTTAATGGTTGGTGTAATAGCTTTTTCTTGTGATTGATTGGATTATTTTCCAATTCCAAATTTTAATAACTCAACTACGGCCTAAAGAAACTCTTATTTTACTCAAATAAGGAATTCAGAGATATTGTTTGATTGTCTAGTGGGATTCGAAGATATATATGGAAATCCTTGCCCAAACTGTGGAGAGAATGTGTAATTAGATCCCCAAACTAGAATAAATAGGTAATAAATCAATCAAATGTTGGGATAAAATTATATTACTTTCTTATGTATATTAATATTTAATCATATAAGAATCCCAATCCTAGATTTGAGAATCCAAATTTATATCTATATAGCTAGGGGACACTAAAAAAATAGTTAAGAATTCCAATCCCAACCCCATTATTTACTGTATATCCATAACATATCCATATTAGATCATATTTATAAATAAATAAATAGGTGGTGAACAATCTAATAGAGTGTTATCTAATCTAGTCACTGATAGAGTGTGTTTCCCAACCCAACTTGATATATATCCAATCAGATCTTTACCCAACTTGATATATAAAGGGAATGATGAACATATGCTTTAATACACCACTTAGAACTTGGGCATGGAATGATGGTCCCTAAAGGCCAAATTGGGGCCTTATCATAATTTACATATTCCCTGGTACCCAATATAGTATATCGAATGATAGAGTAGAAATGAGGCCCAACCATAGATATATAAGGGGAACCATTATGAATGCCGTACCTCTAATCTCAAACTTTCCTTACTCATTAAGGTAATGGAGTTTTTTCCTACCTACTTCATCTATGCCAAGGAGTAAGGTGAGGGAATGTTTCCTTTTTCATATCTAGATGTAATTCACCTAATAGCATATCAAGGGAATATTTCCTTCTTGATGGATAACAAGGGAGTAAGGCAAAACTATCAAAATAATTTTTCCTTACTAGTATATAACTTTCATTTTCTTCTAGATTAAGCCATGGATATCAAGGGAAGATTACTTTATGATATATAAATTTGTTCTTACCCTACCTACTTAGCTATACCCTACATGATAAGGTAAGGGAAGCTTATTTCCTGATATATATCTTTGTTCTTATCATACCTACTTTCTGTTTATAGAATAGATTCTTATCTATAAATAACAGCTTGATTATATATCTATATCTTACATATAATCTTTCCCTACCTACTTAGTTATGCCCTACCTACTAAACTTTTAGTATTGGCAAGGGAAGCTTACTTCCTGATAGATAGAATGAGAAATGAAATTTTGAATCATGTTATGTATGTACCATTGATTATGCCCCTACCTACTTTACCTACTTGAGTATGTCATAACCAATTGAATATTTGATTCATATCTTGATCCTGATTATGCCCTACCAAAATACATGAGTAATAATATTTTGATCTTGAGCATGCCCTACCTACCTATCTATCTTGTCATGCATAATTGATTGTGCCCTAACTACCTAATTGTACTTGAGTATGCCCTACCCACCTATCCTTATTTCCATACATACTTGAGTATTTTCTACCCAATAAAATACTTAAGACATATATTCATCATTAATACCCATATCTAATCCCAATGGTATATATCTTACATGACCATATTTTTAATACTTGATATATATTTGAATACCTTATTGAATACCCAAGGCATATCTTTAATGGAGAGGGGAATTTTTAAACTATTTAGAGAAAGAAGTGACTAAGGATGATTGAGAAAAATAAAAAATCCAATGCACCCTCCATAAATGTATTAGAGGGAATGATTAGGGATAATGAGGGACAAGCAAAGACTGATTATGGATGATGAGGTTCAATGAGAGAGTGATTAGGGATGATGAGGGAGTGATTCAAGACAATGAGGTATGATTAGGGTTGATGAGGGAGTGACTATGGATGATGAGGTCAATGAGTAATTGATTAGGGATAATAAGGGTCAATAAGAGAGTGATTAAGGATGATGAGTGATAATGAAAAAGTACAAGTCTATAGCCAATGGGATACTATTTATTAAATGGGTGACCTTCTCTAGCCAATGTGTGAAATACTAATTCATTCCATTCCTTCCTATTGAATGAGCACTAAAACACATGATTCAGATGAGGGGGTATTAACTAAACCATACTTTAAAAGGAGAGTGGGAATTATAACATATATATAGAAAGGATTGATTAGGGATGATCAGACATGAGTTGAAAGACAATAAAAACACCATAAAGGTATTAGAGGGAGTGATTAGGAATGAGAAAATATATTAGATGAAGAAAATATAGATATCAAAAAGGTAAGCTTCCCTTTTCTTACTCATTTTCATAAATGAATTAGGTAGGTAAATCTTCCATTACCTTATATTGTGTAGGGAAAGTTTGAGATCGAGGTAGGTCCTTCAAGATGGTAGTCCCAATATATATATATATATATATATATATATATATATATATATATATATATATATATATGTTGGGCCCCCCATTCCTATGATATCCTTTGATATATTTTAATGGGGACTAAGGCACACTTAAAGTATGACAGGGCCCTAATTCAGCTTTCAGGGCCTACTAGGCCATGCCCAAGCTCTAAGTGTCCCCTTCTCGATACATTGGATTAAGGCATATGCCCTTTAATCCCTTTATATATCATGTTGGGTATATATCAGGTTGGGTGTAGATCGAGTTAGGTTGGGAAACACACTCTATCAACTACTATAATAGGACATACTCTATTAGATCGGTGACCACTTATCTATTTATCTAGCAATTTGGTCTACTATGGACATAATCTTAATGATATATAGATATAATAAGAAGTTAAATATGGGGTTGGGATTGGAATTATCAACTAGTCTCCTATCATGCCTACCTATATAGATATAAATTTGGATTCTCAACTCTAGGATTGGGATTCTTATAAGCCCAAATATCAATTTATATATGAAATTAATACAATTTCATTCCACCCTTTTCCCTACCTACTTTATTTATGCCAAGTATTAATGAAAGGGAAGCTTTTATTATTGACACCTATATTTGCTTCACCTAATATAGCATATCAAAGGAAAATTGCCTTATCGATAGATGCAAGGGAGTAAGGCATATATATCAAGGGAATTTTGCCTTCCTCATGTCTATCTTTGATTTGATTTTGAATTAAGGTATAACTATCAAGGGAAGCTTACTTTCCAATCGATAAATTTATTCTTACCCTACCTCCTTAACTATGCCTTATCTGATAAGTCAAGGGAAGCTTGATTCCTAATATATATCTTTTTAATTATCCTACCTACTTTCCCTTGATATAATATATTCTTATCTATCAAGTAAATCTTGTTTCTTGAGCTATAGCTTGCACATATTCTTTCCTTACCTACTTAATTGTGCCCTACCTACTTAACTTTTGTTATTGGCAAGGGAAACTTGATTCCAAATAGGTATAATGAGAAATTAATTTTTAATCATGTTATGTACATGTAATAGATCTATACCATTGATTATTACCTACCTAATTTACCTACTTGAGTATGCCCTACCTACTTTACCTACTTGAGTATGCCTTACCCAATTTAATTTTTGAGCCATATATTAATCTTGAGTATACCATGCCTAAATACTTGATTGATTACCCAAGCCATATCTTGAAAGGATATGAGGAATTAAACCTATTTATAGAAAGGAATTACTTAGGGATAATTAGGCACAAATTAAAATCCATTACACCCACCATAAAAGTATTGGAGGGAGTGACCTAATGTGCATAATTCCCTACATGGTATGAATGATTTGTGTTATGTATTACATATCCATATTATAGAATAGATCGATGTCATATGTTTTCAAGTGTTGTTATTAATGTCAAATATTGATGTCATGTGTACATTGATGTGAAAAGTAATGACAAAGTGTTGATGTCATGATGATGATGAGTTTGATCTTAAAGTTGTGAAATATATGATTTAGATGCATATGATTTAAGGTAGGTATTGATTGAGGCTTATCATATTATATCTAGCATGTTGATATGGTTCAGGTCAAGGAAAACATATAAGCATGAAAACAATGTATTGACATAGGCTTGGTAGCCTACTATGTAAGCATGATCTTCAAAATATGCTTGGATAGGAAGTTGATGAATGTTTTAGATGATGATTCTAAATTATTGAGCATCTTAAATGGGTCCTATCAGTGGTCAATGATGATTAGAGAGATTATATGCATAAGTCTAATTCACTTGGTTCTTCATTGTTCTCATCTATACATTTTGGGTCCAATGACAGAAAATCTAAGTAGGTAGTTTGATGACATCATAATTGCCACGTGTGGATGAGTTAAAGAGAGTTGGTCATATGGTTGTGATCACATTAGTCCCTAGATTTTATGCACAAATTATCAAGTCTAGTAACTAATCACGATAAAAGATATGCAAGTGCAAATTTGGGCTCTTAGGGAATTTGATAGTGTTTTCCCATACTTAGCCAAATTTGTAATGTGGCAAAAAAAGTTGAGTAAGAATTTTAATGGTGACATATCTTGCATGTGTGGATGTTTCAATAGAGTATGGTCTTATGGATTTGTTCAATTTTGTTCTTAGTTTATATGCACTAAATTTTAGATTAATAAATGAAGTGCGATAAAGGATATGCATGTTCAAAGCTAGCCTTCCAAGGTAGTTTCTTGACATAGTTGGCACTATGATAGATAAATCTGAGGCATTTTAATGTCATTATATATCACATGTATGAGTTTTTCAGGAGTATTTTGATATATGTTTGGATTATCCTATGTGAGGAGATCATATGGTCCAAATTTGATAACATGTGAGTGAGGTAAAAGTTACTATGGTCCAAATTTGGCCATCTAGGCAAATAAGCAAAAGTCCCCATACTTAGTATTTTTTGCATGATATTAAGGATCTAGACCACATGGAGATCCAATGGTTCATAATATTTGATATATATAGATATATGGTATGCATTAATTTAAATGGGTCAAAGTGTTTTTTGGTTAATGAATTTAAAAATTGAGTTCCTTACAAAAGGATCAATAAAGCATGTTTGTTCCAAGATGTTAAGAAGTAGTGAGATGAGGACAAGTGTCTATTGTTTAACATTAAGAAAGATTAATATCAAGCTTCCTCCAAGGATAAATGTGAATGGATGTTTGTACATTTATAAATTGATAATTATTATTAAGTGAGATGATTTTAAGGTGTCCAATGTTTAATATAGATAAAGATTGAGCTACGCATAAGAGATTGATGGTGCACATTAAGTCAAGAATGAAAGATTGCATGAGATGAGGTCAACTATTCAAAGTTTAACGCATGGGTAGTGGCACACTATGAGTTAAAGTTTTTAATAATTAAATGGTGTGTCATTAAACTAAATCAATGAGGACATGAGATGATAGAATAGTGTTTGATATTTAACTGTGACTGTTTGAATTCAAATATTTGAATTTAATAAAGGAAAAACTAGCGCTTTGTATTTTATCCATAAATTTTGATCTAGGATGAATTAAAAGATGATATAAAAATAAAATTTTAATAATACTCCATGATTAATCTAATAAACTTGATTTAAATATCTAAAAGTGTGGACCATCAAATTTATGAAGGTCCAAAGTTGACTATGTGTTCGATTATGTTCTACAAGTGACCCAAGAAGGATGTTTGAGCTTGTGTTGTTGTTATTTCAATGTCTCATGATGACTTATATATTTAGGACTGTTATATACTCCATGAGGTTCATTTATGTGAATTATGAAGTTTTGGCTAATTGTATGCAGTATGAATAAATGTTTAGAAGTTGATTGTGTATTCGTTCATGGTGACTTTGTGTATAGAATGTTGTTAGAGAAAATTATGCTTAAGTAGAAGGGTATTATTATGGTTATTTTTAGTTAATGGGGACCTATAGATCATTTTTCATGTGTCCATGTGTTTTTAAAGTTTTCCTATGTTCTTAGTTTGCTTAGAGAAGTGTCAAAGAGTTGAATGGGTCTCCATATGACCTAAAAGTTGCTTAGGCCTATTTGAAAGAGGATTGTGTTTAAGTGTGACCCATGGAAGATGAATTAAGGGTTAAGTCATGATTAATGGCTGACCAATATCTTGATAATCATGATATATCTATATATAGTGAAACCAAATATGATGGTTTCTAGACTTGATAGACTTTTAATGTGAGAGTTGTGGAATAAAGGAGAGGTAGAGTGCCTAGTAGATGATTTGATGAGCATATAAGATTGAGGAGTATGTGTATGACATGTAGGTAATATTTCTAATGTTTTAATAGTGATCTTATAGATTTAAGATGGGCAAATAGGTCTAGGGTGATCCAAAAGGTGGCTTTGGATGCATTGTTTGTGCAGGGATTAAATAATCAGAGATCCATCATCAGGTTTTGAAGACATCAATTTTAAGGTGGAAGTGTTTAATTTGAAAGACGGTCTAAATAAGTTGATCTTCCTTAGGGGAATTTTATCCTTGTGAAATAGTTGTTTCACTAAAGGCATTTGGTCAGAAGGATTTGATCAAGGTTTTCTAGTGTAAAGGAGTTGACTAGTTTCTTGTTCTAATTTCGTATAAGACAAATAGTTCATGTGTTGCAGGCTTGAGAGTTAGTTTTATTTCCCATGAAGGTTTACCATAGGAACTATGTGTTATGTGTTTGATTTTATGTATGCATTGAATTAATGATCTCTCTTATTAATGTTTCTTAATCAAGATTGATATATGTTGAGTGTTTAATAGTTTGAAAGGATTGGAATTGTCATTGAAATATCTAGGCTCATTTACTCAAACCCTCTCTTAGTTATTATACCTCTAACAATTGGTATCAGAGCTTTTTTTTAGGAGGAAGCTTAATAGCTTGAAGGAGATTCTGAGTTGGTACAAAGATGTCTAAATAGTTGAAGAAAGAGAATCAATAGTGGAAGGCTGTGATCAAGGCACTTGAAGAACAGATATGTACTTTGAATAAAGATTCCAAAGAGGATGATAATGTTATCAATAATCTCAAGGTTCAGCTAGTAGATCACAAGACAAGTTTGTGTTTAAAATAAAAGGAAATCATGTTTAATAAATAAGCTTTCCATAATATTAGAGAAGATGATAGCAAGGAAGAAGAAGTTGATCCAAAATCTGAACTCATGAGTGCACTTGGTAAACTAAAGGAGTAGAAGAAGAGGAATCATAAAATTAGGAATATGATCAAAGGTCTTGAAGCACAAGTTAGTTATTTTTAGGTAATTTGTTTAAGAATGTCCAAGAAAGAAGGAAATAAATATCAAGAATAGATCAAGTTTATTGAAGTGCAAGCATATAGATTAAAATAATGGCCAACAAGGCCAAAGAGGATGAAGAGAATATCAGTATTCTTGAGGATCAATTAAGGAATGCAAATGCAAATCTGATAGAAAGAGAAGATGATTACACTCTACTAGAGATTGATATGGATTCATTGAGGAGTGATCATGAGCTTGTTATAGTTAAATTGGATATGCTGTAAAAGAAGCATGAGAAGTTTAACTATGTCAAGGAGATTACAAGATTTGAAACCAATGCAAAAAGTTATGTTATACAACCAAATGCTTCAAGGTATGCTAGTTTATTTCATGTTCATTATTATACATGTAATAATTATGGTCATAGATCTAAGGATTGTAGAAGGAAGTCAGTCAAGTATGGACATTCATGGAGCTATGATAGGAGTATTTGGCCAAAGAATGATCATAGTTTAAATCTATCAAAAGGTATGAACATTTGTCATAAGATTTATCATATTTCAAGTTTATGCCTAAGTGGAATCATTAGGTCCTCAAGGTATCTCAAAGGACATGAAGCTTCCATTGTGCATAAGAAAGGTCATTCTTGGTTATGGATACCAAAGATTATCAATGTTAATCACACTAGTCAAAAGGTTGATAAGAAAGTTGCTATAAAATAATGTTTTGTAGATTAATCTAAACTTAAAGATCAAGTAGATAAGATAGCTAAATTTTTTTTGAAGAGTCAAACTATGGTATAAAGACTTGAGGTAGTAAAGACTAGTTAGATTAACCCTGTTCAGTCTGACAGTCTTGATGGATTTTTTTGCCAAGGTTGAAAAAGGATCAGAAAAAAAGGAAAATCAAAAGTTAGTTCAAGTCAAGCTCAAGGAAAATACTAAGGTGTTGGTTGAGGCTAGTTCTAAGCTATGTATGGATTCAATTAAACATCTTGTCATTGTTGATCATATTTATTCTTTTAAGACTAAAAATAAGAACTATAAGTTTTAGATGACCAAGGAGGAGAAGGAATATGAGGAGTTATGGGCAACTCCTAGTTTCACATTGTTATAGACATTGTGGGTCTAGGTGTCTCTATCTAGGCTTCAAGAAGACAATTGAAAAATAAGAAGAAGCATGGTGGATACCAGTTGATCTTTGATTGATATTGTTTGACAAGAAGGTATGTTTGTACATTCTTTTTATATATTTGTTTGTTGAATAAAAGCTTGTGAATAATCTTAGTGGTTCTATCTTGAGATGGAGTTAGCTTATTTATCATGGTTGGAATGCTTTGGTATAAATTATTTGAAGACATGTTGAAGATGTCATTATCCAGATGGAACTTGATGTAAGGGGGAGCTAGATTCTTCATATGGTCTTAGAATGCTAGAGATGGTCAGTCTACAAGGTTAGATTAAATGTTTCCATGTGGCCTAATGATATTGATGAAATGTTAAGAATATTATGATTCTCAAAAGTTTTGTTGACCTTATTCTATCTTGATCCAAGTGTCTTTTTGGTATGAAGGTATGTTGAAGTAAAATTGATGATTTTTGAGTGCTCTCGGGCTTCTTAGTTTGTGCTTAAGAATATCTAGGTCCTAAAATGGGTTATAGGATGTATGGGATCCAAAATATGTGTAATCTCAAATCATGGTCCAGAAGTGTGTAATGGTTGTCTCCAGGTGTACAATAATTTTTAGAGGTGGATGTTGACCAAAAGGAGGTTTGTTGACTCTATTTGTTTTGAGTTTCTAGGGTTCTGGGCTATGCTAGAAAAGTGGTTTGACTTATGAGTTGAGGTCTAAGGATCCTTAATAGGTGGAATTGGACAAATGGGTTTTCAAATCAATATTTATAGAGATTTCAAGGTTTGTGATTTTTTAATTATTATTATTTTTGTCAAGATGGAGGCCTTATTAGCAAGATTGGTTTGTGAAGAAAGTATATTGCATATGATGATATAGGTGTTTAAAATTAGTGTGCTTGAAGGGGCATATAAGATTGCTCCAGATATGAAGTTTTAGGTCTTGAATATGTTTCTATTGAAATTTGTGGGATTTGCAAGTTCTAGGTAGGGCTACAAAGTATCTATACATGCCTAGTATGAAGATTTTCTATTTTTTATTAGTGTTTCCAAAAGTGAAAGGTATGTATGTTTCTAGGAGAGTTATTAGGTTGGTTTAGAGTATGTTTTGGTGAGTGTCATGAAGTTTTACTGGTAGTCTTTGAGGTGGCTTGAGAAAGAAGGCTAGTAAGCTTATGTGATGGTTCTTCATGGGGTGTGGAGATCTGAAGATGCTCAAGAGGTGAAATAGCTCAAAAATATTAGGGGGAGTCCCTCTCAATGTTCTCAAGGTGATTTCAATCAGTTTTTCATGTTCATGTTTTTTTAGTCCTCATTGATAACAATGCATGATCAAAGAAGAGTGTTGTCATGGAGCATGGTTGAGAAGTTCAAGGTAAGAAGTGGTATGCACAGTGTTAGGGGAAGTTTGTATAATCTCTCATAAGTGGTCCTTTCCTATTTTTGGTCCTATGATGACATAAGATGGATCATGATGTTACAAAGATATTTCTAAGCTTTATGGATAGCTTGTCAGCTCTAAGGATCAAAATAGTCCTTTTTCAGACTAGTACATTCAAAGGAGATTGATATGATGACTTGATAAAACCAGTTCATATGTTTTGATAAGGTAGTGAATATACATACATGAATTAAGGGATATTATGAGTTATACAAGTAAATAGGTCTAAGGATTAGAGATTCCAAAAGCTTAGATTGATGAATGTCAAAGGGTGAACAATTGTTTCATATAAGCTTTTTATGTATCTTGAGCTCTTAGAAGTATATCTTGAATACATTTTTGATGTTAAGAGGAACTTGGTGGATATTTAGTCCACTTTATCATTTATGGTAAATGGGGAGAAGTAAAATACTAGGTTTCCATAAATTACAAAAGAGGAGATTGTTGTCAAGTGTTGTCATTGATGTCAAAGATTGATGTTATGTGTGCAACGATTTCAAAGGTAATGAAAAAGTGTTGATGTTATGATGATGATGATTTTGATCTTGAAGTTGTGCAAGGTAGGATTTGGATGCATATGAGATAATGTAGGTATTTATTTAAGATTATCATATTATATCTATCATGTTGATATGGTTTTAGGTCAAGGAGAAAAGATAAACATAAGAATAGTGTATTGGCATAGGCTTGGTAGCCTAGTATGTAAGCATGGATATTTAGTATATGCTTAGATAAGAAGTTAATGAATGTTTTAGATGATGAGTATAAAGTATTAAGAATGTTCAAGGGGTACTATCAGTCATCAAGGATGATTAGAGATCTTGTTTACAATAGTGGAATTTACCCAGTTCTTCATTGTTCTCATATAGACATTTTGTGTCCAATGGCATATAATCTAAGTAGGTAGTTTGATGACATCATAATTTCCATGTATGGATGAGTTAGGGGGATTTGTTCATATGGTTTTGATCAAATTAGTCCCTAGTTTTTATGAATAAAGTATCAAATCCAGTGATAAAGTATGATAAAAGATAATCAAGTGTAAATTTGGGTTCTCAGGCATTTTGAGAGTGTTTTCCAGTACATAGCCAGATTTGCTATGTGGCAAGAAATGTTGAATAGGCATTTTGATGGTGGTATATCTCACACATGTGGACATTTTATGAGAATATGATCATAGGAGTTTATTAAATTTTATGCCTAGTTGATATATGCTAAATTTCAAATCAAGCGATGAAGGATGATAAAAGATATGCATGTTCAAAGTTGGCCTTTCAAGGCAGTTTCTTGACATAGTTTGCACTGTGATAGATAAATATGAGGAAGCATTTTAATGTTGTTATATATCACTCATGTGAGAGTTATAGGAGTAGTTTAATATATGGTTGGATTCTCTTATGTGAGGAGATCATATGGTCTAAATTTTAGAACATGCGAGTGAGCAAGGTAAAAGTTACTCGTGGTCCAAAGTTGGCCTTCTAGGTAAATAAGCAATAGTCCCCATACTTAATCTCTTTTGCATGATATTAAAGATCTGGACCATATGGAGATCCAATGCTTTGTGAGAGTTAATACATCTATATCTATAATGAATATTAATTCAAATGGGTCTAAGTTTTTATTGTTTAATGAAGTTAAAGATCAAGTTCCTTACAAAAAGATCAATGGAGTGTGTTTGTTCCAAGATGTCAGAAAGTAGCGAGATAAGGATAAGTGTTTATTGTTTAACATTGAACAAAGATCAAGATCAAGATTTTTTCAAGGATCAACGATGAATGGATGTTTATACATTTATAGATTGATATTGTGTATTGAGCAAGATGATTTTAAGGTGTCCAATGTTTAACATTGATAAAGACTGAGATATGTACAAGAGTTTGATGATGCGTGTTGAGTCAAAATTGTAATATTACATGAGATGAGGTTAATTATTCAATGTTTAATGCATGAGAAGTGGTGTAATATGAGTTAAATTTTAGAATAAATTGATGGTGTATGATCTATCTAAAGCAACAAGGACACAATATGACATAATAGTGTTCAATGTTTAATTGTGACTATTTGAATTCAAATATTTGAATTTAACAAAGGAAAAACTAGTTATTTGTATTTTGTCCATAAATTGTGATCCAAGATGGATTCGAAGATGATATAAAAATAAAAATTGAATAGGACTCCATAGTGCATCTAATGAACCTAATTTGAAGATCTGAAAATGTGTACAGTAAAAGTTATGAAGGTCCAAATTTAATTGTGTTCAACTATGTTCTGCAAGTGACGTAAGAAAGATGTTTGAGCTTGTGTTGTTATTTCAATGTTTCATGATGAATTATCTATTTGGGAGTTCTTAAAACTCCATGAGGTCCATTTATGTGCATTATTAAGTTTTGATTAATCATATGCAGTATGAACAAAGGTTTAGAAGTCGACTATGTTTTCATTCATGGTGACTATGTGCACAGAATGTTGTTTGAGAAAATTATGCTTAATCAAAAGGGTACTATGATGGTTTTTGGCACTTAAGGGGGACCTATAGATCATGTGGCATGGTTACATGTATTTAGAAAGTATTTTTATGTTCTTAGTTTGATTGAATAAGTGTCAAAGTGTTGAATGGGTCTCCATAGGACCTAAAAGTGACTTAGGCCTATTTGAAAGAGGATTGTGCATAAGTGTGACCCACGTAATATGCCTTAAGGGTTAAGGTATACCTAATATCCAACCAAGATCTTGATAATAATGATAGATTGATATATAGTGAAACTAAATATAATGGTTTCTAGACTTGATAAACTTTTGTGAAGACTTGTACAAGGTATGCATGTGAGAGTTGTGGAGTGAAGGAGAGGTAAAGTGCCCAATAGATGAGTTGATGAGCATAATAGATTGAGGACTATGTGTATGACATATAGGTCATATTTTTTATGTCTTAATAATGATCTTATATATTGAAGATGAATGAAGAGGCCTAAGGTGATCCAAAATGCGAATTTGGATGCATTTTTTCTGTAGGGGTTAAATAATCAGAGATCTATCATCAAGTGTTGAAGACATCAGTTCTAAGGTGGAGGTGTTCACTTCAAAGGAAACTCTAAAGGATTTGATCTTCCTTAAGGGTAGTTTCTCCTTGTGAAATAGTTGTTTCATTAAAAGCCTTTGGTCATGAGGATTTGATCAAGGTTTTCTCATCTAAAGGAGTTGACCAGTCTCTTGTTTGTGATTTCTTATAGGACAAGTAGTCCATGTATTGTAGGCTTGAGAGTGGGTTTTATTCCCCATGAGGGTTTTCCACATGAACTATGTGTTATGTGTTTGATCTTATGTATACATTGAATGAATGATCTCTCTTGTTAATGTTGCTTGATCAATATTGATATATGTTGAGTGTTTAATAGTTTGAAAGGATTATACTTGTAATTAAAATATCTCATCTCACTGATTCACCCCCCCTCTCAGTGATAATGCCTCTAACATCATATTTATACATATTTTATGATGTTGATGTGATACATAATAGAATATAATAGTGGGCAAGATGATGTGATGGTTAATTCCTAACCTATTAATACAATAGTTGGTTTCAAATACTTAACATCATTGAATGGATGTCACTATGTATGTGTTGCATTATTTTGGTGGTCCCATTATTTGCATTTACCTTGATCATAAGTGGATATGGTGTTTTTATGTCACTTTTGGCCTATATAATACCTAATAATAAGTAAAATAGACATGTAGGGGTGTCTTAGTTTCTCAAATACCAATTTCATCCCAAACTTTGCTCTCTTTTTTTCCTATTTATTCTGGCCTAAGACATTAGACACACACACTCTCCATAGTTTGGGCATGGATTTCCATATATATATTTGAATCCCACCAAAAAATTAGATGATATCATTGAGTGCCTTTTTTGAGTTAAATAGAATTAATGAAATAAGAGTTTCCATGGGACTTATTTTAATGAACAAAATTTAGAATTGGAACATAAGCCAATCAAGCATAAGTAAAAAGATACTATACCCACTATCAAGGTATTAGAGGGAGTGATTAGGGATGATGAGAGATGAGTAGGGAGTTAGTAAGTATGATGAGGGATGATTATGGAATCATTAAGGATAATGAGGGATGGTGAGGGTCAATTAATTAGTGATTAGGGACAATAAGGGAGTGATTAGGGATAATGAGGGATGATGAGGATCAATGAGGATGAGGAAGGATTGATTATGGATTATGAGGGATGAGTATAGAGTGATTAGGGATGATGAGGTATAATGAATGAGTTATTAGTTATGATGAAGGATTATTATGTTCAATGAGGGAGTATTAGGGATGATGAGGTATGGTGAGGTTTAATGAGGGAGTGATTAGGGACAATGAAGGATAGAGATGGAGTGATTAGGGATTATTAGGGATGAGGAAGGAGTGATAAGGGATGATAAGGGATTATGGAGTGATTTTTAATTTTGAGGGATGGTGAGGGTCAATGAGTGAGTGATTAGGGGTGATGAGGGAGTGATTAGAGATGATGAGGGATAGTGAGGGTCAATGAGGGAGTGATTAGGGACAATGAGCAATGATGAGAGAGTGATTAGGGCTGATGAAGGATGAGGATTAAGTTATTAGGGATGAGGGAGGGATTATAATCAAGTTAATTTAACATAAATTGTTCATTTGATGTGCAAAAATTATCAATGTGACCTATGCTACCCCATTCACACCACTTTGGGTTGAGTTCAAAGTGATTAGTTTTTAAACATAAATTATGATAAACCTCAGAATCTTAAAAATTCTAAGAACCATCCAATATGGCACAAAACCTAAAAAATGGCTATATGTTTACAAAAAATGAGCATTACTTACAAAAAATATGACCCAAAATCCCTATGTTCAAAGTTGAGACCCTGAAAATCCCTAAGTACTGAATAGATTCAATTTTGGAAAACTATCTTCAACTTCATAAGTAGTGTAACTATGAGACCAAATATATTAGATATAGAGGGACCCTATTTTATTATTTACCCCTTATAATATATCTTTTTTTTTTTTTTTTTTTTTTTTTTTTTTTTTTTTTTTTTTTTTTTTTTTGTGAAATGTGAAGATAACACATATGCATTATATTGTGTATGCCTTCCTTTCACATTTAATGAAACAAAGTAGATTGCCCTTATAATAGTCATTTTTTAGTTTTTAATTAAAATGTGAAAGGAATGCTTATGAGTTATAAATATGTACTATAACACTTACATTTTATAGCACATATGCACTATGTTTATTTTTAATTCAAATAACCAAGCCTTTTGGATCAGAAATGACATAGATTCTTGAGAGAAAAGTTTGGACCTGTCAACATGCAATCGAATCTAAGAGTTTTGAGAAAAAACAAAATTTAAATTCCATCACCTAATACACTTTTAATTTCAATGAGAAAATTAATAAAATTATTACCACGATGATGATCATGCTCTCCTCTTTCTAAATGTATGATTTTTTTAATTTTTGAACTATTTTAAGATTTATATCTATGGTGATTTCTATGGATTTTTTAGGCCATTACATGCCACAAATATACAAGTATATATATGTTTATGTATTTTTTTTGAAACAAATACAAAAAATATATATGGTCACAAACTAGGCTTAATTCTATATGTATTAAAAAAAAACTAAATGCCATTTTTTTGAGGTAGTTATGGAGATCATAGGCCATCTATCCATTTTTTTGAGATTTTGCAGGATCTATTTACTTGTAAAATTAATTAAAAAATATGTTAATTAATTTTTATTAAAAAAATAAATGTCAAAAACTATGTGATCTTATCTAAATTTTCATAAAAAGGTTTCAAAAAATACTAAACTTTGTTATAAAAAGGTTGCATTGTAGGATAACTAGCTACTTTATTTTCCTTAAAAATAGGATTTACTCTTTAAATTTTAAAAATTTTAATTATAATTAATCATTTTTTATTTAAAAAATTATGTTTTGGAAACTAGAGTCAAAATTCTACAATTCATGTTTTAATATCATCTTCAAATTTTGAGTGTAGCCATATCAAATAATCTAAAGAAGTTAAAAATTTTCAGTTTTTAGGAAAAACATGTTCATGGGTAGGCCCTTTTCATCCCCAATATTTTTTCACTTACCCCATGGTCATTTAATGTCAAAAAAATTATCAATATAAATAAAAATTTAATAAAAAAAATCCATATAATTCCAAATCTTCATGTTGTAGATATAAAATAAGACTTAATGGAATGTTTTTCAATTGTAAACCCTCATACAATGTTAATCACATAGTTTAAAAGAAAAAAACATATCAGAGGCTTTTATCTCATATATAATATAGTTTTGTATGCCTTAAAACTTGATCTTGTCCATATGTTAATCCAAAATGGCATTCATGTTCCTAATCCCAAGTCCAAATCACAATGCCTAAATAGAGCTAAAAAAATTGTGATGCAAGGGCATCAAGTACATTGTATAAATTTGATCATGTATAGTTTATTTTGGTCTCTTTGTATGCCTTATAAGTAATTGGAGTCATTAATTTAGTCTATGAATGTGTTTTGTAATCCCTTTGGCTTTTCCCACCAAAATGGGCATTTGAAAATTTGAATATGTTGTTAGCATGTTAAGAGCAATTTTGGTATGTGGTCAATAGTGGCATGTTGTCAAATGTTTTTATTAAGTCATTAATTAGTCTTAAAATGTGTAGGACTATAATGGCAATGCACAAAGCACAACATACTATCTTGTCAAGTAGTTATCTTAAAAGTGGTTATTAAGAGAAGTAGTTGCAAGGTAGTATCATGTATATAACAAGATTTTGGATTGTTATAGAGGTTAGTCTCATAGAATAGAATTTATAAGGTTAGTAGATAGTTATTATTAATTTAAGAAGATTAGGAGAGAAATAGGTATGGAGGAGTGTCAAGGAATAATGAAAAGCGTATGTTAAAACTATGTATCTTGTCCATAGACAAGGGTTGTAATGTTATGCATAAGAATTCAATAAGGTTTTAAAGATTCAAGAGATATAAATGTGTCCTTATGTTTATTTTATGTTTAAAGATGCATGTTTTATGTATTAATACTCTTAATATCTTTGGGAAATGATACTCTTGTAGAGTAAGTTTCAAGAATTTGGTAATTTTTAGAACTGTGTTCAAGTTCCCATGCACAATCATTGAACACTACAAATTGATAAAGAAAAAACTCTCTTTAACCAAGGTATTGTGTGTGTACTCATATTATATTCAAATCTTAGAATAATTTCCTTTTATTTGAAGCCATATTTCATTGGTGTTCAACAAGAGGTAGGGTTTCAATAACTAAACTAACTATATGCTTTGCTTACAAGTCGCATTCTAATACAGCGGTATATAATCTCATTTATAGGTATGAAGAATAAAATATATTGGAGAGGGTTAAATATATTATTTAAGTATATTTATAACCAATGTAATAATGATACCAAATCATTAGGTGAGTTAACAATATGCAAAATCCTGAGTTTATTCTTGTTATACACATATTGCATGAACAAAGCACATAAAGAACCATGCGTTAAACCTTATGAGGGATTACGTGAAGGTATCTAAGGTTTGGTAAAGTTATATATAGGTAAAATATGCCTTAAATAGGCATTTTTACATTTTGAAACCTAGATAAATCTCTTTAAATCCATTTTGTGCCCTCTTAGGGTTGTAAAAAGCACATAAAACCCTAAATTAGGGTTAGAACACTAAAAGGTGTATAAAATGAGTTTTGACCATTTAAATCTAATTAAATTTTTATTATTATTGTATTTTATCATGAGGAATAATATTTTGTGGTTTTGGAGTGGTATGGCCCCTTTTCATACATCTACAATTGACTGTGTGTAATGAAGTGCCAAGGAGACCTAATTAGGTCTATGTTAATGCTAGAAAGAGTATCTAGGTTGAGAGTTGAAGCTTAAAATTTCATGTATAAGTGTAAAATTTTATAGAGTATCCTAATATATGTTGAGTCTCTGAAGTCTTGTTGGTACCTATTCATACAAGAGGAATCTGTTAAAAAAATCTACTAAGATATAAAGAGGGTTGAAGGTTTGATATGAAAAATAGACACTAGAAGTTGAGAGAGTGGTTTAAATGAATTTATTTAAATTTTTTTCACATCAATGAGACTATTCATATTTACATAAGAAAAATTGATCAAGATATGGGTGATTGAACCATTGCCTAGTGAAGGCTAGTGAAATAAATGACTTGTATAAGGATTGAGAGTAATAGGATTGACAGGTAGCAAGATAGTGTGGGGTATTTAAAAATACACAAATAAAAATCAATAAAGAATAATCTAATAGTATAGGACTTGTGTAGAGAGAAATACATCAAACTTAGAGAGAGAGACTTGCAGGCAAGAGGAGAACATGAAAGTTGATTGCATGAATTATTGATTAGAGGTGTCAGGACCAGGTATAGTAGAGTATGAAAAAGGGATCTACATCATTTGGTATTAGATCAAAATGTTTGTTGGGTATTAGTGAAGGATAATCATCTGGAAAAAATTTACATGTATTGTTTGTTTTCATTTGATGTTTTTGATGCATTGATGAGATAATATGAAGTGTGAATGATAATAAAAAGGTTGGTAGCAGCCCTAAAGCCAAGTGTGGATTATTTAGGAGATAAAGAGGTGTTTCTAATATTAAGAGAGAGTTCATAGGTGACTTTTAGAATTCCCTAGTGAAATCACAATAAGAGAGTGAAGATAGACCTAGTTTAGGTCAAGAGAGATTGACATAAAGACCCAAGAGAGAGGTCAAGATGTGGCAAGCTAAAGAAGGCTTGTCAAGAATAATAATAGGTCTAGATGAGACCAAATATTTGATATACATCCTAGTTGAGATTATGAAATATTGATAAAAGAGGAAATAGGGAATGAAAGAGAAAATCTACCATAAGAAGATGGTGCAAGAAGACACCAAAAAGAAGAGAGAGATGGTAGAGATGAGGCAAAAAATAGATGAGTTCCTGACCATAGCAAAGCACATGAGATAAATGGAGAGCCCATACTATGGATGGATGATGAGGAAGAAGCCACTAAAGTGACCAATCACATAACATGTGAATAAAATGAAGAAGGAAGCCATGAGAGAGGAAATGAAGTAGAAGACATTATTGTGCAAGCAACTTAAGAGTGAGATGATGAAGTATATAAAGAGTGAGCAGCATAGAGAACAAGTGAATGAACTATACCTTGAGGAAAACAAGATCAGTTTTCATGAAGTAAAAGAAGATACTTTTAGCCAATTATGTGATGGGAGTGACAAAGAAGAAGATTAGATAGAAAGCCTCATTAGAGGCTTATAACAAGAGGTATAATCCTATAAAGAAGGTATGAAATCTGATTGAAAATTTGTTTATGTGAATTTTGATTAGCTAGAAAAGGAGATAATAACACTTGAACATGCATTTAATGGTGAAATGAGAGAAAAGGAAGCGAAATAATAGGTTGCATCAGTAGAGAAGCTTGTGAAGGATGACAAAGAACATAAATAAGAAGAATTGATAGTAAAAGAGAAGAAGATTGAAGCAGGCAATCAAGCTATTATATTTGTCTTAGTAGAAAGCATGAAAGTATTGTCGAAGGAAGGTAAGAGTGCAAGTACAAAAATAATATATTGGGGCATCTACAACCCATATGATAGAAGTATAGAAGTAAGAGGGAGTACACATGAAGTGCAAGTTGATACAAGCAAATGGTGGAAGCAAGAAGGTAAACTTATCTTTGACAGAGGAAATCAAGATAATAAAATAGAGGAGAAACTTAAGCATGAAATATTAGAAAAATACAAGGATTATCCAAGGGAGAATAACTAGAAGACATGAAATAAACATATAGCTATTACATTTGAGTGTAATTGCTTTCTTCCCTAGGAGTATGATATAGGGGCATCAAGCACATTGTTTAAAGTTGATCATGTATAGTTTATTTTAGTCTCTTAGTATTCCTTAGAAGTCATTGGAGTCAATAAGTTAGTCCATGAGTGTGTATTATCAACCCTCTGGATTTTATCACCAAAATGGGCATTTGAAAATTTGAATATGTTATTAGCATATTAGGAGCAATTTTGGTATGTCATCAATAGTGTCATGTTGTCAAAGGTTTTTACTAAGTCCTAAATGATTCTTAGATAGGTGAAAGACTATAATGGAAATGTACAAATTACAACATACTATCTTATCAAGTAGTTATCTTAAAAGTGGTTATTAAGAGAAGTAGTTGTAAGGTAGTTTCATGTATATAACAAGATTTTGGATTATTATAGGGTTAAGTCTCATATAATATAATTTATAAGGTTAGTATTTAGTTATTATTAATTTAAGAAGATAAGGAGAAAAATAGGTATAAAGGAGTGTCAAATAAGAATTAAAAGAGTGTGTAAAAACTATGTATCATGCCCATAGATAGGGGTTGTAATGTTATGCATGGGAATTCAATAAAGTTGTAAATATTCAAGAGATATAATTGTGTCCTTGTGTTTATTTTGTGTTTAGAGATTAAAATATTATGAATTAATAATCTTAATATCTTTTGGTAATGATACTCTTGTAGAGTAAGTTTCAAGAATTTGGTAATTTTTAGAACTGTGTTCAAGTTCCTATGCACAGCCATTGAACACTACAAACTAATAAAGAAGAAAATATATTTAACCAAGGTGTTGTGCATGTAATTATATTATATTCAAATATTACAATAATTTCCTTTTATGTGAATTCATATTGTGTTGGTGTTTAACAAGAGGTAGGTTTTCAATAACTAAACTGAATGTATGCTCTATTTATAAGTCACATTCTAGTATGGTGGTATATGATCTCATTTACAGGTGTGAAGCATAAAGTAAACTGGATAGGGTTGAATATTGTCTTAAAGTATATTTATAACAATTTTAATAATGATACAGAAGCATTAGGTGAGTTAAAAATGTGTAAAACCCTGAGTTTATTCTTGTTATAAACAAATTATGTGAACAGAACACATAAATAACCATGTGTTGAACCTTGTGAATGATTGTGTGAAGGTATATAAGGTTTAGGAAAGTTTTATACAGGTCATATAGGCCTTAAATATTCATTTTTATGTTCTTAAACCTATAAATATCTCTTTAAATCCATTTTGTGCCCTCTCAGGCCTGTAGAAAGCACATAAAACCCTAAACTAGGGTTAAAACACTAAAAAATGTATTTAATGAATTTTAATCAATTAAATCTGATGAAAATTGGTGTATTAGTGTATTTTATCATGAGGAATAATATTTTTTTTGTTTTTGATTGGTATAAAACTTGTCCTTACATTTATAGTTGATTGTGTGTAATGAAGTGCCAAGGAGACCTAATTAGGTTTGTGATAATGCTAGAAAGAATATATAGGTTGAGAGTTGAAGCCTAAAATTTCATGGAGAATTTTAAAACATTATAGGTTATCCTAATATATGTTTATTCTCTAAATTCTTGATGTTACTTGTCCATACCAAAGGAAACTGGTAGAAAAAGGCTACTAAGATGTAAAGAGGGTTGAAGCTTTGATATGACAAATAGACACTAGAGGTTGAGAGAGTGGTTAAAGTGAATTGAGTTAAAATTGTTTCACATGAAGGAGACTATCCATATTTCTATGAATCACATAATAAACCTTGATCAAGATATAGGTGATTGAACCATAGCCTAGTGAAGGCTAGTGAAAGAAATGACTTGTAGAAGGATTGAGAGGTAGAAAGATAGTGTGGGGTGTCCAAAGATTCTAAATAAAGAGACAAAAAAATCAAGAATAATCTAAGAGGATAGGACTTATTTAGATAGAAATACATCAAACTTATAGAGAGACTTGCAAACAAGAGGAGAAAATGAAAGTTAATTTCATGAGTTGATTAGAGGTGTCAAATTTAGGTATAATAGATTATGAAAAAGGGCTTTGCATCAAATCACAATGTTAAATAGTTCAAAATATATTGATTTAGTTTTGAAGTTTATATGTAACAAATGATATAAATATCTATATTATCTATTTTGTATTCGGAACATCCTTTTTGTAAATTTAGTTTCAATACAAATACATTGTATATAGTTTAGGTAAGAAAAATAATTATAATATTGTAATAAATAGTGGAAATTGTAAACGATTAGAAGGTTATTCATTAGTATCATAGGTTACAATTTTAAGATATATTTTTATGCTTACAATGCTATTTATAATCAATTTTATGTATAATTTTATCAATAATTATAATATTATACCAAAATTCATTTGTGTAAATACTAATATTTATCTTGTAAACTTTTTTGTTATATCTTTGCATTCTACAATTTTATAACTTCAATAAATTATTATGTCAATGGCTTTTCATTCATATTACAATGTTATTACTTGGAAATATTTAATAAATTTTAAATCTTACATTTGATATATAGTATATTTAAATTTATTTTTATGTATAGATATTACAATTGAAAATACGTTCTTACATTCAATTTACATGCATTGCTTTGTATTGCTTACAATTAAAAAATTTGCATTTATTTTTTTTTAAATTATTTTTGGTTGTATAAGAATCTATCCACATAAAATACAAACAAATAACACATCTCCACCTATCCAACAACTTTAGATTTCAAGCAACAGACACTTGTGGAAAAGAAATTAATATGAATAGAACAATAAGATTAACATTTGAACGAGAATGTATGAAAACAAGACAACACACTACAATTATAAATTTAAATCATTATGAAAACAATTATATTATATAGGGAAGAGTACTTAAAAATTGGACTCTATGTACTTATACTAATAACAATGGTTCAGGGTAGGTTTTCAGTTTCAACATTATTAACAATGAAGGAGATGACATCTTCGACCAAGTAACAAATCTATACTTCAATCAAATTCAAGATGGAAAAATATACTCAATTTCAAATGAAACTTTAAAATATGTAAACAATATACTTAACAAGACAAAAATTCCATGAGAGATCATCCTTGACATGACATCCTCTATTAAAGATTATTTTGACGAAGATCCCACTATTCCACTATATTAATTTGATATAAAAACATATAAAGATATCAAAGATGCAACTAAAAATACAAAGATTAAAACTATTGGTATTTTATTAATGTTACATCCAATTTCACAAGGTTGAGTGGAACTTCAAATATTACAATAATAATCATATTACAAGACAATTCTCATTATAATATTAAAGTAACCATTTGGGGAAGTTTATGTGATGAAGATGGAAAAAATTTAGCATATTTATGCTTTAAAGAGACATTTACATAATTATTTTTTGCCATTAATAAATGCAAAGATTAGACATATAATGGGAAAATAATATGGACCACCTCAGATACATAATTATTCATCAATCCCAATATACCTGAAGCACATGAAGTAAGGAGATGTGTAACATTCCCACTGGGATCTACTTAAAAAGACATGATTTTTTTAAAATCTAAACAACATGTACTTTAAACATATTACACCATGAGAATCTAATTGGTGATTATATAAAATACTCTAAGTTTGATAGCTATAAATGAAGTATACTATGTCATATATTATTGATCATTATCATCATAAGAAACACAACATAATATGAATGTAGAAATTAATTACAATTAACTAGCCATGGCTATTACATGTCTGTAGCCACTACTATCAATGTGTAATGAATAAATAATTATATCTCATCATTATAATGTTTCAATAATAAATATAATAAAATACAATGTAAAGATATAAGATACATGGCTCCCCAGAGCATAAGTTCCCCATACTTCTAGTATCTGTGGCAATCTCAAGTGTCGTCTCAAAAATAGTATTGCTATGGGGAAGGATAGCATCATCTGATCAGTTTTCTACACCAACCATAGACCAAAAATCCCCATACTAATCCCATCAGGAAATGTCCCTTCACAAATGAATAGATAATGATGGCATAGAAATCTAGAGAGATAAGCTAGTACTTGTGTGTTGTATGATTTCTAAAACTAAACATGTAATGTATCATAGAACCTTGTTTTACTCAATATATTGCACAAACATGTAAATCACACTCATGAAATGATAATGTCTCAATAAACATTAATTTGGCCAACATTTTCAATAAATAATGATATAAAGATCAGTCAAAATTTAAACACACCACTTAATTAGATTAGCTTCATCTAGAATTGTGATATTAGTAAGATAGTGAAATCCATCTCACTACTTATTCAGTATCACCAATGCAAGATTTGGTGTTTAACATGGTACAATAAATATATTCATATAGATTACATCTTACTAATAATCATATAACATGTCAAGCACAAGAATAATCTAAATGCATATATTTATTCCATCAAATATATCAATGAACCTCACAATATTATCTATCACATAAATAATAGAAATGTTAACTATAGTTTATACCAGCCAAATAAAATATATATTTAACTGTAGTTTCTAACTACTATAAGTATTTTCTAAATATACTACACCCTATGATAATCCATATTATCATAGTCTAGTGTTCTTAAGCATAACTACTAATACCGCAATCACTCATAATAAAGTAATTATAAGTTAATGGAAGCATAAGCTTATATTCAAACAACTAGTTATAACAAGAAAGTCTCAGTTCTCAGGAAACATATAATATTCCACTCTAGCATTTTTTATACTTTTAAGGGGCTGTATGTATGCATAAATAAGGTTCTATTATACATAAATCTATAATATAGTTTTGAACCACCAATGGAAATATAATTAGAGGAACACACACCTATGTACAACTATAAGCTAATTAGGCATAGATGTACCTAATTTTTTTTAATCATACTATTCATTTATACGTAACTTATTATAGTAATATTTCAATAGTAAATATCTTATTTCACATGCTACATATGATAAGTTATCCCATGTATATCACAAAGCTTATCATAACATAATGAAAGACTTTTTTGAGCTATATATGCATCACATTATTTATTAAAACCTATTTTAGGATTTTGATATACTATAACTGCATATATGCCAAAATAAAGAAGCATTCTAATTTTGATAAACTACATGATAAGACATAAGTCATTGTGTGATATTTTATTACTATATCATCCCTCATAGCCATTAATATTCTATTCGAGTTGAGAATTTCATGTATTCCTAAGGCTTATAACTAATCTAAGGTAGAAGATGAATTATTTTATCTCTTTAATCTTATGTGAGTCTGAGTTAACATTCTTTACATAATGTTCTAACTATTTGCATGTTTAGTCCTCCATTTTTGATATGTACATGTATTATATCCTCTAAAGAAGTGTCTTGATATGATTCTATGAAGACAAGGGAATTACTAACAAACTTATCATTATAGTGAAGCTCTAGACTTTGTTGATTGTTCTATGGATCTCAACAGATAGCTACAGACTTTGACAATCGAGATATGGATTTGAATAATCGAGCTGTGAATTTTGATAGTTGAGTTATGGACTCATCAAAAACATGTTTCCAAGGCATTTCAAAGGTTTCCTCAACCATTCCATGATGATCCAAACTCCTCCAACTATCTTTTAGATACTTTATATTTTTTCATAAATTTATATATAGACTTCTATCTATATGTAGCTTTCTATTTATAAACAATTCACTAGTTTTAATGAGAAGGTCATTGCATACAATAAATTTAAAAAAGTCATTGTTTCCTCTATTCAAAAGTCATTATATAACCTCAATTTGATAAAATATCAATTTCCCTTATACCGTAATATTTATTCAAGAGATTGTTTGGTTTGATAGATCTAGTTATTAATTTATATGAGCCATTGTGTATATAATAAAAGTTTCATACTATACATTCTAAATCACTACATATAAAGGATTCAAACTAAATCATTATTTTCTAACTTGGCTCAACATATATGCCTTATATGTAAAGGTAGTCAATACTAAAACAAGTGTATGCATTTGATTAAAGTACTTTACTTAGAAATATAAATTGTTGCATAGTTTTGATAGTGCCATATATATCACAATTTTTCTATATCAATTCTTAGTTCATTATATAAGGCAATTCAAATATTATGACTTAGCTACTACATATATATCTCTATGCCTCTGTGCACATACGAATTGACCTATTGTTGAATGTCATCTTATATATATATATATATATATATATATATATAGGTCATATAAATATATATTATATACAAATTGATGCCTCTATACATATGCATGGTTTGAGGTTTCTAGTTTGTACTAATTTTTACTCTATAACACCTAGTATACATATTATTTACCAGTATAACTTTGTGAAAAGTGGTTGAATATCACCATGTAGATAGATATTTTTATCTCAAGTCTGTACCATATAAAAATAAACACACATAAATTAAATACATTGCCCACTTCTTAAACTTTGACCCAGATTTGCTTAGAACTAAAGAGATCTTCTCCCTTGCTAGGTTCTCTCCTTATCTTCTTCTCCTCTAATCTCTTCCACTCCCTACTACACCTTACTTATTTTTGTCTTGATATATATTATGATCTCATTTTTTTATTTCCAAAAACTTTCTTTATAAACATGGTATGGCTTTCTCTTTTATAATTTTCCCCTTTTTTATTTTTTTATTTTTCTTTATTTTTTATTATTTTTATCAAATTCTTTCTTTTTGTTTTTCTTAAATTTAAACATTTCTATTTCTCTTTATTTATTATTGTTTTTTTTAATTTTCTTTCCTTTTTCCTATTTTTCCTCTCCAAGAGTCCATATATTTACTAATTAAATTATCATATCAAATGTCATAATGATTTAATGATAAATTCATTGGTCTAAAAATCTAAATATGCTCTAATTACAAAAACCACAAAAATCATAAAACATTAATCAACATATACGCATGAAATATTATAAATAACCATTTAAACTATGTTGACAACCATATTTAAATGACTATCTAATACAAACAATATCAAAACACAATATGTTAACCATTCTATTATACATCTAACATATGTTAGTTAATGTGGTGTGTGTAAGATTCTAGCTGATTTCTCTATCATCTCCATTAACTCCATCTACATCATTCTCTCTGATGATGCTATCCCTCCATCACGCTCTAATAGATGAGTTCTCCTACATCAACTTTACAATAAGTAGGTAGTTAGACCATAACATCATGACATACATACATCATAAAATATAACTAAAATAATAAATCAAAATGATCATAATGTAAACATATATACTGTTGTTAATTCATAACAATGTAATCATGTAACTTAAGCAATATCCCACTATCTCATAACAACATATATCTCAAAGCTTAGTAAAAAATAATAAAATCAAATTATTAACTATAAATATCTATGGATAATTGAGTAAGTTTTCTTAATGAGGAATCAGGTTGTAACACCCTTCCCCTTTAAAATTAGTCATCATCCCTGATGGCTCTTATTCAAACATAAGTTTTGAATTAAAAATATTATTCAGTAAGAAAATAACATAGTATAAAGCATCAAATTAAGCAAATAAATATAGAAATTGATTTTAAAACTTATCATAGTCCTCCCAAGTACCACTATCCTCAGAGTATTGGTCCCATAAGACCTTATACTATGACATCTCTTTATTATAAAAACTAATTTTGTGAGTGTCAATTACTCTGATTAGTTCTACCATGACCACCCTAAGATCTAGAACCTACAAAGCATTCCAATAAAACATATACATAGTATCAGCTATATACTTTTTAATATAAGAAACATGGAAGACATTATGTAACAGAGTTAGGTCTGGTGGCAATGAAATCTTATACACTATAGGATTGATCAATTATAACACCTCAAAGGGTCCCACATATCTTGGTGATAATTTTGCTAACTTCTTGAATTTAATCGTCTCTTCTATGGCTTAACCCAGAAGAACACTTTATCACCTACTAAAAAATGCCTATCTATCCTCTTTAAATTAGCATAACTCTTATACCTATCATTGGCTTTGACCAATATTTTCAATAATTAATTTGACCTACTTTTCTATTTATAAAAGCATCTCAAGTCCAAGGACTACCCTATCCTCCAACCTATACCAACTAATTGGTATCATACACCTTCTTTCGTATAGTGACTCAAATAGTGTTATCTTTAAAGCTAATTGGTATGAGTTATTTTATGAAAACTTAACCAATGGAATATAATCTTTCCATTTGTATTGATGATCCATGTAATACATACAAAGAAGATCCTCTACCACCTAATTAACTCTTTCAGTCTAACCATTAGTCTCTAGGTGATATGTAGTACTAAAATTTAGTTGTGTATCCAAGGTTGAATTCAGAGTTACCCAAAATCTAGAAGTCATCTTCAAATCACAATCTAAAATGATATTCTAAAAAATATAATCAATCTATACACTTTCTTCACAAACCTTTTCGCAATAGTAGGTGCATCACCTATCAAATTTCCTAGTATAAAATGAGACACCTTAGTTAGTTTGTCAACTACTACCAAGATCATATCATGCATGTTTCATGATGTGATCTAGGAATTTTACTCAAGAGAGGATGGTTAGTATGGTGTTAGTTCCAAAATGAAAACAAAATTTAAAAAAAAACACTAAAAACATAACATCTCTAGACCTAGATATTAGGGAGAGATTGATAATATAAAAAAATGATAAACACAACTAAAAAGTAAAGAATGAAACATAATAATTCCTTCACCTTCTTTGTATTCTCCAAATTATTTTGTAGTGGTTGCTTGCTTGACTTGTGCTCATGAAGTCCTTGGCAATGGAACCTTGGCTACCTCCATCTTTCCTTGGCACCTTTGGCTTGTGGCTTGGCTTGGCTTGGAATCAATTTGGCATGGTAACACTAATTGCAATGGCTTATTGAATATATTTGTGCATTATAACTTTACACCAAAATAATATCTTAGAAATGATGTGGTAAGGCCTCTTATTTATAGATTTTTGAGATTGATCAGAGTCAACCCGAACTATCTATCCTGAGATTGAGATGTGTGGTTAAGGATTAATTAAATTTTTAGAATTAAGTTTATAATTATCTTGATCATGAAATTAGAAGAAGGGACAATTAATAGGCATGGAAGGCATCATGGAAGGTATTAATGAGGCATGGAGGGCATGAATCTTGATATTTATGGCATTTATCGCTTAGGGATGTCTTCTCAATAAATGAGGTCACCTGATGATCTAGATATTCAATATTTATTTTCAAAAATAAATTTTTAATAAGTTTCCATGGAATTTTTTGTTAGGCCTTGATTTTGGTTAATTAGCTCTTAAGCATGATTAAGCAATTTGTGCATAAATGACTCAAATTGATCAGAATGCCTTGATATTAATCTAAAATTTGATTGGTTTAGAATTGAAAGGAAACATTAGATGCATTGGATCTATATTCTCATTTATGATGTTACCAAAAATAAATAATAAAGACATGTACATGTCTTGTGTAGAATATTTGATAAGAAAGATCAATCCAGAGCACCTAGGTGCAAAATTGGCATTTTGAGTCAGAATGATCTGATCAAAGTTAGTTGGCCCATAAATTACATTACCCTATTTAGGGATACCCTAGCCAAAATTGGCACTTAAATATGTCATTTTCACATCATTTAGCTTATTTTAGGCCAAATTGCATGTTTTAGGTGGAAATTGGTCAAAATCTTGATTAGAGGTTATTGGTGGCCAGATTTAGGTGTCTATAGTTTGCCCTTGTTTGGAAGGCATTATAAGCTATAAAAATAATAACATATTCTCAAATAATGAAAATGTATTATATGCGTACAAATATAATGATGATAAAATAACTATATGATGCCCTCTCGAGGGAGCAGTTGGCACAAGCAGGTCAATAAATAGTCCCTCAAAAAGAAAGAAGAAAAATGAGGGGACCAAAGAAAGGAAAGATGATGGGGTGAAAACACAATGATATTGAAAAAGTAGTCAAAATCATTGAGAATACAAGTGGGATGGTATACAATGGTTTTCCTAAAGGTGATTATAAGCATTTTACCCTAATAGTGGCAATGTGTTATGATAACACAATGATTTTCTCAAAGGTGGTTATAATCATTGAGAAGCTGGAGCTACCCTAGTTAGGATTTAAAAAAGAGATAATGACATGCCCCTATATAGGTAGAAAAAGTAAAGTTCTGAGAACACAATGATTAGTCTAAAGGTAGTTATAATCATTGAGAAATATAAGTGGGATGGTGTGCAATGATTTGCCCATAGGTGGTTATAATCATTAGACCTTGATTATGGAAAACATAATAAACTTGGCCAAATATGATGCTAACTTAACACAGAGGGAAATGATGAATTGAAACAACGTACTAGTAAGGAGATGCTTATCCATACTAATAAAAGTTTAAATTCTTTTATAGTTAATCACTCTATTTAGGATATGATTGGAAGTGAATCAAGATGTCAATGCTGAAGAGATGCCACCATTACTGAATAGACTTATTGAAGCTTAGGTTTGTTGTATCATGTGTCGATAGGCATCATGATATAACATCATGAGTTTCAAAATATGCATAAGGACTAACTCTTGTAATCCAATATTGAATAGAAAACAATGCACCAATGATAGAAACCATGATGATAATGTAAACATATGAATATAGATAGATTCAAGTATAAGTCTGGGTAAAGAATCACCTAATGAACACACATAAATTGAAACAAGGCAACCATGTTGAAATCAAACAAATAAAATAATAAACAAATAAACAAACAAATAAATAATGTAATAGAAACCATACAAACATTGCCCCTATAAAAATAGGCAACGACTTAACAAATGAACAAAATGAGGAAATAGAAGAAAATAAAGGGGGTGGTTGAGTTATCTCCATATGCACTAGGCAAGTGGATGCTACCTACATAATTTCATGGATGTAATATCCAATAAAAAACTTCAAGCCAAATTTAGTTCTCCCAAGGAATGCAAAAAATGTGATAATTGATGAAAACAAATAGAATGGATTTGATAGAAGAATATAAATGGTCTTGTAAAATGACAAGTGTGTGAGAGAAAAGGCCAAAAAGAATGGGGACACTAAGTGAAAAGAGATTTGTTGGTAACTTAGTAAGGTTTCCCAGAATCCTTAAGGTAAAGAAGTGGTTAATGTTTTTGTTCTTTTCTAATGATTTTTCAAATATTTTTGAAATTATTTTGGAGTGTCTCAACTCAATCAAGAATGATGAGACACTAAATGGTTTAGACTCATAATATAATGAGAGTGTTTAAACTAAGGTTGCTCACAAAATAGTGAGAGCGTAGCTTAGTTTGCTCGTAAAATGGTGAGAGTGTGGCTTAAGGTGATTGAGTTAACCTCAAAAAGTATTGAGCATTGCCTACATAGTCCCAGAGTAGGACTGCAAGTCATTGTAGTTCTACCCTTATAGTAGTGGAATTTGACTAGTATAGTGGTCAATTCAAACAAAATAGGCACAGTTTGTAAAAAGGCATAGTATGACATAGGAAGTGGCAAGCTGGTACATCAAGGCTTAATGTTTCCCCTAGTTTTCCCATAGATGGTTATAACTAGGAAAAAATGGCATAGATCAATGGTACTAATTTATCCAAAGGTGACTATAATTAGTAGCAAGACTAGTGGTAAGAAAGGAATAATAAATGAAGGATACAACTACCAAAACCTTTGTCACACTATCCCAAAATATAATCTTTGTCTAAAGTACTTGAACCAACTGATGAAACTAATTAGATACCTTGATGCTAAAACTATGTAAAGAATAGAAAAAACCAAGGCCAAATGGACTAGGCTTTATAACACACTAGGTCGATAGAATGGAAGGAGAAAGTGGATATGGTGAAGAGACAGATAAAATGGCATAGAGAAAATGGTCCTTATAGACAATACACCTTACTACTCAAGCATAGTACTGCTTGAGATGAATAATATTTATCATCTTAGGAAGTTCATCTCCATTTGGCATGGTGAGCCTATATGCTCCTGATCCATAATCTGTAGTGATGATGAAAGGCCCTATCCAATTTGGTTTGAATTTCTCTTTATGCTTCTTCTTAGTTGTGATATTCTTTTGGTTTTATTTAATAATAAGATCACCAAGTTCAAATGTTCTATACTTAATACACCTATTATAATGGATTTTGAGTTGATTTTGATATGATTGAAGATTATTAAGTGCAGCTATGTGTTTTTCATCAAGTAGGTCTAGTTTTTGCAGGCAAGCTACTTGATAGTCATAATCATCAAGGACATGCTTGAAAGATATGCATAGTGAAGGTAACTCAACCTTAATGGGAAGGATGAATTTAGTACCATAAACAAGTGAGTATGGAGTGGATCTTATGAGAGTACAATGATTGGTATGGTATGCCCAAAGGGCAGATAATATCTACAAGTGTCAATCATGACTGGCATCATTGACAATCTTCTTGAGAATATTGATAATGGTTCTGTTGGATGCCTTGGCTTGGCCATTACCTTGAGGGTAATATGCTATAAAAAAATATTGTGTGATGTTGTATTCAGTACATAACTATTCTACATCCTTATTCTTGAATGATTCTCTATTATCAGATATAATGTTAGAGGTGATACCGTAATGGCAAATGAGATGGTTGAAAATGAATTTATAAATTTTCTTTCCAGTCATGTGAGGGGTATCACTTCACCCACTTAGTGAAATATTCGTTAGTGGTAAGGATATGTTTATGTCCATTAGATGAAGTGGGGTTGAATCTTCCTAATGAGGTCTAGTCCCCATGTAGAAAATGGCCATGGTGTCAACATCGATTTTAGAGCTTTTGTTGGGACATGAATCAGATTAGCATGCCATTGACATTTATTATATTTCTTTACATATTCAGTGGCATCTACGTCCATTTTCGACCAATAATAACTAGTACATAAGAAATTTTTAGATAGGACTACCCCGCTAGAATGAGCACCACATACTCCTTCATGAACTTCTCTTAACACTAGTGTAGACTTTGTTAAAGTTAAACAACGAAGCATAGTTCCATCAAAAATGTGATGGTAAATGGTGGATCCAAGTAAATTATAATGAGTGGAATGATGAATGAAGGATTTGGTTTGTTTTTGAGATAGGTTAAGTGGTATAACTTGGTCATGAAGGTAGTTGTAAAGGTTTGAGTATTAAATAGAATTAGGACCAACAATATCAAAAATCATGGCAATGGTTAAAGGTTCATGAGCTGGTGCTGACAAATTCTTGACAAGGAACTAATACTCTATAGCTTTATATATTTTTGAATCAGAGAACTGATATTATCCATGGAATCTATAGTTCTGTTACTAGCCCTTGGTGTATGCTCAAACTGAATATTGACAATTTGTTGCTTAAGAGTGTCGACCATGGCTTTATATGGAACCAACTTATCATCTTTGGTTTGAAAATGATCTATGCCTTGATTGATGATTAACTAAGAATCATCATAAAATTGGAGATGAAATATATTCCAATGCACTACTTGTCAAAGCTCTATAATAAGTGCTTCATATTAGGCCATATTGTTTGTACACGGAAAACTAATTCTGAATGATTTAGGGATTATATCCACTTATGGTGCAATAAACAATAGTCCTACCCCTAATCCATATGAAATAAATGAACCATTAGAATATAGTTTCCAAGGATGATCCTCAAGGGGTGTGTCAATGATGATCATGATGGATTCATTAGGAAATTGAAATATGAGTGGTAGTGTGTCTATGAGAGGTGCTTCAATAAGTTGATCTGCAAGAACTTGCCCCTTGATTGCCTTGTGATTGGCATACTCTATGTAAAACTCATTGAGAAGCATGATCCATTTAGCCATTATACCTTGCAAATCTATTTTAGATAGTAGATACTTGAGCAGATCTACTTTTAAAATGACCTTGGTCTTATTATTCAACATGGAATGGCACATTTTTTGAGCTATGAAGACCATGGCTAGACAAGCTTTTTTAATAGGTACATAGTTATGTTCATATATTACCAAGGCATGGCTTAGGTAGTATTCAACATGATATTTTATATTGTCATCATGTTGAGCCAAGAGTGCCCCTAAAGCATGGTTGGTAACTGATAGGTATAACAAGAATGGATTTCCTAGCATAGGAGGTAATAAAATAGGGAGATTAACAAGATAGTCTTTGTATTGTTGAAAAATTGTTTAGAAGTGATCATCCCAGTGAAATGTAACTCCCTTCTTCAAAAGGTGTGTAAATAGATGGCACTCATCTACTAACTGAGAGATGAAGCATTGGGTTGAATAGATCTTATCCTACAAACTATGAATTTTCTTTAAATTGGTTAGTGGTGGCATCTCAATTATAGCATGGACTTTAGTCAGATCAATTTTAATACCTCTATAAGACATGATGAATCAAAGTAGTTTGCCTAAAGTTACACTGAACACACATTTCTTGGGATTGAGTCTAACTTTGTACTCCCATAATCTTTCAAATATATTATGCAACACTGTTGGATGGTCGGCCCTAGTTTTGGATTTTCCTAATATATCATTGGCATAGTCTTCAATAATATCATGCATTATATCATAGAATATGATATTCATGGCCCTTTGATATGTAGCTCCAACATTATTAAGGCCAAATGGCATTACCTAATAACAAAATGTTCCCTATAGAGTGGTGAATGTTCTTTTATGTTGGTCTTCTAGTGTTATTCTGATCTAGTTGTATCCTGAAAAGCCATCCATGAGTGAAAGCATTTCATAACCTACCATGGAGTCGATGATCATGTCAATATTAGGCAAGGGAAAATCATCTTTAGGACAAGCTTTTTTTATGTCTCAAAAATTAGTACAAATTCTGATGCCTTGAAGCTTTTTACTAACAGGTACCATATTAGAGATCCATTCTAAGTAGTTAATGGATCAGATACATCCTGCTTCTAAGAGCTTTTCCAAATCTTTCTTTACCAATATAGAAATGTGAGGATGCATCTTATGTAACATTTGTTTTACCAGTTTGACATCAAGATTAACCACAAGGTGGTGGAAAACCAAGGTAGAGTCTTTTCCTAGCATGTCAGAATAGGCCCATGCAAAGATATCTACAAATTATCTCAATAACGTTGTAAAGATGTCATGTTCCTCTTAAGTGAGGGATTCTCCTAATTTTATCCATTTTAGGTATGATGGAGTCCTAATATTTGCTTCTATTGTATCTTTGACTAGAAGGGTTGAACCATCTTTTAGGATAGTAGGCAATGACTTGAACTATTGAATTATGTCAAGGTCCTCTGTTAGGACTTGCTCTTCAACTTATTCTAGGCATGATGAATCTGAGTCCCCTAATGGGAGATCTAGCCATGTAACAAAAATAGCTAGAAATTCTTGAAGAATTTGATCAAATACTTGTTGTTTCTCAAAGATGAACTTGGATCCACAATCAATTTCATCATTGGTGATTTTTTGGTATAAATTTGAAGAATAACGAACATCCCCATCTAATGGTACCGAAAATAGGTTTTCACCTTTCACCACTAGACTAGCCTTTATCTTTACTTTTTCCCTGGTCAAAAAGTACCTCAAAGAGGTTTTCACTTTGGGACCTCAATGTTTTACTTATTTGTTTTTGGCTAATGGTTTTCACTCACTCTTCAAAATAGGCTATAGGATCCAAAGTGATTTAGAATCATGATTTGTGATCTCCCAATGTAATTTTATGTCTAAGGCATAAAAATTCATAGAATACCTCATCATTCTATAACTCATCAATCGACAAACTAGATTCTTTTTTATCCCAATCTATCATTTGGGAATAATATAATGGCAATGGATTGTGATGAATGGTTAGGGAAAGAGTACAAATGGCATTATTATCAAACAAGTTGGTTTCAACTAGGTCATCAAAGGTGAAGTAATGATCAGACTCTATTTTGCTGTCAGCACATCATCACTAGTCATCAGTGATGGAGTTTGAATAAGATATGTGGGGTCACCCCCAAATGGTTTAAATCCAAGTCTATAAGGTCTTTCATACTTAGTCATGAAAATTGGCTTGATGGTTCCTTGATGATTTAGTCTGAGGCCTTTTCCTTCATAATTGTGACACTCCATGATCCTATTGGGAATATGACACATTGAATTTTTATAATAATCAGCTTGGTTGTCATTATATAAAAATGATTCAACCCCTTCAAGAGCGTCAGGTCCTAGGACAGATGCTGGTACAAATGTGATAGGTCCCTTATCTTTGTTCTTTTATTGCCAATGCATATGTGGGGTGACTTTTAGTCACCCAAAGGTTTTCAAATTCAGAGGAAGATTGATAATATGAAATGTATCATGGGTCACATACTCTCCTGATCCATTATCTAAAATGGTGAAATGATTAGAAACTTTAGGAGGTGGCATGTGGGAAAGGGAATCCAATATATTAGGACCTATGCAATTATCTAGTGAAGGATCAATAAGTATAGCCTTTTTTTTATCCTAGTTGGAGATTGGATTCATGTTGTACTGATAATTGTATCTTTGAAATTCAATCTCGAGATGCTTATAGTGTTCATATGGGTGTAAATCTCTTGAAATATTCACTTTCATCCCTGAGTGGGAAAATTTGATACATTGGTGCAACGTTGATGGGAAGGCATGAATCTCACGTAACCAAGGCCTTCTTAAAATCATATTGTATGATAACGTAAGATCAAACACATGACAAAGTATATCATGGGTCAAAGGCCTAATGATAACTGACAAACTAATGGTACCTTTTGATTCTCTTTCTTGATTATCATAGGCTTTGATGGTTATTGTTTTTGGCTAGAGATCTACCATTGTGTACCCAAAAAGCTTAATGAGCTTTAGAGACACTATGTTGAGGCCAGATCCATTATCTATAAGGACACATTTCACTTTATGCCATCTTATATAAACTTCTATGTATATTGGATTATTATGGAGTGGGTCAAAGAAAGACATATCGCTTTGGTTGAATGTGACTTGTTGGGTTAGATTTAGGTGTCCAACCAAAGCTTGAAATTTATTAGGGGATATGTCACTAGCAATAGTGGATTGGGTCAAAAAATCATTCAAGATCTTCTTGTGGATTATTGACATTCTTAGAAAATATAAAATATAAATTTGTGTTGGTGTCTTCTATAATTATTCCATGATATCAAACTTTTTGTTTTGGTCAGTAGTGAATGGTATATTCTGAGGTTGAATGGTCGGTTGAATGACAGGAAAAGTGGTAGATGGTTGTGGGCATGGGATAGTAATCTTTGAACTCTGAGTTGTGATTTTAAAATCAATATTAAATACTAGACCATTATTTCTAACCAATTTTTGGAATGGTGTGGGACCAGACAAGACAATTCTCAGTTGTCGATGCACTCGCATATGGTCACATGGCAAGGATGAGTTATTGATATAAGGACCAAAAGGGGAAGTCCTAGTTTTTTGGTTTGCTTGTATGCATTCCCAAGTAAAAAATGGATTATCCATGTAATTTGAATGAATTATGTTGTTTATCAATGGTCTATGTTGATCAGTGCTTGGTCTAGGATTAATGGAAATGGTATTAACACTAGCCCCTAGAAAATGACCTACAACCCTATTGTAGTCAAGTGCAACTGCATGGTAGGTTTATTAGTTGTTACCATTATGACCTTGGTTTTGTCCATTATTCTATCATTATGAGTTATGTTACTAATTTTACTGATTCTACTGGTTTGGCCTTTGATTTTGACATTATTAATTTTGTTGTTGCACTGGCCATTTTTGTTGTTGTTGCTGATTATTTTACTACTACTAATTATTATGTTGGGGAAAGGGGTTTTGATAAATCCCAAGAGTTTTATTGGAATTAGAATCACCATTATCCAATGTTATCTCCCCATTATCCAACATATTCTCAATTAAATGCTTGATTTAGACACATCTTCATAGATTATGTTCATTGACCTGATGATAGTTAGAATTCATTTTCATAATACTAATCAAGATAAGGAATGTCTTGTAGATAATTATTTGGTATAGGCCAAATAATAATATTAGTGGCAATAATCTTGAAAAATATAGACTCAATAGGTTCTCCTAGGTCACTAAAGACATGATGTGTAGGCATGGTTCTCCTAGGAGAAGGGGTTTGCAATGGTAACAACTATTGTATTTATTATGAAGATCTTGGTTGTTGCACTTGCAATATTGGTTGGAGATATTTTTGGGTAAAAATAAGCTAAAAAGGTGGTATAGATGATTTTTTCACCATTTTTACATGATGGGATTTGGTTACTCCATTTCCCACAACATTCCTATTACGGTTGAATTACTTTTGTCTTTTTTGGTTATTGGCTTGTGTTGGTTGTGATGCTAACACTTGAATGGGATGTTGGTTACTTCCCTAATTGGTACATTGATTTTTATTAGTTTAATTAATCTTGATGACTCCTTTATTTATGAGCACTCTCTCAATCAATAAGCCTTTATCGATGATTTCCTTGAAAGTATGTGCACATTGTAGTTCTAAATGATAAACTATCTCACTATGCAAATTTTTAGTAAACACAATGGCTAATTTTTTATCTAGTAAACTATAGGTGAAATAGCTTGCAAGTGCTCTCCATCACTATAAATAACTTGTAAAACTCTCACCATATTTTTGCTTTGCTTGCATTAATTTGACTAATGAAATCTCATACTCGAGATTATAGGAAAAGTGCTACACAAACTTATTAGAAAGATCATCAAAATCCATTACTAAATTTTTGGGCAACTTAAAAAATCACTCCAAGGATTGTTTATCCAAGCTCCTTGGAAACAAAAGCAAAAGGTAAATGTCATTATATGCCATTGGTTGACATGTGACAAAGAATTCAGTCAAATGAGCCTTGGGGTCACCTTTCCCTTTGTGTTTATTGAATTTCAGTGGTTTGTATCCTGGGGGAAATGGTATCTAAAAATACTCCATGTTAAATGGATAAGAACATATGTCATCCAATCTAAACTTTTTAGTTTCTTTTCCAGCCTGAATGGCAATAATTTCATCCTTCATCTGTTACAATTCTTGGGATAGGAAGATGGAAGGAACATTGGCTTGAGGGAGAATATTGGTTTGGATAGATGGTTAGGAGGTCACAAGTGGGACACTTTGACCAAGGTATGATGGAGATACCTATTGGGGTATATTGGTTTGGATGGGGAATGGACCAAGAATACGCACACATAGATTAGGATGTACTTGGAATTACACATTTGGTTATGTGATATTCTGGTTTGGGTTGGCAATAAAGGTTTGACTTGGAGGATTTTATGGTTGGGATGGAGGGATAGAACTATATTGTGCCTACTATGGTTAAAAAGGGACATGTTGTTGACTAATCAAACCTTGCTATTGAGTGGGAACTTGTGGTCCAAGACCTTGTCTCTAGATTTGTGGAACATTTTGAACCAACATTCGTCTAGTAGGTAATTGAGAAACATGGGGACCTCCTTATTTCATAAATCCATATGAGGAAGTGAAAGTAGGTTGTAAATTTGGCATCTATCACTGCCCAATATATGCACATTATTGACTAGTCATTGCTTGGTTTTGAATTGGTATATTAGTCTAAGACTGAATAGGTATGTTCATCATTACCTAGTAAGGTATAACATTAGTTACCCCTGATTGAGGTGGCAATGTATTTATCCTTTGTTGCATTGATACGCTAGATTATGTCTATTGTTGTGGAATACTACTCTTTACTTATTGAAGAGGAGTGGGATTTGTCACATTCTATCATTAAGGCATGACATTATCTATTGCTTCATTACCTAATCCCATAAGTTATATACTTGAAGAAGCAACTAGTTGAGGTTGGGGTGTATAAAATCTTACTCCCTAGTATGATGATACACTCATGGGATGAATTATAGGCACATGTTGTTGGCTAGTTGTTTGTGCATTATTACCACTTTGGTTGAGATTTGATTTTGTTTTCACATTATCTACTACATTTGGCTCACTATTCTATATATAGGTTGAAGACACCTCTTCAATAATAGGCATATGCATTAATTTATATATCAAAGTGATTTGTACGAATGGGTCAAAATTTAGATTCTCTTGTCTAGTTAACTCTATAAACACTCTTGTTGAATGAACTAGGTCAATGCGAGGCTTACTTACCATGTTCATTTGATTGAATCACATGCTAGATTTAGGTAGGTTTGATATGATATCTACATTTGGTTAAAGTGATCTTCCATGATGTTGTTGCCTTGATTATATATATTAAGATCTCGGTACGTTATTTGGACTAGATCCATAGGAGTGCTAAAAGAAGCCTATTGATCATAAATGATATTATGGGGTACTCTTACTATACTTGGTAAATTTTCATGGGGGAAGTCTGCTAAAAACTTGGCCCCTACCTCTATGGCTCTAACAAAATTCTCATCTTTATTCTCTAACAAATATCACACACAAAAAAAAAGATCATATGTGGAATTTGAATTAGTAGAATATGACTATTAAAGAACTGGCTCATCCACTATGGGTATTGTAGTTAGGTATTGTGCATTTTGTTCTTGGTCTTATTCTGAATAAGGTGGTGTGTTAACCAGATAGTTAGCCAATGGATCTTGGCTTTTTGCCCCTGATTGAGTATTATAAGAGCGGTAAGAATCCATCTCATAAATAATATTATTTGCATAGGGGTCTTACACCATTTCTTCTTGTGTAACTACATTACTAATCCCTAGACTGGACATGAGTCCACTATGAGTGTAGGAATACATGTTGGGATCCATAGTCAATGTTTTGAGATAAAAGGTCAAAGATTTATACAAACTCTAAAAAGGATAATGTCTAAAATAGGTGATGTTTCAACTTAGTCTAGATTCATCAAAAGGATCAAAAGGTTTATGCAAAGATTTTTGAGGAAACAAGCTAGTATGAAGTACCCAACATTTCACTATTCACACAAAGATAAGCAAGTAAATGGACTAAAAATTAAAATGCCAAACTCTAAGGTCAAAGTGTTCCAAATCAGTCTAATCTAGGAATTTAAAAGTTGTTAGGTATTTTGGCCAAATGTAATGTCAAAAGCTATCTCAAACAAGGCATGCACTAGGACTTGTGGCCAAATGGCATCAAAAGCTAGACTTTGAAATAGATGAAAGTTTTAATCTAACGGATTTGAAACACTTCTAATAAAGACTAGGCATTTGGTTCTTGGACATGAACTTGATCAACTAGGTATGAGGTATGAAACAAAAGGCACTTTAGAAATTGTTTATTTTCTCACAAAAAATGGTATAAAACTTGGTTCTTTTGATAAACAAGCTAGACAAATGTAATAATATAACTATTTTAGATAAAATATGACAAAAGTACACTTGGATTGGTCTAAAAATGTAGGAACAAATTTTAACTCTATGCAAGAGGGTCTATGAAACAATATTTGAAATGCTTTGGGTAGCGTAATGATTTTATACTACCCAAAAGGTGTGACAAAAAGGTTTATTTCAAAAACTCTCTAAGGTAAAGACATTTTCCTATAATTTTGATAGTATAACACTACTTTTATTGACTCAAAATATTGTGGTGCATAGACTCAAAGTGTAAGTGTTTACCATAAAATGGCTTAAGTCTATCAAATGGTGATAATGATCTTGAGTCTAAAATGGCCTTCAACCCAAATTGTAAAGTAAACCTAAGTTCCCTCAAGTTTAGTGAAAATGGTGAACCCACTTAACACATCGACCCTTTGAACTTATAAAAGTGTAATTCCAAATTAATATTATAAGTGACTGATTTCCAAACAACTTTGGTAAAGGTCTAGACTCAATTGGGTAGCATAACTACGCCAAATTAGATGATATGACTCTCAAGCTTTTGATGAACTTTGAACAAGGCAAATTGATGATCTCATGTGGGCAACATAATGCCTCTTTATTTAAAGGAAAATTAGGACCATGTGTTTGGTTTGGAATTTTTTTTACACCAAATTTTGACTTCAAACAAAACTTTAATCTAGGATAAGACCAACTAATTAATCGTTCTTAGATCCTAAACTGACAAGGTTGCTTGGTATTGTTGGAATCCATCAATATATGTCATTTGAGAGGATTTTAAGTGTTCATATAAAAGTATATGTGCATTATATAGTAGGTTTTTTACACCCCACCTTCTCTCAAATGATATTACTATGACATGGACCTTGAGGCGCACCTTGCACCAATAGTACTTATGTGGTAAGTGGGGATTTGTCTAAGATCTAACAAGTTTTCAAACGATCTAGGGGAATCAATTTCATAATGACTTTCATGCCAAATAATGCAAATTAAAATCATGTATTTTGGGTTTGTATCACTTGGTTTATTGTAAAAAGGTCTAGTCTTTCTTGTAACCACTAGATCCTATTGTTTGCTCAGTGTAGTGCGATGTTCAAAGTGCCACTACGTCTCATGTGCAAATCTAATTAGGAGCTATATGAATTCAATTCTAGGAGGTGAAACCCTAGGTCAAAGCTTCCCTAAATAACTCATGAGAGGTGATGAAGTCCCTCTTGTAAGCCAAGTTTGCATAAAAATAAAGAAAGCATGAAAGTAGAAAGACTTTAGTGTCATTTTTAATGTCACCCAAACTTTGACAAGTTTTTAGGGAGTGTTTTAGATGACTTTCTTACTAATCCTTGGACTAGGATACATGCAATAGGAATGGTGATTTTGATTCCAAAGGTTCCCTAAAGGGGACAAATGGAAGAGCATACACGCAACATTCCTCTTTTTGCCAAACAAAATATAATCAAACAACTATTGCAAACAAAAATTTACTAGTGTATTCAATTTTAAGTCCAAATGAAAGATTTGGTGGTGTTCATTTTACCCCTTGGTCTTAGTTTTAACTTTGAAAACATTCACCACAAACATCTAAATTCTTTTATTAAACACCAAAACAAGGTTCCTAATTGATTTTTTAAGCATGAAAAAGGTGATTTAAACATGTTTTTGTCAAATGTCAAGCTTGGTCCTACAATAAAAATGTTAGCATGTCCTTTAGATTTGAATCTCTTTTTGGTTTTAAAAAATAAACTTTAGAAAAATACCTCTCAGGTATGTGTTTTAAAAAAAAAAACAGTGATCAAGATCAGTTTCTATAACTGACTATGGTGACATTTTCTAACAGATGTCGGTTATCCAACTGACATCGATTATACCATTGTGACTAACAACAAGTATACAGTGGATGTCAATTTTACTAACCAACATTGGTTAAGATATGCAACTGATGTCAATCTTACCTATCGATGTTGGTTACTGTGTAAAACCATGGCAAACAAAAATGACAAAATAAAGTTAGAAAATCAATTTACAAGAGTTTTAAAGGTCTAAATGAATATTTTAAAGTTACAAAATGATTTTTTTAGGTGTGAGATGCATCTAGTCTCACCGAGCATGCCATATGTGATCTACAAATTTGACTCAAGAGAGGATGGTTAGTATGGTGTTAGTTCCAAAATAAAAATAAAATGAAAGAAAAGCACTAATATCATAACATCTCTAGGCCTAGACACTAGGGAGAGGTTGGTAAAAAAAATAAATGACAAACACAACTAAAAAGTATGGAATATAACACAAGAATTCCTTCACCTTCCTTGGATTTTCCAAATGTCTTTGTATTGGTGGCTTGCTTGGCTTGTGCTCATGAAGTCCTTAGCAATGGAAGCTTGGCTACCTCCATCTCTCCTTGGCACCTTTGGCTTGTGGCTTGGCTTGGCTTGGAATCAATTTGGCATGGTAACACTAATTTCAATGGCTTCTTGAAGATATTTGTGCATTATAACTTTTCAACAAAAAAATAGCTTAGAAATGATGTGGTAAGGCCTCCTATTTATAGATTTTTGAGATTGATCAGAAGCACCCTAAACCGTCCATCCTGAGATTGAGATGTGTGGTTGAGGATTAATTCAATTGTTGGAATTAATTTTATAATTATCCTCATCATGACATTGGAATAAGGGGCAATTAAGAGGCATAGATGGCATCATGGAAGGCATTGATGAGGCATGGAGGGCATAAATCCTGATATTTATGACATTTATGGCCTAAGAATGTCCTCCCAAGAAATGAGGTCTCATAATGATGTAGATATTAAATACTTATTTAAAAAAATAAGTTTTCAATAAGTTTCCATGGAATTTTTTATTAGGCCTTGATTTGGGTTAATTAGCTCTTAAACATGATTAAACACTTTGTGCACAAATTACTCAAATTGATTAGAATGCCTTATTATTGGTCTAAAATTTGACTACATTAGAATTGGAAGGAAACATTAGATGCATTGAATCCATATTTCAATTTAGGATGTTACCAATAACAAATAACAAAGGCACGCATCTTGTGCAGAAGATTTGATAGGAAATATCTATCTAGAGCATCCAGGTGTAAAATTAGCAATTTGACTCAAAATGATCTGATTAAAGTTAGCTAGCCCATAAATTGAATTGCCCCATTTATGGATATAACTACCAAAATTAGCACTTTAGTATGTCATTTTCACATCATTTAACATGTTTTAGTGTTTTTAAGCCAAATTGCACGTTTTAGGTGGAAATTTGTTAAAAACCTGATTGGAGGTTATTGGTGGCTAGATTTAGGTGTCTACATATGACATTAGTACACCTTAGAAAAATTCCATACTAATCACCTATCATTTCCATTATATTATATCATGTGGATATAACAACCCAATCAAATCCATGTGCTTAACTTTCACTTACTGACATTTTATATAATGTGACACATAATCTGCTACATCTTTCTTGATTCTTTTCCATAAATACAATGGTCTAAGCTTTGACATGATCTTGGTTACTATTGGATGTCCTAAACATGGGGTATTATGTAGTTCCTTAAGCATTATGCTTCACAAATTCTCTTGATCTAGCACATAAATCCTTCTATTATAATACAAAAGGCCATCACTCTCCAATCTGAATCCTTTATATCAAGGATTTTCAGTATTAACATGCAATGTTTTTATGACTTGATCATAGAATTCATATCTTGATGAGAATTCAATCATTTGATCCTTGAAATTACTCCTAATAATAGATATGGTTGGTATATACCTTCTACAACTTAGGGCATCGGTTACTCTATTTTTATTGCCTTTGATATAGTTGATATCAAAATCATAATCAGACAAGAATTCTATCTAGCATCTCTAACAAGCATTCAAATTTGATTGGGTGAAGATGTACTTGAGTCCCAAGTTATCCATATTGAGCTCAAATAATTTTTCCAACAAGTAATGCCACAAAAATTACAAAGCATACATAATTGATACAAATTCTAGGTCATGAGTGGCATAGTTTACCTCATAAGGATTAATCTTCTTTGATTCATATACCACCTCTATACCATCTTGCATAGGGACTCCTCCTAGTCCATCCCCTAACACATTTGTGATCATTAAAAATTGATCATTGGGATTAGGAACTCTTAACATTGATGCTGAAGTAAGCCCTCTCTTATATTCTTGGAAAGTTACTTCATACTTCTCTGACCAAATAAAACTATAGTTCTTACGTTGTAAAGAGGTAATTGGATTATCTATCTTGGAAAATTTTGGAATGAATTTCTTGTAATAGCCTTCTAATTTCATGAAGCTTATTATCTCATGCACATTCTTTGGTGCTAACCATTCCATAATGGCTCTTATATTTATTAAATCTATTGAGATACCATTCATAGATATTATAAGCTCTAGATATTGCACTCTCTCTTGGAAAAATGTACACTTAGATAACTTTCAATATATATTATGCTTTCACAATAGTTGTAGAATAAATTCCAAATGTTGAAGGTGTTCCTCTTCATTCTTAGATTATATAAGAATGTCATCCAGAAAAACCAAAACAAAATGATCTAGATAATCTCTAAATACATTGTTCATGAGATTCATGAATGTTGTCAAAGCATTGGTCAACCCAAACATTAACACTGTGAACTCATACTACCTATAACAAGTTATGAATGATGTCTTCAGAATATCCTCATCCCTAATTCTCAGCTAATGATATCCTACTCTAAGATAAGTATTATAAAAGATCGTTACTCCTCGTATTTGATCAAAAAGATCATCTATATGAGGTATAAAATAATTATTTATGATAGTTTCCTTGTTCAACATCCTATAATCAATACAAATTCAAAGAGTACCATCCTTCTTGTTGACAAAGACAACTAGTTCACCCCATGGTGACACACTATGCCTGATTAACCCCTTAGACAATAAGTCTTGAGGTTGAGTCTTCAATTCAACCAACTCAGTGATTATCATCCTGTATGGTACCTTAGACTATGGTTTTGAGCCATATATGATATTAATATAAAAATTGAACTCACATCTAAGAGGCAATCTTGGTAATTCTTTCAAAAACACATCATGAAAATTCCTAAAGAATAGATAATCTTTAAGAGATGGTTCCTTAGATTCTTACATTTCATTTATCTTGATGATATATGTTTGGCACCCTTTTCCTTGATCTCTCTTGAGTTGCATTGTATAAATATGCCTAAGCATCGGCTCTCTTTTCTCACTCAGGACACTCAACCTTCTTCAGGTAGTAGTCAACCTTGGCCTTATGTTTCACAATATACTTGAGTCCTAAGATCACATCATATGACCTTAATGGTGCTACATACAGATCCAATATTATTGTGAATTTAGGCAACCTAATCTCTACTTTAACTAAACACTTATTAATCAAATATTTTGAGTCATTTCCCTACTGTACTAACCATACATTTTCCATTACTCTAGCTCTTATAAATAACTTACTAAGCCTTTAAGGATCTATAAAATATTTTTTAGCCCTTATATCTATCAAAATAGGAAGTGGATGGTCAAACAAAGTAGCTGACAAATTTATGTGTAATAATTAAAATTTGGCTTACCAATTGACAACTATTACATAAATATACTACTAAAAACTGACCTATTGAGGAGAAGGACCTTTATTATTTGATTTTTATAGAGTTTATTATGATCATAATGGTCATATCCACAAATGAAACAACTTCTAGGTGGTCTTTTCCTATTAGTCTATTGGTTTCTTTTGAAACTGCCTTTAGAACCATTGCCTGGATTCTTGTTTCCTGAACCATTGTTAAATTTGGCATTCTAAATTTTGAACAACTTCTTGGAGTTTCTATTCCTTTGTTTCCAATTATTATTTTTTAATGTTGACTTAGAATTTCCAAACTTTTTCTTGAACTTTTCCCTGTCTTGTGAAAGAGACTTCAACTTTTGTTCCATTTTGATTGCCTTCTTGAAGACCTAGTCCATGGTAGAAGGTCTATGAACATCCATCTCTCCACCAATTTAGGATCTCAATTTCATGATAAACTTTCTGATCCTAAACCTCTCATATCATTGGTACTGAGGTATGTACTTCAAAATTTTGGTGAACTACTCTCAGTACTCATTTACTGATAAGTCTCCCTTCATATTCTAGAAATATGTGAGATTCTGATGAAAATAAAGTTGTGGAATCCATTGTGACCTAAATAATGTCATGAATTGATCTTAAGTAGTGGTGGATGATTTAAAATTTATTTACAACCTCTTGTTGGCCCACCATGTAGCTACCTCACTAGCCAACTGGTATGCTCTCTATATTATTTCACTGATGTCAAAGTAGTTTCAAATTTCAAAATAATTCTCCTTCTTAGCCAGCCATGTCTCAGTTCCATCACTTAGAACAATTCCATCAAACTTAGGTGGGTTCAACTTATTCATATTAATATCCATGTATAAAACTACCTAAGTTCTTTCATCTTGAGGTTTTTCCAACTCAACAGGATGCTCTTCAAGTACATCATGATATTCATCTTCTTAATGTTCATGAACTACCTAGTCCAAGGCTTTAATCTAGTCCCTAGTCTCCTTTATGGCTGTGAAAATCTGATCCATCTTTGTTGATTGCTCAGTGATAAATCATCTAATATTAAATTGAGGGTTACTATCATTGACATTTGACAGACCCTCTCTATAAACTCTAACTTTAACCATTCTTCTTTCTATAAACAGAAGGGTATGAAAATGTTAGTGGACTCATTAGGTCCTAGAGTTTGATTCATAGCTCTGATATCACATGTAATATCCCTACTAGGATCTACTTAGAAATACATAATTCTTTTTAATTTAAACAACATATACTTTAAATAGATTACACCATGAGAATATAATCAATGATTATATAGAATAATCTAAGTGTGATAACTATAAATTAAGCATACTACATCATATATCACTAATCACTATCATCATAAGAAATATATTATAATATGAATATAGAAAGTAGTTAAAATTAACTAGCCACAGACGATACATGTCTATAGCCACTACTATCAATGTGCAATAAATAAGTAATTACAGCTCATCCTGATAATGTTTCAATAATAAATACAATACAATATAATGTATATATATAAGATACATAGCTCTTTAGAGCATAATTTTTTTGGCCTTTTAGTATCTATGGCAATCTCAAGTTTCATCTCAAAAATAGTACTGTTGTGGGGAGGGAAAGCATCATCTGAGTGCTTTTCCACACCAATCATGGACCAATGATCTACCAAACTAATCCTATTAGGGAATGGACCTCCTTTCAAAGATGAGTAGATAGTGATGAAACAATAATTTAGAGATATAAGCTAGTACCCGTGTGTTGTATAATTTTTAAAACTAAACATGTAGTATATCATAGAAGCCTATTCTACTCAAGATATCACACAAAAATATAAATCATACTCATGAAATGATAGTGTCTCACTAAAAATTACTTTGACCAAAGTTTTCAATAAATAATGATATAAGGATCAGTCAAAATTCATACACAACACTTGATCGGATTACCTTCATATGGTATTATGATGCTAGTAAGTGAGCAAAATCCATCTCACTACTTATTCAGTATCATCAATGTGAGATTTGGTTAACATGGTATAGCCAATATATTCATACATATTACATTCTACTAGTAATCATATAACATTCCAAGAATAATAATAATCTAAATGCATACATTTCTTTCATCAAACATATGAATGAATCTCACAATATTATCTACCACATAAATAATAGAAATGATAACTACAGTTTATACAACTTAGGTAAAATATACATTTAACTATAGTTTCTAATTACTATAAGTAAATTTTAAATATACTGCATCCTATTATAATCCATATTATCATAGTCTAGTGTTCTTAATTACAACTAATAATACCACAATCAGTCATAATAAATTAGTTATAAGTCAATGGAAGCATAAGCTTTTGTTCAAGCAACTAGTTATAACAAAAAAATCTTAGTTCTTAAAAAACATATAATATTTTAGTTTAGCATTTATTATACTATCAGAGAGTTGCATGCACTCATACATAATATTCTATTATATATAAATCTATAATATAGTTTTGAACCACCAATGGAACTAAAATTATAGAAACACGCCCCTATGTACTAGTATAAGCTAATTAGGCATAAATGTACCTAAATTATTTTTAAGCATACTATTCATTAATACATAGCTTATTATAGTAATATTTTCATAGTACACATCTTATTTCACATGTTACATGTGATAAGTTATCTCATGCACATCATAAATATTATCATAACATAATGAAAGACTTTGTTGAGCTATATATACATCACATGCTTTATTAAAAACTATTTTAGGATTTTGATATACTATAATTGCATATATGCTAGAATAAAGAAACATACTCATTTAGATAAACTATATGATAAGACATAAATCATTATGTGAGCTTTTATATTAATATATCATCCTTCATAGCCATTAATATGACATTTGGGTTGAGCATTGCATGTATTACTAGGGATTATAGCTAGTATAAGGTAGAATATGAATGCTTTTGTCTTTTTCAACTTATGTGAATCTGAGTTAGCATTCTTTACATAATATTCTAGCTGTCTGCATATTTAGTTCTCCATTTTTGATATGTACAGGGATTATATATTTTAAAAATGAGTCTTGATATGATCACATGAAGACATGGAAGGGCCTTAGTTAAAAAACTACCATTCTAGTGAAACTCCAAACTTTGTCAAACTTTATATGGACCTCAGTAGATAGCTATGGAATTTCAAAATTGAGCTATGGATTTCAAAAATCAAGCTATGGACTCATATAAAATATGTTTTAAAGGCATTCCAATGGTTCCTTCAACCATTCCATGATAATCCAGACTCCTTCAGATATCTTATATATACTTATTATTTTTACATAAATCTATATATAGACTTATATCAATATTTATCTTTCCATTTATAAATAGTTCACTAGTTTTAACTAAAAGATCACTATATACAGCATATTTAAAACAAGTCATTGTTTCTTCTATTCAAAATTCATTGTATAACCTTAATTTGCTAAATCATTAGTTTTCCTTAGACCATAATATTTATTCGAGAGATTGTTTGGTTTGATAGATCTAGTTATGCATTTAATAAAAGTTTCATACTATCCATTCTAAATCATTGCATATAAAGGATTAAAAATAAATCATTATTTTCTAACTTGGCTCAATAGATATGCCTTATATGTAAATGTAGTGAATACTAAAACAAGTGTATGGGTTTGATTAAAGTAGTTTACTCAGAAATGTAAATTGTTGTATGGTTTTGATAGCACCATATATATCAGAGCTTCACTATATCAATTCTTAGTTCACTGTATATATATATATATATATATATATATATATATATATATATATATATATATATATATATATATATATATATATATATATATATATATATATATATATATATCGCTTTATATAGTGAACTAAGAATTGATATAGTGAAGCTCTGATATATATGGTGCTATCAAAACCATACAACATATATATCAGAGCTTCACTATATCAATTCTTAGTTCACTGTATATATATATATATATATATATATATATATATATTACAAATTGGTCATATAAATATATATTATATAAAAATTGATGCCTCTATACATATGTATGGTTTGAGGTTTCTATTTTGTAGTAGTCTTTACTCTATAACACCTAGTATACATATTCTTTACCAATATACCTCTATGAAAAATGGTTGACTATCACCATACAAGTATATATTTTCATCACACAGTCTATACCATATGAAAATAAACACACAGAAATTAAATGTGTTGCCTACCTCTTAAACTCTAACACATATTTACTTAATAATGAAGAAATCTTCCCCCTTGCTTGTTTTTCTCCTTCTTTTCTTCTCCTCCAAACTTTTCCACCCCCTGTTATGCCTTACTTCATTTTGCCTGGATATATATTATGATCTCCTATTTTTTAATTTTCAAAAGCTCTCTTTACAAACATGGTGTGGATTTTATCTTTTAGGATTTCCCCCTTTCATAATTTTTTTAATTTATTTTTTATTATTTTTATTAAAGTATTTATTTTTATTTATCCTAAATTTAAACATTTTTATCTTTTTATTTATTTATTTATTTTTCCTTTTCCATGTTTTTCCTTTTAATTATAAATTATTATATTTTTTTATTTCTAATTTCCAAGAGTCCATATATTTTCTAATTAAATTAGCATCTCAAATGTCATAATGACTTAATGATAAATTTATTAGTCTAAAAATTCAAATTTGTTGTAATTAAGAAAATCATAAAACATTAATAGACATACATGCATGAAGAGTTATAAATAACTATTTAAACTATTCTAGCAACCATGTTTAAATGATTATGTAATAAAAATAGAATTAAAAAACACTATTCTAACCATTCTATTATGCATCTAACATGTGTTAGCTAATGTAGTGTGTGCAGGGTTCTAGCCGATTTCTCTGTCATCTTCCAACAACTCCATCTACGTTAGCTTCTTCAATGATGTTTTCCCTTGGACACACTCTAAGAGATGAGTTTTCCTGCATCAACCTCACAACAAATATGTGGTTAGACCATAACATCATGATATACATACATCATAAAATGTAACTAAAATAAAAAATTAACATGATCATAATGTAAATATATACACTACTTCTAAATCATAATAATGTAATCATGTAACCTAAGCAAATTTCAACTATCTCATAATATCATATATCTCAAAGCTTAGTAAAAATATCCATAGATAATTAAGTTTTATTAATGAGGAATAAGGATGTAACAAGATGGTTTGAGGAAAATGGTGAAAATTGACCAAAATCATCATTCAGTACAAGTATTAATGAGCATAAAATAATTGTAAACATCCACATTTCAAGGGTTCTTGGGAAATTGATTTCATTTGAATTAGATGTAATAGTCATGTAGTTTAAAATTACAAATATTTTTTTAATCTATTTACACTATTGTAATTAACAATAGGCAATGTAAAAATAATAGTTCAAAAAAGTGATGCATTTTGGCATTGTTAAAAATGTAACATTGATGTACAACATTATGAATATAAGTATGCATTGAATTTAATATGAGAAGATGTCATATATATAATATGGAACACAACATTTGATGATATATTTGCAATTATGGGTATCATAGGATAAGATCTACAACAAATATTGACATCTCCTGATGAGGTTTAAAACATTGTCAAAAAGTGCTTTTTTTCAAGTATCATTTCATAGTATCAACAAAATTGGACATGTACAATTATAAGGAATGAATACATTTTATCTTAGTAAATGCAACTAAATATGATTCTACACCACTAGATGTATCTTTACTTGATGCATTTGATGTAAATTTTTACACATATCTACTTACAAATGTAGGTTAATTACAATTTGCCTTTGTTTACATTATGAAATTTGTAAATAAAATAGTTGTTCTAGCGATATTATAGCTTCTAAAATTTCCTATAGTTTTATAATTATGCCCATATTTCTATCCACCTACAACAACAATTTCGTCATGTTGTTATCCATATAAATATGATTGTACTGCTCTATTAGTAACTTTCAAATAGTTACATTTGTATGTATAGTATACTATTTCCATATGAAATAAATTAGACTATACATAACATCATTAATAATTTAATAAATAATATTTCTATTATGATCATTAAAGACATTCATGGGGAGTGAAAAATAAATAAACGATCTCATTTGAGCTATACAATGCACAAACATGAAATAAATGCATGTTGGAAGCTTAATTACCATGCATGAATAACAAATTTTAACCCCACAGTTACTGATGATGCTATTAAGAAACCTCAAAAAAAATTCTATGAGAGAATAGATAGTTTGTGTTCAATACATTCATGATTCATTTTTAAGGAATCATATCTATATATCCAAACAATAAATTACAATGGTGACCATAATTGTCAATGGTGCATTGATAATTAAAAAATAATCACTTATATGCTTACAATAACATATACCTAGATATACAACCTACAATTTTATCCAACCTAAATCAAGTAGAGGAAATTCTTATCACAATATTTAATCTAATATTTCAAGTAACGCATGCACGTGGTGGGAAATATAGATGTAGTGGCCACATTATTATCCCCTATGATATATCCTTTATTGTTAAGAACCTACCACATTGAGTAAAATAATGACATCTTAGTGTTAATAATTATTAGATCATAAAACAAATCATATGATTGCTTTTTAAGTATACCATGTGTCATGCAAGCCTTACATTACAAAATACAACATGAAGCCTATTATAGAGATGTCCAATTTGACCATCAAGCACTTGGTACCATACCATCTAAACCTACTACTATTTCCTTTATCCTTCACCACACTACAATGGAGTTTTCAAATGCACAAATTAACAATATAGACTTAAAATATGATACAAATGCACATATAAACTTATATTATTATCAAATATCATCTTTTTAACTTATCTTCCAAATGTGTGAAGAGAAGATGACCAAATAAAAGACTATGTAAACAAAACCAATAGTGGCATTCCACCTGTAATCAATTAGCCAAATGTTAATATCTCATCCATCAATGAATACAACATAGAGGGCTTATATTCTATAGAATTCCCTTCTCTTTTTCCAATGGGTGTTTTCATGTATGAAAATCCCCATATTAGAAAAGTCCAACTACATGAATATGTTGTAGACCTACTCAGATATCAAGATAACTAATTTGAAAGCCATCCACACTTTTGATATTTCTTGTTGAACATAGTGATTTTCCATCAAATCTAAACAATATCTATTATATTTGGAAAAAAAAACATTGAAGATAAATTGCCACTCATAATTTCTAACTTACGTGGACATCTATCACAATTACCTGATGCAACTATTACAAATCAACTAATGTGTTTTGGATCAATGCTTAGAGGTACATATTCATTTTGTTCTAAGTCCAAGAATGTATGAACATATATGATCGCATAATCAAGATTATTTATAATGTTTTTCACCTTGAGTGTGATAGACACTAAGTGGCAAAATCTACATAAAGTCATGACAAGTGTGCCAATATCTCTCCTAGACAATAATTCCCATTAGAGAAATCAAAACCTAATTACAAATTCACATCTTGAATCTTCATACATGGATAGAATGTTTTCAATCTTCTATGAAAAATCATTGATAAACATCTCCACATCAAGTACTAATTGTATAGGTATTCATATTAAACCTATGTTTTTTACACTCAATACATATTAAAAACCTCTCTTAAATAATAATTATCTAATGTATTTTTTGTACTCAGGTATGAATGGTAGCATGAAGGATCAACACACATACACAAGTTTATATGGTTTTAAAATTCACTTAGTATGGACACATTAGATTTAGAATTTGTCCTTGAAGTAGATTTTGCAATGATATTCTTTGACCAACATGTAACAACATGGAACCCATGAAATAATGATAGAATCTATGATATAATACATCATTTCAATATTAAAAATCCATGCTTACTTACCACTAATGAAATATTTGGTGTCAATCCTAAAAAATATTATGAGGAGATCCTAAATTGAGTTCAATGTCACAACAAATGTTGTGAATCTACATGTTTATAGAAAATAGCACAACTTTGCAATGTAGATATAAATCTCCATGGCCACTACAATCAATCTCAAGCATGTTTATTGAAAATTAAGGACACAAAATTTACCTCCCATCACATAATGATGAAAGAGTCAACATCCACAATGCAATAATGCTTTCAATATGATGTGCGCATGTAGATTGCCAACCAGTTGTTCGCCACCATGTTGTGCTTAAATATATAGAAAATTATGCATCAAAGGCTTGAAATAAATTTAAATCCTACCACCATATGCTAACTATAATATCAAATACAATTTCAATTGAAATCCCAATAACAATTACATACAACAAGTTACACTCATAAACTATTGTTGCCCATGACATAGGTACACAAAAACATGCCACATACTACAAAATCTCTATTTAATATTTTGTAGCTAAATATTTGTTAACCTGTCTATTGGAAAATAAATTTTTAGATTATTTCTTCAAAGTATATCTAATAAAAACAACCTACCGTCTTTCATTGATGCATATCTAAATCACTATTTTTTCCTAGACACAATGCCACTCATTGAAGTTACATGAAAATGGTCTTACAATAATAAAAGTAATGTATAAAAAGAGCTAAACCTTTTGAGGCCATAACTTTTAATCTGTAGATTTGTTTAATCCTATCTTCATACCAAAATGATTGGATCAAATTAATGAAACTGATAACTATCAAGATAATAAAATTACCAATAGGCCATAGTCTGAAATAATAACTTAGAATCGATTCATATAGATTTCCTAAAATAGTTACAATATCATGCATAATAAGCCTCAACTTAGAATTAGAGTTGACATGCCAAAATTTAAAAAAAAAACAAAAATCTAAAAAATGTGACCCCATCATAGGAAACTCGTGAGTGGACACCAAATGTCCTCCAGCCTCCATGTATCCTCTAACCTCTATTAAATGAACTTGCTTATTCAGTAAATATGGTTTTAAACATCAACCCTTTCATGCCATTTTTGAGAATAAAACTCTTGCACTGACACATATGACTAATAACTCATAAATCACATAAACTGTTTGAACTTTTAATATTTTTAATATAAAAAACTACTACTAAGACTAACCTTATTATTTGTAATACCACTATGTAAGGAGATGTTTTGTGGATCTCATGGAAAACTAACTGGTAGATCTGACTAATAAGCACAAAGATTCATGGCATAGATTAAGCCTCCAATGTTGGAGATGGCACAAAATAGTGAACTTGTTCTCTAAAAACTATCTGGTGACCAAACCTTGTGTAGGATTGAGCATAATGTGTGTGATAAAAAGTGAGAATAGGTAAAAACAACATGAAAATTTGTTGTAAAGGATCTATGTTGATTTTTTCATGAAGCCATAGATTAATACTACACAAAGTCATAAAGCCTTGAAACCTAATGCAAAATATGTGAGCCCAATCTAGCAGATGGAATTGTAATGTTTTAACTATGCAGTAAAGAAAATGCATAAAGATATCCATAATCCACCAGGTTGCATGAATATGAGATATGATGCTAATTTATGGATGTGTTTTGACTGATATGGTAGAGTTATAACTGAGGTGAGTTTCCACTGAGGGTTATGTGTTCATAGAGAATACAAAGTCATTGATTTAAAAGAGCTCAAAGGTGAGTTTGGCAAGTCTACCACCATCATCATGACCTTAAGAACAATTCTGCCAACATGTAAATCTACCACCACCACCATGATCTTGAGAACGATTCCTCTTACTAGTTTTAGATTAAGGTAAAAACAGGTATTGAAGGGACCCCGAAACCCTACACAACAGAGATAAAGATAAACCATAAAGCACAACCAGGTTCACAAAAGACCCTGAATATAGTAAAGTACCAAAACCAAGTTTTACAGGGACCTGTTAGCAACAAAAATGACCAAAAAAAATAGCAGTCAAAACCCTAATCTAAAAGTCAACCGATTGGATTAGCAACCAGAACAACCTCCTAGACCAGTAACCAGTAAACCAGAAAAGCGGCCAGTTTACTGACCCCAAAAAACCAGTCAGCAAAAGGGAACTTAAGATGAATCTTTTGAATTAAGTTTTTTTTTTTTTTTTGCATGACCGAAGATTCATATCTAGAGGGGGGACCAAAGGCTTAGACTTCTTTCTCCTTACTGCAGTCCAACCGTCCTCTACCATAGCTGTCTCAACAGCCCATGCCTCAGAAGATTATGTTCTTTGGATTCCTATTCCTAGTTATAGATATGGTTTCACTTTGGATTTTATTCCTCCTACACCATCACCGATATAGCAGGGATATTCTTATTTTTACAACCAAAAAATAATAAACCTCAATAACAATGATGATTAAAAATTTGAAATAAAAATACTTCATCAATGGGACTATAGAAAATACTTGAGTTCCCACTACAAATTATTTTGTCTAACATTATGCTTAGAAAAAAATGGCACTCTGATACCATTGTTGGCAAATTGGAGAGCTGAATAAAAAATTAAATCATGAAACTTAATCACACAAAATATAATATTCTATTTTCATATATATTTGATAAAAAAACATTTGGTTACTATATAGTCATGGAGGTAGCACAATAACCTCCTAGAAGATAGGATCTAATAACCTAAAATAGTCAAGGGTAACAAAAACAATATGGGATTACAATTCTCAATAATAGCAAACCAACTAACATGCTATAATAGGTTTAAAATAATTAAACCTATATAATAATTAATAATTTTATTAAATCCAAACAATGTGTAACACTAAATATGAACTTATTATGATATAATCAAACATTATATTTTAAAAATTGTTCTAATGGTTTTATAAAAATTTAACATGGTTTTTTAATTATTTAATTTTCAAAAAAATAATCATCAATGATGTTGTGCATGAAATTTTAATTTATTTCTGCCATATCCCTTTCATAAGTATCAATAGCATTTCTAATTTTGAGAGGCATGAAAACATAAAAGTATTTGGCCTATGAGGTGGTTGAAATTAGTTTTATATTGATCATAAATATATTATTTTAATCTAAATATAGAAAAAAATACATATATAAATGAGGGCATAGGATACCCATTAAAAAAATCATATGAGTATTGGGAAGTGAGGAATCATGCTTTTGATAAGCCTTGTTTAAATCTCTAAAATCATAGATGCATATACAACCATTGCATTTTACTACTAGGATGATGTTGGATATCCATGGTGAATAATCAATGAATAAAATCCATACATTTAATAAAATTTATATAAAATATTTAACCAGTAAACAAACTTTTAATTTTTGTAACATCTAGGTTGACAACTAAATTATGAACTATGATAAATGGATCAATAATTCGCATGTTATATAAATCCCAAACAAATAAATAAGGAAAATATGTCAAATAATTCTCTATGGCCTATTATGATGTCAGTGACACACTAGTAACACAACTTTATAATTTTATTTGTTTCCATACTTGGATTCATTTGTCTCCTTTCTATGTAACACATATTCTTACTTAATGTGTGATGTATTAGGAAAGTAATCAAAACCATCTAATGTTATATACTCTTTGATAGGAAAAGAATTTCACTCTCCAAATTATGCATGGTGACTAAGATTTTGAGGGAATCTTGATTTATGATGGAAATATGATAAATCAACATAAAGTAAAATATAATAATACTAAGTATATCAAGTGAAGCATCTTCATCATTTAGTGATAGATATATAAGTTCTAAAGATGTAACATGATAAAGTTCATTTTGATGTAATTTACAAGACTTTGGAAGGTGAGTATGTAAAGGTTTATACATTAAAGTACAATTTTGCTTGTAAGCATTATGATTTGCATTATCTAGTTGGAGAGTGTTATCTTAAGCTGTGTTATCTACACTATATCTAATTTATAGTTTCAATTAATGAGGATTAATAATTATTGGCTTAATAATAACTTTTAAAAAAATTCTCTAACCCACTACCTCTGTATTTGATATTCTTTGCATAGTTGTAACCTTCTAGGTATTTATATAATATATTTTGGGATGGACCTATATATTTTTTTGGCTTATTTGTATTGAAAATAATATATGCCATTCATTTCCTACCCTTATTGCGTAAGGAGGTATGTCATTAAGAATGAAAGAGGAAAAAGGTTGTTGATAGTATTAAGGGGTATAATATAATTGAAAAATACTAAATTTATGTATGCCATATATATATTTTCTAATACCACATGGAATAAAATTTGTATTTGTTAAGTGTTTATCTATGTTATAAATTATGTAATCATCAAATTCATTATCATACATAGAAAAAGTATAATAATTAGTTTTACTATATTCAACCACATCATAATTATGCATCTATTCCATATGAATAGAATTTTGAAATGTTATGATGTTTAGATGAGGCATATCAAGGTGGAGAAGAATAAGCTATATGACTTTCAAAAATTTAAATAATGTAAAGGGGATATTGTCTATGGGATAAGTGTAATGTAACTCTCATGTGAGAATTTCTAGTATCTATATAATCCACTGGGAAAAACATTCATAACATGAATTCCTGGTCTACCAAGAAAAATATTGTAGATAACATCATTATATAAAACATGAAATTTCATATCTATAATTTTAGGACCAGGAGTTATATTCAATACAATTGTTACAAAAGGGATTCGTGGTTGATTTTTGAATCCTTTGATGATCGTATCTTAAGGAATAGACTTATGGTCAATACCATGTGATTAAGGAAGGCCTCACTATATATTATAAATGTGAACCACTGTATGTAAAAATGCTTTTGATTATTAATCAATTTATCTTAAATTTAATGGACAATGATGTTTTGCCATATTTTCTATTTAAAAAATGAATGATTTTTTAACAAGCATAAACTTGATAGATATATTCACATTTTTGTATATGACATTTAATTATGAATCTAAGTGTAAATCATAATTTACTAAAATAGATTGACAAGTGGCATGTACTAACCAAATATAAGATACGTAGATTTTCTAATTTATAGATACGTATGTTTATGTTTGATAATGGAAATCAGGGTAAGATAGGATTATTATATCTATTATTAGAGGCAAAATCTATTAATGTTCTTAGATAGGTATGTTCTCCCTAGACAGTAGTGTAGGTTAGAAGTGTTTATTGATTGCAGACTTGTCTGCATTTTTTGTGATGAAGTAATATTTATTATATATTTTACACCTATGTTTTTTAGTAGACACAGATGTTTTAATCCCTTTTGTAATGTGTTGAAATATAAGTTTTCCTTATCTTTCTTTTGGAAACCCTATGGGTATTTGTGAGAGCTAGAACCCTTCAAGTATGTGTGAAACATGTGTATCTAGAAAATAAGTTATATTATATATTAACATAAATTAAACAACATAGATGCAGGAGATAGTAAACATGTGAAAGTTTTATCTAAATGAGGGGGCCAATCCCACTTCTTGAAAACTAAAAATATGACATTGGGATTCACCAAACTAGCTGTTCTTTGAAAGGAAGAATGTGTTTTACCATAAATCTAAAGGAAACTGTTAGTATATATAACATGATCAATATATGTACAATTTACCTTTCAAGAATAAAGTAGGATATATGCTTCAAAATTTCCAAAACTAAATGTAAATCACCAAGGGAACTACAAAGGGTAGGAACGAAGTGGAGACTAAGAAGATGAAAGGTGGAGGAGGCATTTTTGTACTATCCTCTTAATGAACACTTACAATGTCACCAAAACTAATATACAATCAATCCCATATCAATATTAATGGAAGAAGATGATACACTTGGTACAAAATACACAAATGGAGCATGCATCAAAAACATCTAGTAGTGTGTCAAAAAAATCATTTGTAACATGAACAATCCCAATATTCTTAGGGTGCTCAAGCCTAAGTGAAGGTGAAGTAGAGCTCATATGTAACTCAATATACTCATGAAGAGAATAGCTAATAAAAACTAGAGCTATGTTGCCATAAATATATTCTAAATAAGATGCAACATCTCATTTATAACCAATGTTGTGGTGATAATTCCATTTAATAGGTTGAACAGGATAAAAAAATGCCTTATGAACACATATCAAGACCTTTACCAATATAACCCATGAAGCAAAGAATCTATGAACCAAAGGCATTAGTGTGTTTATCAGAAGAACCAAAAAATAAGTATATGTGTTTATAGATGAATGTGCAGAAGGTGTAATAGTAGATACAATAAAAATAGTAAATACTAATAAATTAGGGCAATTGAGTTCACAAGTATATTTTGAAGAAGAAACTAAGGAAGATCATTGGATAAATGTTATGGATGAATAGATGGATTATATTGAAATAAATCAAACATGGGAACTAGTAGATTTACCTAAAGGTAAAGACAACATAGGAGTCAAATGGGTCTATAAGACCAAGTTCAATACATAAGGAGAAGTTAAAAAATACAAAACAAGGTTAGTAGTAAAAGGTTTTGCATGATAACATGGAATTGATTATTATGATGCATTTGTACCAGTTACAAGAATTGATATAGTTGGACTGGTTTTAGCCATAAAAATATAAAACAATTTGAACATTTATCCAATGGATGTCAAATCAAATTTTTTGAATGATTTAATAGAGAAAGAAGTGTATATGAAAAAACCACTAGGTTATGAAGTGCATGGACATGAAGACAAGGTAGATGGATTGAAAAAAGTTATTTATGGGATCAAACAAGAACTAAAAACATGGTATAGTTGGATTGACTCATAATTGATAAGTAGTGGATTTAGGTGAAGTAGTATTGAGCCTATATTGTCTACAAAAATCAGCAAGCAAGGTCAAATTTTGATTTTGATTTATATGTTGATGATTTAATTTTTACTAGAAACTTGTCTATAGACATGTTCAAATTAGTAATGAGGAGATAATTTGAAATTAAATATTTAATATTGATGAGATATTTTTTAGGCGTTGAATTTTCTCAATTAGATAATGGTATATTTATTTGTCAATTTGAGTATGCCAAGGATGTGTTGAGGATATTCAAAATGATGATTTGAAATCTAGCACCAACTCTAGTTACAATAGGAATGAAGCTCAAAAAAGAAGACAAAGGATCCAATCTTGATCTAAATATGTTCAAAAGACTCATTGAAAGTTTGATATAACCCATAGCTACAAGGCCAAATATTATGCATGGAGTTAGTTTAATTTCAAGATTTCTGGATTCACCAAAAGACTCAAACTGACAAGTTGGGAAGATAATATTGAGATAGATAGTAGGAACAATAGGATATGTAATGTTATATTAAACAACTAATGAGTTTGATTTGATTGGCTACACTGATAATGATTTTACATGTAACATGGATGATAGAAAGAGTAAGTCTAGATATGTTTTTCATTTTGGAACAACTACAGTTTAATGGGAATCAAAGAAGTAACCTATAGTGATAATTTTATTAACTAAATTAGATTATGTAGCAGAAACAACAATAGCAATTCAAGCAGTTTGGATTCCAAGAGTGTTGATAGATATAATGCATAAGTAGGAGAATCCTACACTAGTTTTTTTGATAATAAATCAACAATTGCTTGTAAAAAAAACATGTTTTCATAAGAGAAGTAATCATACTGACACCGGGTATCATTTAATTAGAGACTTAGAGAATAATATAGAAATCCATTTGGATTTTTTTAATATGAAGAACAATTAGCAGATATATTGATAAAGACATTAACCATAGATAATTTTGAATGCCTGTGAAAAAATTTGGGCACTATGGATGTTGAAGTAGCTTGTGGTATAAATTAAGGGGGAGTGTTAGAATATGGATGTAATTTTTCCGCCGATAGTTTTTTACTTATGCTAGATATCCTATTATAGTAAATGGGGAAATTAATTGGTAGGATGATTTGATTTATTTAGGAATTGTATTGTCTTTTATAAATTAAAATTTAATCAACCAACAATTTTATCCCAACCCATATGAGTGTAGTTTTAGGTATATGCAATCATTCTCTTTAGTATATCTTCAAAATGATTCTTATAGTTATTTCAAATTGTGATTATTGAAAATAATATTTACCGTACTTGAACCTAATGTTTAGTCATAATAAACCTGATCATGAAAATGGTTAGGAATAAACTATTCACTAAGTAGTAATTTTAGTTATATTTGAATGAGCATGTCATAATATTTAAAAATTATGTGTGTGTTCCACAACTGGTGGGTTGAATTCAAATCGGAGGCTAGACATTGGGTTAAATGAAATCAAACTAGTTGTTGTAAATATACTAATAAAAAGTATGTCATGCCTATCCCAAAGTTGTCTCAGGGAGGATGGCTAATGTCAATTCAATAAGGGAAGTTAATAATGCATTTTATGTTCCATTACACATAGAATTTCTAAATTACTATTATTAATTATGATATGAAATGATAAAAGGTTAGCCCATAATGTGTATACTTTTATATGGGAGGTGTTCTTTAATCCTTATTTTTGTCTTGGGATGAATATTGCAATCTACACATGTTTATCTAGGTTATGAGGTGTTTTTTTTTAAAAAGGCTTGATTCATACGGTCATTGTTGTTCAATCATAGTTGTTTTTCAAAATATTTAACTATTAAATTTTTATTTTTCTTGATGGTATTTTTGCTCATTATTTGGTATCAAAGTAATTTAGAATCTTGAATGTGTAAGAGATGGAGAGAGGATGAGGATGACTCACTCAGATGAACTATACTAAGCAAAAAAAGCAGAGGCAAGTAGAATAACTAACCTAGATTTCTGAAAATCATAGACAAAGGAGAGTAGAAGATGGTGTAGAAGATGACATAGATCATGATGAAGAAAATATTCAAGAGGAGAAGCAAGAATAGATACCATCAATGGAAGAGAGGATGGTTAGATATTTAGAAGGAATGAATGAAAGAATCAAAGTTAACATCCCAGATTATGGTGGAAGTTTAAAGCCAAAGGAGTTGATATATTAGATGAAAAATATGGAGAAGTTTTTTTAGTGGAGAACTATGAGAGAAGATAAGAAGGTAAAGTTTGCATGCATTAAATTGAAGAGTCATACAATGATATGGTGGGAACACCAACAGAAATAAAGATAAAGAAAAGGTAAAGAGAAGATAAACTCATGGAAAAATATGGAGAAGAAGATGAGGGAGAAATTTATTTATGTGGATTAAACATAAAACCTATATATAATATTTCAAAATTTGAGACAGAAGGATCACAATATACAAGAATATACAAGTGGGTTTTACAATCTTTCCATATGTGTGGAGCATGATGAGACAAAAGAGCAGATGGATGTAAATTATGTAAATGGATTAAAGTTTCTTATTTAAGATTAATTAAGCATGCATAAAATAATTTTCATCGAGGAAGTTTATTAGTTAGCTTTGAAGGTAGAAGAAAAATAAAATAGATAAAATTTCATAATAATATCTGCTGGGCCAAGAAAAGGATAATATCCTCCAATAAGGGGACAATTTGGATTTAATACAAGTATAGTGGGTTTAATACCAATAGAGGAAAATCATCACGCGGTCTAGAAAGATAATAAGATAATAGATGAGAGTTTCAAGACTAGCAAAGAGGAAGAGGATTTTAAAGAAGACGAAGCTATGGTGGGGGTAGAAGATGGTTTATAAATAAATGCATGTCTTATGTTTGTTATAGATGTGGAGAATAAGGCCATAGAGAGTTCAAGTTTCCACACTACCAAATTTAATAAAAGAGGTAAGAGGATCACCCAAGAGTGAACTTAGTTGAAGATGAAATAAAATATTAAAATATTTTAGTTGTAGCAACATATATTGGATAAAATCTCATGATGAGAAGAATAATGATTGCTCCAAGGAAAGAACATGTGCATAATAAAGAAGGTGGTGATGCATGGATATGAACAAATGTCTTTTGGAAAAGGTGTACTTTAGGAGATAAGATATGTAAGGTAATTATAGATGGTGGTAGTTATGAAAATATGGTTTCTAAAGATATGATTGAGAAACTAGTTGTGTAATGTGAAAACCATCCTACTCCTTATCAAATTTTATGATTTAATAAATGGAATGAAGTTACAGTAGATAAAAGTTGTTTAATCAAGTTTTCAATAGGTAAAACTTACAAGGATGAAATATGGTGTGATTTTATACTGATAGATTCATGTTATGTATTAATGGGAAGGTCATAGTAGTTTGATAGAAAAGTAGTTCATGATGGATCAAAGAACACATATTATTTATATAAAGGTGGTATGAAGGTAGTTTGTTACCTCTCAAAGAAGAAGCGTAGGATGAAAGCATAATGAATTCAAAATAATTTATGAAAGACATGAAGATGACAGATTGTTGCTATGCATTAGTAGCAAAGAAAATAGACATAGAATTGGTGCATGTACCATCAAAATAAGCAATAGTGATGAAATAATTTGAATATGTTATACCTAATTAGTTACTAGATGGTTTACGACCGAAGATAAATATTTAGCATCATATTGATTTAATTCCATGATTAACTCTATCCAATCATGCAACTTATAGGATGAATCCCATAGAACATGTAGAATTGAATAAGCATGTTATTGAATTGGTGAGGAAGGGTTTAGTAAGGGAGAGCATGATCCCATGTGCAACACCATTGTTACTAACTCCAAATAAACATGGAGGTGGAGGATGTGTGTGGATAGTAGAGCAATCAATAAAATTACAATAAAGTAAAGGTTTTCTATACCTTATTTAGATGATATGATGCATGTTCTTGTAATAACAAAATATTTTACCAAGATTTATCTAATGAGTGAGTACTCTCAGATTCAAATTCATGAAGGAGATGAATGGAAAATAACATTCAAGCCTAGAGATGGTTTTTATGTGTGGATGGTGATGCCATTTAGATTATCTAATGCATCCAGCACATTTATGAGGCTGATGAACATAGTTTTATGAGAATATAGTGGTAAATTTTTTGTGGTTTATTCTGATGATATTTTAATATTTAGTAAGACTAAAGAAGAGAACTTACAACATTTGAGAATGGTAATAGAATTGTTAATAAAAGACAAGATTATGTGATTTTGAAGAAGTGTAGTTTATAAGAAATAGTTTGGTATTTTTGGGATTTGTAGTTTCAGTGGATGGTGCAAGAGTGGATGAAAAAAAAGTAAAGGTAGTTGTTTAGTAGCCTCTCCCAAAGAACATCATAGAGGTAATAATTTTCCATGGTTTATTAACTTTTTATTATAGAAATTTTATTAATAATTATAGTAGTCTTGTTGCACCAATAACAAATTGTATGAGAGAAATAATTAGCATGCACAAGGATAAAAATAGAAAGCTTTAAGTTGTTGAAGAATAAAATTATAGAATATCCTATTTTAGCATTTCCATATTTTAGCAAAGTGTTTGAGGTTGATTTTGAGGCTTTACTTGTGAGAATTGGTGTTGTGTTGAATCAATAAGGGAATCTAATAGCATATTTTAGTGATAAATTGAATGAGGTAATAATAAAGTATTTTACATATGATGTTTAATTTTATGCCATTATACAAGCACTAAGACATTAGAGGTATTACCTGGTGCTTATGGAGTTTATCCTCTTTATTGGTCATGTGGCTTTGAAGTATGTGAACACTAAAAAGAAGTTAAAAATAGTAAGCATACAAAGTGGGTGTTTTTTTTGTAGAGTTATACTTTTGTGTTGAAACACAAATCAATAAAATAGAATCATGTAGCTTATGTTTTGAGTAGGTGAGTAGAGTTGATAACTATTATGGTAAGTGAGGTAGTTGGATTTGAATTTATTAAAAAAGCATATGATATATATCCTTATTTTGGAAAGATAGTTGAGCAATGCAGAAATCCATTAACAGGTGAAACAAATAATGTTTATGAAGAGTATATTATGTAGTATGGTAATCTCTCAAAAGGTAAAGAATTATGTATTTCAATTGGATCTCTAAGAGATAATACAATAAAATAATTTCATAGTGTTGGTTTGGATGGAAACTTTAAAAAGACAAATATAATAGCTTTGTTGGAGGAGAAGTTTTTTTGGCAAAAGATGAAGAAAGATATGATAAGATATGTTTCAAGATGTAGGTTATGTTAGGTGGAAAAAGGACATGCAAAATATATAGGGATATACATACCATTACTAGTTCCAAGAAGACCATGAATATATTTCAGTATGTATTTTATGTTAGAATTACCAAACACACATAGAGGTAATGATTCAATGTTTTTTTATTGTATATGTATTTTATAATATGGTTTATTTTATTTCATGTAATAAAACCAATGATTCCACTAGAGTTGTATAACTATTTTTTAAGGATATTTTGAGATTGCATTTTGTAAAAATATTACATCAGAGAGGCACATGAAATTTCTAGGTTATTTTTGGAGGACTTTATGGAGGAAGATGGGTACTAATATACAATTCATTAGTGCATATTATCCCCAAATAGATGGATAGACAAAAGTTTTGAATGAGAGCTTGAGAAATTTTTTGAGGTGCATAGTTGGAGAGAAACCCAAGTAATGGGACTTGGCTTTACCACAAGCTGATTTTACATATCATAGTTGAATGAATAGATCAATAAGTAAATCATAATTTTATATTATTTGTAGGATAAATCCTATGAGTGTTTTATATTTGTTATGGTTACCAATTTCAAAATGAGTTAGTGATGATACAAAAGCATTTGTAAAACATATACAACATTTACAAGAAGTAAGAATAAAATTGTAAGAAAGTAATGAGAAGTATAAAGCAACATAAGATGTCTAAATAAGGTAAAAAATATTTGAAGAAGGATATTTACTGATGGTTTACTTGAGGAAAAAGAGATTTCTAAAAGGCACATAAAACAAGTTGAAGTACAAGAAAATTGGACCATGCAAAATTGTGAAGAAAATCAATGACAATGCTTGTGAAGTAAGTTTACCAAATAATTTAGATATCTATTTAGTATTTAATGTTTCAAATTTACATGATTTCCATGAATAAAATGGTGAGGTTTGATAATATTAATAAGTATATTAGAAGCAACAGGTGCCAAGGAAGAAGAAAGAAAATATAGTATAGGTTTTGGATAAAAAGATAGTAAACCCAAGGCAAAGAACTTATATCAAGTATTTGGTATAGTAGGAAGAATTACACAAGTAAGATAACACTTGGATTACAAAATAGGAGCTGAATAATATTGACAATAATAATTTGTAGCAATACAATCAGAGAAATTAATAGGAGCTTAGTTGTTTTCAACTAGAGGAGAATGATGCAGAAAAAGACGTTGAAATTCCGAAGGCCATAAATTTTGATCCATAGCTCTGTTTGATCTCATATTCATACCAAAATTACAATCTAAAAAATCTCAAAGCTACCATAACCTTCCATTTTAGTCATGAGATGTTTTATATATTTTTTGGAGGCCAAATGTGAGCATATGAGGGTCTAAAATTATAATTTTATTTTATTTTTCATATTTTTCTAAAGTTAGAAATTGTCTATTTTTGTAATCGGACTTGAAATTTAGTTGAAATTCATTTGATAATTTAATTTTGAAGTTTAGTTTATTTTTGGATATTTTTAGATTTGTGTGTGCTTGCAGATGAAACTTACTAAAAATAATAGTTGCTAAAAATAATAGGTTGAATTTTTTTTTTTTGGAGTTTCTAATTTTGTATGTCAAATAAAATTATAATTTGAGTTTTATTTACGCATGGTTTTTAATTATTTTAATTATTCATTATAAATCATTACTAATTATTAATCAGAATCTTGACTTATTAGATTTTGTTTTATCTTGATAGTATTCTGGTTCGTCAACTAGTAGTTATTCCATGACATCCTATCCATGATGATATCCATATTTAATATACATTTATATTGGTGTGTTATGTGGCCACCACCTTTTCTTTTTGTTTCAACCATTCATGAACCTATCCTTTACTATCAAACATTGTATAAGTGATGATAATGGTAGAAGATTCCTAGGATTTTCTATTTTTTTTTACCTAGAGGGAAAACCATTTGTATTTTTTGGAGTGTAATTGTTTTCGATGTATCATATAAACTTTATTATAATAGAACACACGTAGATTCCATTTTGGTATGATGTTTTGATAGTTGTAAGGAAAATATTGATTTACTATTTTAAAGAGTGTCAACTTATCTAGCATCTATTTTATTATCTATGAAATATTATTAAACTTTTCTATTTTAAGATCATCAATTTTGTCAAATTTGAAACTAGTGTTAATTTAGAAACTCTCAATTATTTATTTGGAGTTAAGAACATAGATAATGTTGAGTGCCATCCTATTTCAATGTTATTATGGTCAATTTTATTAATCAATATATATTTAACAAGGGTTGAATTCATTATATTTATGGTGCTTGAGGGATTATTTATGGGAAGCATCTTTAGATAAAATGAATTTTGTAACAATGGATTTACTATTAAATCTCAGAATTGTTGAATTATAAGAATCCTTAAACAAAGCAATTGCAAGTTCTTTCTTTAAAATAAGGGGAAAAATATGCACTCAACTAAAATATAAAGTCCATGACTGACAAAGGATACCCAATGGTGGTAAACAACTACACATTGACGCCAAAAAATTATGAATAGGAATTTAAACATGCAAAAAATAACTACACATTGAGCCACAAAAACTAAGTTTTTAACTAGAAATGACACCCAACAAGGTTTACATATTTAGGCCAAAAAAATGTCTAACACTAAAATAAAATACCCAATAGGGGAAAACATTTAAATATTATGCCAAAGATACAAAGTCTTGCAATAAAACAAGACACCCCATAAGGGAAAGCACCTGCTTATATAATGGAACAAAATAAGTCTTGGACTAAATTATAACCTTAGACATATGTAAATATATAATTCATGCAATATAAAAAACACCCAAGATGGGTATATAACTTCATATTTAGTCAAAGAAATTAAGTCTTCCACTTAAACAAGATGCTCTTATTAAATTATGGATTGATCTACATACTATTTTTGAGAATTATAAATGCCTTGATAAAGCGACTCTCCAAAATTCAAATATCTACATTGTGACAGATGTTGAAGAGACAAAGCTAGTGATGTGAATTATTCTAATTTGGTTGATAGTCATATTTCCCAGTACAATGTTATCACAAACCTCAACACTCTTTGTCGAGCAAGACATGACTTTGGATAGGCATATGAGCACTAATTGTGAAATTCTTGTAGGAAGTGTTAGAGCTATTCTTCAAATATCAATGTTATTATCCATAATAATTTATGATCATTTATTAATACCATTTTCATAATATTAATAGGAAATATATGAGGCATAATTATATTATAGAGAATAGATATGATACTTCATAATATAATAAGCTACTTGAATTAATAATGCCATCAAATCTAATTTTTGTTTTGCATAGGGACTTTATGCTTTGCACACTTATTTCTAAAACCACAATAATTGTAATCAAATATTTTTAGTTCCTTCCTAATTAAAATGATTGTGTAAAGAACTTAAAAGAGGTCATAAATTATTTACACTAAAACTATCTGAAAATAGGAGGAAGAATTGTATATTATGTGAATGATTATTAATTTTAGATTGAATCTTTAAATTTTTCTCATAAAAGATTGTTTACAAATAATAATGTTTGAACTATTTTATTTTCTCCTAAATTTTGTAAATAACATGATATTTTCAATAAGTATCTTGTTATGGGATTGGGTCCTTCATAAAATTTATTTTATATATTGTGTGTTTCTAAAATAACATTACTCTAATTCAAACATTTTTTTTAAGGACAACGTGTACATATTTTAGATTTCATTGATTATAAATTTTATAATATGTCTATTGTATTGAGATGATTTAATTTTAAAGCATTCATTTATTGTGAAAAAATAATTAATATTGTAGATATTGTCTCTAGAGCCAATCATTTGTACATTTGTATCTTTTTTTAGCTTAAGGCAAAGCAATTTATTTGTACTTTTTATAATAAGATTACGTGTCATTTTAGAAGGTGATTGATGATGTCTTTATCAATATGCTATATAAAAAAATTATGTAGTTAGTTTTTTCATTCCACGATAACAAGATTAAAATTGGAATGTAGAAATCTTTTTGTTAATTACATTTCTAGTAAAGATATTAGAAGCTTCCACTCATTTACACGTTTCAAAAGATAAGAGAGGAACTTTTTAATCTATTCTTTATATTTGGGATGTGAAAACCTTTTCATTAATGACGTTCTTAGTAAGAATATTATAGGCTTCTTATTTACACATGCTTTAAAAATAAATAAAAGATGAATTTTGTAATTTATTAGAATAAATTAATTTTTTATTATATATTATCTATTATATTAAGGTTCACCTTTGTAAAGTCGCAACCAAATTTCTTAAATATTTATTCAACTTTTATTTAAAATTTAAACATAGATTCATTCTTTTTTCAAACCTTTTTTATAAATTTTTTTTGGGTAAAAACAATTAAAATAATGACCTATCTCTAAATTTTATTAAATTTTCAAACCATTTCGATAAATTCTTTTTGATAGAAAAAATTACAAAGATAACCTATCTCTAAATTTTATTAAATCATTGGGACAAGAGCTCTTATATTGTAACTTGTGTTCTCCCTTTATTAATACCAAAAGATAGAAATCTACAATGAAATTACTATCAAAGTTATTCTCTCTATCATTCTAATAACTAAATTGGTTGGTTGCAACAATGAAGGCATTCACTCCCTTGGTTCAATGTGGTAGGTGGGCTCCTCCTTGCCACTACATATGGCCTCAACAATTTCTCCTCTTAAAGTATAGTCTATGACCTGTCATATGTGTGTGGGAAAAACCAGATCTACTTATCGCTATTCTTAATTTGATTTCTTTCTATTTTAATAACTTTTATAATGTTTTGTTAATATTGTTGTCTATCATATGGATGGCTTCAACTTGATTTTATTTTGGTTGGTTTTGGGAACGTGATTCTATTCTGCCCATTTTTTTAATACTCCATAAATGTTTTTAATTAAAGTTAATATAGTTCTACATCATATTTATTATATATTAAATAAATAACATTTTATATTTTTATTTAAAGTATTGAAACCTAATTTACCAATATATCATTAAAGTTTAATAGGATATATTTTTTGGGTTTCTATTTTAATAAGGAATATTCACATTGAATTATTGAGTATATTTTAATTTATATTTTAGAAATAAATATATAAAAAATTAAATTAATAAGTATACATCAATTTCTTGATTAAACAATTATAAATAAAAGACACCCACATTAACCAAATCACCTAGAACATGATCTTTATCTTAACTGCTTAATTCTCAATATCAAATACCTAATAATTGCTTATTTTTAATCGCTGTTATTTTTAGTAAGTTTCACATGCAAGTGCATGTAGCTCTAAAAATCTCTTGAAACACTATAAACACTAAAATTATCCTACAATATGAAATTAAATTGAAGTTCACGTCCGGTTATAAAAATTTACAATTTCTAAAAATAAAATTAAAAATTAAAAAAATCAATAAACTATAATTTTAGATCCTTGGATGGTCACGTTTGGCCTCTACAAATATCAAAAACACCTCTAATAAAAAATCATGGCTTAAGGAAGCAATAAATTTTTTGAGATGGTAGTTTTGGCATGTAGAAGAGCTCAAATAGAGCTATGAATCAAAATTTATGGCCTCCAAAAGTTATAACTGATAATGGGATGTATAGTCCAATATTTTGTGCATGTCCTTTAGCCACCTGACATATCCTACACCTAGAAACATAAATTGTCACATCTCTCTTCATCTTTGGCCAAAAATACTTTTCCTCAACCAAATCTATTGTTTTCATTTTACCAAAATGTCCAGCCAAATCGAAACTATGTAATTCTCTTATTATATTGTCTTATAGAGACCCAATTGGAATGCATAATTGTTTCCATTTAAAGACATAACCTTATTATATAATATATTCATGATTATTATTTTCTATCCCACCTATTAATGGATTCATTCACTACTTAATTATATTGACAAAAAATGGATCAATATCATATAACTCTTTGAAAGCTTCAAATCCAACTAATTCACTCACTATAGTAGTTAATAATGCTAATATCCTACTTAATGCATCAACTATAATTTATGTTTCAACAAAAAATTATACCCCTAAAAAAATCCACTTTAAATGCCTACTATTCAAATGATTTTGTGTATTCACATACTTCAAAGCTTCATGATCTGTAAATACAATAAACTCCTTAGGCACCAAGTAATGCCTCCAATGTATTAATGCTTATATAATTACATATAGTTCAACATCATAGGTAGAATAATTTATTCTTAATTCATTTAATTTAGCACTAAAATATGCTATTGTCTTTCCTTCTTGACTCAACACAACATCAATTCCCACAAATGAAACATCGTAATCAGCCTCAAACACTTTGTTAAAATCTAGTAATACTAAAATTGGTCTTTCTGTAATCTTTTTCTTCAAAAATTCAAAGCTTTGTGTGGCTTCTCCAGTCCATTTAAATTCCTTCTCTTTAATGAAATCTATTATTGGTGCCACAATACTACTAAATTTTTTAATAAATTTTCTATAAAAATTTACTAAACCATGAAAACTTTTGATCTCTGTAATGCTTTTTGGAATAAGCCACTCAAGAATTGCCTTTATCTTTTCTTCATCCATTTTCACACCATTTTTTGAAACTACAAATCCCAAAAATACCAAACTATTTTTCCATAAACCTATACTTCTTCAAATTTTCATACTTTTCCTTTCTTAAAAAATCCAGTACCATTCTCAAATGTTGTAAGTGTTCTTCTTTAGTCTTACTAACTATCAAAATAAACAACCACAAACTTACTAATATAATCTTGTAACATTGTATTCATCATCTTCATAAATGTTCTAGGTGCATTAGATAATCTGAAGGGCATCACCATCCACTCATATAAGCCATCCCTAGTCTTGAATACAATTTTCCACTCATCTTCTTCACACATTTGAATTTTATAATAACCACTTCTTAGATCAATCTTGGTAAAATGTTTTGCTCATGTAAGAACATCCATCATATAATCTAAATGAGGTATAGGAAATCTATACTTGATTGTAATTTTATTAATTTCTCTACTATCCACACACATTATCCAACCTCCATCTTTCTTTAAAGTTATAAATGGTGGTGCACATGGACTCATACTCTCCCTTATCAGTTTCTTTCTTAACAATTTAGTAACCTATTTATTTAATTCTACATGTTCTACTAGACTCATCTTATAAGTTGATTGATTGGGTAGAGCTGATCTTGGACTCAAATCAATGTGATGTTAAATATCTCTCTTTAGTGGTAAACCATCTAGTAGCTCATCAAGCATAACATCTACATATTCTTTCAACATTCTTGTTTCTTTTGTTGGTATTTGCACAATTTTCATGTCTTCATTCTTTACTACTAATACATAACAACTTATGACCTTCATATCTTGAATAAATTCTTTAATAGAGAGCATTTTTTTGTTGGAAATATAGTCATTGATGTCAAAGGTCTAGTATTATTGGTGATAAAGACCCCATTGCATTTAATATTGTTTGTAATAGATATATCTTGGCTAATGTGAGTTAATATTTATATAATATTAACAAATATTTTTTTGGTTGCATATGAGACAAAAGAAGGGCCCATTGAGAAGTCAAAGAGACACGGAATAAAGAAAAAAGAAGAATGAGAAGCATTTTCCCATGAAGAGTCATCTTGAGGAATTCCAAGAGTCACCAAGTGAAGACAAAAGAGGAAGGGTGAAATTTATCATGAAGGGACACTTTGAGGAATACAAAAAGTCACCAAGATGGGGACAAAAGAGGGAAGGACATTTTTGCTCATGAAGGGTCACCACATGACTTTTCAAAGGCAAGGATATGAAGGGTCATACAAGTTTGTCACCATTTTCCATGAGGATTGAAGGGTCACAAAGGGGGAAGGCCAAAGGTCATTTGGAAAGCTATAAATAAAGTCTTGAGAAGTCATTTGTAAGGTGTGTGAAAGAGTTTGATTTGATATTGTATTATCTAGCTTATAAGAGCATTTGTGAGAGATGAATATGATTTGTATTTTTAATATCTAACTTAGAAGAGTAAAGGTGAGAGAGAGGAAAGGGATGTTGTAATGAATTATCATTTGTTGAGATAACAACATTGAGAGATAGTTGTGTGGTATACACAAAGGGGTTGGTGTTCATGTGGGTTGGTGCTCACAAATAGTTGTTGGGTTGGTGCTTGGCAAAGGAGTTGGTGCTCTCGTGGGTTGGTGCTCAGCAAAAGAGTTGGTGCTCGTGTGGGTTGGTGCTCACGAATAGTTGTTGGGTTGGTGCTCAACAAAGGGGTTGGTGCTCCTACAAGTTGGTGCTTGAGAATATTTTTTGGGTTGGTTCTCATTCATATACTTGAGATTTTTTTCCATGGTTTTTTCCACATTGGGTTTCCACATTATATCTGGTGTCTCTCTTTTGTGTGGTGTTTATTGTTTTCGTTTTATTGCATATATTGAATGTTTGATTAAGTGGAATTTGATTAAGGGAAAAAGTTTTATAAGATATATGATATACTGATTCACCCCCCCCCCTCTCAGTATATTCCATGCTTAACAATTAGTATCAGAGCAGGTTCCTTTTTGAAAATGTTTTACAGCTTGAAGGTAGATCAGGAAAGCACAAGATGGCCATACATGAAGGTGCCCCTACAATCAAAAGAATAGTTTATCAATAAGAAGAAGAGGATGAAGCCGAAGTGAATATGGAAGGAGAACTCATGTGTGCCTTAGAAGAGTTGAAAGTTGTTGAAAAAAATCAAATATTGAAGCGCCAGATCGATAAAAATGAAAAGGAGTCAAAGGATATAATTGAAGATCTACAAGCACACTTTGAAGAAGCCAAGAAGAATGAATAAGATCTAATGGCATAGTTAGAAATAGCAAAAAAATAATGTGAAAGGTATGTCACTGAAATTGCCTCTTTAAAAGAAGAGATTGAGAAAGCAGTCAATAATAAAATTGTCAATGATTCAAAATTTGAGAATAACACTAATATACTGAATAAGATATTAGAAAGCTAAAAGGCAATATCAGATAAGATAGGTATGAGTTTTGAAAATAAGAAGAGCTATGTTGAAGCTCTTACAAATGAGAAAACAAGAAGGGAAGAAGTGGAGAATACAGAGGACAAAGAAGGCTGGAAGGAACAAAGCTATAAAAGGCAATCAGGTCAGAGATACACAAACAGGTCCTATTTTTATGGTTCTTGTTTTTATTATAATGAATATGGTCATAATAAATTAGAATGTAAAAAAAGAGCTAACAATCTCAAAAATAAGGAAAAGGAAAGTCATGAAGATTCAAGCAGAATCTATAACTCTTTTGCTCCTCTATCAAGCTTTGATGAAGAGACCATAATTTATTACAAGTGTAACAGCTTTAGACACATAGCTCAGTATTTTAGAAGCATGTTCAAGTCAATCAAGAAGGACCAAAGTTTTAGGCCTCCATTCATCAAGAAAAAGGTTCAGACATGGCAGAAGAAACAACCTGAAGGTTCTACGTTGGTCCAGATAGCTTTGCATGCAAGAAATGAAGAAAAGCCATGGTTTATGGATAGCAAATGTTTGAGGCACTTGATAGGAGACAAGATCAATTTCATAACCTTGAAGAAGATCAATGGTGGCATAGTGAAATTTGGAGACAATACTACTACCAAAATTGTTGGAAAGGGTACACTAAGTTTAGATAATGGTAGAACTAAAATTGAAAATGTTTTATATGTAGAATGTCTTAAGCATAATATTTTGAATGTAAGTCAAATGTGTGATCAGGGGCACACACTAAAATTTTATGCAGAAGGTTGTGAAATTAGAAGAAATGATTCAGATGTATTGGTTGCAGATGCTCAGAGAATAGGTAATAACTTATATATGCTATCAGACATCAAAGGTCAAAAATGTTGTTTGAGTCAGATTGAAGAAAGTTGGCTATGACACAAAATGATGGGACACATAAATTTTGAAAATCTTGTTAAAATATACAAAAAGCAAGCAGTCATGAATCTTCCAAAGATCACAAAGCCATCTAACACGCTTTGTGGACCTTGTCAGCATGGGAAGCAAACTAGAGGGCAATTCAAAACAAAAGAGTACTCAACCACTCAGATGCTAGAGCTTGTTCACACTAATCTATGTGGACCTATGAGGACTCAAAGTACTCAAGGTGGTAAATATTTCATGTTGCTTATTGATGATTTTTCACATTTGACTTGGATAATTTTTTAAAGAAAAAATTAGAAGCTTTTAAACAGTTCAAATCATTTAAAGCATTAGTTGAGAATGAAACTAATCTAAAGATTAAGTGTCTAAGATCATATCAAAGAGAAGAATTCATTTCAAATTAACTTATTGAGTTTTGTAAAGATCATGGAGTAAAGAGATAGTATTCAGTAGTTAGAACTCCACAGCAAAATGGAGTAGTTGAACAGAAAAATAGAACAGTTCAAGAGATGGCAAGGATAATGCTAAATGAATCTAAGATAGCAGATAAATATTGGGGAGAGGCGGTTGGTACAGTAGTGCATATTTAGAATAGAGATTTATTAAGAGTTAATAATGATAAGACTCCTTATGATCTATGGAAAGACAAACCAGCAATAGTTGATTATTTCAAAGTTTTCGGTAGCAAATACTTCATAAAGAGAACCGATAAAAAACTTGGTAAGTTTGAATCTAGAGCAGATAAAAGTATACTTCTTGGTTATTCTTGAAAAAGTAAAGCTTATAAATGTTATAAAAAAAGAACCAAGAAAATTGTTGAAAGTGCAAGTGTCAGGATAGAAGAAAATGGAACACAAAGAATCAATGATCTAGTAGAGATTCTTGAAATCATTGAAGAGGAAGGCTTTGAAGAATTAGATGAAGATGAGGAAAAGGAGAAGGATAAAAAGGGCACCAAGACTCCATCCAAATATGTTCAAAAAAATCATAATGAAAGTGACATCATCGAGAATATAAAAGAAGGAATTTACACCAGAAAAATAATGGTAAGTGAATCTAAACAAGTTAATTTCTCTTTGTTATCTAAAATTCAGCCTAGAAATTTTTTAAAAGCTATACATGATGAGCATTGGGTTAAGGTTATGGATAAAGAATTAAATTTTATGATCCTAGTGGGCGGATTCACTAATAGTCTGGGCTTTTGGTGTAGCGATTCGTTACATTTGGTATCAGAGCAACCACCCGTGTTCGAGTCGCGGAGCAGGTGGGTTACGCCGGCATTGTAGTGTTCATCTGGGGCTCGTACACGTAGTGGATCTCGTGTACTTGCACAAAGCCCAGCCAAGAGTCTGGGATGTGGAAACGTGGTGGGATGTTATGATCCTAGTGGGTGGATTCACTAACAGTCTGGGCTTTTGGTGTAGCGGTTCATTGCATTAAATCAAATAGAAAATAATGATACTTTGGAATTAGTGCCTAGACCAAAAGATCACAATGTGATAGGAACAAAATGGGTTTATAGAAATAAGTTGAATGAAAATGGAGAAATGACTAGAAATAAATCAAGATTAGTATGTAAAGGATATGCTCAAATTAAGGGGATATATTTTGAAGAAACTTTTGCATCAGTGGCAAGGTTAGAGGCTATTAGAATGTTCCTTGCATATGCAGTGTTTAAAAATTTCAAAGTGTTTCAGATGGATGTCAAATCTACCTTCTTAAATGGGAATCTTGAAGAAAAGGTCTACATTGAGTACCCTGAGGGATTTATTCTCTCAAATATTAGTAACCATGTATGTAGATTGAAGAAAGCATTGTATGGATTGAAACAAGCTCCCAGAGCTTGGTATGCAAGACTTGATAAGTACTTGCAAGATCAAGGATTCAAGAGAGGATTTGCTGATAGTAATATTTACATCAAAATAGAAGGTGAGCATTAATTGATTATTGTGGTATATGTTGATGATATCATTTTTGAAGGAAATATTGAAAAGATGACAAAAGAATTTTCTGATAGAATGCAAAAATAATTTGAGATGTCTATGCTTGGAGAATTATCATTTTTCTTAGGGTTACAAATATTTCAATCAAATAAAAGAATTTTTATATCTCAAAGTAAATATGTCAAGGAAATGTTGAATAAATTTGGTTTTAAAGATTGTGCACCAGCTGGCACACCTATGTGTACAGGAAATAAGGTGAGCAAGGATGAAGATTCACCTATTACAAATTAATCTTTGTATAGATCTATGATTGGTAGTCTTTTATATTTGACAACATCGAGACTAGACATCATGCATGCAGTAGGTATGGTTGCAAGATAGCAGTCATCTCCAAGAGATAGTCATGTTCAGTTGGTGAAAAAAATATTTAGATATATCAAGGGGACATTTGATTATGGATTATGGTATCCCACAGGTAAAGATTTCACTTTAGTTGCTTATACAGATTCAGATTGGACACGATGCTTAGAGGATAGAAAGAGTACAAGTGGAGGAGCTTTCTTCCTTGGTGATATCTTAGTATCATGGCTAAGTAAGAAGCAAAACTCAGTATCAATTTCTAAAGCTGAAGTAGAATATATTGCAGCAGTATTTTGTTGTACTCAAGTGCTTTGGATGAAGCAAACTTTGGAATATATCAAGGTAAAGTATGATGAACCTATTTCCATTTTTTGTGATAACACAAGTGCTATAAATATTTCAAAAAATCTAGTAATGCATTCAAGAACAAAACATATTCCCATTAGATATCACTTCTTGAGAGAGCAAGTTGCAGATCAACAGGTTAAGATGGAATATATTAGTACTACAGAGCAGATTGCAGATATTTTCACAAAAACACTACAAAAAGACACATTTGAGTATCTGTGAGAGAAGTTGGGAGTAATTTCCTTTGCTTCCTACCATTGAGGTTCAACATCAGTTCAAAAATAGGTACAGGTTGTTACAATAAGGGGGAGTTACTGTATGTTTCTAGATGACAGTATGTGCAGGTGATATTGTGTAGCAGTTTCAGGATTGAGGTTGCCATCAATGACAAAGGGGGAGATTGTTAGAAATATTGTCATTGATGTCAAAGGTCTAGTATTATTGGTGATAAAGGCCCCATTGCATTTAATATTATTTTTAATACATATATCTTGGCTAATGTGAGTTAATATTTATTTAATATTAACGAATATTTTTTTGGTTGCATATGAAACAAAAAAAGGGCCCATGGAGAAGTCAAAGAGCCATGGGGTAAAGACAAAAAAAGGATAGGACAAATTTTCCCATGAAGAGTCATCTTGAGGAATTCCAAGAGTCACCAAGTGAAGACAAAAGAGGAAGGGCATAATTTCTCATGAAGGGACACTTTGAGGAATATGAAAAGTTACCAAGATGAGGACAAAAGAGGGAAGGACGTTTTTGCTCATGAAGGGTCACCACATGACTTTTCAAAGGCAATGATATGAAGGGTCATACAAGTTTGGCACCATTTTCCATGAGGATTGAAGGGCCACAAAGGGGGAAGGCTAAAGGTCATTTGGAAATCTATAAATAAAGACTTGAGAAGCCATTTGTAAGGTGTGTGAAAGATTTTGATTTGATATTGTATTATCTAGCTTAGAAGAGCATTTGTGAGAGATGAATATGATTTGTATTTGTAATATCTAGCTTAGAAGAGCAAAGGTGAGAGAGAGGAAAGAGATGTTGTAATGAACTATCATTTGTTGAGATAACAACATTGAGAGATAGTTGTGTGGTATACACAAAGGGGTTGGTGCTCTTGTGGGTTGGTTCTCACAAATAGTTGTTGGGTTGGTGCTTGGAAAAGGGGTTGGTGCTCCTGTGGGTTGGTGCTCACGAATTGTTGCTGGGTTGGTGCCCGGCAAAGGGGTTGTTGCTCGTGTGGGTTGGTGCTCATGAATAGTTATTAGGTTGGTGCCCAACAAAGGGGTTGGTGCTCCTGCAAGTTGGTGCTTATGAATATCTTTTGGATTGGTGCTCATTCATATACTTGAGATTGTTCTCTGTGGTTTTTTCCACATTGGGTTTCCACGTTATATTTGGTGTCTCTCTTTTGTGTGGTGTTTATTTTTTTAGTTTTATTGCATATCTTGAATGTTTGATTAAGTGGAATTTGATTAAAGGAGAAAGTTTTATAAGATATATGATATATTGATTCATCCCCCTCTTAGTATATTTCGTTCTTAACAATTTTTTGCCTTTCTTCTTCTTTAAGAGGTAATAAAACTACCTTTGTACCACCTTTCCAAAAAGTCTATGTGTTCTTTACTCTATCATGAATTAATTTTTTATCAAATTGCCATGGTCTTCCCAAAAACAAATGGTATGCATCCATCAGAATAACAACACACCATATTTCATCATTATAAGTTTTTCCTATAGAAAACTTTATTAAGCACATTTTATCTGCTATAACCTCAATCCCTTTCTTAAACCATCAAATCTGATAAGGATTATGATGTTTTTCAGATTGCAAATTTAGTTTCTCTATTATTTCTCTAGAAACCACATTTTCACAACTATCACCATCTATAATTACTTTGCATACCTTTCCACCCAAACTATATCTTGTTTAAAAAATGTTTGATCACAACCATACATCACCACCTTCTTTATTCTACACTTGTTCCTTCCTTAGAGCGATCATTATTCTTCTCATCATGAGACTCTCTCCAACATCTATTGATGCAACTTTAGTATTTTACTCTTTTATCTCAGCCTCAACTAGATTCACTCGTAGGTGATCTGCTTGCCTCCTTTATTGATCTTGATAGTGTACACATTTAAATTTTTTGTGTCCTTCTCCACATCTATAACAAATATAATATTTATGTTGAATCGAGAACCATCCTTGAGTACCACCATAACATCACCTTATATGAAACCTTATTCTTCTTTATTAGTATTGAAACCCTTTCCTATTCTCATTTTGCCTTTCTATACCACATGATGATTTTTCTCTATTGGTATTAGACCAACCTTTGATTGTATTAAACCCACCTCATCCCTTTATTAGAGGAGATCCACCTCTTCTTGGACCAAAAGACATTCTTTTAAAATTCTATCCTATTTATTTTTTACCTTCAAATCTAATTAATAATCCTCCTCTATGCTAAATATTCTATGCATACTTAATTCATCTTGAATAGTATATTTCAACCATTTACATAGCTTGTAACCATCTAGTATTTTGTTTCATCATTCTCCACTCATAAGAAAAACTTATAAAACTCATATGTAGATTTTTATATATTGTGATCCTTTTGCATCAAATTTTTGAATTTTTTGTATAAGATTTATGTATAATCCATAAAATGAAATTTATCTCTCAGCTTCTTCTCCATGTTTTTCCATGAATTAATCTTCTCTTTACATTTTATTTCTATTTCTTTCTACAAGTGATCTCACCAAATCATTGCATGACATTTTAATTTAATGCATGCAAACTTTACCTTCTTGTCTTCTCTCGTAGTCTTCCACTCGAAGAACTTCTTCATGTTTTCATCCAATTTATCAACTTTTTTAGTTTTAAACCACCTCCATAATATGGAACATCAAATTTGATTCCTTCATTTCTTCCTTTTAAAGCCCAAACCATCCTCTATTCCATCGATGGTGGTTGATCTTGCTATTATTCTTCTTGATGAATTTCTTCATCATGATCTGTCTTCATTGGCTTCATCACCACCTTGTCTTCTTTTTTGATTGGTGATAACCTCTATTAATTATTGCACTTGCTTGTGTAGATCTTATATAGTTTGGTTTATCTATGTAATATCTCCTCATCCTCTCACCATTTCTTACTCCTCCAAAATTTAACCTTGCTCTGATACCAAATAATGAAATCGATAACTCTCAAGACAATAAAATTACCAATAGGCCAAGATCTGAAACAATAACTAAAAATTGATTCATATCAATTAACCAAAATAATTATAATATCATGCATAAATAATCTTCAACTCAAAATTAGAGTTGACATAAAAAAATTTGAAAAAAACTAAAATCTAAAAAAAAATCTATTTTTAGTAGTTGTTGTTTTTAATACGTTTTACATGCAAGCATGTGAAGCTCTTAAAATCTCTCAAATAATCTAAACATTAAAATTATTCTAAAGGACAAATTCCAACTTAAGTTCATGTCCGGTTATAACAATATACAATTTCTAAAAATAGAAAAATCTTGAAAAAATTAATAAATTATAATTTCAAACCCTTAGATGGTCATATTTCGACTCTAAAAAATATTAAAAACACCTCTAAGTAGAAAGTGCAATTTAATGAAATAATGAACTTTTTGAGATGGTTGTTTTGGCATGTGGAAGAACTCAATGGAGTTATGGATCAAAATTTATGGCCTCCAAAAGTTGACCTATTTTTTTTTACATCATTCTCCTCTGGTTGAAAACAACTCAGCTCCTGCGAGTTGCCCTGATTATAACGTTGTCATTTTTCTTTATCAATATTATTTATCTCACATTCTTTAATCTAGGTGATATTTTTTTTTCTACAATCCTTCCCACTAGACTAAATACCTATTATAATTTCCTTGCCTTGTGCTCACTATGTTCATATCTAAAATATGCACTATCTTTTCCTTCTTCTTTGGAACCTGTTGTTGCTAATTTACATCTTCATCACCTTCACCATCTTCTCCATGAAATTCATATAAATTTGAAACATTAAATATTGGATAGATATCAAAATTCTAAGGTAAATTCACCTCATAAGCATTATCATTGATTTTCTTCATAGTTTTGCATGGCCCAATTTTCTTGTACTTGAACTTGTACATGCCTTTTTGAAATATTTATTTCCTCAAGTAACCATTACCAAATATCCTTATTTAAATACCTTAGGTCTTCTTCTGACATCTACCGATGCTTTATATTTCTCATTACTTTCTTAAAACTTTATTCTTACTCCTTACAACTATTGCATATGCTCTACAAATTCTTCTAGATCATCACTAATTTGATTTATAATTAGTAATTGTACCAAATATAAAATACCCATAAGATTTATCTCATAAACAATTTGAAATGGTGATTTTACTATTAATCTATTCACTAAATTGTTATATGCAAACTTATCTTGTGATAAAGCCAAGTCCCATTACTTGGCCTTCTCTCTCACTATGCATCTCAACAAATTTCTCAAGATCTTATTCACAACTTCTATTTGTCCATCTATTTATGGGTGATATGCACTACTGAATTTTAGCTTAGTACCCATCTTCTTCCACAAAGTCCTCCAAAAATAACTTATAAATTTAATGTCCTTATCTAAAGTAATAGTTTTTATAACACTATGCAATCTCATAATATCCTTAAAAAATAATTCCATGACTTTAGTGGCATCATTGGTTTTCTTACATGCAATGAGATGAATCATTTAAAAAAATCTATCTAAAAAAATAAAAATTGAATCTTTACCTCTCTATGTACTTGGTAATCCCAACATAAAATCCATTCTCAAATCTATCCATGGTTCTCTTGGAACTAGTAATGGGATGTATAGTCCAGTATTTTGTATATGTCCTTTAACCACTTGACATATCCTTCACCTAGAAACATACCTTGTCACATCTCTCTTTATCTTTGGCCAAAAATATTTTTTCTCCACTAAGGCTATTGTTTTCATCTTACCAAAATGTCCAACCAAACTACCACTATGTATTCTCTTATTATATTATCTTGCAAAGACTCAATTAGAATGCATAATTTTTTCCCTTTAAAGAGATAAAAATTTTGTATAAGATATGATGATTAATTGTTATCCCACCTATTAATGGATTCATGCACTAGTTAACTATCTTGACAAAATATGGATTAGTATCATGTAACTCTTTGATAGCTTCAAATCCAACTATTTCACTCACCATAGTAGTTAATAATGCTACTCTCCTTATTAATGCATCAACTACGTGATTCTATTTTTCTAATTTGTGTTTCAATATAAAATTATACCCTTGCAAGAAATAAATTCACTTTGCATGCCTATTATTCAATTTTTTTTTCTATATTCACATACTTCAAAGCCTCATGATCTATAAATAGAATAAACTTTTTAGGAACCAAGTAATACCTTCAATTTCTTAATGCTTGTACAATTGCATATAGCTCAATATCATAGGTAGAATACTTTGTTCTTACTTCATTCAGTTTCTCAATGAAATATACTATTGTCTTTCCTTCTTGACTCAACACCCAATTATCATAAATGAAGCATCACAATCAACTTCAAACACTTTGTTAAAATATGATAATGATAAAATTGATCTTTTTGTAATCTTCTTCTTCAAAAATTCAAAGATTTATGTAGGAGCTTTATGTAGCTGCTCTAGTCCATGTAAATTTCTTCCCTCTCATGCAATCTATTATTGGTGCCACCATACTACTACAATTTTTAATAAATATTTTGTAAAAAGTTGATAAACCGTGAAAACTTCTTACCTCTATAATTTTTTTTTGAATAATTCAGTCAACAATTGCCTTTATCTTTTCTTCATTTATTCTCACACCATCTACTAAAACTACAAATCTCAAAAATACCAAACTGTTCTGCATAAACTTGCACTTCTTCAAATTTGCATACAACTTCTCCTTTTTAATAATCTAGTACCATTCTCAAATCTTGTAAGTGTTCTTCTTTAGTCTTATTGAATATCAAAATATCATCAAAATAAATAGCCACAAAGTTACTAATATACTCTCATAGAATTGTAATCATAAATGTGCTAGGTGCATTAGATAATCCGAAGGGCATCACCATCCACTCATATAAGCCATCCATAATCTTTAATGTACTTTGCCACTCATCTCCTTCACAAATTCAAATTTGATAATAACCACTTCTTAGATCAATCTTGGTAAAATATTTTGCTCCTACAAGCACATCCACCATATCATCTAAATGAGGTATAGGAAATCTATACTTAATTGTGATTTTATTAATTGTTCTACTATCCACACACATTATCCATCCTCCATCCTTATTTGAAGTTAGAAATGGTGGTGCACATGGACTCAAACTCTCCCTTTTCATTTTTTTTAAATAATTTAGTAATTTATTTAATTTTGCATGTTCTACTAGACTCATCCTATAAGCTTCTTGATTGGGTAGAGTTGATCCTAGAATCAAATTAATGTGATGTTAAATATCTCTCTATGGTGATAAACCATTTGATAACTAATTAGGCATAACATCTACATATTTTTTTAATAGTCTTGTTTTTTTATTGGTATTTACACTATTTTCATGTTTTCATTCTTTGCTACTAATACATAACAACAACCTACCACCTTCATATCTTGAATAAATTCTTTAGTAGAGAGCATGCTTTCTATCTTTTCTTCCTCTTTAAGAGGTGAAAAAATTACATTTTAACACCTTTCCAAAAAATATACGTGTTCTTCGATCTATCATGAATTGCTTTATTGTCAAATTACAAATGGCTTGCATCCATTGGAATAACATCAAACCATATTTCATCATTATAAATTTTTTCTATAGAAAACTTTATTAAGCACCTTTATCTACTATAACCTCATTACCTTTTTGAAACCATGAAATATGATAAAGATTAAGATGTTTTTCACATTATAAATTTAGGTTCTCTATCATTTCTCTAGAAACCATATTTTCACAACTATCATCATCTATAATTACTTTGTGTACCTTTCCACCCGAAGTACATCTTGTTCAAAAAATATTTGATCACAGCCATGCATCACCACCTTATTTATTCTACACTTATTCCTTCCTTAGAATGATCATTTTTATTCTCATCATGATATTATCTCCAACATCTGTTGGTGTAACTTTAGTATTTTACACTTCTATCTTAGTCTCAACTAGATTCACTCTGAGGCAATCTTCTTGCCTCCTTTATTGATCTTGATAATGCACACACTTAAATTCACTATGCCTTTCTTCTCCATATATATAACAAACACAAGATCTATGTTGATTCAGGAACCATCCTCTAGCACCACCATAACCTCATCCTCTCTGAAACCCTCTTCTGGTTATTCTCATATTATCTTTTTGATAATTCACCTCTATTGGTATCAGACCCACCTCTAGTGGTATTAAACCTACCTCATCCCCTTATTGTATGGGATCCACATCTTCTTGGACAAAAAGATATTTTTTTTAAATTTTGTTTATTCTATTTTTATTCTACCTTCAAAGCTAATAGATAAGCCTCTTAATTCTAAGTATTTTATGCATGCTTAATTCATCTTGAATAGTAAATTTCAACCATTTACATACTTTGTAGCCATATACTCTTCTATTTCATCATGCTCCACTGGTAATAAAAGCTTATAAAACTCATATGTATATTCTTGTATAATGTGATCTTTTTGCCTCACATTTTAGAATCATCTATGTAGGATTTGTGTATAATCCACACAAAAAAATTATCCCTCAACTTCTCCATTTTTTTTCACAAATTAAACTTCTCTTTACCCTTTTTTTGTCTCTCTTTCTACAAGTGATTCCGCCAAATCATTGCATGACCTTTCAATTTTATGCATGCAAACTTTACCTTCTTGTCTTCTCTCATAATCTTTCACTCAAAGAATTTTTCCATGTTATTCATTCAATATATCAACTCATCTAGTTTTAACCTATCTCCATAATCTGTAACATCTAATTTTATTCTTTCATTTCTTCCTTATAAAGCTCAAACCATCCTCTCTTCCATCGATGGTGGTTGACCTTACTATTATTCTTCTTGATGAATTTTTTCATCACGATCTATGTCTTTTTTGGCTTCATCAACACCTTATCTTCTTCTCTAATTAATGATAAGCTTTATTAATTATTGCACTTGCCTATATAGATCTTTTATAGTTTAGTTCATTTATGCAATACCTCCTCATCCTCTCAACATTTCTTACTCCTCCGAGTTTCGACCTTGCTCTGATACTAGATAATGAAATTGATAACTCTTAAGATAATACAATTACTAATAGGCCAAGAGATAAAATAATAACTCAAAATTAATTCATATTTATTGCCTAAAATAATTAAAATATCATGAATAAATAAATCTCAACTCAGAATTAGAGTTGACATGCAAAAATTTGAAAAAAAACTAAAATCTAAAAAAACTTCTATTTTTAGCAGTTGTTATTTTTAGAAAGTTTTGCATGCAAGCTCATGAAGCTCTAAAAATCTTCAAAAATAATTTAAAAATTAAAATTATCCTAAAATATAAATTTCAACTAAATTTCACATTCGGATATAAAAATATATAATTTTTAAAAATAGAAAAATATTGAAAAAATCAATAAATTACAATTTCAGACCCTTAAATGGTCACGTTTGGCCTCTAAAAAATATCAAAAACACCTCTAAGTTGAAATCATAGTTTAATGCAGCAATTAAATTTTAAATATGGTCATTTTGGCATGTAGAAGAGCACAAACAGAGTTATGGATCAAAATTTATGGCCTCTAGAAATTGACCTATTTTTTCTGTACCATTCTCCTATGGTTGAAAACAACTCAGCACCTGTGGGTTACCCTGATTACACCATTGCAATTTTTCTTTGTCAATGTTATTTGGCTCCCATTATGTAATCTAGGTGTTATATTCTTGCTACAATCCTTCCTACTAAACTAAATACTTATTATAATTTTCTTGCCTTGTGCTCACTGTCTTCATATCCAAAACATGCACTATCTTTTCCTTCTCCTTTGGAACCTATTGCTACCAATTTACTTCTTCATCTTCATCACCTTCACCATCTTCTCTATGGAATTCATATAAATCTAAAATATTAAATACTATAGAGATATCAAAATTATGTGGTAAACTCACCTCATAAGCATTCTTATTGATTTTCTTCACAATTTCACAGGGCTGAATTTTCTTATACTTTAACTTGTTGTACATGATTTTTAAAAATATTTTTTCCTCAATTAAACCATTACCAACTCTCCCTATTCAAATACCTTGGGTCTTCTTTTGACATCTACTAATTCTTTATATTTCTCGTTACTTTCTTGTAACTTTCTTCTTGCTCCTTACAATTGTTGCATATGCTCTGTAAATGTTTCTACATCATCACTAATTTGATCTATAATTGGTAATTATAACAAATCTAAAATACCTATAAGATTTTTCCCATAAATAATTTGAAATGGTAATTTTTTTATTGATCTATTCACTGAATTGTTATATGTAAACTCAACTTATGTTAAAGCCAAGTCCCATTGCTTGGGCTTCTCTTCCACTATGCATCTCAATAAATTTCCCAAGCTCCTATTCACAAATTATATTTTTACATTTGTTTTTGGGTGATATACACTACTAAATTGTAGCTTAGTACCCATATTCTTCCATAAAGTCCTCCAAAAATGACTTGGAAATTTCATGTCCCTATCTAAAGTAATAATTTTTGGAACACCATGCAATCTCACAATATCCTTTAAAATAATTCTAGAACTCTAGTGGCATCATTGGTTTTCTTACATGTAATGAAATAAACTATTTTAAAAAATCTATCTATAATAACAAAAATTGAATCATTACCTCTCTATGTGCTTGGTAATCCTAACATAAAATCCATACTCAAATCTATCCATGGTCCTCTTGAAACTAGTAATGACATGTATAGTCTAGTATTTTATGCATGTTCTTTAGCCACCGGACATATCTTACACATAAAAACATACCTTGTTACATCTCTCTTCATCTTTGGCCAAAAATATTTTTCCTCCACCAAGGCTATTGTCTTCATCTTACCAAAATGTCTAGCCAAACTGCCACTATGTAATTCTCATATTATATTGTCTCATAAAGACCCAACTGGAATGCATAATTATTTCCATTTGAAGAGATAACCTTCTTGTATAAGATACTCACCATGATTAGTTTATGTCTCATATATTAATGGATTCCTGCACTACTCAACTATCTTACCAATATATGAATCGATATCATATACTATTATCCTACTCGATGCATCAGCGACCTACTTTTATTTCTCTAATTTATGTTTCAACATAAAAGTATACTCCTACAGGAAATAAATCCACTTTGCATGCCTACTATTCAATTTTTTTTTGTGTATTAACATAATTCAAAACCTTACGATTTGTAAAAAGGATAAACTCCTTAGGCACTAGGTAATGCCTTTAATGTCTTAATACTTGTACAATTGCATGTGTTTAACATCATAGGTAGAATACTTTGTTTATACTTCATTCAATTTCTCACTAAAATATGCTATTGGATTTTCTTCTTGACTCAACAACACACTAATTTCCACAAATAAATCATCAAAATTAACTTCAAAAAATTTGTTAAAATCTGTTAATGTTAAAATTGATCTTTCTCTAACTGCTCTAGTCCATGTAAATTCCTTTCCTCTCATGCAATTTATTATTGGTGCCAAAATACTAATAGAACTTTTAACAATTTTTTTTGTAAAAAATTGATTAACCATGAAAACTTCTTACTTCTGTAATGCTTTTTGGAATAGGCCACTCTGTTGGTTGAATATTTTGTCGATCAGTGTACTAATAAACAAAATAGGTCTGATCATCCAAAGTAGGAAGATTGGTCATCCAAATGTGTAGGTTTACCACATCAAAAGGGGACTAATCTCTCCTCTCATCAAGGGGAGGTTCCATATATATATATATATATATATATATATATATATATATACATATATATACATATATATACATATATATACATATTTACATATATATACATATATACATATATATATGTATATATGTATATATATATATGTATATATGTATATATGTATATGTATATGTATATATATATATGTATATATATGTATATATGTATATATATGTATATATATAATATATGTATATATATATATATATAATAATACTCAAGGGTAGAACAGACAATCCATCTCTATTTCTTTAGAGATGATGCATGCAAATCAAAGGGGAAATTTCAAAGAAAATGACAAAAAGCACTCCTCTTCTTTCAAAAGTACTACTCAGCAAACAACAAGAATCCTTCTAATAGTAATTGCAAAATGTAACCAAGGAAGTAGTAACCAGCAAATTGAGAAGTAGCACAAAGTCTCCACCTCAATTGTGCAAGACTGAGATACGAAGGACAATGAGGGCACAAAGTCATCCCAAAGTCCTTTACACAAAAATTAAAAAAAAACACGCTAAAGGCAATTGTGGGGGCACAAAGTCTCTCCACAGTTGGCCTTAGGACACCTTCCTGACTATTTATGCTAATTCTGCTTATTGAATTAAAGGAACAAAAAAAAATATTAAGGAAAAAGACATAAGAACAGATTCCCCAACAAAAAAGATATCACAGCACAAATTTTGAAAAGTCACTTGCTTTCTTATTCCAATAACAAAATATGATCAACAATATGAGCTCAAAGTCTCAGTAATGCCTTTCAATTTGAGTAGAGTTTTGTTTCTGATAATCCAAGAGAGATATCTCTCTAACAACAAGAGAGTTCCTTATATAGCCTCTTCAAGAAGGACTCAAAAATAGTAACACATCATGTTGCATTGAGTTTTGTTAAGAAGACATGCTAGAATCTAGGGGCATTTACCCATTTGCTTTTGCCAATGTAGAGAAATGGGTCACGCTATTGAAAGTTTGCATCTTTCAATATCCACCTGGCGGTCTACTTCTAGAAACATATCTAATGTGCAAATGTTTCTAGTTGTTCTTGGACTTTACACTTCTCTCAGTGGTTCTTCCTTTAAACTTGTTGCTAAAGCCTTTGAATGCATTCAGTCTGCACTTAAACCTACAAAGGATCAATGGCTATTTCATTGTTGTGACTTTGACGTCTACGGGCACGTCACTTTCCTTGACAATTCCTTTGGCTTTGTCATTTGATCTTTCTTGGAGGGGACCTACCCTTCGGGGCCTTGAGAAATGGTCTACTTTGGGTCGGGAAGAACCCCCCACAAGGGTATCTACCCTTCGGGTGGTCTTCCGATGGCCTTCAGGCTTCTTTCTTCCAGTGGGCTTTATCCTTTATTTCCTTCAGACAAAAATATCTGAAGGAATTCATTCGAGCAATTTGTCTAAAGGAAGTCTTCCTTGCTTTGTGTTTCCATCGAGCTTTGCTTTGTTTTTTGAGTGAATTCCTTCAGACAAATTGTCTGGAGGATTTCGCTTTATCCTTTGCCTTGTTCATTTTCTCGAAAGAATTCACTTTGTCTGTTTTGCTGGGGAAACTTTTCCAAAGGAAATCCCTTTGCTCTTTTGGCCTTTGAATTGGTCCATTTGCCCCCTTTCTGCCCTCTACAAGGGCTATTCAAGTTCCAAATTAGCCTTTCAAGTTTTTTCAACAATTCACTTCGGCTTTTGAGTGTCCTTCGAAAGGGCTATTTTCCCCTTGGAAATTTGCCTTAGTCAATTTTATGTGAATCTCAAATTATGACACGAGGCAGCATCTGTTGTGTTTTGTCAGGTTTTTTTTTTCTTAAGTCACTTTTGCTAGAAATTCCCTTTGCAAGGGCACTTGTGTCTTTGACGCTTGGGGTACTCCTTTGAACTTGTCGCTTGAACTGATCGATTGAACCAACTATGATTCAAGGTTCAATGGTTCATTCCCTTGTTTCTATTGACCACTTGAACCAAGATTCTTTGAAGCAAACCTTGTTAAACCCGTTGAACCTTTGAACCAAAGTGGTTTAATGGTTCAACAGTTTAATGATTCAAGCCTTCTTCTCTTTGATAAGTGTTTTGAAGCCATTGAACCTTGAAGCAGTTAAACTTTGAACCTTGAAAAATGTGCTTAACTCTTGCTACTGATGTTGAACCTTTGAACCCATTGAACCTATTGAACCAAAATGGTTCAAGGTTTAACAGTTCAGTAGTTCAATGGTTTAATAGTTCAATGGTTCAATCCTTGCTTAGAAGCTTGTCAATGAACTTTTTTGGTTGAACCTTATTGTTGAACAAACTTTGAAATCACCTAAGTGTTGAGAGCTTGCTTCTTTCTTGTAGAGTCTGTAGAAATCAACCTGTGAAACCCGTAGAACTTTTCCTACATAGTCCATAGATTTTCTTCCTGCAGAGTCCGTAGTTTCAACCTTGCAAAGTCCATAGTTTCAATCCTATAGAGTCCATAGATTCTAGCCTGTAGAGTCTGTAGATTCTCTGAGAAGATTGAAAAATGAGGAATTTGAATACTCAAAACAAATTTTGAGAAGGGGAGAGAGGATTTTGGTCTGTTGAACCAAAATAGTTCAAATGTTGTCCCAAAAATAAGTGACATTTTTGGGAGACAATAATTGGGTCCAGTTGGGGAACTTTCTTTAGTTGAAAACTTGGAATAGCTGAGGAGAGTAGAACCCAGAATCTCTAGCGCCTTGAAGTGTGCCATTGGGCTATGGAGTCATGCTACCCAAAAAAGAAAGGCTCCAAAAAATGAAAATGAAAAGCACAAAACATAACTAAAGACTATACAAATGTACATATGTATAGGTGAACTTATTTGATACTTCAAGAATTGAAGTGATTCAGAAGCTACCCACTGTGAGACAATGAAAATGGTGTGACATCCTGATAAACCAGGAGGAAACCATTTTGTCCCCAAAAATGATGATAGGTGAATGGAACTCTCCACCAGGAAACCAATTTTCTGTGTCTTCCTCTTGGCTTTTTTTTTTTTTGCCCCATGGTGGGATGTGGTCTTCAAACTAAAAACCATAATTCCTTGCTCTCTCTACAAAGAGTTCCTTTTGCTAACTTCAAAATACAGTAGTATGGTCCACCATCATAACTTGATGTTCTACTAGTTCAATCTAGCACATACTTTGATTGTCAGCATCAAACTCATGAAAAACCATCAGCTCAGCATCTCCTTTGGTGTGAAGGAGTTTGACCTCTTCACCTTGAGCAGTTTTCAATCTGAGCAACAGAGATCTGCATCTAGTTATGGAAGAATTGTTGCCATCAAATTCCAGGATCCAAGCATCATCAGACGCTGATCTATCATATTTTTCTTCATGGGAGATGGAATATCCTTCTTGATTTGTATTACACCCTACCAATTTTTTTGATGCCTTATTTGGATGAAATCCTGGATTGCCAGCTATGGGACTTTCATCAGCTAAGACATGAACATTCTCTGTGGTCAAGAAATAATTACCCCTACCTGAAGGCTCAAATAGAATTTGAGTTGTAGGGGCTGACGTTTGGGTGACCACAATTTTTGCCTCAGACAAGTCCACACTTAGTTCTCTACCAATGTTTAATTGCTCAGGATTGGCTTGTAGGGATTCAAACTCAGTCATCTAAATTTTGGATTTATTGACATGATCAATAATGGCAAATGACTGAGACGGACTTGGAAGAGAGGATGGGAGTTCATCCTTTTGGTTTTTGGGAGGGGAAGGATTGATCTATGAATTTGAAGTAGAAGGTGCAGAGATGTTCGATGTACTTACTTCTTTGGAAATCACTAGGTCCTTTGACTGGAAATAAAGAGGGGTTCTCTGCTAAGAAATTGAAATTGTTGGTTGGGGTCACTCTTCTATCTTCTCTTTGTCAGCCTGTTGGGCTGACTGATTCTTGGACCTAGTGAATACTGCGTATGATCCTTCGACTACTTCCCCTTCACTTCTAAGTTCATCCTAGAAATTTAGGAAACCAATGTGGGAGTCACCAGCTGATTCTTCTAGATCCTTCCTGAAGAAATCAAAGCCATTTTTTTTCTCAAACTTAGGTTGGAAATAGGAAACGTGTCTTGTTTCTAGATATCCAACTACTGAGTTGGTTGGAGGTGCTTCAAGCGCAAGGTTCCTCTGTGGGGGAGAAAGATGATTTGGTTGCCCTTGACTTCTTGCAGCATTGCCTTGATATGGTTGATTAGGGAATGTCCTCCTTGGTATATATTTATATAGAGGATCAGAAGATATACCTTATGCCATTTGCCTTTTCAAGGCTAGCAATTCATTTTCTAGCTTTTGTACCATTGGGTTAGTGGTGACTGTGGGTGAGTATTCAGAAGATGAAGAGGGTTTGCCTCTGTTTGGATCTCTCTTTATCTTTCTTGCCAAGATAAGGTCATCTTCTACCTCAATAACCAAGTCTTGAATAACAATAAGGTCTATGTGGCCAGGTCGTCTTAGCAAAAAACTCACTTTAGGTAGTTGTGAGTTGATGAAGGTGCATTTGAGGCTCTGAGGTGTCATTTGGGTGACCATTGGAATTCTATGCCTCAGCTTGTCAAACTTGAAAATAAAATCCCTCATAGGCTCATGACGCTCTTTCTTCATCTGAGTGAGCTGGGCCAGCAGGGCATGTGTATCTTTTGTGGGCTTGAACCTTGCTTCGAACTTGGCTTTGAGTGTATCCCAGTCAATCACTGATCTAGCTTGTAGATGGTAGAACAAGTCTACAGCAGCACCTTGTAATATATCCAAAAAAATCTTGACTGCCACGTCTTTAATATCCACCCCTATAACACCACAAGCTATGCTGAAGGCTGCAATGTTTTCCTCAGGGTGAACTATCCCATCACTAAAGAATTTGGGGAAATTCTTTCTTGAACTATGTGGGAGTTCATGCAAAGGTGGATTCAAGTTGAGTGGGCCAAAAGAGTTACCCCAGGGGCCTTGAACTGCCATGATTTAATTAAGAAAAATAGAGAACAAATCTAGATGGAGTGGCTAGATTGCAGAACAAAAATGGAAAAGGATTGGCTATGCTTTAGCTTGAGGCTTGAGGCCTCAAAATGCGTACTCTTTCCCAGTAGCTCTGGGTTTGTAAACCAGATAAAATAATAGAGGTGGAGGAAGATGGTAAGGCTATAATGATAATGGGTTAGACACAAAATGGAATTGTCAGAGTATATATAATGGATAAAGGAAGAAACTGCTTCAATCTCAAATTTAAGGCTTCAGACTACACGTTCATCCCCAGAGGAGTTGCCAAAAATTGTTGGTTGAATATTTTGTCGATTAGTGTACTGATAAACAAAATAGGTCTGATCATCCAAAGTAGGAAGATTGGTCATCCAAATGTGTAGGTTTACCACATCAAAAGGGGACTAATCTCTCCTCTCATCAAGGGGAGGTTCCCTATAGATATGCCATATATATATATATATATATATATATATATATATATCAAAGGAGAAATTTCAAGGGAAATGATATATATATAGATATCTATCTCTCTTTTTTCAGAGATGATGCATGCAAATCAAAGGAGAAATTTTAAGGGAAATGATAAAAAGCACTCCTCTTCTTTCAGAAGTACTACTTAGCAAACCACAAGAATCCTTTTGGTAGTAATTACAAAATGTAACCAAGGAAGTAGTAACCAGTAGATTGAGATGTAGCACAAAGTCTCCACCTCAATTGTGTAAGAGTGAGATATGAAGGACAATAAGGGCACAAAGTAATCCCAAGGTCCTTTATACAGAAAAAAAACACACTAAAGGCAATTATGGGGGCACAAAGTCTCTCCATAGTTGGCTTCAGGACACCTTCCTGACTATTTTTACTAATTTTGCTTATTGAATTAAAGGAACAGAAAATATATTAAGGAAAAAGACATAAGAATAGTTTTCCCAACAACAAAGATATCACAACACAAAGGCTGAAAAGTCACTTGCTTTCTTATTCCAATAACAAAATATGATCAACAATTTGAGCTCAAAGTCTCAATAATGCCTTTCAATTTGGGCAGATTATTGTTTTTGATAATCCGAGAGAGATATCTCTCCAACAACAAGAGAGTCCCTTCTATAGCCTCTTCAAGAAGGACTCAAGAATAGTAACACATCATGTTGCATTAAATTTTGTTAATAAGACATGCTAGAATATAGGGGCATATACCCATTTGCTTTTCTCAATGTAGAGAAATGGGTCACGCTATTGAAAGTTTGCATCTTTCAATATCCACCTAGTGGTCTACTTCTAGAAACATATCTAATGCGCAAATGTTTCTGGTCGTTCCTTCTCTTTACACTCCTCTCAGTGGTTCTTCTTTTGAAATTATCGCTAAAGCCTTTGAATGCATTCAGGTCCGTGCTTAAACCTATAAAGGATTAATGGCTATTTCATTGTTGTGACTTTGATGTCCACAGGCACATCACTTTCCTCGGCATTTCCTTCAGCTTTGTCATTTGATCTTTCTCAGAGGGGACCTGCCCTTTGGGGCCTTGTGAAATGGTTCACTTTGGGTCAAGAAGAACCCCCCGCAAGGGTATCTACCCTTTGGGCAGTCTTCAGATGGCCTTCAGGCTTCTTTCTTCTGGTGGGCTTTATCCTTTATTTCCTTCAGACAAAAATGTCTGAAGGAATTCATTCGGGCAATTTGTCTGAAGGAAGTCTTCCTTGCCTTGTCTCTCTATCGGGCTTAGCTTTATTTTTTGATTGAATTCCTTCAGAAAAATTGTCTAAAGGATTTTGCTTTTTCCTTTGCTTTGTTCATTTTCCTGAAGGAATTCACTTTGTCTATTTTACTAGGGGAACTTTTTTGAAGGAAATCCGTTTGCTCTTTTGGCCTTTGAATTGGTACATTTGCCCCCTTTCTGCCCTCTATAAGGGCTGTTCAAGCTCCAAATTAGCCTTTTGGGCTTTTACAATGATTCACTTTGGCTTCTGAGTGTCTTCCAAAAGGGTTGTTTGCCCCTTGGAAATTTGCCTTAGTCTATTTTATGTGAATCTCCAATTGTGACACATGGCAGCATCTGTCGTGTTCTATTAGGTTTTTGTTTCCTTAAGTCACTTTTGCTAAAAAATCCCTTTGCAAGGGCACTTGTGTCTTTGACGCTTGGGGCACTCCTTTGAACTTGTCATTTGAACTGATCGATTGAACCAACTTTGGTTCAAGGTGCAACGGTTCATTCCCTTGTTTCTATTAACCGCTTGAACCAAGATTCTTTGAAACAAACCTTGTTAAACCTATTGAACCTTTGAACCAAAGTGGTTCAATGGTTCAACGGTTCAATGGTTCAAGCCTTATTCTCTTGATAAGTGTTTTGAAGCTCTTGAACCTTGAAGCGGTTGAATTTTGAACCTTGACAAATGCACTTAACTCTTGTTGTTGATGTTGAACCTCTAAACCCATTGAACTCATTGAACCAAAATGGTTCAAGGTTTAACGGTTCAGTGGTTCAATGGTTTAATGGTTCAATAGTCCAATCCTTGCTTAGAAGCTTGTTGATAAACTTTTTTGGTTGAACCTTGTTGTTGAACCAACTTTGAAATTGCCTAAGTGTTGAGAGCTTGCTTCTTTCCTGTAGAGTCCGTAGAAATCAACTTGTGAAACTCATAGAACTTTTCCTGTAAAGTCCATAGATTTTCTTCCTATAGAGTCCATAGTTTCAAGCCTACAGAGTCCATAGTTTCAATCCTACAGAGTCTGTAGATTCTAGCCTGCAGAGTCTGTAGATTCTAGCCTGTAGAGTTTGTAGATTCTTTGAGAATCTTGAAAAATGAGGAATTTGAATACTCAGAACAAATTTTGAGAAGGGGAGAGAGGATTTTGGTCTGTTGAACCAAAATAGTTCAAATATTGTCCCAAAAATGAGTGATATTTTTGGGGGACAATAGCTGGCTCTAGTTGGGGAACTTTCTTTAGTTGAAAACTTGGAATAGCTGAGGGGAGTAGAACCTAGAATATCTAGTGCCTTAAAGTGTGCCATTGGGCTATGGAGTCATTCTACCTAGAAAAAAAAAGGCTCCAAAAAATGAAAATGAAAAGCACAAAATAGAACTAAAGACTATACAAATGTACATATGTACAGGTGAACTTATTTGATACTTCAAGAATTGAAGTGATTTAGAAGCTACCCATTGTGAGACAATGAAAATGGTGTGCCATCCTGATAAACCAGCAGAAAACCATTTTTTCCCCAAAAATGATGATGGGCGAATAGAAATCTCCACCAAGAAACCAATTTTCTGTGTCTTCCTCTTGGATTTTTCTTCTTGCCCCATGGCAGGATGTGGTCTTCAAATTGAAAACCATAACTCCTTGCTCTCTCTACAAAGAGTTCCTTTTGTTGACTTTAGAATATATCAGTATGGTCCACCATCATAACTTGTTGTTCTATTGGTTCAGTGCAACACATGCTTTGATTGTCAGCATCAAACTCCTGACAAACCATCAGCTCAGCATCTCTTTTGGTGTGAAGGATTTTAACCTCTTCACCTTGAGCAGTTTTCAATCTGAGCAATAGAGATGCACATCCAGATGTAGAAGAATTGTTGCCATCAGATTCCAAGATCCAAGCATCATCAGAAGCTGATCTTCTATCAGATTTCTCTTCATGAGAGATGGAAGATCCTTCTTGATTTGTACTATGACTTACCAATTTTTTTGATGCCTTATTTCGATGAAATCTTAGATTGCCAACTACGATACTTTCATCAGCTGAGACATGAGCATCTTCTATGGTCAAGAAGTAATTACCCCTACCTGAGGGCTCAAACAAAATTTGAGCTGCAGGGGCTAACATTTGGGTGACCATAATTTTTGCCTCAAACAGGTCCACACATAGTTCTCCACCAATGTTTAATTGCTCAAAATTGGCTTGCAGGGATTCAAACTAAGTCATCTAAATTTTGGATTTCTTGACATGATTAATCATTGCAAATGACTGAGATGGACTTAGAAGAGAGGATGGGAATTCATCCTTTTGATTTTTGGGAGGGGAAAGACTAATCTATGAATTTGAAGTAGAAGGTGCAAAGATGTTTGATGTACTTACTTCTTTGGCAATCACCAACTCCTTTAACTGGAAAGGAAGAGGAGTTCTCTACTCAGCAATTGAAATTACTGGTTGGTGTCGCTATTCTATCTTCTCTTTGTCAGCTTGATGGGTTGACTGATTCTCAAACCTGGGGAATACTGCGTATGATCCTTCAACTACTTCACCTTCACTTCTGGGTTCATCCTAGAAATTCAAGAAATAAATGTGAGAGTCACCAACTGATTCTTCTAGATCCTCCTTGAAGAGATCAGCACCATTTTTTTGCTCAAATTCAGGTTGAAAATAGAAAACATGTTTTATTTTTAGATATCCAACTACTGAGTTGGTTGGAGGTGCTTCAAGGGCAAGGTTCCTTTGTGAGGGAGGAAGATGATTTGGTTGCCCTTGACTTCTGGCAGCGTTGCCTCAATATGGCTAATTAGGGAATGTCCTCTTTGGTACATCTTTATATAGAGGAGTAGAATACATACCTTGTGTCATTTGCCTTTTCAAGGCTAGCAATTCATTTGCCAGCTTTTGTACCATTGGGTCAGTGGTGATTATGGGTGAGTATTCAAAAGATGAAGAGGGTTTTCCTCTATTTGGGTATCTCCTTAGCTTTTCTGCCAAGATAAGGTCATCTTCTACCGTAATAGCCAAGTCCTAAGTAGTAATAAAGTCTATGTGGCCAGCGCGTCTCAGTAGAAAACTCACTTTAGTTAGTTGTGAGTTGATGAAGAAGCATTTGAGATTCTGAGGTGTTGGTTGGGTGACCATGGGAATCTTGTGCCTCAGGTTGTTGAACCTAGAAATAAAATCCCTCATAGGCTCATGAGGCTCTTTTTTCATATGAGTGAGTTGTGCTAGCAAGGCATGCTCATCTTCTATGGGCTTGAACTTTGCTTTGAACTTGGCTTTGAGTGTATCCTAGTCAGTCACTAATCCAACTTGCAAATGGTAGAACTAATCTACAGTAGCACCTTGTAGTGTCTCCACAAAAACCCTGACTACCACGTCTTCAAGTTCCATCAATATAACACTATAGGCTATGCTGAAGGCTGCAATGTGTTCATCAGGGTGAACTATCCCATCACCAAAGAATTTGGGGAAATTTTTTCTTGAATTACGTGGGAGTTCATGCAGAGGTGAAGACAAGTTGAGTGGGCCAAAAGAGTTACCCCAAGGGCCTCGAACTGCCATGATTTAATTAAGAAAAATAGAGATAAAAAATTTGGATGAAGTGGCTAGATTGCATAACAAAAATGGAAAAGGACTAGCTCTACTTCAAGTTGAGGCTTGAGGCCTCAAATTGTGTACTCTTTTCCAACAGCTCTGATTTTGTAGACCAGATAAAATAATGGAGGTGGAGGAAGATGGTAAGGCTATAATGATAATGGGTAAGACACAGAATGGATCTGCTAGAGTCTATATAATGGATAAGGGAAGGAACTGCTTCAATCTAAAACTTGAGGCTTCAGACTACACATTCATCCCCAGCGGAGTTGCCAAAAACTATTGGTTGAATATATTGTCGATTAGCGTACTGATAAACAAAATAGGTCTGATCATCTAAAGTAGGAAGATTGGTCGTCCAAATGTGTAAGTTTACCACATCAAAAGGGGACTAATATCTCCTCTCATCAAGGGGAGGTTCCATATATATATATATATATATATATATATAGGAGGTTACCTATAGATATGATATATATATATATATATATATATATATATATATATATATATATAAACAGAAAATAATACTCAAGGGTAAACCAAACCATCCATCTCTCTTTCTTTAGAGATGATTCATGCAAATCAAAGGGGAAATTTCAAGGGAAATGATAAAAAGCACTCCTCTTCTTTTAGAAGTACTACTCAGCAAACCACAAGAATCTTTTTGGTAGTAATTGCAAAATGTAACCAAGGAAGTAGTAACTGGCAGATTGAGATGTAGCACAAAGTCTCCAACTCAATTGTGCAAGAGTGAGATATGAAGGACAAGGCACAAAGTCATCCCAAGGTCCTTTACACAGAAACAAAATGAAAACACACTAAAGGCAATTGTGGGGGCATAAAGTCTCTCCACAGTTGGCTTCAGGACACCTACCTGACTATTTTCACTAATTCTACTTATTGAATTAAAGGAACAGAAAATATATTAAGGAAAAAAACATAAGAATAGTTTCCCCAACAACAAAGATATCATAGCATAAAGTCTAAAAAATCACTTGTTTTCTTATTCCAATAACAAAATAAGATGAACAATCTGAGCTCAAAGTCTCAGTAATGCCTTTCAATTTGGGCAGAGTTTTGTTTTTGATAATTCGAGAGAGATATCTCTCCAAAAACAAGAGAGTGCCTTATATATCCTCTTCAAGAAGGACTCGAGAAGAGTAACACATCATGTTGCATTGAATTTTGTTAAGAAGACATGCTAGAATCTAAGTGCATTTGTCCATTTTCTTTTTTCAATGCAGAGAAACGGGTCATGCTATTGAAAGTTTGCATCTTTCAATATCCACCTAGTGGTCTACTTCTAGAAACATATCTAATGCACAAATGTTTCTAGTCATTCTTGCTCTTTACGCTCCTCTCAGTGGTTCTTTCTTTGAACTTGTCGTTAAAGCATTTGAATGCATTCGGGTCCATGCTTAAACCTACAAAGGATCAACGGCTATTTCATTGTTATGACTTTGGCATCCATGGGCACGTCACTTTCCTCAGCAATTCCTTCAACTTTGTTATTTGATCTTTCTCGGAGGGTCCTGCCCTTCGAGGCCTTGAGAAACGGTCCACTTTGGGTCGGAAAGAACCCCCTGCAAGGGTATCTACCCTTCGAGCAGTCTTCAGATGGCCTTCGGGCTTCTTTCTTCCAATGAGCTTTATCCTTTATTTTCTTTAGACAAAAATGTTTGAAGGAATTCATTCAGGCAATTTATCTAAAGGAAGTCTTCCTTGCCTTGTCTTTCTACCAGGCTTTGCTTTATTTTTTGGGCGAATTCCTTCGGACAAATTGTCTAAAGGATTTTGCTTTGTCCTTTACCTTGTTCATTTTCTCGAAGGAATTCCCATTGTCTGTTTTACCGAGGGAACTTTTTTGAAGGAAATCCCTTTGCTCTTTTAGCCTTTGAATTGGTCCATTTTCCCCCTTTCTACCCTCTGCAAGGGTTGTTCAAGCTCCAAATTAGCCTTTCAAGTATTTGCAATAGTTCACTTCAGCTTCTGAGTGTCCTCCAAAAGGGTTGTTTGCCCCTTAGAAATTTGCCTTAGTCAATTTTACGTGAATCTTGAATTGTGACACATGGCAGCATCCGCTATGTTGTATCGGGTTTTTATTTCCTTAAGTCACTTTTGCTGGAAATTCCCTTCGCAAGGGCACTTGTGTCTTTGACGCTTGGGGCACTCCTTTGAACTTGTCACTTGAACCAAGATTCTTTTAAACAAACCTCGTTAAACCCATTGAACCTTTGAACCCTTGAACCTTTGAACCAAAGTGGTTCAATGGTTCAACAGTTCAATGGTTCAAGCCTTCTTCTCTTTGATAAGTGTTTTGAAGTCATTGAACCTTGAAGTGGTTGAATGTTGAACCTTGACAAATGCACTTAACTCTTGCTGCTAATGTTGAACCTTTGAACCCATTGAACCCATTGAACCAAAATGGTTCAAGGTTTAACGGTTCAGTGGTTCAATGGTTTAACGGTTCAATGGTTCAATCCTTGTTTAGAAGCTTGTCGATGAACTTTTTTGGTTGAACCTTGTCATTGAACCAACTTTGAAATCACCTAAGTGTTGAAAGCTTGCTTCTTTCTTGTAGAATCTGTAGAAATCAACCTATGAAATCCGTAGAAATTTTCTAGTAGAGACCATAGATATTCTTCCTACAGAGTCCATAGTTTCAAGCCTATAGATTCCATAGTTTTAAGCCTGTAGAGTCAGTAGATTATAGCCTGTAGAGTCCATAGATTCTAGCCTGCAGAGTTCGTAGATTCTCTGAGAAGCTTGAAAAATGAATAATTTGAATACTCAAAACAAATTTTGAGAAGGGGAGAGAGGATTTTGGTCTGTTGAACCAAAATTGTTCAAATGTTGTCCCAAAAATGAGTGATATTTTTGGGGGACAATAGTTGGCTCCAGTTGGGGAACTTCCTTCATTTGAAAACTTGGAACAGGTGAGGGGAGTAGAACCCAGAATCTCTAGTGCCTTGAAGTGTGCCATTGGGTTATGGAGTCATGCTACCCAAAAAAGAAAGGCTCCAAAAAATAAAAACAAAAAGCACAAAATGGAACTAAAGACTATACAAATGTATATATATACAGGTGAACTTATCTAATACTTCAAGAATTGAAGTGATTCAGAAACTGCCCATTGTGAGACAATGAAAATGGTGTGCCATCCTCTTAAACTAGCAGGAAACCATTTTGTCCCCAAAAATGATGACGGGCGAATGGAACTCTCCACCAGAAAACCAATTTTTTGTGTCTTCCTCTTGGGTTTTTCTTCTTCTTGCTCAATGGCGGGATGTGGTCTTCAAACTGAAAACCATAACTCCTTGCTCTCTCTGCAAAGAGTTCCTTTTGTTGACTTTGGAATAAAGCAGTATGGTCAACCATCATAACTTGTTATTTTGTTGGTTCAGTCCAGCACATGCTTTGATTGTCAGCATCAAACTCCTGACAAACCATCAGCTCAGCATCTCCTTTGGTGTGAAGGAGTTTGACCTCTTCACCCTGAGCAGTTTTTAATTCGAGTAGTAGAGATCTGCATCTAGCTGTGGAAGAATTCTTGCCATCAGATTCCAAGATCCAAGCATCATCAGAAGCTGATCTTCTATCAAATTTATCTTTATGGGAGATGGAAGATCCTTCTTAATTTGTACTGCACCCTACCAATTTTTTTGATGCCTTGTTTAGATGAAATCCTGGATTGCTAGCTACAGGACTTTCATCAGCTGAGACATGAACATCTTTTGTGGTCAAGAAGTAATTACCCTTGCCTAAAAGCTCAAATAGAATTTGAGCTGTAGGAGCTAACATTTGGGTGACCACAATTTTTGCCTCAAATAGGTCCACACTTAGTTCTCCATCAATGTTTAATTGCTCAAGATTGGCTTGTAGGGATTCAAACTCAGTCATCTAAATTTTGGATTTCTTGACATGATCAATCATAGAAAATGACTGAGATGAACATGGAAGAGAGGATGGGAGTTCATCCTTTTGGTATTTGGGAGGGGAAGGACTGATCTACAAATTTGAAGTAGAATGTGCAGAGATGTTTGATGTACTTACTTCTTTGGCAATCATTGGGTCATTTGACTGAAAAGGAAGAGGGGTTCTCTACTCAGCAATTAAAATTCCTAGTTGGGGTCACTCTTCTGTCTTCTCTTTGTCAGCCTACTGGACTGACTGATTCTTGAACCTAGTGAATACTATGTATGATCCTTCGACTACTTCACCTTCACTTTTGGGTTCATCCTAGAAATTTAGGAAACCACTGTCGAAGTCACCAGTTGATTCTTCTATATCCTCCTTGAAGAGATCAGTGCCATTTTATTGTTTAAACTCAAGTTGGAAATAGGAAACATGTTCTATTTACAGATATCTAACTACTGAGTTAGTTGGAGGTGCTTCAAGGGCAAGGTTCCTATGTGGGGGAGGAAGATGATTTGGCTGCCCTTGACTTCTGGCAGCGTTGCCTTGATATGGCTAATTAGGGAATGTCCTCTTTGGTATATATTTATATAGAGGAGTAAAAGACATACCTTGTGCCATTTACCTTTTCTAGGCTAGCAATTCATATGCCAGATTTTGTACCATTGGGTCAGTGGTGACTATGGGTGAGTATTCAGAAGATGAAGAGGTTTTGCCTCTATTTGGGTCTCCTTATCTTTCCTGCCAAGATAAGGTCATCTTCTACCTCAGTATCCAAGTCTTGAGTAGTATCAAGGTCTATGTGGTTAGGTCGTCTCAGCAAAAAACTCACTTCAGGTAGTTGTGAGTTGATGAAGAAGTATTTGAGGTTCTGAGGTGTTAGCTGGGCAACCATGGGAATCTTGTGCCTTAGCTTGTCGAACCTAAAAATAAAATCCCCCATAGGCTCATGAGGCTCTTTCTTCATCTGAGTAAGCTGGGCCAGCAAGGCATGTGCATCTTCTATGGGCTTGAACCTTGCTTCAAACTTGGCTTTGAGTGTATCCCAATCAGTCACTGATCCAGCTTGCAGATGGTAGAAGTAGTCTGCAACAACACCTTGTAGTGTCTCCATAAAAAAATTGACTGCCATGTCTTCAAATTCCACCCCTATAACACCATAGGCTATGTTGAAGGCTGCAATGTGTTCATCATGGTGAACTATCCCATCACTAAAGAATTTGGGAAAATTCTTTCTTGAACTGTGTGGGAGTTCATGCAAAGGTGGAGTCAAGTTGAGTGGGCCAAAAGGGTTACCCCAAGGGCCTTGAACTGCAATGATCTAATTAAAAAAATAGAGATAACAAATCTGAATGGACTGGCCAGATTTTAGAACAAAAATGGAAAAGGACTAGCTCTGTTTCAGCTTGAGGCTTGAGGCCTCAAACTGTGCACTCTTTCCTAGCACCTCTAGTTTTGTAGACCAGATAAAATAATAGAGGTGGAGGAAGATGGTAAGGCTATAATGATAATGGGTAAGACACATAATGGATTCGCCAAAGTCTATATAATCGATAAGAGAAGGAACTACTTTAATCTGAAACTTGAGGCTTCAGACTGCACGTTCATCCCCAGTGGAGTCGCCAAAAACTGTTGGTTGAATATTTTGTCGATCAGTGTACTGATAAACAAAATTAGTCTGATCATCCAAATTAGGAAGATTGGTCATCCAAATGTGTAGGTTTACCACATCAAAAGGGGACTAATCTCTCCTCTCATCAAGGGGAGGTTCAATATGTGTGTGTGTGTGTGTGTGTGTGTGTGTGTGTGTGTGTGTGTGTGTGTGTGTGTGTGTGTACATATATATAGAGAGAGAGAAAATAATACACAATCGTAGAACAAACCATCCATCTCTCTTTCTTCAGAGATGATGTGTGTAAATCAAAGGATAAATTTTAATGAAAATGACAGAAAACACTCCTCTTCTTTCAAAAGTACTAATCAGCAAACCACAAAAATATTTCTGGTAGTAATTGTAAAATGTAACCAAGGAAGTAGTAACCAGCAGATTGAGATGTAGCACAAAGTCGCCACCTCAATTGTGTAAGAGTGAGATACGAAGGACAATAAGGGCACAAAGTCATCCCAAGGTCCTTTACAAAGAAACAAAAAGAAAACACACTAAAGGCAATTGTGGGGGCATAAAGTCTCTCCACAGTTGGCTTCAGGACACCTTCCTAACTATTTTCGCTAATTTTGCTTATTGAATTAAAGGAACAAAAAATATATTGAGGAAAAAGACATAAGAACAGTTTCCCCAACAACAAAGATATCATAGCACAAAGTCTAAAAAGTCACTTGATTTCTTATTCTAATAACAAAATATGATCAACAATCTGAGCTCAAAGTCTCAATAATGCCTTTCAATTTGGGCAGAGTTTTGTTTTTGATAATTCAAGAGAGATATCTCTCCAACAACAAGAGAGTCCTTTATATAGCCTCTTCAAGAAGGACTCAGGAATAGTAACACATCATGTTGCATTGAATTTTGTTAAGAAGGCATGCTAGAATCTAGGGGCATTTACCCATTTTCTTTTCTCAATGCAGAGAAATGGGTCACGCTATTAAAAGTTTGCATCTTTCAATATCCACCTGGCGGTCTACTTCTAGAAACATATCTAATGCACAAATGTTTTTGGTCATTCCTACTCTTTACGCTCCTCTCAGTGGCTCTTCCTTTGAACTTGTTGCTAAAGCCTTTGAATGCATTTGGGTCTGCGCTTAAACCTGCAAAAGATCAATAGCTATTTCATTTTTGCAACTTTGACGTCTGCGAGCACGTCACTTTCCTCAGCAATTCCTTCAGCTTTGTCATTTGATCTTTCCCTAAGGGGACCTACCCTTCGGGGCCTTGAGAAATGGTCCACTTTGGGTCGGGAAGAACCCCCTGCAAGGGTATCTGCCCTTTAGGCGGTCTTCGGATGGCCTTCGGGCTTCTTTCTTCTAGCGGGCTTTATCCTTTATTTCCTTCGAACAAAAATCTTTGAAGGAATTCATTCAAGCAATTTGTCTGAAGAATGTCTGCCTTGCCTTGTCTTTCTACCGAGCTTTGCTTTGTTTTTTGGGTGAATTCCTTCAGACAAATTCTCTAGAGGATTTCGCTTTGTCCTTTGCCTTGTTCATTTTCCTGAAGGAATTCACTTTGTCTGTTTTGCTGGGGGAACTTTTCCAAAGGAAATCCCTTTGCTCTTTTGGCCTTTGAATTGGTCCATTCACCCCCTTTCTTCCCTCCACAAGGGTTGTTCAAGCTCTAAATTAGCCTTTCGGGTTTTTTCAATGGTTCACTTCAGCTTCTGAGTGTCCTTCGAAAGGGCTATTTTCCCCTTGGAAATTTGCCTTAGTCGATTTTATGTGAATCTCGAATTGTGACACGTGGCAGCATCCACTGTCCTCTTTCGTGTTTTTTTTCCTTAAATCACTTTTGCTGGAAATTCCCTTCGCAAGGGCACTTATGTCTTTGACGCTTGGGGCACTCCTTTGAACTTGTCGCTTAAACCGATCAATTGAACCATCTTTGGTTCAAGGTTCAATGGTTCATTCCCTTATTTCTATTGACCGCTTGAACCAAGATTCTTTGAAACAATCCTCGTTAAACCTGTTGAATTTTTGAACCCTTGAAACTTTGAACCAAAGTGGTTACATGGTTCAACGATTCAATGGTTCAAGCCTTCTTCTCTTTGATAAGTGTTTTTAAGCTGTTGAACCTTGAAGCGGTTGAACTTTGAACCTTGACAAATGCACTTAACTCTTGCTGCTGATGTTGAACCTTTGAACCCAATAAACCCGTTGAACCAAAATGGTTCAAGGTTTAACGGTTCAGTGGTTTAATGGTTTAACGGTTTAATGGTTCAATCCTTTCTTAGAAGCTTGCCGATGAACTTTTTTGGTTGAACCTTGTCGTTGAACCAACTTTGAAATTGCCTAAGTGTTGAGAGCTTGCTTCTTTCCTGTAGAGTCCGTAGAAATCAACCTGTGAAACCCGTAAAACTTTTCCTGCAGAGTCCATAGATTTTCTTCTTGTAGAGTACGTAGTTTCAAGCCTAAAGAGTCCATGGTTTCAAGCCTATGGAGTTCGTAGATTCTAACCTACAGAGCCCATAGATTCTAGCCTGCAGAGTCTGTAGATTCTAGCCTACAGAGTTCGTAGATTCTCTGAGAATCTTGAAAAATGAGGAATTTGAATACTCAAAACAAATTTTGTGAAGGGGAGAGAGAATTTTGGTCTGTTGAACCAAAATATTCAAATGTTGTCCCAAAAATGAGTGATATTTTTGCGGGACAACACACTCAACAATTGCCTTTATCTTTTCTTCATCCATTCTTACACCATCTGTTGAAACTACAAATCTCAAAAATACAAAATTGTTCTACATAAACCTATACTTCTTCAAATTTGCATACTTCTTCTTTCTTAACAAATCTAGTACCATTCTCAAATGTTGTTAGTGTTCTTCTTTGGTCTTACTAAATATCAAAATAAACAACCACAAACTTACCAATATACTCTCATAACACTGTATTCATCATCTTCATAAATATGTTAGGTGTATTAGATAATCTGAAGGGTATCACCATCCACTCATACAAGTCATCCCTAGTCTTGAATGTAGTTTTCCACTCATCTCTTTCATGAATTTAAATTTGATAATAACCACTCCTTAAATCAATCTTGGTAAAATATTTTTTTCCTATAAGCACATCCATCATATCATCTAAATGAGATATAAAAAATCTATACTTGATTGTGATTTTATTAATTGCTTTACTATCCACACACATTCTCCATCCTCCATCTTTCTTTAGAGTTATCAATATTGGTGTTGCACATAAACTCATACTCTCCTTTATCAACATCTTTCTTAACAATTTAGTAACATATTTATTTAATTCTGCATGTTCTACTAAACTTATCCTATAAACTGCTTAATTAGAAAAAGTTGATTCTGGAATCAAATCAATATGATGTTGAATATCTCTCTTTGATGGTAAACCATCTAGTAACTCATCAAACATAACATATGCATATTATTTCAATAGTCTTGTTGCTTTTGTTTGTATTTTCACCATTTCTATGTCTTCATTCTTTGTTAATAATACATAACAATCACTTTCCACCTTCATATCTTTGATAATCTTTTTAATAGAGAGCATTTTTTTATATTCTCTTCCTCTTTAAGAGGTAAGAAAACTACCTTTGTACCACCTTTCCAAAAAGTGTACGTGTTATTTGCTCCATCATGAATTAATTTTCTATCAAATTGCCATAGTCTTTGTAATAACAAATGGCATGCATCCATTAGAATAACATCACACCATATTTCAATATTATAATTTTTTCCTATAGAAAACTTGATTAATCACCTTTTATCTAATGTAACCTCATTCCCTTTCTTAAACCATAAAATCCAATAAGGATTAGGATCTTTTCACATTGCAAATTTATTTTTTCTATCATTTCCTTAGAAACTATATTTTCACAACTACCACCATCTATAATTACTTTGCATACCTTTCCGCCTGAAGTACATCTTGTTAAAAAAATGTTTGATCACAACCATATATTATCACCTTCTGTATTTTACACTTATTCTTTTCTTGGAGTGATCATTGTTTTTTCATCATGAGATTCTCTCCAATATCTGCTGGTGCAACTTCAATATTTGTTCTTCTATCTTAGCTTCAACTAGATTCACTCTTGGGCAATCCTCTTATCTCTTTTCTTGATCTTGATAGTGTGGACAGTCAAATGCTTTGTGCCCTTCTTCTTCACATCTATAAAAAAATATAAGATCTACATTGATTGGGAAACCATCCTCTAAAACCACCATAACCTCATCCTCTCTAAAACTCTCTTCCTCTTTATTGGTATTGAAACCCTTACCTATTCTCATCTTGTCTTTTTGTAACACACGATGATTCACATCTATTGGTATTAGACCCACCTTTGGTGGTATTAAACCCACCTCATCCCCATATTGGAGGGGATCCACCTCTTCTTGGACCAAGAGATGTTCTTATAAAATTTTGTCTATTCTATTTTTTTTTCTACCTTTAAAGTTAATTGATAAGCCTTCTCCATGCTAAGTATTTTGTACATACTTAATTCATCTTGAATAGTAAATTTCAAACCATTTACATACCTTGTAGCCATTTACTCTTATATTTCATCATGAACCACTCATATGAAAAGCTTAAAAAACTCATCTGTATATTCTTGTATACTGTGATCCTTTCACCTCAAATTCTAAAATCTTCTGTATAAGGTTTGTGTATAATATACAGGAATAAATTTCTCCCTCAATGTTTTCTCCATCTTTTTTCACAAATTAATCTTCTATTTACATTTTCTTTGTCTCTCTTTCTGTAGGTGATCTCACCAAATCATTGTATGACCTTTCAATTTCATGCATGCAAACTTTACCTTCTTGTCTTCTCTTCTAGTCTTTCACTCAAAGAACTTCTCCATGCTATTCATCTAATCTATCAATTCCTCTAGTTTTAAACTACCTCCATAATCTATAACATCAAATTTGATTCCTTTTATTTCTTCCTTCTAAAGCCTAAACCATCCTCTCTTCCACCGATGGTGGTTGATCTTGTTATTATTCTTCTTGATGAATTTCTTCATCATGATATGTGTCTTCTTCAGCGTCATCAACACCTTGTCTTCTTCTCTAATTGGTGATAACCTCTATTAATTATTGCACTTTCCTATGCAGCTCTTGTATAGTCTAGTTTATCCATGCAATACTTCCTTTTCCTCTCACCATTTCTTACTACTTCAATATTCAACCTTGCTCTGAAACCAAATAATGAAACCGATAACTAGCAAGACAATAAAATTACCAATAGGTCAAGATCTGAAATAATAACTCAGAATTGATTTCCTAAAATAATTAAAAGATCATGCATAAATAAGCCTCAACTCAGAATTAGAGTTGACATGCAAACATTTTTAAAAAAAAGTAAAATCTAAAAAAGCTTTTATTTTTAGCAGTTGCTATTTTTAGTAAGTTTTGCATGCAAGTACATGCAGCTCTAAAATTTTCTTAAAATACTCTAAACACTAGAATTAGTCTACAGGATGAATTTCAACTGAAGTTTATGTCTGGTTATAAAAATATACAATTTCTAAAAATAGAAAAATCAATGAAAAATCAATAAACTATAATTTCGAACCCTCATATGGTCATGTTTGACCTCCAAAAAATATCAAAAACATCTCTAAGTAGAAAGCGTGACTTACGGTAGTAATAAAATTTTCAAGACGATCTTTTTGGCATGTGGAAGAGCTCAAATAGATCTACGAATCAAAATTTATGGCCTCCAGAAATTGGCCTATTTTTTCTGCATCATGAAAAGTTCAGTGGAACCACAACTTGCCCTTCCAATTATGAAACATTTTTGATATTTTTTGGAGACCATACATGATTATATAAAGATTCGAAATTATGATTTTATTTTATTTATAAATTTTTTTTAAATTTAAAAATTATCTATTTTTGTAATCGTACTTGAACTTCAATTAAAAATTGTACAATTAATTAAGTTTAGAATTTAATTTATTTTTAAATTTTTTTAAAACTACATGCACTTACATACCAAACTTACTAAAAATAACAATTTTAAAAATCTTATTATTCTTAAATTATTACTACTTATGATTTAAATTTATTGATGATTACTTAAGAATATAATAACTTTATTATGGTAGATATATTATTATGGTAGATTTTATATGATGAACTTTAAATAGAGAAAAAAGTATTTTAAAAAAATATTATAAACATTAACGTGTAAAAAAAATAATAACTATTACCATTAAAAAACTTGAATTTAATATAAAATAAATTTAAAACATTTATAAAAAACAATTTTTTTTTTTAAAAAAAAAACCAAAACTATTTTCCTCAAGGAAACTTGATTTTAATTTAATAAAATATTTGGATCCTCTAAATTAGATAAATACTAGCATCTACCATTAAGTATGAGATAATTCTCTAAATTAGATAAATACTAACATCTACCATTAAGTATGAGAATTGGGTGCTACCTAAATTATATTACATTACAAATTACCAATGTTATAGAGTTTTCTCTTTTACCTTTATTTCTATATATGGGTAATCCAGAATGTAGGAAAAATATAATAATTATATTTAGTAAATATGAAAATCAGGTGCTACATTAATTATATTGTATTACAAATTACCATTAATATTATATGTTGCAGAGTTTTATCTTTTCTTTTTATTTATTTAAATATATAGGGAGAAGAAAAATATAATAATTATATTTAGTAAACATATGTAAGGATTTTATGTTAAAGTGGGTTAATTAATTTTAAGAGGTACTTTTGAAAAATTATAGGAGTGTTTTTCTCTATTAAATATTTTATAATTTTTTTAAATTTTATATAATAAATATTACTGACAAAAAGTAATATTTTATTAAAAAATTTGTTAAAAAAAATATATAGATATAAATATAAAAACAATAATTATAAATAATTTTTAAATTTATGATGATATATGAAACCAAGCTACTCAAAATTATAAAGATAATAGTCTTCAGTATAAAACTCTTCTATTAAAAGGCTTTGAAAATAAGCTCAATAATCCAAAAATAATTTTTGAAAATACTGTTCCAAATGTAATTTTTCATGGTGGTTTTGCCAATCATTCATTAAAAAATAAACAAATTAACTATAATTTTTGCCAATTTTTTTTAGGAAAATAAGCTCAATAGTCCAAAAGTAATGTCTAAAGATACTCTTCCACATCTGTTTTTTCATGGTGGTTTTGCCAATCCTTCATTAAAAAAAATAAGCAAGTAATTTCAGAATTTATCTACACAATCCCTACCAAATTTGACAAAGGAGATTTTATCTCTCAGGCAACAGAAATATATACAGGCTTGTTTGGAAAGATTTTGTCTTCTTTATCAAATGAGGAGCTTTCAGAAGCCATAGCAGAAAAGATATATTTTTAAGGTAAAACTTATACACTAAATTTGAAATTTTGGTGGGTTTTAATCATTTTTTTATTATAAAAAGGTCAACTGATAGTGTGTTCAAAAGAATGCATGCACTGTCTGTATAGACCAGCTTGAGATTGTGCAGAACTAACATTGGTTACAAACACCCAACCTTCGAAAGTACCGTCCACTAGTCAATGCCAGTTTTTCTTTTTTTCTTGCACCAAAATCACCTCCTAATTTTATAAACCCTAAAAATAAAACTAACCCTACAAAAACCATAATTGCAACTGAAAAAATCATAAAAACTAGATATTTTCAAGTTACCAAATCAAACTGTTACTAATGTTCTTAAATAGTGGAAGTTGAGCAGCGACAGCAATCGAAGGGGCCTGTATTCGTGTCTTACTAATAATGGTATGGCGGGGAGGAGCAGCAGAAACTGCAAAGTGGTTTCTTACATAGTTTATTTCGAAGCTTGTCTATTTTATTTCTACAGATTGCAGGAGTTTCAAAACATTAAATATCTTAGAATTATAAAATGAATTATAAAATCATATAACCTTGAAATTTATATATTTATTTCAATGAAAACATTCTTTAGGAAAATCGCACCTGATAAAAGTTATATATATATATATATATATATATATATTTGAATTCTCTGAGTTACAAAAATATCAACAGGAAAATTAAAGGAAACATTAATTATATTATATTATAATTTACCTTGAATGCAATATGTTAGAATAACCATTAGTTAATTTCTCCCCGTTTGCATGCACACGGTGGAGAAAACTAAGAATAAACAAAACTCTCTGTTTAACTTCCTTCATGCATGCACACGGTGGAGAAAACTAGGAATAAACAAAACTCTCTGTTTAACTTCCTTCATGCATGACCAATATTTTTAGTCTTAGCGTAGTTTGCTTGGAGAACTGGCTGTTTAATACCAGTTGAATTTTAGCTTTGTTTGTCATTCTATTCTATTTATGTAGCTTCTAATCACAGTTTCATATGCAGAATAATAAGATTGAAAAATCTTTTCTTGATTGCCGTAGCAATCTGTGTTTTGTTTTATTTTCTGCTATTCTTTTATGCTTTGTCTCTGATAAATTGGTATCAGAGCCAGGTTAGAATATCCAGGGAGAAGAATAAGAACCAGCGACCAGGTGAGGAAGAGTCGAAGGCGACCCAGGTAGACAAGAAAAGTGTAGTAGAGGACCAGCTGGACAAGAGCCGTTGGCAGAAAAGATCGAGACTATCAGAGAAAGAGTCACTGCAGCCAGAAGGAGAGCCAGATCGTAGAAAATCAAAACACAGCCAGCATTGAAAAACATAGAAGCACAGCTAACAAAGGAAAGCCTATGTGTGATCCAAAGTCATGTACAACAGAAGTCAAATGGCCAGAGAAAAAGGAGATATGACCGCCAGCTGTTGGCAAAAGAACCTAAAGCGTTGTGAGTAAATCGACAGCTAGGTCTGTTGGAAAGCCCAAGTCTATTGGAAAGCACAGAGCCTTTGCAAGATACAACAACATCCTCACACAAAGAAGCACGGAGAGGGTTGCGCTGAGCGTTTGGGAGACACAGCCTACCTCGCATCGCACATTGAGGCTACGCTCGCATCGGCCGTTGCTACTTATGCTACCACACGAGCTCACAAATTAATGCACAACAATTGTATCCTCTCACTGTCCATCCAAGGCTAGCTTGAGATATGGCTACAATCAACAGCATTTTTTAGCTCCAAATTCCTATTTTTAATGGTAAGAATTATGATTTTTGTGCAATTAAAATGAGAACATTATTTTGCTCACAAGATGTTTGAGGTTTGGTAGAGAATGGTTTTGTAGAACCACAGGATGAGGCTGTCCATCAGGCATTAACTCGAGCACAAAAGGAAGAGCTTAAAGAGAACACGAAAAATGATGCAAAAGCTCTATTCCTAATCCAACAGGCAATGAATGAATCCATTTTTTCTAGAGTTACAGCATCAACGAGATCCAAGTCGGCATGGAAAATCTTAGAGACCATCTATAAAGTTAATACAAAGATGAAAATAGCTAAATTGCAATCTCTTAAGAGAAATTTTGAAAATTTGCAAATGAATGATTCAGAGTCTATAGACCGGTTTATGGGTCAAGTATTGAATATAGTGAATCAAATTAGATCTAATGGAGAAACAATAACAGATCAGAAGATCATAGAAAAAATACTCAGGAGTTTACCCAACAAATTTGATGCAATAGTTGTAGCTATTGAGGAAACCAAGGATTTGAAACAATTATCAGTAGATGAATTAATGGGATCTTTGTTAACACATGAATCCAAAATGAATAGGAATAACAATACCTCTTTTGAGAATGCTTTCAAGTCTCAAGTATCATTTGGCAAAAGAAGAGGAAGAGGAAGGTCAAACTTCAGAGGAAGAGGTAGAGGCAGAAATGGAAGGAACAACCCAGATCAAGGTGAAAATAATAATCAAAACTACAACAATAGAGGACGTGGCAACAATCACTTCCAGCAAAATTCACAAATGTTTGATAAATCTAACATTCAATGTTATTACTACAAAAAATATAGACATTATGCAAGTGAATGCAAAAAGAAATAAGGAGATGTAGACAAGCAGAATGCTAACTACATAAATGAATCTAGTTCTAATTCTGGAAGCTTATTTCTTACTTGTCATGTTGCTCAAGAAAATGCTATAGATATTTGGTTTTTAAATAGTGGATGCAGTAACCATATGACAGGAAATAAAAAATTCTTTGCTAGTCTTGATGATTCTGTAAAATCTGAAGTGAAATTAAGAAATGATAACAAAGTGGATGTAATGGGTAAAGGAGTAATAAATGTTTTAGCAAAAAATGGTGAAAGAAGATTTATCCTTGATGTTTATTTTGTACCTGGACTAAAACATAATCTTATGAGTGTTGGACAGTTAATACAGAAAGGTTACATAGTATCTTTTATGGATAATGTTTGCACAATACTAGACAAATTTCCAAATGACAGGTTGATAGGAAAAGTGGAGATGACCAAGAATCGGATGTTCCCTCTTCGAATTTAGTGTATCTAAAGAGAAGAGGAAGCCCACTTCAAAACCATGCCTCTAGACCAATCATGGCTATGGCACTTAAGGTATGGACATTTACATTTTGGAGGTTTGAATTTGTTACAAAAAAAAATATGGTGAAGGGATTACCACCAATAAAATAGCCAAGAAGTTCATGTAAAAGTTGCATTCTGGCAAAACAGCATAGAGAGAGCTTTCCAGTAGGAGCCTCATATAGAGCAAAGGTAATATTGGAGCTAGTCCATAGTGATTTATGTGAACCAATACAAATTCCATCATTTGGAGATAGTTCTTATTTTCTAACCTTCATTGATGATTTTAGCAGAAAGACTTGGATATACTTTCTCAAAAATAAGTCTGAAGCCTTTGAAAAATTTAAAGAATTCAAGGCTATGGTTGAAAATCAAAGTGGCCTTTACATCAAGGTACTTAGATCAGATAGAGGAGGTGAATATATGTCTAATAAATTTCAAGATTTTTGCAGATATCATGGCATTAAAAAGCAACTGACTACAAGGTACACACCACAGCAGAATGGTATAGCAGAAAAAAAGAATAGAACAATCATGGAGATGGCTAGAAACATGTTGAAGGCCAAACATTTGTCAAATGAATATTGGACAGAAGTAGTAGCATGTGCAGTATATACTTTGAATAGAAGTCCAACAAAGAGTGTAAGAGATCGAATTCCACAAGAAGCTTGGAGTGGTAAGAAGCATAGTGTACATCATTTTAGAATTTTTGGTTGTACTGCATCTTCTCTTATACCATCTAAATTGAGAAGAAAACTTGATGATAGAGGTGAGAAATGCCTTTTTATTAGCTATAGTGAAGAATCCAAGGCTTATAAGTTGTATAACCCCATTTCAAAGAAAGTGATTATTAGCAGAGATGTGGAATCTAAGGAAGAAGAAGCATGGGATGGAAGCATTGATAAAAGCATCACAATTGGAGCACCAATTTCCCAAAATGAAGAAGAATCTGAAGAATAAATTTTGCAAGGTGATCAATCCTCTCCACAAGCAAGAACAAGGACTCCAATAAAAACACCTAGGAGCTTAGCACAAGGTGAAGCATTTGGTCATGCATGTCATCCTACACCCAATTCACAAGTAAGTGATGAATCAAATCCAAGTCTTACCACTTTAAGATCAAAATTTAAAGGTAAGAAAATGAAAAATTTGAATGAGATTTATAAACAAGAAGAAGAGAAGTTAGATTTATGTTCAAATTTTGCTCTTTTCTCTTATGATCCTATGTATTATGAAGAAGCAGTTAATGAAGAACATTGGATAAAAGCAATGGATGAAGAGATGAATGCCATTGAGAGAAACCAAACATGGGATCTAATTAATCTACCTGAAGGTAAAGATTGCATAGGAGTCAAATGGGTTTATAAAACCAAATTTGATGCAAAAGGAAATGTTAAAAAACACAAGGCAAGGTTAGTAGCAAAAGGTTTTGCACAAGAACATGGAATTGATTATAATAAAACATTTACTCTAGTTGCTAGACTTGATACTATTAAAATGGTTTTAGCAATAACTGCACAAAATAATTGGTATGTATATCAAATGGATGTCAAATTAGCTTTTTTGAATGGTTTTCTAGATGAAGAAGTGAATGTGAAACAACCACCAGGTTTATGAAGTGCATGGATATGAATAAAAAGTCTACAGATTGAAGAAGGCCCTCTATAGTCTCAAGCAAGCACCAAGAGCTTGGTATAGCAGGATTGATTCATACATGACAAATAATGGATTTAGCAGAAGCAATAGTGAGCCTACATTGTACACAAAAATAAACAAAGAAGGTCAGATTTTGATTGTGTTTGTATGTTGATGATTTGATTTTCACTGAAAATTTGTCTGTAGACACATTTAAATCAGCAATGAAGAAAGAATTTGAAATGACAGATTTGAGATTAATGAGTACTTTTTCGGCATTGAAGTTGTACAATCTGAGAAGGAAATTTTTATTTGTCAAACTAAATATGCAAAAGATATGTTAAAGAGGTTTAAGATGTTGAATTATAAATCAGCACCTACACCAATTGCTACAGAAACCAAAATTATCAAAGAAGACAAAGGGTCTAATATTGATTTTACAACATTCAAAAGACTAGTTGGTAGTTTGATGTATCTTACAGCTATAAGACCAAATATCATGTATAGGGTCAGTTTAATCTCTACATTCATGGAGTCACCAAAAGACTCACATTGGCAAGTTGGAAAGAGGATATTGAGATTTTTGACATGGACTCACAGCCTCCCGTGGGTACTTATCTGGTGTTTGTATCGGGCATTAACAGGTCGACCTTTTGGCCTTCCAAGAACAAGCGTGTAGCTTGTCAACCCACTCATATCTCTACTAACAAATATTTTTGGTGGTAGTGCTTTCTTATTCGTAGGTAGTCCTCCCTAGACAAAGAGTAGTGCTCAACATCATCTGGATACGACACGCAACCAATTCGAGTTCTCTCTAATCTCTAATCCCTACCCTTCATCTTTGTTTCTCCTTAAACATCAAATATATTTCAAAAAAAATGTGAATTATTTCCAATAATCATTTAATGATAGGTCTCCTTAGTTTAGATTATTAAAATCTATTAAATTTTGATCAAAATACAACTTTGGTATCCACTGAGGCCTAAACAAGGCTACAAACTACTTCCAAGTGATACATTAATTATATTGTATTACAAATTACCATTAATATTATATGTTGTAGATTTTTATCTTTTCTTTTTATTTATCTATATATATAAGGAGAAGAAAATATATAATAATTATATTTAGTAAACATATGTAAGGATTTTATGTTAAAGTGGGTTAATTAATTTTAAGCAGTACTTTTGAAAAATTATAGGAGTGTTTTTTCCTATTAAATATCTTATAATTTTTTTAAATTTTATATAATAAATATTATTGAAAAAAAGTAATATTTTACTAAAAAAATTGTTCAAAAAAAAAAGAAGATATAAATATACCTTTGACAATTAAAAATATAAAAACAATAATTATAAATAATTTTTAAATTTATGATGATATATGAAACAAGGCTATTCAAAATTATAGAGAAATTATAAAGATAATAGTCTTCAGTATAAAACCCTTCTATTGGAAGGCTTTGAAAATAAGCTCAATAATCCAAAAATTATTTTTGAAAATACTGTTCCAAATGTAATTTTTCATAGTGGTTTTGCCAATCCTTCATAAGAAAATAAGCAAATTAACTATAATTTTTGCCAATACTTCATTAAAAAATAAACAAATTAACTATAATTTTTGCCAATTTTTTAAAGGAAAATAAGCTCAATAGTCCAAAAGTAATGTCTAAAGATACTCTTCCACATCTATTTTTTCATGGTGGTTTTGCCAATCCTTTATTTAAAAAAATAAGCAAGTAATTTCAGAATTTATCTACACAATCCGTACCAAATTTGACAAAGGAGATTTTATCTCTCAGGCAACAGAAATATATACAGGCTTGTTTGGAAGGATTTTTTATCAAATGAGGAGCTTTCGGAAGCCATAGTAGAAAAGATATATTTTTAAGGTAAAACTTATACACTAAATTTGAAATTTTGGTGGGTTTTAATTTTTTTTAATTATAAAAACTGTATGTATATACCAGCTTGAGATTGTGCAGAACTAACATTGGTTACAAACACCCAACCTTCGAAAGTACCGTCCACTAGTCAATGCCAGTTTTTCTTTTTTTCTTGCACCAAAATCACCTCCTAATTTTATAAACCCTAAAAATAAAACTAACCCTACAAAAACCATAATTGCAACTGAAAAAATCATAAAAACTAGATATTTTCAAGTTACCAAATCAAACTGTTACTAAAGTTCTTAAATAGTGGAAGTTCAGCAGCGGCAGCAATCGAAGCGACCTGTATTCGTGTCTTACTGATAATGGTATGGCGGGAAGGAGCAGCGGCAGCAATCGAAGCGGCCTGTATTCGTGTCTTACTAATAATGGTATGGCGGGGAGGAGCAGCAGCAACTGCAAAGTGGTTTCTTACATAGTTTATTTCGAAGCTTGTATATTTTATTTCTACAGATTGCAGGAGTTTCAAAACATTAAATATCTTAGAATTATAAAATGAATTATAAAATCATATAACCTTAGAAATTTATATATTCATCTCAATGAAAAGATTCTTTAGGAAAATCGCACCTGATAAAAGTTTAATATATATATATATATATAGTTTGAATTCTCTGAATTACAAAAATATCAACAGGAAAATTAAAGGAAACGTTAATTAAATTATATTATAATTTACCTTGAATGCAATATAGCCAGAAGAACTTTTTTCTCGTTTTTAATTTAATTGTTAGAAAATAAAACAAAAAATAGAACGCATTCAGATTGCTACAGCAATCATGGAACAAGATTTTTCTCAATCTTCTTGAATCTTGCAGATCTTCTTGATCTTGCTTATCTTGTTCAAATTACAATACTGCCCCATATTACAATACTGCCCCATATGTATCTTTTTGAATAAATCCATAAAGCTGCAAAACTACAATGACCATATTTGCTATACATGTCCTAATTTTTCCGTAGCTATTATATAAGGCTTTTCATTGCTATGGTATTTACTACATTATTGGTAGTTTTTGTCAATCTTTTGAAGGAAAATATGCTCAATAGTACGAAGGTAATTTCTGAAGATGCATCCAAATCTAATTTTCCCTTTGGTTTTGCCAATCCTTCATTAAAAAAATAAACATGTAATTTATGAAAATACTTTCAAAACTATTTTCTCCATTTTATCACACCATCTCTATTAAATTTGATAAAGGATAAATATATCTCAGACAACAGAAATTATAAACAGACTTGTTTGGAAGGATTTTGTCTGCTTGGAAGCCAAGTGCACAAATGATAGTTTTTAAAGGTAAAACTTATACACCATCTTGAGTTTGTGCTGGGTATTGACCATTATTTTTGGTATAAAAATTCAACTGATAGTGTGTTCCACTGAATGCAGTCTGTTTAATTTCAGACGTTTGTTTCTCTCACCTCTCCTCTACCTTATTTTGTTGAGTGATATTCCTTGCTCAAGATCTCTTTTTTTCTATTTATAACCTCTTCTCTATCATTGATGTCTACACTGTTAGTTTTCAGTATGATTTTTGAATGCCCAAAAAGTTTCTACACAATTTTTTTCGAGAAAGTTTTATTTTATTTATTATAAGGATTGAAAATATTATCTCTAAGTTTTAAAAAATTCTATAACCATTAAAATATGGGCTTTATAAACCTATATGCAAAAGGATCTATAGGAGAGGATTCAAAGTAACAACAGAATATCGACTTTCCTTTATTGCATTTATCTGATCATGGAATTTGATTGCTTTCATATCTTTTTTTAAATGTTGGTTTTAATCTTTACTTTCCCAAAGATGGATCTGGCAGTGAGATATAAAACATTGACAATAATACTATTATTAAATTGTTTTTAGAAGAATTCTATATAAAATTTAAACATTTTTAAAAGATTATTATTATTTGCCAATTGTGGATATAGAATACCTTAAAAGGTAATTAAAATAACAAAACGGGTTAAACAAAAAATATTATCTAACACTGACATAAAATTTAACTAAAACAAAAATTAAACTCTTTTATTAAAGAAAACATGAATTTAATTTGAAATAAGCTTTAAAGAAGTATAGAAAAACTGTGGATTGAAAAAATATTATAAACATTGAAACAAATATACCCAAAACAAGTGTTCTAAAGAAAATTTTATTTTAATCTGTCAATAATCTTTGAAAAGATAATAAATAATTTAAGTTTTCAAGAATGGAATAAATATCAACATCTCTACCATTAGGAGAATTCGGAACTACATTAATTATATTATATTATATTTTAATATAAATACAATATAACTAAAAAAATTAGGAGTTATATTAATTATATTATAACTTACCATGATTGCAATATAATCAGAATTGTAACTATAATAAGGCCTTGTTCTTGCTATGCTTAAAGAAAATAAGCTCATTTTGAGTAGCTATTATAAGGCCTTGTTCTTGCTATGGTTAAGCAATATCAATTGTAATTTTTGAAAATACATCCAAATTTAATTTTTCCTTAGAGATTTAGCCTCTTTCATAGCTCAATAGTACAAAAGTAAAATCTGAAGATAAATCCAAATATACTTTTTCCTGCTGGTTTTGCCAATCCTTCATTTTAAAAAAATAACCATATAATTTGGGAAGATACTTCCATATCTATTTTCTTCATGATATTTTAATCTACACCATCCCTTCTAAATTTGAAGAAGACATCTGAAAACAGAAATATGAAAAGGCTTGTTTGCAAGGATTATATCTCCATTTATCAATTGAGAAGCTTGTGGAAGCCATAGTACAAACAATAGATTTTACAGGTAAAACTTATACACCAGCTTGAGATTGTGCTGGGTTTTAACCAGAAAAATTAATATACAAAAATGTCAATGGATAGTGTGTTCAAAAAAATACATTGTTTGATTTCAGATGTTTGTTTCCCTCACCCCTCCTCTATTTTAATCTGCTAACTGATTTTCCTTGTTCAATATGTTTTTATTATATTTGTAATCTCATTTCTCTATCATTCAAGTTTTCACTGCACTCTTTAATTTCATCACCTCTCCTCTACCATATTCTGTTAACTGGTTTTCCTTATTCGAAATTTTTTTATTCCATTTACAATCGCTTTTTTCTATCATTCAAGTCTTGATTGTATCAATTTGGTTTTTAATATCCATCAAAAAGTTTGTACGAAATCTTTTCCAGAATTTTATTTATTTAATGAATTGGTAATAATAAGTCTCTAAAATTAAAATTATTTTATAAGCATTAAAATATTTATCTTTATAAAACTATATGGAAAGGATCTATTGGATATGGTTCAAAGTCAACAGAATTAAAACTACTTGCATTTACTTGGTTATGGAATTTGTTTGCATTCATCTTTGTTAAGTAGCGGTTTCATTTCTTACTTTTCCAAAGATAGATCTGGTAATGAGATTCAAAATATCCTGTAATAGTGAGATCCAAAACATTTTGAAATAATATTTTTAGTGAATTGATTCCAGAAATTTCTACACATCATTTTTAAAAGATTAAAAAATATTATTTGTTAATTGCGGATATGCAATACCTTAAAACGGTAAACAAAATAAAAAAAATTGTTAAGGAAAAACCATTGCCGGGATTAAAACATGTTCATAACTAACATTTATTACAAACATCCAACCTTCAGAAGTGCCGTCCACTAGTCGATGCCCATCTTTTTTCCTTGCGAGAAAATCACCTCCTAATTTCATAAATCCTAAAAAGCACCTGCCCCTACAAAACCCTAAAAACCCTACACCTACAAAAACCATAATTTCAACAGAGAAAATTAAAAAGACTAAATAATTTCAAGTTAACAAATCAAACCCTAACTAAAGTTTCTAAGAGTAGTAAGAGAAATTCCGGAGAACAGATGAACCTTCACAGCCAGTATTTTTCATGGAAGAACATGTTTTACTACTTTTATCAGATACATTATTTTATCTCCATCTTCATGAGTTTGAAGTTGAGCAGCGGCAGCAACCGAAGCGGTCTGTATGAGGAGCAACTGCTAATTGGTTTTCTACATAATTTATTTTGGAAGCTTGTCCATTTTATTTCTATAGATTGTAGAAGTTCCAAAACATTAAATACTTTATTCTTTAATTAAGTTAAAAAATTAATTATAAATCTATATAACTTTGAAATTTATACACTTATATTAATCTAGAAATGATACCTGGTAAAAATCAGGTGTCAAAACCTTTACCACTACAGACACTAACCCATTCAAGAAATTTGGCTTTCAACAACCAAAAATACTTAAAAATGCATCCATAATTTTTTTTCAATCACAAAATAAATACAATCACATCGCCTATGTTCAGTGATATTAAAAATACTATAAATGCAGAACTTGATGCAGCATTCAATTGAGGCTTGCTGGGTATAGTTAATGGAGGTTATCAATGCGCTATCAATTTAATTATTTTTGTTAATTTTAGTTATTCAACTTTATGGAAACCATTTTATTTGGAAAAAATTATCATTCATCACATTTTCATTGACACGTTAATTTTATTTTATTTTAATTTTACAGAATGCAAAATCAACTTAAATAAAGAAAAAATAGATTGAAACAATAAAAGAAAGAAATATTTTTTTCCTGATTTATGAAATGAATCTATATTTTCCTAAAAACTATAAAACAAACCTAAGAAATGTTACAAAAGGATGGCCTAGCCATTCATATATTCTTGCCGCAGTAGTTTTTAAATTTTACTGCTGATTACTAGAGTCTAAATTCTATGAAGACTATAGTAACTAAGATTTTATGTAGTGAACTTTAAACATAAAAAATTGGTGCGTTGAAAAAATATTATAAAAAATAAAATAAAATCTAAATTCTAAACTATTGTTGTAAAGGAAACTTGAATTTAATTTATATTAAACTTTAAAAAATTTATAGAAATACCATTCCGTTGAAAAAATATTACAAATACTAAAATTAAAATATCCTAAATAAACTATTGAGTTTGATATAAAGCTCAAAAAAATTAATATATATTTTTTAAATTCTGAGAATATCAACATCTCTACAATTAAATAGATAATTAAAAGAAACATTAATTAAATTATATTATAATTTATTTTGAATGTAATGTAACCAGAGTTTTTCCTTTTTTTCATTTTTAAATATATATTTATTTATCTATTATTTATTTATTATATATATATATATAAAGAGGGGTAAAATCGAAAAAAAAAATGCAAAAATATAATGACCATATTTGGTGTACATATGTCCTAATTTTTCCGTAGCTATTCATTGCTATGGTATTCACTAAATTATTGGTAGCTTTTTCAATCTTTTAAAGGAAAATAAGCTCAAAAGTACGAAGCTAATTTCTGAAGATACATCCAAATCTATTTTTTCCTGGTGGTTTTGCCAATCTTTCATTTAAAAAAAAAGCATGTAACTTCTGAAAATACTTTCAGATCTATTTTCTTCATGATTTCTTTTATCTACACCATCCATATTAAATTTGACAAAGGATAAATATATCTCAGGCAACAGAAATATAAACAGACTTGTTTGGAAGGATTTTGTATTCTTGATCAATTGAGGAGCTTTTGGAATCCAAGTGTACAAATGATGGTTTTTCCAGGTAAAACTTATACACCAACTTGAGTTTGTGCTGGGTTTTAACCATTATTTTTGGTATAAAAATGTCAACTGATAATGTCATCTTTTTAGTTTCAGACGTTTGTTTCTCTCACCTCTCCTCTACCTTATTTTGTTGACTGATTTTCCTTGCTCAAGATCTATTTTGTTCTATTTACCACCTCTTGTCTATCATTGATGTCTACAGTTAGTTTTCAATATGATTTTTGAATGTTAAAAAAGTTTCTACACAAATTTACCGAGAAATTTTTATTTTATTTATTATATAGATTGAAAATATTATTTCTCTAATTTTAAAGTTTTTCTATAAACATTAGAATAGTGGCTTTATAAAACTGTGGAGAAAGCTCTATGGAGAGGGTTCAAAGTAACAACAGAATGAAAACGACTCATTCATCTTTTTTTAAGTGTTGGTTTCAATGTTTACTTTCCCAAAGATGGATCGGGCAGATAAAAATTAAGACATCTGACAATAATACTGTTATTAAATTGATTGTAGAAATAATTTATATAAAAAAATTAAAAAGGTATTATTATTTGTTAATTGTGGATATATAAAACTTTAAAAGGTAATTAAAGTGGTGACTAAATCGTAAAAAAGGTAAAGAAGGTGGACTTTACCCAGTAGCTTCCGAGTCTCCCTTACCAGTTGACTCCTCTGGTGACATTGCTCCCTACAAATCTTGAAAGTTCTCCCACAATCCAAAAAAAAATGATTACCAATATAAAAAAAAACTGATTAAAAAAAAACCATTACAAAAATTAAAACATTTTCACAACTAACATTGATTAGAAACACCCACCTTCAAAAATACCATCCATTAAACAATTTCAGTTTTCTTTTTTCCTTGCACGAAAATCACCTTCTTATTTTATACCCCCTAAACAAAAACTACCCCCACAAAAACCATGTCTTCATCTTCATGAATGGTTTACTCAACAACCACATTAGTTTCCAAAGCAGAAAATGTTTTACTATTTTTATTAGCTGATATTATTATATCTCCATCTTCATGAAGTTAAAGAAGCGAGAGCAGATGCAGCGGCCCGTATCCATGTCTTACTAATAATAGTATGGTGGGGAGGAGGAGCAACCGGTGGTGAAGTTTAACCAGCACGCACAAACGGATTAAAAATTGAATAATTAATAAATACTTTTCAAACATGTACATTTAAATTTGTTAGATCGTTGTAGTTAAAACGATAAGGTGGGATGTCAAATCCCATTGACGGAGCAATTTTTAACATCGATAACAGTCGACGACCAGTGTTTGTGCATGATGACGTAGCCAGGACAATGAATACAGAACTTGCATCAGTATTCAATTGATACTCGATGCCATTAATGGCCTAATAGCATTTTTTTTTAAATATTTCACTTAATGGAAACCATTGAGATTGGAAAAAAATACCTCTTCACATTTTCATTGACCGGTTTAAAATTCTTATTTTTTCAAAATAAATAATCAATATAAATATAAATAAAAGTAAAAATTTTGACTAATAAAAAATTTTTAAAAATAAAATAAAATGAATCTTTATTTTCTATGAACTATTGAATAAAAATTTAAAAATGCCACGTATCATTGAAAGATTAGCAGTGCAGAATCAAAAGGATGGCCTAACCATTCATAAATTCTTACAGCAGTATTTTCAAAGCAGTATTTTCAAACTTTTATTGATGATTTACTTAAGAGTCTAAATCCTATAAAATATGACAGTTTTTATACAGTGAACTTTAAGTATAAAGAAAACAGTCCGTTTGAAAAAAATATTATTAAAAAAATGGAATAAAATTTAACCAAAACAAAAACCAAACTTTATTTTGGGTTAAAGCAAACATGAATTTAATTTGAAATAAGCTTTAAAAAATTGTAGAAAAAACTGTCGATTGAAAAAACATTAAAAACACTGAAACAAATATATCCTACACTAGTGTCTTAAAAGAAAAAATTATTTTAGTCTGATAAAGCTTTAAAATACCTAATTTATATAATTTAAGTTCTCAAAAATTGCATCAATATTAACATCTCTACCATTAAGCAGGAAAATTAGGAGTTACATTAATTAAATTATAATATTATTTACTAAGAATACAATATAACCAACCATGGGAATTAGGAGTTACATTAATTATATTATAATATAATTTACCATGAATGAAATATAACCAGAGCTTTTTCATTCTTTCCATTTTTGAATATGGATGAAACCAAAAAGTTGAAAAGCTACAATAACCATATTTGATAAACATATATAAAAATTTTCAGAGCTATTATAAGGCCTTGTTCTTGCTATGGTTAAGGAAAATAAGCTCACTACTCCAATGGTAGTTTCTCAATATACATCCAAATTAAATATTTTCTAGTGGTTTAGTCTCCTCCATAAGAAAAATAAGTTCAATAATACAAAAGTAATTTCTGAAGATACATCCAAATCTAATTTTTTTTTAGTGGTTTTGTCAATCCTTCATTAAGAAGAATAAGTTTAATGGAAAAAAATAATATTTTGAAGATACATCTAAATCTAATTTTTCATGGTAGTTTTATTATTGGAATACTTTACATTATATTTAGAAATATATATAATTATAGAAAGTTATAAAATAAAATACCCAGACAAATCATAGCTCAAACTCCTTACCAGAGGACAAATCCGACTCCAAAACAATAAAACTAACCAATAAAGGCACAGCCCAAACAACAACTAACTTTCCTGGTGGTTTTGCCAATCCTTCATTAAAAAAAAATAAGCATATAATTTTTTAAAATACTTCCAAATCTATTTTCTGCATGATATTTTTAATCTACACCATCCCTTCTAAATTTGAAAGAGGACAAATATATGTCAGGCAACAGAAATATAAACAGGCTTGTTTGTAAGGATTATATCTCCTTTATCAATTGAGGAGATTTTGGAATCCATAGTAGAAACGATAGATTTTTCAGGTAAAACTTTCACACCAGCGTGAGATTGAGCTGGGTTTTAACAATTTCTTTTGGTATAAAAATGTCAACTAATAGAATCTGTTCAACAGAATGCAATGTATGTTGCACTGTATGTTCAATTTCAGACGTTTGTTGCCCTCACCTCTTCTCTACCTTATTCTGTTAACTTATTTTCCTTGTTCAAGATCTTTTTTATTCTATTTGCAATCTCTTTTCTCTATCATTCAAGTTTTCACTGCACTCTTTATAATTTCAGACGTTTGTTTCCCTCATCTCTCCTTTACCTCATTCTGTTGACTGGTTTTCCTTGCTCAAGATCTTTTTTATTCTATTTACAATCTCTTCTCTCTATCATTCAAGTCTTCACTGTTATTTTCAATTTAGTTTTTGAATATCCATCAAAACGGTTTTACACAATCTTTTCCAGAATTTTATTTATTTAATCAATCCAGAATATTAGATCTCTAAAATTGAAGGCTTTTTAATGAACATTAAAATATATAGCTTTACAAAACCATATGGAAAGGATCTATTGGATAGGGTTCAAAGTAACAACAGAATTAAAACCACTAATTTTCAACTCGTTCCCTTGGCTTTCCTTTACTGTATTTACTTGATTATAGAATTTGCTTGCATTCATATTTTTTAAGCAGTGGCTTCATTTTTTACTTTCCGAAAGATGGATCTGGTAGTGAGATCCAAAACATCCTGCAATAGTGAGATCTAAAGCATCCTGTAATAATGATTTTAGTGAATTGATTCCAGAAAAATTCTACACGGTTTTTAAAAAGATTAAAAAACTATTATTATTAGTTGTTAATTGTGGATATACACTACCTTAAAGGTAAACAAAACAAAAATACATGTTAAGGAAAAACCATTGCAAGGACTAAAACATGTTCAGAGTTAACATTGGTTACAAACACCCAACCTTCAGAAGTACCGTCCACTAGTCGATGTCAATTTTTTTTCCTTGCGAGAAAATCACCTCCTAATTTCAGAAACCCTAAAAAACCTACCCCTACAAAAACCATATTTTCAACAGAGAAAACTACCAACACAAGATAATTACAAGTTACCAAATCAAACCCTAACTAAAGATCTTAAGAGAAATTCCAGAGAAAAGATGCACCTTCACAGCCAGTATGTTGGTGATGAGATGGAGAAGGGGGAGGAAGAAGAAGAGGAGGAGGGGAAATTAGCATGCCGGAAGCCATTTCCTTCACCACCTCATGATAGTTGAACACCAAGTCTTGGTCCATGAATTCTTGCTGCTCTCCATCTCCATCAATGTTTTTCTCGACAACCATATTGCTTTCCAAAGTAGAAGAAAAGGTTTTACTACTTTTATTAGCCGACATTGTTATCTCTTCATCTTCATGATGTTGAAGTTGAGCAGCGGCAGCAGCCGCAGCGGCCTGTATCCGTGTCTTACTACTAATAGCATGGCGGGGAGGAGGAGGAGCAACGGCTAAGTGGGGAAGGTTGAGGTAGGCGGTGGGGCCCTTGAGAGACAAAGCCGCCACATCGTATGCCCGCGCTGCCATCTCCGCTGTAGGAAATGTTCCCAGCCAGATTTTTGACGAATTGTTCGTCTTCTCCATCTTCATCTTCTTGTTTTTGGGTATTTTAATGGGTTCTCTGATCTCTGCTACCCATTTTCCCATGCTGCGCTCTCTCACTCCCAAGTAATTACTCTTTCCATTTCCCCCTGCAGGTTTCCTCGCACGTCCACATCCAGGGAAATAACCCCCCTCCGTACCTTTCTCTTTTAAGTCGCCATTCTGCAGTTTGTCTGAGCTTGACTTATGGGCTGAAGAGCATGGTGTCTCTTCAAAATTGATGGAGGACATTGAACAGAGAAAGTAGCAGGTGCATTAACAGGGAAGAAATTATCTGACAAGCCCCAGACCCAGCCCCTCGGGAACTGAAACCACCACAAGGCGTACCTCAACAAAATCCTCCCGTATGATATATGATATACGGGAGAGAAATTTAGGCCGTATATTGGTAGCCTGTTGGGTCTCTCAAACAATGAAACCTGCCTACCTCCGTGGGACCAAAATCGATCCTTCAAACAACCTTTAATTCCTGATAGAAAAAGCATCTTCATTGGAGGTCGAGATATGACGGGACTTTGCCTAGACATGGAGAATATGGTGACGGTCGAAGTTATTAGCAAACATTTTGAAGGTTTTGAGTTTTTTAACAATTATTTCTTATAAAGAAGACCGCATGAGATTGGAAAGAAATATATTTGAGTTAAATTTGTAATATGTATCAGGACTGTTTGTAAAGTTGTTTATATAAGTGAGAATGTTATAGTGATATAAAGTATAGATATTGTAGATCTTGTTTTTAATTTTGGTATAATTAGATTAGAGAATTTTTAGATAAAATTGTGTTTGAGTTTTTGATTGAATGTGTAATTTTTATTTTAAACTTGATTTTAATTCTGTAGAAGTTTTGTCTTGAGGTAATAATTTCTCTTATGAAAGGCATCAATTAAAGCAATAGTATTTTCATAGTCTAGAAACTCTACTCTAATATATAGACTATGGAAATACTATTACTTTAGTTGTAGTGTAGTTGTTATCTAACATCCATACATATTATTCAAATGAAAAATTAAGAGATGTACTAAAGATCAATTACACATTTATAACATACAAATAATACTATAATAATTGCATACTACAACATGAAATGAAAAAAGTAAAATTTAAAAATACAATAAATGAATGTACATGTTCATTTACAAATAACTTTAAATAGACAAATAAATATGGTGCCAAACAACTATCTGGGTGCATCATTTGTCTAGATGAATCATAAGAGAGCATATTCATACCATGTGATAGTCAAAATCAAGATGAGATTTAGGAAGAGAATAGTCTTGTACAGAAAGGAAACGAGTTTGAGACGCAAACTAATAGATAAGATGCAAAGACAATTTTACACTTATGATCATTTTCATGTCTTGAAAAAATACCGTCGGTTCATTGGATTAAATTTAATGATATAATCAAATTGTATTAGGATTAAGAAGAGAAACCGATGGGTTTATCAAATATTTCAGTGTGGTGATAAACAAAGAATATCGACCAACTAATGAAATAAGAATTAATAAAGTCATTTCAACTTACATTGATTAGCAAGTGTATTGAAACAGGTAATATTTCACGTCATCCATATATTCAAAATATGAACGTGCATAATATAAAGCGAGGAAGAGAAAGGAAATTTAAAAAACTCAGATCCTAAACCAATGCTTATCTATATTAATCGAATACTTACTCACCTTACAAATAAAGAGGTATGAATCCCTCTTTATTGAAATAATTCTAAAACTAAACTAGTCTCTTTTAGCCATGCCAAGCTAGACTTAACTAATTTTTGACTTCTCCAATCATACAAAAACCAAAATTTATCAAACTCAACTAGACTATTCTAATGATATAGAATTGAATATAACTAGACTCTTCTAATTTTGTATACAATTATAATATAATTAATATAAAAATTAATGATGGCAGCTAGTTATTCCAACATTCTCACTTCATCCAACATCTATTGGTTTTTAGAATTTCATCATTCCGAGCTTCTTATAATACAATTCATGTTTGAAATTTGGGAGACCTTTAGTGAGCATGCCAACATACATTATTTTGGTGTCATGGAACATCTAGGTCCACTTCTCCATCTTTGGTTTTCTCATGAACAAGGTTGAGCAGGATTTATTCTTGCATGGAACTTGGCATTTGATCATTAGAGTTATGCAACTTTGCTTATCATAGGTTGATGTTTTTCTTATTCAAAATATTTAAGAACTTTTGTCAATTAAACAAATTATTTTTTTTTTTCTTTTTTGCAATTCTCTTTAATGTGCTTTTATGTTAGACAAATAACTATTAGTTACATTTTGCTTTTCCAACTGACTAAGCCATTTAAATATGAAAAAAATAACCAATTGTTGATCTTTTATGATCAAGATCAAAGTCATCATTGCAATATCCGATCACTTGTACAAGCTTTAGAACAAATTTGATTCCCTAAACATAAAGATATATTTCCAAAAAGCGAGTATAACAAACTCAAGTGGATGAAAATTAGACCTTGTAGAACTCTCAATAATTTCTTAACTAATTCATATAAAATTGAATTCATATGTATATTGGATGTCTCTCCAATACCTAAAGTAACATATATTTATATCCATATATGGTAAAACACAAAAATAAGGAAGATTGGATCATGGATTCTTTAAATGTTGAATGGAAAGAACAACTACTAATAAATAATAAAGAATAAAATAGAAAAGGAACTAAGTATTATGAATAATTTTTTAAGTGGAAAAATAAATAATTGTAAGATGCATTTTGGATGAGTGCATATAATATTTCCATGCGTGACACAATTTACAAGATCATGAATAGGAGCTCATGGAAAAAAAAGTGTTTCATGACCCAAGAAACATTTTTTTTCAAAATTCAATAAGTGGCCTCAAATCATTTTCTAGTTCTTAGAGATAATGCTACTTGCATGTGGGATTCATTTGATCACATTTTATATACACAACTCTAAGTTGTAATGCCATAGAGTTAGTGTACACCAGTTCCTATCATAATTCTACATGTATAATGGTGGTCATTTCATACTCTCAAGATTGATAGAAGTCACATGCATATATTTTATATAATCATAGTTCACAATAGACACTTTATAGTAATATATGTTTTAAATGATCATTTTCAAGTCTTTAGGCAATGGATATCATTAGGCACGAAAAGATCTTAAATATAATAGAATATTATAATAGGTGGTTTGTGAAATTTCACTAAAAAAAAATAGTGACCAAATGTGATTGTATGAGTTAAGAAGTTTGAGATTGTGATAAGTGTCACAATCACAACTTATTCATGTCATAGTTTAATAATTAAGATGGATATGTGACCAATTAATTAAATAGATTTAATTTTATTTAATAATCCATTATAAATTATAAATTCCATGAAAAAACATAGAATATAATGATATGAAGGCCCTAGAGTCATGCCACATGGAATAATCATGAACAATTAACAATCATAATTTAAATTTAGCCATAATTAGAAGAGTGGTGCATGGATCGTTGAATGGATATCTCTCTCACATGATGAGACAAGATCAGGAATTTAGGATTTCAATCTAAATATCTTGAAGAAAATAAAAAATTGTGCATATGTTTGGTGTTCACCAAAAACATGAATGAATGAATGAATGAATGAATGAATGAATGAATGTTTTTAATAATGTTCACAAGGCCAGTTGGCCTATGGGACCCAGAAGCAAAACCAACCGACACAATTCCAACAAGCTACCCCACATTGCTACTTCTGCCTTTCCTTGATTTCTTTGTTAAGTTTGGATCTTCTGTTATAAATTATATTCAAGTAGTCTATTGTTTTTGTTATATTCTCCTCTTCAAACAAAATTGTAAGTGCTTCACCTTGTAGGATATCAACATAACTACTTCGAATGTCCTCATATGCTATACAATCCATGATGTAATGCCATTCTATTTCCACTGATGTAGACTTGCAAAACTAACAAACCCTCTCTGACCATTCCTCCTTAGGTGTTTTCCATCTTCCAATTTCATGTCTAAGATGGTGTGAACTTGTTCTTAGTTGGGCAATTAGCATTTTAGCTTTCCACTTTATCTCCGCTCCTATATAGTGCTTTTGCTCATGGTCACATGTGTGATTAAATTTCTTGACATAGTATTTTATTTTGCGTCCTAGTTGTTTTGTCCACATGATTGTTTTGCCTTTTTCTCGCACATATATTTTGATTTTTGCATTGGTATTACGACAGTCCTACATGTTAAAGTCCCATTTGTCATTTTGCTTCATGCATGTGCTCTTCTTCCTATTCAACTTTTCTTTCACTACTATTTTTGGTGAATGACATCCTTCCATATTTTCCACTTTCTTTAGGTAACCTAATAGCCAGATCAATGTTGTTGCTTCCATCGGAAAGGTCCCCCCCTCAACTAGCATGATCTCATATGGTATAGTGGCTTTTATTTTGAAACTACTTATAATTAAATGCTTTTGTAACCTTTCAATTTTCTCCATTTCATCATTGATGTGTTATTTCCACAAACTTCACAACCATATAATACTACTAGAATAACAAGCTGCCCAAAAAAAGTCATCTTGGTTTTTCAATCCCATAATCCAACTGATATGCATTTGTTTTAGAGCATGTATAAATCTTTCCACCCCCTTGTATTCTTTTAGCTCTACAAGCCTCCCAACTGAGATTACTTGGAAGTCAAGGCCCGGGTACTTTTATTCATTTACCACTTGCAAGGGGCCACCTTTGAACTCAAAGTTTAATTGTCTCTTTTTTCTTCTTAAAGAAAAAATCATGACTTTGGTCTTACTAATGTTCACCTACATTCCTACATTCCCACCTCTTGATAGAACAATTCTAGATCTCTCAAATGTTCTTGCAAACCATGTTTCATTTTAGCCATTAGGATAAGGTCATCTACATAGAGCAATAATTTTACCACATAGGAGGCTAGTTGTATCCCGTCCCCACCCAATTTTTCAATCCACTCCTCTAAATTGTCAATATACTTTCCAAACAAAGTGGGGGATAGTGGACACCCTTGTTTGACCCCAATGTCACTCCCAAAGCACACAGATAGTCTACCCTTTGTTCTAATTTTGGCCTGGACTTGATCATGAGAAATTAGAGAAACTGTAAGAATGCTGAAAATTGTGGAAAAGTAGGATGAGGGATCTCATGCAAATCTTCAAGGGTATTTTCATGGTAAGATAAATGTAGAGGAGATATAGAGGTGGAGCATAGATCATTAAAGAAGGTTGTGAGGATCACACAATCATTATAATGGAGAAATAAGATAGATCTTAGGGAAGAGGCAAAGTTTTAAGCTTACGAGTATTATAAGATTATTTAATCTTAGTGTTTTAAGTCAAAAGTTTCTCCAATTAAATAAATAAAAATTATGTTTATATTTTTTGTTTGTGTTTTTTTGTTTAATATTTAGAGGTATCACTATTAGGAAGTGAAGTGGCTTCCTATATCTCCCATCTACACCACCTTCTAAACAATACATAAGTATTTAAATATATCACAATTTGAAGATAGACTGGAGATGCAAAGTTATAAAGTAATTAAAATAAAAATATATTTTAGAATTAACTTATTACTTTTTGCAATTTCTAAAACTTACATTTTTTTAGGAACCTTTGCATGTAAGCTCGAATAGACCAATTAACTATCCCTTATTCTTTACACGTAAAGATCTATTCCAAAGGTTACTTGCAACTATAAGTTCATGCATAGATACAAAAACTATATTTGTAAAATTCTAAAAGTATTAAAAATAAAATTGAAATTCAATTTTTAGCTTTTGGATGGTCAATTTTAACCTCAAAAAGTCGTTGAAAATGTGACACACTTTTAAGTGGTCAATTTTTAACCTTTAAACAGTCAATTTTAGGTTGGATAAGGTTTTAAAACCAAATTACGAGAAATAATTGATTGGAATATAAAACTTTATATTAAATGAAACTTAGGTTGTCCAAAAACCTAAAATGTAGATAAGAAAAAGAGATATAAATATAAAATCAATACAAAAATAATAATTGACCGTCTATTTCTTATCTTAATTATTAATTCAATATATCTTTTTGTTGATAATTTTCTTGATGAATAATGTTTCAAGTGAAACTCTAGTATCACACAATTTTACCAAAGACAGGAATCAAGTTGTCAACGATTATCTTTTGCCATTCTAATTTTAATGTTACCCTTGGTAGTTTAAATTCAGTTGTGTTAACCCCAATCCCTATTATTACTTAAAATTATTCAATTTATTTTATCCCATCCTCCCCTTTTTTTTCCCTGCTACAACTCCTCGTTTTAACAAGTTCATATAATTTATTCATAGATCTTGTCCAATAGGCTTATAAATATAAGGAAATGGTTGGAAATCTAATTCATCTCCAAATTTATTGGGAATTGTTATCAAAATTCAAGAAAATTTTGATTTATAATGAAGGACAAGGGAGAATGTGGAGGAGAATAAATTATTGCTACAGAGACGATTTTTTTTATATCGAATAAAGTAAAGAATCCAGAAAGTCTCTCCATGTCAGAGACTTTTAATTATGTGGATATTGACAAAGTTACAAAAGCCTACGAGCTGTTAAAAAGGCAAATTGTAGATCTAGATGATGAACTTAGAAAATTTAAGGGAAACTCAAAATACTTGATTGTTGTGAAAAGATCTTCATGGAAAGTGTTTTTCAACACGGAGATTACTTTGGTTTAGTTATTTTTTAATTTTTTTTGGTTTAGTTATTTTTTTAATTTTTTTAAAATTTAAATATTATTTGTATAAATTAAAGTTAGTAAATAAAAAATTGAAAAGAACAAAGTATAAATTGTTGAAAGTTAACAAACTGATTAAAGTTATTGATGCATCTTAATCCAAGAGAACATTAAGGGACTACATAAAATTTGAATTAGAGATGATAATCAGTTTTTAGAGTGATTGGATGGAAACATAATAAGATCCAGTAAAATGATTGAGACACTGGATTCCTTTATGGTTAAAATCTTGATGTTAATTTTTCTATTTCTAATCTCTGATTTTTGGGATACAAAATGAAAATTGATATCTTATGAAACATTTAAATGTTATATGTTAAATAAGTTAAATGTTACTAAATTTAAAGATATGTCATTTATTTGGCTCTAAATTTATAATGTGTTTGTGTTCTAATATGATAAGCTATGCATACATTATCATAGATAAAAATCGGACTTCAAAAATTAGAGAAAGGACTTTGGATGATTTTGTTGGTTGACATATTATATTCATGAGTGCTTTAATATGTGTGCCAATCTATCAGTTAATAATTTATTAGCAAAAGGATTGTAAGATTTCAGTTGTTAAAAAGCATTGGCATAAATAATCAAGTATTATTTGGGTTTAATGAAGATGTATACGGATTAAAACATTTTAATTGTGAAACGATAAAATATTTTAGATACATATAATATCTAGGTAATTAAAAATCATTTTTTCATGTTAAAATTATTTTAATATACAATATCTTTGAGAAAATTTCATTTTTTGATGTTTTTATAAAGATAATGTTTGAAGAGAATTAGATATTTATGAAGACTACTTGTTACTCAAAATGGAATATACGATTTGATATTTGGTATATATTATTTTTTTTAAATTTTCTTTCAATATATATTTCATTAATTTATATGAAATTTGAGCTATGTTATGTTTGGATGATGAATGAATAGGTATGGAAAAATGAATTATATTATATTGGATAGTTATTATTTGAACTATTTTTATTTCATCAGTGGTTAATAATAATTTGTAATCTTGTTAATGTTGTAGAAACTATCTTTTTCCATGATAGTTAATTGACAATATTTACAATTTAAAATAACATTAATTTTTATAAGCTTAAACTTCTGCTAAGATTATGATTTTTTTAAAAGTATCTAGAAGTTTTCAAAATAAAAGTGTGATTTTTAGAAATCAATTATCTTCATTGTAAAATTTCAATCTCAAAAATTCCCTTATAGTGAACCTAAGGGAGATTGAATTTGTCAACATAAAGGTAGTGATGATCGTCTTTAATTATTTTTATTGAAAAACTAAGATTAACATGTAAATATTATATATTTTTTAATTATAAAATAGTTAGTTACCAACTTGTATTTTCATGTCTCTTTCAATGCTAAAGTCAATTGTGAATTAGTCTTTCCTATAAAAGTCGTTAAACTAGAGGGTTTGGAAAAAAAAGCACCTTTATAACCTACTTTATGTCAAAAATAAATAAATAAATAACAAACACACCCACATATGAATCATCACATTCCAACTCAATCATCTTTATATAATATTGCATTCCTAAAATGTGGTCATGTGCCACCTTTTTACTCAATAATTGAAATTTATTATTGTTTCCCTTATCCTCACATTTCATTTTCCCATTATTTAATTTTTTATTGTTGCAACAATACTATTAAATTTTTTAATGCATATTCTTTAAAAAGTTTATAAACAATGAAAAACCATTACCTCCTGTATAATTCATTGAGTAGGCCATTCAATAATTGATTTTATATTTTGTTCATCCTATTTTATACCATATTTTAAAATGGTGAATCTTTAAAAATACCAAATTATTTTGCATAAACTTTTTATTCTTCAAAATTGTAGAGATATTTTCTTTTATGAAAATTTTTAATATGAATCACAAATTCCTTAATTTATAATATTTACTATTATTTAATAACACAATACACCACTACAAACATAAAAATATAATCCTATAACACAATGTCATCATTCTAAAAAATGTGCTAAGTTCATTTATAAATACAAATGGAATCACCATCTAATCATATAAACAGTATTTGGTCTTGAGTGTTGTCTTCCATCCATATCCTTCTTGAATACAAATTTGATAGTAGCCACTACATAAATAAATCTTATGAAAGTATGTAGCTCATGCAAGTGCATCCATCAGTCATCTAAGTGAGGTATATGAAATGTATACTTGATGGTGTTATTGTTAATTTATTTACTATCTACACACATCGTCCATGTTCCATCATTATTTTTAGTTAACAACATAATAATCTCACATGAACCCATGTTATCCCTCACTATACCATGTAAACAGATAAATTTGGTCAAACTTAATTCAAAATGGAAATTATTGACATATCCTAAAGCACCTAACTTGCATTCAAACACATAACTCTTATTTTTCATTCTTATATGCCATTTATCTATATGTGGGCTTAATACTCTATTCATTGCCACTGATACAAAGTAGTTTATAATTTAAATGCTCAAAATTTTGTATTATATCATCTCTTAAGCTATTCAAAATTGTAGATAGTTATCCCTAATTTTTTGAAACATGTCTACATTGGGAAGATATGTCCATAGTTGCACACCTATCAACCCAATGAGGCATCATCCCATGCCATTTAACTAATAGTTTCTAAATTTTTAAAAAAACATTTGAGTCTTCCAACATGTTTCACAAGGCTGTATAAATGAAATCATTAAAAGGTTTAACTATATAATTAAATAAAAATATCATTTCAAATGAGCTCAATTTTTAGTTGGAGTTTATATTTTACACTATTGCACACTGGGCAATTTTTCCCTATTATTCCCAAATTCAATATCAATCACTTGGAGTAGTCTCAAATAAATTTTAAATAATTTAAAATAAATTGTTGAAAAAATAAAAATTTATAGTATCTATAAAAATTCCTAATTACATACATATAGTCAAGGAGCATAATTACAAAATTAATCTATATGGGAGAACTACATGTGTCTTGATTCCCTCCTTAAAGTATTTGGATACTTAAGAAATAGTCAATCATAAAAGGGGATGATTTACATCAACTCTCCATTATATTTTGCATCTCTTTTTACATATTTTTAGCTCTCTTAAGTACCTGATATGATTCTAAAGCAAAGAGAATCAAACCAATGATTTTTGTGTGACGGCTATTGAAATGAAATATATTATCCCTCTCAGTAGACATAATTGCATGTAGATGAATAATAATATATTCATCACATTCAACACTAAGAATTTTATATTCAATAGTCAGGACTACCTTATGGGATAAAAACACAAACTTGCTAAGCAAAAAAACTCAATAGGCAAAAAATCAAAATTTGCATGAAAGTAAACCACTATGTTGACTCTCATTGAATGAATAAAATATTTACATACTAGCTTTTAAATAAATCTCATATTAGAATTGGATTTGCATATGTAATTAAATTTAAATAAATTAAAATATACCTAAATCACCTAAAGCTAACTAACCCATGCAATTTTTAGAAAAAAAAACTATTTTTAGTAGCTTTCATCTTCTAGTGATTTCTCAATCACTATTTTTATAAGTTTTACATGCAAGTTTGGATGGGACTAAAAATCTCCACATTTCTTATAAACACTAAAATTAACCTAATGGATGAATTTAAACTTAAGTTCATGTCCAAGTATAAAAATACACTATAGAAAAATCTTCTAAAAGTACTAAAATGTATTTTTGGACCCTTGGATGGTCACATATGTTCTCTAATTTTTTTTGAGAGCTTCCTAACTTGATAGGATTGGTTATGGATGAATTAAAAAAAATTATGCGGTCATTTTGGTGAAAACGAGACCTCAAACTAGAAGTTTGGACTCGACATCATTATGTTGTTGTCAAGGGAGCACAAACCTGTCTAGCATTATTCATAGATCCTACCTATAGTTATAATCTGTCATATTCCCACCCTTTTATATTTCTCACTATCATGTATCATTAATAATAAACCAAAAATCATAAAATTTATGTATCTTGCATTTGGTTGTACTTACTATTTTTATGTCTCAATTTCATTAAATTATACTTTACATTTGTATTTATGCTTACAATTTCATTAAGAAATGGAAAAGTTATCATAGTTTTACTAAGTATTGCAAATAAAAAAATATTTATTTTTAATGTTTTTTTACACAAAAAACTATTTCAAACATTGACTATGACTTAGTTAAAATTAGCATGAGTTCTTTTTCATATTAATTTTTCTCCCCTAAAAAAAAATATAATTTTGGTAAAAATTGATTGCCTCCTCCATAAACAAATAAATTTTGTCATTGGTAAAATATTCTTATCAATTCTAGTTGGTTTCCACAAAAAGACAAATTTTGTTCTTGGTCAAGGATTCTTGTTAAACTTGGTGAAAACCAAATTTGTCATCCATTCTTCCAAATTTGGCGGTAATTCTGATAGAATTGGTAGCATCACTTTGAAAAATTTGACCTCCTCTTCATTGTATTCCATGAATTTGGAGTTTACTTTCATACAAGGATATATTAGGCTCCTGATCTTTAATCCATAATAAAATTTTATTGAAATTGACTAGTTTTCTACACTTTACATGGTGGTGGAGATAGTTTATGCTCTTAGTGTATAGTTTTTATATAATTTATAATTGTAACATAGTGATTGTTAGATGATGCCAAAATCAACTGAACAATGAAGCTTTCATGGAGAACTTGTATGTATAACCTGTATAAAATCTTAACACCCTTAAGAGAAAGAAACTTGCCTCATAAAAGAGAAGTTGTAGAAAAAGTGTTTTTCATTAGCCTTAAAAGCAATAGAAAAACTAAATTTATAAGTGAATTTTAGAAATATTCCAACATTCTCATGTATGTGGGATTAAACTTTCACTAATGACCTAGAATAGCCAAAGCAAGCTAACATAGACCATGTAGATAAAACCTAGTGGGACAAAAGTTTACACCTACACCCCCCTTAATCATAGCTTAGGTCAGTAGAAGAATTGGGTCCCAAAAATGAAGCTTGATGAGGTACCAAGTAAAATGTAACTCCCATAAATTGGGTAAAAGGAGAAAACCCATAGGAATAAAAATTCTCCCCAAAAGAGAGCAATAGAGAAATAGTGCATGATTTTAGGACATCAAGTAGAATTGAGAATGCATACATAAGTAAGAGCAATATATCACATAAAGAGGAAAACTAAGAGGTCCCCATAGAAGATGTTGAAGCTATCTACAATAGAGCTCACAAAATGATGAACGTCGTTGATGAGATCGTCTACCTGAATACTAAAGAACTTCCATCTATATCAAACAATGTTGTTTCCCTTTGTCAAAGGAGTAACATGAATGGTGTAATGTAAGTCTAACCATTTCATATTGGAAAAAGGAGGCAAAAATACAAAACACTTTGATTAGGATCTAAAATAGAAGTGTGGCATAGGTCATGCAAAATCGTGTAAAGGAACTGAATGTAATTCCACTAGAGTGAACTTGTCAAAAGAAGGTGAAATGAATATTAGATCACACTAAATTAATTAATGGGTCCACCAAGCGTTTGATATAAATCCAATCAAGGAAATGTACTCCTCATTCATAGTAAGAGGGATAACTGCTCTATGTAATGATGGTCAATAGAAGTAGAGGCTAAAATGGATGGTAGAATGACATGTATATGTGGAATAGATTGCCCAATGTCTGATGAGTCTTGGATCGGTATACCTATACCTTGTAATGTTATAAGTAGATAAAAGGTAGGTTAATCAAGAAACAACTCCTTGATATTTGGAAGGTGATAAGGAGATGGTCAATGTGTGTCCCCATAACTACTATAGTTATCTGTATTAGAATAATATTCATCAAAATTAGAAGTGTCAACAAGATCATATGTGTCATCAAGTATAGGTGAGTCTGATGAAGAAGAATGGCATGGAACATTCACTGAAGGAATGTCCATGTGAAGTGGAGAGCAGGGATCAATAACCCTCAAAGATGAAGAATAAACTTTAGATGAATCACATAGATCTATAGACTAAATATCCATAGGAAGAGAAGAGTTGTTGATGCTCTCATAAGGTGTAATCACATTAGAAATAGTAGAGACCTATGAATTACCGGTTTGTGATGGTTCTACAAGAACAACATCATGCATAAGAATGAAAATAGAGTTTATAATGGGAAAGCATAGGTTAGGCAAAATATCCTCTTGTAGTGGTGGCTCCATAGAAATAAGAACATAGTCCACCATGTATGTGTCATCATAAGAAGTAGGATTAGGAGGATAGAGTATATTAATCTCTAAAGAGATGATAGGAAGTAGAGGAGTAGGAATGATATAAATATCAGTAGGATATCTGAAAAGAGACTAAAGAATATTTCAAATAGTGGAGGGACACGTTGTATGTTAGAAATGGAAACAAAGATCCACTAAAACATGTAATAACAAGGTACCAAAAACCTTGTCACAAGTATTATCCCACTTATTGAATTGAACATGATTAGTGGGAGCAGGAATCTATCCATATAATAATGGAGTATATTTCTTTCTTGTGAGCAAGTATTCCATATAAGCATGCCAAGAAGCATAGTTGGTCTTTCCAAGAAGAACCATTGGTGTAGAATCAAATTTACATATGATTAATGGCTAATATCCCAAGGGCTAATTTCCCATATGACCAAGGGCTAAGCACAATAATGCCCCTAGGTTTACATATCCAAGGCACCAAATTGTTGAACAATAAGAGTGAAAGAGAAATATTTGTAAATATGTTTATATAATAGGTGTAAATTTTGAAATAAATTAGAATTTTAAATATTTAAAATTATTAACAATTATGATTTATAAATGGAAAATATGGAAACTACTATTTTTTGAAAAAACTAAAAATAAATGCACCTAGCATGACTCTAAATTTTTTTTTTTTTTTTATGATGCTTAATAATGTGAATTAGTAGAAGATAAGACCATGAATGCACATGATCATAGGTAGAATTTGAAACTATTTTTGGACAAGTATTTCTCCCCTAGACAACATCATAGATTGGTTGTGTCTTTTGACTATAAATTTGGCCCAGTTGGCTATGACGGATGATTGATAATGAAAACAAATAAAAGTAGAATTGTAAAAATGTAGGATCAGATGAAACATATGAGAATATTCCTAGATAGGACTATGCTCTTTGGAGAATAACACATTTTGGTCTTGTCTTTAAACTATACATAGACTTTTATGCATTGACTATGATGGAAATATGCGTGTTACACCACCTTCACCTATGTTGACTAGGAAAATTGATACATTTTCATATCTAAAATGATGCATGAAGATACTTGAAATTCAAAAATATAGTTTCTTATATACAAACCAAATTGATATAAAATTGGGGTGTGTTGGACCAAATGAATTGAGTTCAACTTGCCTTGGTTAGTCCTTCAGTCCTTATTGAATGCCCCAATGCTACATTACAATTCTAATACTCAAAAGAGGGATAAAAATTGAATGTTATTCTCCCACTAATGTGTATCTATGAAATTGTGAATACAAGTTTAGATACTCCTCCTATTTTAGCCATGTCAAAAGCATGCAAATGTGAATTCAAACTTTGAAATTTTTTATTTAGTTTTTAAATATATATGTAGAACATGAAAATCCTTGTGTATCTTTTGAGAGTGTGGAGTGTCATCTAAAATGCATTAGAGTAGTTTTGTATTTATAGAGGTTATGACTTCAAAATTTGGAGTCTTAGTGGCATGTAAAAATAGACCCAATGTATAAAAAAGAAGATTTAAATAAAACATGACATAAAATAAACTCCCCAAATTATGCATGGTTAAATTTTATTCCAACAGATAAGTCCTCGAGCCTAGAATTTTCCAAAAATAATGAAGTTGTCTTGAAATAAAAAAAATATCATAATTAGGTATCCCCATGACAGGTTGTAAATATGAACAACAAATGGATGAACATGTGAACTAAAATAAAGAAGATCCAAATAAATGCACTGATAGATACTTTATTTGTTGTCAATAATCTATATGTATAATGTTGAAATAAATAACATTAAAGATGGGCCTGTAACAAATTTTATTGTCTACATTTTCTCCCATTTATTGTAGTATTGAAATTTAAACTATAAATGAGATAATAAAACTTGAGTTTGTACAACACACTTTGTCTTGTGACTTCAAGTTTTTTATTGTAAAATATACTCAATAACAAAACATGTAATACCTCATGTAGTAGTCGAATATGAATTTTAAAATTCGTAATTATAGATTTAAAGTTAAAAAGTGATGTGTGTGTGGTATTATTTGGCTTATGGAGAATGCTTGTGTTGTGCACAATGGATAAATGATTCTTTTAGTTCTACTCATTTCTTATCCATAGAAATGAGTAATATATTGAGTGGTAATTGGAGAGTAATATGTCATTTGGTGTCACTAAACCCATTATCATTTTAACTTGATTAATTAATCTAGTTTGTATTTCTTATCATTGGATAAAACATGGCCCCTTTTAGAAGAGCTTGGAGAGAATAGTTCCTTATGTTGAATCTTTGACAAATTGAGAGTGATCAAGTCTCAATTTTTTGAATAACTAATCAATCCTATGACTTGGAAATATATATATATTCCAATTCTCATAAATGAGGATAAGTACCTGATGTACTAATACCCCAAAAATAAGAACCATAATGATTTTATTAGAGGTGATGTAAAGGTCATTAAATGTCACTAGAATCAAATAGACATCACCCATAATAGAAGATGGAAAAATGCAATGGATTCACTAGAAGTAATGTGAAGACAATTGAGTGTCACTAGACTCAAACTTACATGAACTTAAATAGATCAAATCACGCCACCTTAAATGGATATAGATTTTATTTGCATGATTAAAAAAGAATGAAAAATATTCATGCCCCCATCATGATCTCAGTTCCCATAGATTTGAATTGAAATAGAAACTACTTACTTTGAAACTATATCTTTTTACCTTGAAAATATGTTGGAAAAGTATCATTCCTTTTTTTATTTTTACCTTTGAAAATATGCATTTGAGCACGATCAAGTATCATGTCCCCTAAATCTTTTCCATTGTAATTGTTTGTGAAACATGGATCTTTTTTCATGTAAATATTTCTTCATATGACCCATGCATATACATTCTATTGTATATGGTTATATACTTACATCTTTGAAAAGTGAGTGCATATGCATGCCATATTCCTCCACACTCTTTCATTTTGTTTGCCAATTAAATTTTTGAATTACTTTGTATCTTTAAAAACCTGTATTCTATACAAAATCTAATTTTTTAGTTACTTTGAATCTTTCAAAACCTGTATTTTGAATCTTTAAAACCTGTACTTTGTAATAGAATCTGAATTTTTTATTAATTTGAATATCTAAAAACTTGTATTTTTAATCTTTGATATGATTGATTACACTTTTATGGCATGTGACCCTAACATTTTATATTAATATGTATATTATTGGTGAAAATTTGTCACAAATATATAGTATTTGACTAGTTTAAATCATTATGAACCATGTATAATGTGCCCAAATAATTATTTGTGTTGGCTTATTTTTTATAATAAATCATTTGTATGCCCTCATTTTGATGTGAAGGATGAGAATGTTGAATGCATTGTGTCAAAATAATAATAATGTTTTCTTATAACTTATATTTATTTATAATTTGTTAGATTTGATATCATTTGAATTTTGATTGTTTTAATATATAAGTAAATTTAACCATTTTAAGAGAAAGACCATTAAAATTTGAATAATATTCTTGGATTTTTTTTTAATATTTATGAAGGAAAAAATTATAGAAAGCATATTGAGATAGCAAATTATATGTGGAAATATCCGTGTATAAGAAAATAAGTGCTAATTTTGACATTTTTGAAATGGTTTGTAGGCATGATGGAAATACTACATGGACAAGATCCCAGTGTGTGTATTATAATGCAAATCATAGGGGGTGATTTTGATATCTATCTATCATTATATCATGTTCATAAGTTTGAGAGGAATTAGTTGCAAAGTTTTATTTTTGAAAAGAATAGTCAACCTATAAAAATAGATTGGTTGAAAAAAGAATTTTAATTCATTTACAAAGTAATATTTTTTTATTTTTGAACTCTTAGTGAGTCAAAATGTTATAGAAGATAGATATTTGGTTAATGATATTTGAGTAGGTGGAGGTTTCCTTACATTATGATGCTGATCTACCTCAAGCATGCCAAAAAACCTTTTTTTAACCTTTTTAATTTTTTAATATTTATGATTTTTATGTATTTTCATGGTATTTTAAAATTTTAATGGTTTCATATAGTTCACGTATACCTATATATATCCTGTGTAGACCTATCAAATATGGTCATAGACTTATCCATAAACCTATCTTCTTGACCATAGATCAGTTTGTGGACCTGTCCTATTCAAAGGACTTGTCCATAGTAATATTCTGACATAAGAATTTTGAATTAATATATTTTGGTCATTATTGCATTAGTTTAATGACTTGGATTTTTTTTTTTTTTATCATAATATGATAGGCAAGCATGATAGTTTAAACATGATTACATGATGGAGACCATGCATGGGTTAACTTTAAGTGACATAGAGAGGGAAATATTCAATGTAATTAGGCTTAGTCATGTTGGGTGGTTTGATGTGATGCCCTAAAACATGCATATAATATCATTGGCTGATTAGTGAGATTCATACATTTACACTTTTTAGCTTCCCATGGAGGATATGACCATGAATCTTCAAAACATTTAGAGGAACCTAGGACTTCTAGGTGTTGGCATCCATGTGACCATGCATGGTGGCAGTGGTCCAACTTAGATAGCACTAGAATGCTAATATAAGATAGGTCATGCTAGGGGTACTTGATATGGTGCCATTGATATGACTATTTTATTGTCAAATATTCAATGTGTTAAATTTGGTTTTTATTATTGACATATTTTATTATTTTGGATGATGGTGGTGTATTCATTTACTATAGGATGTACCAGTTTGTGTAGGATATATAAAATCATGTCACTATATACTCTTAGGGTCATACTATTTTAACTTATGCATAGATTTACATTGTTTCACTCAATATGGATTTGGTGGAGGATTGGGTTCAACCACATTATTTCATTTTTGGGCCTATGAGGATATTTTTTTGATTCAATCGATAGGTATGCCTCATAGTGGATGGGTACATCCATATATTTATGCATATAGATGGATCAGTATTGTTGATGTGTTAAGGATTAGTATGATGGAGCATATATATATTATTGATTAAATGACATAAAAATCAGCTATGGGGAGACCCTACAAGGATTTTAGAGGGTGGATATAAGATGGATTACAAAAATTATGAATTCAAGTTAGTTATTTGTGTATGCAGTGGGAAATGTAGTAGATCTATAAATCAATCCTAGCTTAGAGAAGATAAATCCTACTTACACTCCCAATTATGGACACATTAAATATTTGGGTTCATAACCAAGATTTATTTGTTAGACCTAGCTAAGGGATATTGATCCGGGAAGCAATTTAGGTGACAATTCGGGTGACAGTTCCACCCCAATTGATGATGGAACTTCTAGGAGCCATAACTTTTGCACCGTAACTCCAATTGACTCACCATTTAAACCATTGGAAAGATAAGAATGAGGAGAACACCATGATATGGCATTGATATTTTCTCAATGAATTTTGACCCCCTAAAACCCAATGGAACTGCCCCAAATTTCAATTTTAGTAGTGTAGTCTAAAAATAGTAAATTTCTAAAAATAGTAAATTCTTGAGTTCTATATTATTTTAAAGTGTGGAAGTTGAACCACTTAATCTCCCTCAAGATTGGTGACCTTCCACATCCTCCCCGTGCTTTCTAAATAGGTATAAATGAAGATGTAACCTAAAATGGAAAATTAGGCATCTCTTCCCAGAGATAAGCATATAGTTGTATTGCGATCTTGAGTAATAATACATCTCTTCTCAGAGAATTTATTGTTACTGTGTTATTTTTGTGTTCTTGAAATATTTATCAACCAAAACTTTTGAGTTTTGGATCAGATATCTTACCACAATAATATCACTAGAGAGGGTTCCAAAGCCTCTAGTCAAGCAAAATAATGTAATAACCCTAACTAGGTCCTATGTTTTCATATTCACTAAACTAATAACAAGTAAAACAAATTCTAATCTAGTGCTCACCAAATCTTGTGGCACAAAGTGGGGGTAATAAACATTAAAATTAAACATGCATAAAAGACATATACTCATGTCAATGTATACAAAATCCTAATGCATGGGAGAGAATTAAAAATTCATATCTATCTACTCTTACAAAAGAAAAACAAAGTTAGAAATACTTACCTTTATAGACAAACCCATTGAGCCATAATCTCTCCCTTGGCCAAAGTGCTTTGCAAGAGGTTATTTTGGTATGTAAGGATGAGAAGGATAAATTAAATCTAGGCTACACAACCTATCAATGTATTTGAAAGACTTCTCCACAAGACAAGATCCATATTTCTAAATAAAGTATGAAACCCTAAGCTTGTTTCTCAAGTAGAAAGGTGGATAAATAGATGCACAATATATTACTATTTTTCTTCTCTTATTTTAGAAATGACAAAATAGATATGTTTATATAGGTGGATCTAACCCTAATCCTTTCTAAAAGTTTAGGTTGACAAGGTTGACCCACTCGACCTAGTATCGTTATTGACAAAAATAAATTAGGTCATAGTCTAGGTTGGCTAGGGGTTGACCTAGACATTAATAAGTTTTATCAACTAGAGTACAAGGTCGATGGGGATGACAGTGTAACGTAAACTATCAAAAAGGGTTTTAGGTTAGAGAAGGGATAATGAAGGTGGTAAATGACTAAAGGATGGTAAAAAATAGGAGGCAAAGCTCATGGGAATGCTTTTAGGAGATGGGTGTGTAGATGGCAAGTGATAATCAGGGACAACAATCCTACAAAGCACCAATGGTATTCTCACCTTTTTTTTGATGTACCTCTTAAGGTGTGAACTTAGAGAGATTGAGACTCAAAGGGTTTCTATAAGATAAAAAGCATTAATAATTGATATAGTCTTAAAATATTATCTATATACATATACCCCACTCAAAACTCATCATGTGTCATGTAGGTACAACATGAGTTGATGCTTCAGGAAAAGAACATATGCAATGCATAATGTTAAAGTTTAATAAAGTGCAATAAATAAAATAAATGAAAGGATATAATTAAAAAAAACATAACTTTACTTACCTTAGTGATGTAGATAAAGAAGGAAATGCATTAAATGTGAAGGTGTCTAATGTGGGGAATATTAGGAAAACCTAAAGATATTAGTAGGAAAAAATGTAAAATAAATTTTTTTGCAACATGGACATATAATAGTTTAAAATATTCTTTACGATGTTAAGATTTTAGAATATTTTATGGTTCTAAAAAAGAGCTAGTAGAGACAAAGATATGATCAAACTAATAAACATGATGGTAAATATTTGAAGGGTAAATAAATGTGAATATTAAAATATAAATAGGGTGAAAAATAATTAGGTCTAGAAGGTATCATGGAGATGAGGTGCATCTCACTAAGTGTTGATCTCATTGTCATGTTCCTCATAGTATGGGAATGGTTGACCAACACATTTTGATGGGTGGTGGATGGGGATACCATAGAGGTAGATATCACACTAGAGGATGTCCATGCATTTCTTGGACTTTCAATAGGAGAGACATCAGTGATCATAAGGGCATCAAATGATTTGAAAGAGAGATAAACACTAACCATATGGGTGGCATGCTTAGATAATAAATACCTAGGGTTGAGGGTTAGTTTATTTGATGTGTATCTTGTATAGATTATAATTATCTAGAAGGTCATGATCAGACTTGTGAAAACATGAGTGTTATGTCACAAGCTAGACAAAAAGGTACCACTATATGTGATAGCCTTATGCTAGTCCATTTTAGATCAGGGGGTGTTATATGATTTTAGATATGTCATCTGGTTCTAACTCATGCATGATATGTATGGTATGTTATCCAAAAGGTAGAAGACCATATGACCAGTGGTTTTTCTTAGTGTGTGGATATATGAGAAGTTCCCTATATATCAACCAACTAGGTTACCTCAGGTGACTAGACAAAGATAGAACTAGGTAGCATAGGTCATACCCCATGTTTCATCACTTTAGATGATAACACGAGGGGAGATCATGTGGCTTCCATACACACATATTGTTATGATTTAGCCCAATTGGGCAACTGTAGCACCAAGGATGGCTTGAGTGCAGATCATAGGCTATTATAATTGGTGGGTAAAGCCATAATCAATGGCATGATTACCAAGATAGTTTGGAATCCTGCACCTAATGATTGTATGACTTGTTCCAAAGTCTTAACTTAGTTTAAGATTTTGGTAAGTTAATTTAAATAAATGTAAATAGGGCATGCTTATTTTTATAAAGACACCCCCATAAATAAATTAAGTTAGATTTATTTATTTTTCTATTTGAGTTAATAATAAAACTACTTTACGTGTTGCATTCCCATAAATAGTTGGTCGTAGAAGTTAGTTGGTTTTTACCAATTATGAGGTGAAAACTATTTATTCATGTTTGGCTTTGTAAAAAGGGTTAACATCATATTTCCAACCTTTTTATGTACTTGTTTTTTATTAATTAATAAAATACTTGTGGACCCACACTTAGTGGGAACAAGATTTAATGTGAGTGGTTTATGTGTTATTAGTGGTATTAGAGATTGGTAATTGGAAGCATGGTGAATTTGGGTGAAAGCAAAGGTTAAAGATTTAATCACATGGAAACAAAAGAGCCTCATGTGAATTCAAATTTAGAAAAACACACAAATTGTGTAAGGTATGCCCTTTGTAACTTTGGTCTAAGGTTAATATTTTTAAAATTTATCAAAATATTGAATTTTTCAAATATTTTACTTTGGTTTTATAAAGCTTGAGTAAATCTGCATGGTAGTAAGCCTATGTTGTATGGCCATATCCTTGGAACAACAATAAGAACTTAGATCCTTCATTTTTTTCAACATTATAGAATGGTTCTCAGGCTATAGTTTGATGAAATGTGATCTATAAACCCTTTTTCTACCTAATCATCCATTTGTACAACTTTTTCAATCCTAGAAACATTTATGATCATATAGTATGGCCTCCTTTTTTTTAAATTAATCTAGTCAAATTTTTGTGTTTAAGTTTCTAAAAGATCAACTCTGTTATCCAAATGCCCCTGAGATGTTATTCCAAATGATTTTTTGAGTTGTATGACCCATATCTACATTGGTAGGACCTCCTCGGTGCCCTAACTCATCAAAAATCAGATTTACTTCATTAAAATTCTCTCTGACAGTCTCAAACAGAGGCAAATCCAAATTGGTATGACATTTTACAGAAGTATACAGCCAAGAGAAATGAAAGAGTGGTTTTAGATTTTTGTAGAGTAGACATGGCATTGAAAGTCTAATAAATAATAAATTTTTCATTTTTTAAATTTTATAATTAAATTTTTCAAAAATTTAGAGTTTAAGTGGGTCCCACTCAAGGTAAGCAAAGTGTTGTTATTTACTTGGAAATTTTTTCATGAACACATCAAATTTTATAATTCCCAACTAATTTTTTATTATTTTAATAAAGCAAAAAATCAATTTTATATGTAAATTTATCTCTTTATGGCTTGTAAATACTCTTTGAGCACTTGGAAGAGCTAATTTTATGTAAAGCTTTGAAAGAAGGAGGTCAAGGGTTCCAATCTCTTTTTTGGAAGAATTTTCTATTTGGTATATGCTTTTTGAAGGAAATATTCTTTTTTTAAATTTTTTTTTGTATGTTTTTCAAGTTTTAAAAAGCATACATGTTGTAAAATCATGAATAATAGTTGGATAAATGTAATAGAAGTTGGTTTCTTTTGCTTGTGGTGAAATAAGGTTGTATTTTGGTGAAATAATGGTGTATTTTTTGTGAAATAATGGTGTAATATTTTGATTTTTTCATGAGGATAAGTTCAAAACCCATCAAATATATATTTTTTATCTATGTGGAGGTTGACTCAAAAACCCTGAAGAAGCATTGTCTTGTGCAAAGTGTTATCAGTGAGTGTTTTATTTATTTCATTTGTCACACTTATTTTACATTATGTCGCACTTACTTTTATTTTTTGCACTTATTTTCATCTTAATATGCCAAAGATTTAGAATTTGCTTTCAAATGGTGATAGATTAATGATTTCCAAGTATTTTTATTGAAAATGTTTGATGGAAGATTCATTATTTTTTAATGAGCTATGGGATGTTGTAAGGAATTAAAATCTTACATTACCTACAAAATAGGGCAAACTTGATGTTTTTAGTATGTGTGATTCTAAGGACCTAGAATTAATCAATTGTTATTCTACTCGAGATACTTACATACATATTGAAAACTCTCCTCATAGTTACACTGCATGGAAAACCTTATCTAATTTGTATGATAAGAAACTGAAACATAAGAAGATAGATATCCACATGTAGTTGTTTACTTTGTCATTAGAGAAAGATGGGGATATGGGAGAGCACATGTATAAGTTGAATAATATTTCTACTGAGTACACTAAGACTAGGTTTGGAAAACTAGGTGATGATCTCATAGTTACTATTGCATTGAAAGGACTACCTATGTCCTATAGGAACTTTGTAGAAATGTTGTATGTCTTTGACAAGATCATAGGCATCATTTTTGTTAAATTGGTTGAGTTTCTTATTCAACATGATCTCTCTCTACCTAAGAAATCTAATAAAACTAAGGAATCCCATGTTTCAGAGTCCAAGCCTAGTTCATCTTCTTTTGGTCAACAAAAATATAAAAGAAACAATTATAGAGGGGGCCAAGGTTATAGAGGAGGTAGATTTCAAAACCAAGGTAGAGGATATCATCATAATAATTATTCAAATCAATAACCTATCCATTCTCATTCAAATGAGATGAGTGATAGAGAATGTGGTCACAACTCTTATAGAGGTAGAGGCCAAGGTAGACCAGACATTTAGTTTCATAGATGTGGGAAATTTGGTCACATTTCCTCTCAATGTAAGATTCCTTTTGACAAAATGCAGAGGCCACAAAAATTGACTAAGTCTAACTTTGCTTAATATGTTGACCATGACTATGATGAGTCTAGCAATGTTGCTTATGAATCTGCATTCACTACTTTAGAGAACATTGCTTATATGGAATATGAGGCTAAAGATGAGCTAAAATATGTATGGGTTTTAGATACACACATGAGATTTAGGCAAGACTTATTTTGGACTTTCAAATAATATTCTCTCTCTGGTATCCTTGGTAGAAAATTCTATACATACTTCATAAGGTCTTGGGTCAATTTAGATTCTCATTCCTAATGGATCTATCAAATACTTGGAAACTTTTTGGTATGTTCCCACATTGCAAAAACATATTCTTTCCTTGGTAACTATTTGAAATAAAGGTTACAATTTTTTCTTGAAAATGGGCTCATTTATATCAATTCAGTGAAAGATTGATATAAAACTATGTATATAGGATATGAGGATGGAAACTCTATTAGATTGCATTGTAAAGTGCTTCCTCCCATAGTGAAACTTGTAGTAGTTATTGATATAGGTATAAGTATTATGTCTACATAGTAGTTATGGCATCTCCAATATGAACATTTGAATGTTGATTCTTTAGTGGACTTGCAGAGATATGGTATGGTGATTAGGTTGCCCACTTTTCACAAAGATAATATTCTTTGTGAATCATGTGTTTTGAGAAAACAAAATCGGTAAAGTTTTCCTAAAAAATCTTCATGATAAGCTAAAAGATGTTTGTAGTTAGTTCATAATGATGTATGTGACATGATGAAGTCATCCATTGGAGGGTGTAGGTATTTTGTGTTATTTATATATGATTTTTCTAGGATGACTTGGGTGTTTTTCATGAAAAATAAATCAAAAGTTTTTTATAATTTTGTTTATTGCTTACACTTTATTGAAAAATAAACAATTTTACACTTAGCCACTCTTCATTCAAATAATGGTGGTGTGTATACTTCAAATGAGTTTTCATATTATTATTAGGAGCATGACTTTCATCGATAATATAGTAATGCTTATACTCCACAACAAAATATAATATCTAAATGGATGAATAGGAATTTAGAGGGCACAACATGAGCTATGTTGCACTATAAATATATTGATGATAGGTTTTGGACCAAAGTCATTGGTGTTATAGTGTATTTGAGAAATAGGTCCCTTACAACTATACTTTTGGTACAAACTCTATTTTAGGCTTGGTATGGGTTTAAACCAAAATTTAAACACTTGAAAGTTTTTGGATGCATTTGTTTCACTTAGTTCCCACTAAACATAGAACTAAGTTAGAACCATGAAGTTAAAAATGCATCTTTCTTATATACTCATAAAATAAAATGGGTATCATTTGCTTGCATAGGATTAGGTAAATTCATAGTAAGTAGGGATGTGATATTTGATGAATTTGGTACTATGAACACTATAGAGATTGATTCTCAATTTCATAGGTTAGAAAGGAAGATTGTAAAACATGATAAAGTATTGAATAATGAGGCCCACTCTCATAGGTTATGGTATGGGACTAGTTTCCCTTCTATTTCCTATACTATTTCACAAGTTAATGACTTAGACAATGTTGAAAATTCTCTAAGACTTCCTTCAAATGGTGTACATGATGAGAATTCTAGTGTTCCTAATCTGAACAATTTAGATAAGTATCCAAAATGGGCTCAAAGTACCTTTTCTAACTTGAAAGTAGATAAAGTTAGTCTAATAGGTCCCAAGAGTTCTTATAAATAAGTGAACTCTGTAATGGTTGTTACTACTTCTTCCACTGAGCCATCCAATTTTAAGGAGGCTTCTACTAAACATGTTTGGCAATAAGTAATACAAAGTGAATATGATGCAATACTTAATAATAATAATTGGGTTTTGTTTGATCCTCCTCCACATGTTCAACCCATAGGATGTAAATGGGCTTATAGGACTAAGTATAAATCAGATGTATCCATTGATCAACATAAGGTAAGACTTGTTGTGAAAGGTTATACACAACAAGAGGGTATTGATTATGAGGAAATGTTTGCACCAACTGCCAAATGCCACACTATTCATATGGTCCTTGCCTTAGCATCATAGAATAGTTGTAAATTAAATAATATGGATGTTAAAAGTGCCTTTTTGAATGGTGACTTATAAGAATAAGTATATATGAAACAACCCCAAGGTTTTGATAAAGTGGGTGTAGAGCACAAAGTGTGTAAATTGATCAAATCTCTCTATGGGCTCAAACAAGCACACAAGACTTGGTATGATAAAATGGATTCATACTTGAAGATAATTGGCTTTCAACATAATGAATCTAATGATACTCTCTATTTTTGAGTACAGGGTAAGAAATTGGTTATTCTTGTTCTCTATGTTAATGACTTATTTATCACAAGCAATGATGAAACCCATAATAAGTATGTGAAGAAGGAATTAAAAGATGTGTTTGAGATGACAGATCTTGGACTTATTCACTACTACCTTGGCATAGAAGTAACTCAGAAAGAGCAAAGTATTTTTGTTTCATAAACTAAGTATATTTCTAAGTTATTAAATAGGTTTGGCATAACTTATTATAAACCTACCCTCACTCTTATGGAAATTAATTTGAAATTATCTAAGGATGATAGTAGTTCCCTTTTTGATGGCACCAAATATAGACAATTAGTGGGAGGTTTGATATATTTGATGACTACCAGGCCTGATATATCTAGGTTTATGCATGAGCCTAGAGAAATTCATTGGCATGCAGCAAAAAAGAATACTTTACTTTTAGGAAATGAAAACATATGTCCTTAAGTACCATCGCAACAAGAAATCTAGACTTATTAGGTATTATGATGCAAATTTTGTTGAATGTGTGGATGACAAAGTATACACAATAGGATACACTATGTATATGGATTCAATTACCATTGCTTGGTGTTGTAAGAAGTATGATATAGTGGAAAATTCATCAATAAAATCAGAGGACATTGCAGCATGGGATACTTCCATAGAAATTGTTTACATACAATGCATTCTTGAATATCTTCATATTTCTCAAATTGATCCTCCATAGTTATACATTGATAATCAAAGTGCAATCAAGATGTCTAAGAATCCAGTATTTCATGCCAAAGCAAAAAATATGAATGTCAAATATCATTATCTATGAATGCTAGTGGAAAATAAAGCACTTGATCCAATATATTGCCCAACTATAGAATAGACAACCGACATTTTCACAAAAACCCTTGATAGAATCAAATTCAAAAAAATTAGAAAAATTATTGGCATGTGTCTAAAGAACTGACTTTGGATCATAAGGGGTTTGTTAGGACTTGTTTCAAAGTATTAACTTAGTTTAGGATTTTGGTAAGTTAATTTAAATAAATGTAAATGGGGCATGTTTTTTTTATAAAGATACCCTTGTAAATAAATTAAGTTAAATTTATTAAGTTAATTTTATATTTGAGTTAATAAGAAAACTAACTTATGGGTTGCATTCTTGTAAATAGTTAGTTGTAGAAGTTAGTTGGTTTTTACCAATTATGAGGTGAAAACTATTTATTCACGTCTGGCTTTGTAAAAAGGGTTAATGGCGTATTGACAACCTTTTTATGTCCTTTTTATTTAAATTAATAAAATACTTGTGGACCTGTACTCAGTGGGCATAAGATTCAACCTAAGTAGTTTATGTGATATCAGTGATTCCTTTAGTAGTGCCTATGTTTTGGTCATAACATGATAGAGAGCCAAGGGGGAGAGGAGGAGAAGGAGTGCCTGTCTAGAGACTGGTGATTAGGCTATAGTGTATGAGACCATGGACTAGGTTATCATGATAGTAGGCAACTAGAGGAGGAGAGGAAATGGATGTTGATGTATGGGTTTAATAGGTACCATATCAGGTGCCACAGTAGGAGGAATAGAGACCACCTCAAACACACCATAGATGAAGACACTATCAATGAGATTAAGCATAGATGAGGGTGGTCACATAAGATGATCCAACAATTAGCCCAAGATAGAGTTGGTCGATAGAAGCACCTCTAAGGAGAGGCTCACATCATACATGAGTGGTGACTCTTGGATTTTCCTTGATAGGGAGGTAGGTGATGGACAAGGTGATCAGAGGATAGGAAGATGAAGAAACTATACTTGGTGGATGAGGAGATGGGGAGATAGTGGTTGGTGACACCAAGACTGGTAAGAAATGTTGTAATTTTGATTTTTGGGATAGAATACTAGTTTTATGTGATTGTAGGTAGATAAATAGATTTTGAAATGTATATGTGATATAATTTTTATCTAGTTTTAGTTTTGTAGATATTTTAATAAAGGAGGTCAGATGGGGATCCCTAGTCATGGAAGTGCACCATGAAATATTGGATGGGGTGTTGGTACCATACAACCCCACCATGTTGGATGATCATTTGGTACCATCTTCCTCAACTTAATTAGGCTAGTTTAGATTGGTGTGGGAGGTTGTGAGGTAGTTATAGATATGTGGGTATGGATTATAACCAACTACAGGGGTGGGAGTAGGAGAGGCATAGGTCTGATAAGACCTAGATTAGGAGAGAGTTGCACACATGGCTACCATAATCCAACTTTGATAAGTACAGGACTAGGTAGCCAATCTATAAGGATAGGTAGCAAGATTGAGATCCTAGACTGCCTCATTACAACACACCATGTAGAGGGGATAGTCTGAGGTATCCATGGGTAGTGTGGCTAAGCCATGGGATAGGCATTATGGAGCATAGTCATAGAGATTGAGATATGTATTTTTGTATTTTATACTGTTCTATTGTATAAAACATATGATATATAAAGATATGTTGTTTTGATATTTGTATTTGATTTCATGAGTTGTATTTGGTTGTGTGTGTGTGTGTGTGTGTGTGTGTGTGTGTGTGTGTGTGTGTGTGTGTGTGTGTGTGTATTAGCACATGTTATCTTTTATTGTATATGTTATGGGAAATATATGTGAAGTGTTTTCTTTTCTAGCATTATGTGGTACACATGCATGGTTAAAAATAAAAAGGAAAAAAGGATTTGGAAAACTATAATTAATAAAAAACAAATGAACTACACACTATATCATGATGGGAAATGTGTAATAACAAAATATAACTAAGTATAATAAACCAAAAATGGTAAAAAGAGTAACAAAATGTTTTTAGACCGTAAAAAATATTGGCACCAAACTAAAACAAGTAAAATCACACTATATCACATTGGGAACTATGAAAAAATGTAATAAAATGGAAAGCAAATGAAAGATAAATGGTATAAAAATAAAACAACTAAAATTCAATCAATCATACTAAATCACATTGGGATGTATAAAAGAAAAACAAAATTGGCAAAATAAGCTTAAATTGATCACACTAATTCAAGCTAAAAAGTATGGAAAAATTAATAAAATGGTTGTATTCTTACATACAATCAAAAAATAAGAAGATAAAAGTGAAATATCAATTAAGTAAGCATAAAACATATTAATCATTATGGGAAGCATGTCAATGATGTGTAACTCATGATAAATCATGACTTATCTCAAATTTGACACATGTAATTTCATTGTGACTTGGGTATTGGAAATTTTTTTGAGTAAGGGCAAGTCTTATCCATGGTCTTACACTTTAAATCACAAAGGGAACACTAATGAGGTGGAAAATAATAGGAAATATGTTTAAAGGGTATGTTTGGAATGGAAATGTGAAAATTTGGTAATTTGTGAGGAAGGCATGGTCCTTTCCAAGGTCTTACACTGCAACTCATAAATGAGATCCTTAGGGGGAGTGATCAATGACCAAAATAATATTTTCCAAGTGAGAATATTAATATTGTAGGGAATGAAATAAATAATTTAAAAATCACAACATATGCATCTTATGAGAAGACCTTAGGAAACATGAAGCACAGTAAGGACATAGAAAGACACTAAGTGATTAGTGACCATCAATATACAGAGGATACCTATTCACTATAAGCACAAATCTATGTAGGAAAAAAGGTGAAATACTAAAATCAACTCATGTTAGTTTTTTTAAACAATAAAAGTAAAATGGACCTACCTTCCCACAACATGTTCCTCATTCTTCATGACCTATTATAGAGCCATCAGTTTACTATGGAGATTGGGTACTTGTGTGAGAAAGTAGGTAGCACTAAAAGTTTTTTTTAATCCTCATTTCTCTATCTACTAGTATACTACACCCCAATGGACATCAACTCTATCATAAGGCCAACTATGGAGTTTTAACTTTGATTATAAAAATGAGATGTGCTTAGAATCACATCTTTGAGTGTGAATTAAATTTTGAAAATTTTTAATGTTGCCTTTTGTTAAAATGATTTGGCTTTTGAATTTTTATCAATTTTAAGATTCTTCCTCCATATGGACTTGGAATGACTGATCTTGAGAGACAAATTGGCACACACAAATTACATTTAGGCTTTGGCTAAAGTAAGCTAAGTATCCAAAGACACGACTGACTAAAACACTTAGGCTTACTTAGGAACCAACATGTTATCTCAAGTTTCAACCATGTGTATGTTTAGTTTATGAAAATAAATAAGGGGAATAAAGGGAGATCCAAGATGTACTAGTAAAATGATATTATAATAAGATGACTTGTTTGCTAACTGATCACATGCTAAAGAAGTAATGACTAAGGGGAGCTAAGTTTGAATAACCAAGTCATAATAGTGATCATCTGTGTTATAGAGATAAGGTAGAAAACACTCATGAGAAAAGAAAATAGATGAATATATAGAGAGAAAGCATGTAATCATGAAAAAGAATCCATAAGAGAACAAAAGGAATAAAATGACACCATAGACAATATGTATTACAAAACATAAACAACCATGTAAGATAAATAATAATTTAACACAATGTTAAATGATATAAGATAGTTAAATGTGAATTTGGAGCATATGTCCAATCCAAAATGAAGAAGGAAATGAAATAACACCATGTTGTGTTCATATATTATGGTATATTTATCCACACACACTATCTATAGCATCAAATAAGTCTCTATGAAGCTATATTCTAACTATAGTGAGGGTCTCATCGATCTTCATAGAAAGTTGAGAAAACACATCATGTCAAATATCCTTGATATAAAGTGTAGGAATTCTTAAAGGATCATGATCATGAGAACTATCATGCATGGGATGCTTAGGAGAAGTAATAGGAGTGGACTCTATAGGAGATAAAGGGTTCACCAATGGAGAATGGGCTACAAGTGAAGGAGTTACTAGTGGCGAAGGGGCTATAGGTGGAGGACGATCCATGGGTGAGGGAATCACGGGTGAAGAAACTAGACATGGAGAAGGGGGATCCTTCTTACAATGGAGACCTAAGGGAGGAAGGGTGGTAGGCATATGAATGGTCATGAGGTGATCCTTGAGATGATACTAAAGGATGTGGCAATGATCAGTATGAAGGGTACTACATTGGTACCATAAACAATATACCTCACCATATTTGGGAATATATTTAGGTAATAATTTTGGGTATAGACTTATCTATGGTTTGAGGAAGAGTGGGATACAAGGTGCCTATATATTGTCTAAGTTTAAGACAATGCATGAAAGAATGATTATTTGTCCCATGAAATCAACATATATGCTTGTTAGTAGACTTTGAAGGTGTACTAATAGAGGGAGTGGAAATGGAAACTAGGGAAGGCTAGTGTAGTGAACAATATCTAGTCCAATGACTAACAAATTTATTAATATCAAAGTATGGTTGATCATCCCATTTAGTGGGCAAAGGAAAAAGCTATGGTAAAGGGATAAAACCATCACCAAGGGGAGGTAGGGCTGGTAGAGAGACTAGATGAGGCTCGATTGAAGGAAAAATAGTATGAGAAATATGGAGAGACTTAGCTAGAGAGGGAGTGGGAAATGATCAAACTAGGCTTAGTTGAGGGAGGAGTAGGATGCACTAAGCATTGAAGTAAAGTGGAAATCATCTTAAGGGCAAGCTGGCTATAGGGGTCCTCTTATCTAGCAAAGTGATAGGGACCAATCATAACACTATCCATAAGCATGCTCTTATAAGGTTATTCAAAAACTAGAGGTTGAACACCATCTCTACTCTATGAATAAGAGGAAAAATATAAAATTGGGAATTATATAAGATGTAATATGATAAGATATACCGAAATACTGAAGCAAATAAGAATGATAATGAATGATTTTAGTGTCTTGAGCTTAAATAATTTAAAATAGTTTATACTTTATTATTTGAAATAGAATTTGTAAGTATGCATAGTGTATCAATCAAAAATGCATAATGGGTCATCTAAGGTATAACCATCATCATAATTAGGTGTATGAAGATCAATTAAAAAGTAGTAACAACCTTTTCATTAGATGTGATGTGATGAATGGAGTGCCAAGTCTTAGTTAAGACTATGGGTATATCATCACTAGGTGGTTGATGGGAACGTGGCTTGAGAGAAGGTAGTAGCTAAGAAATGAGATGAGGAGAAAGATCAAAGGTTTTTATCTTGAGATTTATCTCATTAGGCTCATCATCATCTGAATTTAAGAGGTTAGGTGGTATATTCCTAATGAGTTTGGGGTGACCATGGTAACCTCGTGTAGAGTTGACAGGGAAGTTAAACTGTTGAGATTTTTGAAATGGAAAACTAAGAAAGGGCTTAAATGTTGGAATTTTGAAGACACCACTATCTTGGAATTGTTTGAAATTCTAAGGGTTAGTGTCACCTTAAATCCTGTAGATTGCATCATTATAAGGGAAATTGACACATTGGATGGTAGAAGATGCAACTTACCTCATTGGATGAGTCCATGGCATACCAAGCAAGATGTTATAAGATAGAGGAAAGTTGAAGATCATAACCTTCACTTGAAAAATGACAGGTGGAGTAGTGATAGAGAGCCACACATAACCTAAGGGAGGCATTTACCTTCGGTCATAGCCTTGACACATGTTGCATGTGGACTTAAGATTACATTCAGAATATCCAAGGGTTTTAATAAAATTGAGATAGGTGTTGATGCTTATAAATGTACTAAAGGTGCCCTTAGTGTTTAAATAACACTTCTCATTTTAGAATTTAGGAAATTTAGAGCATGAGTTGCAAGTTATGGCAATCTATTTGCTTGTGGTGAAATAGTAGTAGAGTAAGATAACTGTTCCACAATATTTATATAATTTGGTGGTTGGGAGCCACCTTGGCCCATTCTTTGTGAATCTTGGTTAATAATTAGTGATTTATGTTCTTATTTTAAGCTACAAACTAATATAAATGGATATTTATAATGTGGCTAAGACTAAAATGATCTTGGTGTAAAAAGGAGCAAAGAGAAGGGTAGGGCAGAAAAGAAATGAGTGATTGCCAATTTTAGTCTTGAACATTATGACAAAGTATAAATGTAAATTGAATGTGCATTTAAAATATATATAATGCAATATAGCCTGAGCTCAAATCTCACTATATATCAGGCAAACTTCAATGGAAAATGTTTAAGAATATCAAGTAAAAACAAGGTATAATTTAGGGATTTACCACTATAATCAAATAGTAATTACACATCTGAATATAGAGAAAAATGAAATGAAGTAGGACCTAAGATCTTTCAACTAATCTTGCATAGGCACAAATCAAAAACCTTGTGATTAAAGAATGTTATTTAGAATTCAAGACACTATTCAAATTCATGACCTTTATTAGCAATTGAGAGAAAAGCTATATTAGTAATTAACACATCAAAAATGGACAATCCTTATAGAATTACTTAATATTGTTAATTGCTTCAAGTAGACAAAATTTTCTCAAAACTCTCTCCCTTTTACAATGGTCACACATGCCTTTATAGGAAGACTAGGTAGCATACTGATCAATTACAAAATACAGGTACACAAAGATAGGGACAATTGTCCTTACAAGTTCTAAAATACAAGTGCTTTTCCAAATTTTTATACCTAGAGGTAAATATTCTAACAAAGTAGCATATGCATTTACAATGGGATCTTATACTTCAAAATGTTACAAAATTTTTACAACATAGAATATGCTCAATTTGATGGTGGGGTCTATGGCTGTTGTTATTTCAATATGCTCATGGCTCTCTCATGTTGTTCATCAATTAAGTCTAGGTCCACAGTAGGCTTCATGATCTATTCTTCCTCTTGATCCACCAAATCATCAAATTATTTGTCATTCATATTCATGACTTCTTTGGTACTCCTAGTTTCATTTATTCTTTCCCATGAATTGATTATCATGCCCAAGATTATGTTATTTTTGCCCCTAGATTTTCCTTAGCCTTTTCCTCTAATTTCTTGGGCTACCAAAGTAACCCTATGCTTTAATTCCTCACCACTAATGATCCCAAGGGTATTGGGTTATGTAGGCTCTATAAGCATGGTCCTTAGAAGTTTTTCAATTCTTGAAATTAGTTCTTTGTCTTCTTTTAGGACCTTTTCCATATCATTGTGCCATGCACTAAAACTCTGAACCTTTTCAATCACAATTCCCAGAATTGTGCTCAAATGCCCCAAACTGATGGTCTTGAAGTTTGGGATCTACTTCCTTCCCTGAATATTGAGGATTTGAGCTATTTTATCTTCAAAATATTGGGTGAATAAACTCTTGGATAGTTCACATTGCTCTCCCAATGCACCTTTCCATAATATCATTGATTTAAGTGCCTCAAACATGTCATAAAATGACTAGTCAAGCAGCTTGATTATTGTATCTGATGCTAGTAAAACTACCTATTTTTCCAAGTTTTCTTTCTCTCTTTCCAAGTTCTGGATCTTTCACTTCATACCTTAGACTCCAAGTTTAGCTTGTGCTATGTGGGCTTTAATTAGACTTTCTACATCTTCCTCATAAATTGTAGCCTCTCCAAGTTACTAGCCACCTACTGGAGCTAGTCCTACAAATGGTTCCACCTTCTAAAAGGTGAATTATTCTATCCCAACCACATCTATCTTAGTTTTTATTATTTCCAACCTAATTGTCTTAGGGTTGAAATGGACATTAGTGACTGGTTCCTTAAATTGGGGAGGTTCTAGGACCTCCGCACTTGAGCTAGTAAATGCTCCTAGAGCATCTATCTTCTTACCTTCTGGGCCTTTAATGACCACAATTCTTATTTATTCTTGATTCTTCATTATAGCCTTTATCTAAGGCTTCATATCATCTTGTATTTCCACATCAGTGACCAATGTTATGGCCCAATAATGAGAAATAGAGGGGATCTTTTGCAATTTTTCATAGATGAACCATTCAAGAATGACTACTCCATGGATTGAGAACTCATCACTAAATAGATTTACTTCACTAGTGGGATGAGTGAAAGTGAACCTTAGTCTCTTCTTTGGTCTGATAGGGACCAATGCTAGTTCTTCTTTTCTCTTTTCATGGGATGTTATTGGGACCAACTCTTTTCCTATCTTCTTTGGGGTCTTATTCCCTATCAGAGTCATAGGCCTCTATAATTTATTTGAGAGAAACTTTGAGTGTCTCTTTTGGTTCTAGGGTTATCATGTCTACATATTCAATTGGGGAAGGTGGTCTTTGGGGTAGTGCTGAAGATGGAGGCCCCTCCCCAGGTCTCTCTTCTAGCTTGACTTCTCCATCATTCTCCTTCCCTTTGCCCTATTCACCCTGAACTTGTTCAACCTACTGTTGGGGATGTGGTTAATCTTCTTGAAGTGTCTTATAGATTGTTGCAAATGGCCCATTTAGTAAATGGTATTACAAAGGGTGCATTTTCCATTCCTCCCTAGATGGCTTGTTGTCCTTGACCAACCTATGTTCAAGCTTAATGTTATGGCCTTGGATCCTGGCTAATACCTCTTCATGGTTCTTATCCCTAATATATATGGTGTCATAGATACCAAGTTGATGTGCATATTATAGATTTGAGATATTCTTCTCCCTTAGATGATCACTAACTACATTCTTTGGATCTCACATCTGGAGTTCATCCAGTTGGAAGCCAAATGAGTCTCTATGTGTGGACATAACCTCTACCTATTTATAGTCCTTTATTATGGTTTCCTAATATTTAAGGAGAAGTGGTGGAGTAATCCCTTCCTTTTATCTTTGAAAGTCCTATCAATGCCATGGATGAGTTGGGAAGCAATTTCTTGCTCTACAAGCTTATTTGGAACATATACTGGCAGTCTGTAAGGTTGAGTCATGATTCCTTCTATCCTGATGACTATGTAATCAGGATAATACCATATATCCCCTATCATTTCAACATATCTCTTGATGAGGGGGTAAAGCCTAGGCATGAGAACACCTATGATGGCCTCCACTATAGTAGGGTAAATGTAGTCACAAATAAATTGCATGTGATTCATGTACTTGAAGATGTGTAGCTTGAAATAGTATTGTGAGATGTTTGTCTTTCCCTCTGTGGACTAATTCTTAATCCCATGGAAGGTGGTTAAATCCAAAAGGGCATCAATTAGGTATGAAATCATAAATAATTAATGTTATGTCTTTATTTTAATGGCATTAAATTATCTGGTTAGGAAAATACTGATTAAGTCTCCAATTAGAGGGGTAAGCTTTTCCTCTACCATGAACTGTACATATGGGACCTAGATCTTATTCACGTAAGTATTTGAAGGGGCACTAAAGGCTTGGTTTAATAGGGTCATTATTAACCTAATACCTTCTCTAAATTGTATGATAGGGATTTTTCCATCAAGGCTTCTAAAGTTGTGAGGTCTTTGGTGTAGTCAGGGTCTTAGGATAGAGTCTAAGTCATGGTCACTGGTCCATTCTTTGATCTTAGAAATCTCCACATGGGGAAGAGGGAGCTTGTAGTACTTCTCAAAAGTAATAGGGGAAATGTAGGCTAGCCTGTTTGAGTTCCTTTCCCTAATGATCCATTCATTGTCTATTTTATAATAAAAAAATATGGTGGCAAAGACGTCAATACAATGTAATACCTCTAATTTTGTAGTGACATGATGAAGGCCCACCATTTAGATAGCAACCAGATCATAGTGTCACCTACTCATGGTATCATTCCTCTATTCCCATTGTGAAATAGGTTATAACTCTTCTATCATGAACAATAGCTCATACCAATTCTTAATGCCCTAGATATTCAGTGCTATGAGGTCCAATTCTATGTCCTTGAATATCCAACCCTCATTGTTTGTTGTCAAATAGAGCTCAGTATCTTCCTTCAATTGCTACCTTATAGCTACTATGGTATTTATTTCTTTCTAATTATTCATGTCAAATTATAGATGATCTTTGTGAAAGCTCTCTTGTGCTCATAAACACAATTATCTTTTGATCAAATTGTAACAAATTAAATCCATTTGGGTCACTTTTATGCAGGGTTTTAGAGCTTTAATGGTGGAAGATATCCAGGCTTTAGCTTATATGTGTTATGGATTTGATTTGGACCTTTGCCTTTATACCCTTGTGTTTTCAAGCCCATGAGATCTCAATTTTTTTCCTTTTCTACTTTCATGGCCCTTATGTGGCACTGGTCTTGACCTTTTATGGAATTTTTCATAAATGCCATTTGAACACTAGTCATTGGTATTTAAAAATGCCTCCTTCATTTCACACCATAGGATCAAAATTATAGATTAGAGTGAGATACTTATTATAATCTAGGCCCTTAGGCATGATTGGGTATTTTTGTTGCAAACTCCATGATCATGACACTTAGCATTTAACATGCCATTTCCATGCTCCAAATCTTTTGGTCATTCATTCATCGAATGAGTATCGGCCAATGGCAAGATTGTGAGCCTTTAAAAAATCATTGGTGCCTTCATGTCATTGGATCAAATCTAGTGATGGGGCATGAACCATTGATCTGCAAACAATGCTTGAATGTTAAGTCAGTATATTATTGAAGTCATGATCTAGGTTTAAGTTCCTTAGGATAATATTTGTTTCATGTTTATTAAACACAAAATAAACCTTAGGCTAAGGGACTTATTCTTACATTTTCAAATTTAATAATTAAGGGGTGAGGGTCTAAATAATTTAGGCCATGACATATGAGAAACCTTTAGTTAGATTATACTTCGTGTGGCAAGGGCTTCCCATTTTAACATAAGACTTAGCATAAGCTCATAGTTTAAGGTTCATGATTATTTTAAATAAAATCACATGAGGGCCTTTCCATATGAATTTAGCCTAAGTATTTATATTATTAGACCATTTCCATATTTTGCAAGCTGAAATCTCCCATTGTTGAACATCTTTTGAGCATTTCCTTTAGATTATAAAGTTATTTCTAAGTTAAACTAGGATTTTGGAATCTAATTTGAACACTAAGTAAAATATTTCATTGGGTTAAAATTTATGGTCATGTAAAAATCAAAAACACCCTCGTAGCTATCAATTGATGATCATGTGAACATCAAGTTTAAACCAGTGAATTTTTAATTTTGTTAGGCTTAAAGTTGACAGTCACACAGACGTCAAGTTCAAATTTTTGGACATTTGGATGATGGTCGTGTGAACGTCAATTTTAAGTTCATTAAAAAATTTAGCACTAAATATGAGGATTCTACTTGCCATTTCTATAGGGCTTCCTAGGGTCTCGATGTTAGTTCACCCCATTGGATCAATTGCCATGATAGAGTGACAACCATAGGATCTTGATCCAAGGACTTTATTTTAATTAGTGACTTTGTTAGGTGGGCCCCTTTACTTTTAATCCTTGAATGTGATGGTGTTGTGTGTCCATCTTTTGGGCTTCTTGCATCCTTTTGACTTTTCAATTATGCCTCACTCCATCTGATCGAGTCCTAGCGAGTAAGCGTGGATCATTGGATTACCAAAGATGCATGTTATTTAAGCTAAAGTTTGGGCTTTACTTACTTTGTTGGATCAAATCCCATGATAAAGTGATAACCATATGATCCTGCAAGGTGCAAAGAAGTTAATGTTAGGACTGTAAAGACAATAAAAACTTAAGCTTAAGGCCTTAAGACTAAGGTTGTGATTGTATTATAGAATGTCAGGGCCTTAATATTAAATTCTTAGGCTTAAGTTAGGGAATATAAAAAGGACCCTAGATGAAGACATTTATTTAGGCCATAAAGAACTTTTAAAATGTGGAAATAACAAAGGGGATCAAATTTCCTAGTCAAGTTGTGTTAAAAAACATGAGTAGGTCTAGAATATGTGCTTTATACTTAAGTCTATAAATGAATTTTAAAATGGTTCCCACCAGTTTGGTTCTTGCCCTTATTCAAATTTGAATCAAGGGTTTTTTAGGGTTTTTGACTATAGAATTCATGAGGATATATAGCATGAAACCTATAACTAAAATTCAAACGAACCTCATTAGCAATGCTAGTCTGGATTTAAAGCAAATCAAAACCACATAAGCTTAGTTTTTAACAAAGTGGATGATATTCAAATTCTACAAAAGACCTTGACATGCTAAAATTTCCATGTTATATGTTCAGGGTTTCTCAAGGGTCCCAATTAAAAAAATGGGGTATGTTGGTTCCAATAAATGGTAACTCATGGGGGAAACAGAGAAATATGTTAGAACCTAGAGACTCTAATCAGAAAAATAATTAGGTCATCCACTTTATTTGATCAATGTCATCATCTAGACTAGGTTATAGCTAAAACAAACCTTACACTTGTGGTTTTAAGGTCAAATACTAAGACATATCTAGACTATGTGTGTGTTTTGATTCCACTTACTATTTGGCATGGGCTTAAAGAAATAACTTCTAGGTTGCATGCCCTCAATCACTTATACTAACTTATAGTATGCTATAATTTTCATCATGAATAATGATTTTAACTTAGGGAAGGCTTGGGCATTGTTCTACTACCAGTTAGGCATCCATAGCCCTGACAGAGATGCCTTTGGCTCCACTCATGGCCTTGCTCCACTACTAGCCAGGCATCCATAACCTTAGTGGAAATCACCAAAATCACCTATGTTTTAAAGCCTTTGAGTTTGAATTATATCCTTATTGTGTGTTTTCTTAGATCTTTATGCTTTCAATAAGGTTGGGAAGCAAGATAGCTAGGTTTTAGGATTTGGTCAAGTACTTGATCTTTGTAAAATCACCTATGATTTCCACTCTTATCCCAAGTAAGGATGTTAATTAAGTGATAGTTTTGGGTATACCCTGATAATTTGAGTTTTCATCCCATTGGTGTAAGTCTTCTTAAAACTAGTTTGAGGTCAAGATAATGGTTAGGGTCCAATGAAATGATTGGCCTTTCCATTGGTCTTTATTAGGTTCTCTAAGATATAACATCATGCTTTATATTTCAAAACCATGGTTACCCTATTTATGGGGTACATACCTTAATTTTTGAATTGGGGGTCATGTTTTTAAGCAAACTACATAAATTTTAAGCTCAAGATTGTCTCTAAGGACTTATTGGAATCAAGGAACCAAGCATCATGAAATAAACACATAAAAGAAAGAAAGACAACCAAGGGAAACAAACAAATATTAATATGCCTACGTAGAAACAAGGGATGAGAAGGAAAGAACATGAAAATAAATTAACTAGCCTACCTACACTAATCTAATCATCTTACAATTTTACTCCATGAAGACCCCAGGGGAAGCAATAGAGAAATAGTGTTTGAGGTATTACCCATTGGTGGGCAATGTAAACTCTACTTCTTATAAGTATTTAAGCTTGAAGGTGTTGTTTCCCAATGTTTCTATAATCTAGTATGGGCCAATCCACAAGAGTGTGAATTTATCATGTTTTCGCTTAGGCTCATATGCTTTGTCCCAGAGGAGAACTAGGTCTCCTTGTCTAAACACCTTGATTTTGGACCTTTTATCAAACCATCTCTTGACCATGGTTTGATGCCTACTAAAATCTACAAAGGCTTTCTCTCTTGCATCTTCCATTCCAACAATATAGAATTGGCTAGCTCCTGGCTCTCCTCTATGTATTCTTACATAAATCTCTATGTGGGCAGCTTGAGAGTGATAGGAAAGATGGGTTCCTGTTCATACACCAAAATAAATGGTGAGGCCCTTAAGGCTTTCTTGATTCTTATCCTATCAACCCAAAGTGCAAATTTAAGGAGTTTGTGCCAAGTCTTGGGCTTGTCTTTGGTAGACTTCTTGATTTCATTCATTAAGTTATTATTTGTTAACTCGAAGACTCCATTCCCTTGGGGATAATGGTTGGATGCAAACTTGAGAGTGATGCCTTTATCATAAGCCCATTTAGTCATCTCTATGGATGTGAAGTTAGACCCATTGTCACACACTAAAGATACTGGATTCTTAAACGTATAGATTTTTTTCTTCTAAGAATTTGATCACTTCCCTAGTTATGAATTGTTTGGTGGTTGTAGCTTCAGTTCACCTTGTATAGTAATATGTGGTAGTAAGGACATACTTGTGACATTCAAATGAGTTGGGGTTGATTATTCCAATGAATTCCAACCCCCATTGAGCAAAATATTTTTTAATCATGAATGGTTGTAGATGCATTGCTACCTTTGGCTATTTAGTGTTGAAGATCTAACATGAGTGGCATTCTCTCACATATTTGTGGGAATATTTGAAAATAGTTGGCCAATAATAGTTAGTGTTTCTATACGAGATTTCACTTTTTTACATTCAAGAAAGGAAAAATGAGAAACTAAGAAGAAAGGATGAGGGTTTGTACGTACCCGGGTTATAGACTTGCGCACCAAATTCAGACGATAGCAGGAACTCCTCTTTGGTTGTGGAGGATGACACCTGAAAGAGAAAGATACTAAAATACAAAAAATGATAGATGACAAGAAGGTGGAATGCCAAGCGAAGGCTTGGTCCTAGAAGTGCAAAAGGCTTCTCGAAGGATGACAGTCCACTATTAAAATATAATATTTAACAGAAACAGAAATGAAAAATGATAAAAGACTAAAAAGAAGGAAACTAAAAGCAAAAGCATACCTAATATGTAGCAGTCTGCTTTGCATAGTTGCTAATGTCGTTGGTTCTGTCGGTGTTGATCAGGGAAGTCATCGACGTCAGTTATGCTGCCGACGTCGGTAGGGGCAACAGTCGAGGTCGGTCAGGGTGATAGCCAGGGACAAGTTCAAGTCTGGGTTTTTGGTCTGCAGGGTGGACTGTGGTTTTTTTCAGAGGGTCAAGAAGACTGTTTGAGGGTCAGAAGGATCATTTGGGGGGTCTGAGGGACTATTTTGGGGTCTGAGGGACTGAGAATATTGTTTGGGAATGGACTGGATGGGTGACAGGGCAAAAGGAGGATGAACGGGAGACAGGGATCTGAGAAGGCTTTTCATCCTCTCAGGGAAGGACAAGGAAGGTTGTGGATAGTGGGCTGGATTAGCAGATAAAACCAAATAAGAAATGAAATGAAAACAAGAAATTGCTTACCTCCTGCTTGCTGAAGGAAGAATGGAGGAAACCTGTTGTTGGAGTTGTTAACGGTCCTGCAAATGCCAAGAGCCTAGGACTATCTCTGCAGGGTACCTATAGCTGTTGGTGTCACTGTGTGAGAGGGAGAGAGAGAGAAATAGAATGCCAAAGCGCTAAAGAGAGTTCACGTTCGTAGGGGGGCAGAGAACAGTTGCAGAAAATGGTTTTGAAGGCAATCGATGCTGACAGAACAGCCGATGTCAGCTGCATAATGACTGATGTCAGCGGCAGAGGAATGGGGGCATAGGCTAAAATTAGCCTCTATCCGTTCTTGCACACTGTCAGGCCAAAATGGTCGTGGAAAAATGGTCGATGAGGGCATAAATGGATGCAGGAGGAAGGATTAAGAGAAGATTTGGGTGATAAAGGCTAGGAGAGAGGTGGGGGCATCTAAGGAGGGGATCCAAGGTGGCATGGGTGAGGTGGAAAGGGGGCCATCAATTTAAAATATTTGATTTATTTTAATTTAAAATTGAGGGGACTTAGGACAAGTGTTAGGAAATAGACCAAGGGGGCCAAGGGGGGAGGACGACCTAGGGGTAGACACAATTTTGGTGTCTACATTTGCCCCTTTTTGTCTTGTTGGTTGTTCTTGACGAACTGCAAGACAAAAACAGGAGTTGGTTGCCCCAGGTATGGGATGAGGTGTTCCCCCCTCAAAGCAGGAGTCGAGGGAAGGGAACCTGAGATCGAGTGTTGATTTGATAGAGAGATGGCTAAAGAGGGTGAGGATCTAGTGTGAATGTTGCAAAGGGTGAGATTGCATGTGTACCACACCATGGGATGGTCAGGTCAAATTGTCACAGGTCGAGGGTCGAGGAGTGCCAAAATTAAAATAACCGAGCCCCAACATTTGGTCGCCGCTGATCAGGTTATTCAATCTAAGCTAAAGCTCCAATGGTCATCATGTTCTAGGTATCCCTAACTCAGGAAGTGCTCCTGGAAACATGAAAACGTCACAAGTAGTGGGGATCAACCGGCTTGCGATCCTATACATGTGAAGGTCATAAGTAGTCTACGCACAATTTTGCTAACCATTCATGAGGTAGCATACATGCAAAAACAACTAAGGCAATGTTTGTCTTGGAAGTGGTCAGAGTCGAAAGAGATGGTCATGATCTCCAAGGTCCGGTGGTCGAGGCAGGCAAAGGCAAAAGTGATCTCAAGGGTGCTCCAGGGGGCTAGGATGACTTCTACTGGAGAGCTGACTAATTGGGGGCATGATTTTGGGGCAATGAAGAAAAATTGGAGGGTTGAAAGCCGTCGATGTCGGTGATAAAACTGACATCGATGGCCAAAAGGGACAAACGTCGAAAGAAATCGGCCGACGTCAGCGGCCTGGGGCACGAAGATGCTGATGTCGGTGGCATGCCAAATCTGACAAAACTGGATTGACAACCCACCAAAAGTCATCTGCTACTGTTGACTGAGAGAAAAAAAGAGCTCTGGAGTTGATTGAGTGAAAGTGACCCAGAGTTGACCAAGTGAGCGGGGTGAGGTGGCAGATAGGCATTGGTGGAGAGAGGGAGCGAGTTGGAGAGTGATTGGAGGTTGCAGAGGCGTGTGTGGGCCAAGGGAAGTGTGAGGGTAGAGAGACACAACGGAGATGGCAGAGGGGAGTAGAGGACCTGTGGGAGGTCCACCACTAGTGGCACCAATTGTGCCACCACGTCGATGACGTCGAGACAAGGTAGGAGGCCCCTAATGAGCTTAATTGCTTTGGTTTTAGGTTTGATTTGGTTTTTGAAATTTTAATTATTTTAGATAGAAATTGAGGGGGAGGGGTAGCTAGGAAGGTGGGTGGGGGGTCTAGAATAGGTTAGGAGGTATTTAGGAGGGATTAGGGGTGAAAGGGGGGCTAAAATGGGGAATCCCTAATTTTTAGGGCTCTCCCCGCTCGGCTCTAAGGCCGAACCAATCGCCGACGTCGGCAGATTCGCTGGCATCAGCCGACCAACGGCCGGCATCGATCACTTTCCTGCCGGTGTCGATCACTATGTGACCGATGTCGCTTATGTAAGTGCCATCATCGGCATGTAAACTGATGTCGGTGGATGCCTGGGTGGAGAGAGGTTGAAAATTGCCAAGTCAAAAGGGCGAAGCCACGCCAAGGGCTTCTCGGGTGTCAAGATAGCCAGAGATAGTCAGGAAGATGGTCAAGTTGGTTGACATGAATTTTGGGTGGATGCAGGTGAGGCAGACTCTGATGCTACGGGATCGACTGCCGACATTGTTGACGTGGATACGTGGAGGTGTGACGGTCGAGGAGTGGGCGCAGATGAGCATAGTTGGACTAGGTGGGCTGTGATGCTACTATAGAGTGGCGCGGGATGTGAGCCTCATGGTGGCATTGATTGAGTAGTGGGACCATGCCACCAACACCTTCCACCTACCCACAAGCGAGATGACAGTCATGGTCGAGGATGTGTACTAGATTTTGTGGTTGTCGGTACACGGAGCAGACCTATATGTGTGCTCAAGAGAGGCGCATGATATACACATGGTGACATTGTTTGGAGAGCATGCAGTTGAGGCAAGTTATCACTCAGCCAGTTTTGCTTATGAGCCTCTATACGTGGTGAATGAGGATGCACATCGGATGGTGGTCTTGATGATGATTAGTATTACAGTGTATGCGCTATCAGATGCAGAGGGAGGCAGGTTTCCAGTCGCCATGACCAGAGTTTTGATGGAGATGATTGAGCGACAGACAGTGTTTGTCTGGGCACCAGTGTTTTTGGCTCAGGTTTACAGGGAGCTATGGGGCATCAGTCGATAGTAGCGATATAGCTTATGCGTGGGCCACCTACTACACTGTTGGGCCTATGAGCACATCATGGTTACATGACCTCTCAGCCTCCCAGTGGTGATTTAGGTTAGCTTCAAGGTCGGATTTAGGCGATGGCATGAGGTGATGGCGCAGACGTGGGTGGATGGAATGGTTAGGGATATTGACCACTACCGAGGGGTGTTGGAGGCCCTGATCCTAGTGGACATCATCTGGAGACCGTACTTGGGGTATCTAGCATTCAGGGATCAGGCAGAGCAGATGGTCGAGACTCAGAGCATGCAATGGGTCAGGGGCAGGCAAGCCGATGAGCTCGAGAGGATACTAGTGGAGAGAGTGTGGTGCTAGTATGGGTTGTTATAGGATGTGCCACCCACATTTCCATGGTACAAGCGAGATGACATTGAGGCACCACTCCCATTGCCAAAGGAGATAGAGGAGCCTGATTTTGAGGAGTTGCTGGCAGGACCTGGGGTAGCCGACCCAAGGTGTATAGAGGCCTACACAGCATGGTGGATAAGGCAGTATACAGGTATATAGGTGGGTCCCCAACTTGATCTATAGACTGTGATTAGGGATAGGGATACGGTGAGGCAGGAGAGGGACACTGCCAGACAGGAGAGAGACGCTGCCATCTAGGAAAGGGATGCAGCATGAGGATAGGTGACCATTTTGTAAGGATAGGTCACAGTCTTGCAGGGGCAATTAGTAGGGGTGACAGGACAGGTGACAGAGATGATAGGTTAGGTGGCAGTGCTGATAGGATAGGTCACTTTGTTATAGGGATAGTTGGTTACAGCCTAAGCATATGCAGGACAGGCAGGACAGGGTTTGATTCAGCATCTACCTCAGTAGCTAGTTCAGCAGCTAGCACAGTCAGCATCAGTGCAGCCAGTGCAGCCACAGCCATAGGGGTCAGTTCAGGGCACGACATCACGATTGATGGGTCTATCGTAGACTGTGCCTATATCCATGTACAGGACTACTTTGGCTGAGATCGCCTATTATGAGGGTGTTATTATGGAGTTCCCTCAAATATAGTGGTATTCAGAGATGAGAGAGGAGCAGAACCGTCAAAGATCGATGTCTCGTGTGACTACCTCGGGTTCCCATAGATGGTGACGATCAAAGGGTGGGGATGATACAGCATCTTCACGGCCACCACCACCACCATAGCCACAGCCTTGGGGGCAGATTTTTGACAGGGTGTATATACCAGCCTGCATGTTGATGATGTTAGATGTACTTGATTTTTTGAGAGAGAGAGAGGCACAGATTGTGCGATTGTATAAAACTTTGAGATATATATGATGATCATTTTGAGCATTGACATGAGTTATGGATGTTGTTATGGATGTGTTTAATATTTATGGCACTTGGATTTGATGCATGTTTTGATATGATGTGTATGATGATAATGAATGTGATGTTTAATGAAATGGTTATATGATGATGATGCTTTGATTTTGTTAATGATTATGAAAATAGGTGATTGTTTGTGATGTGATTGGTAGGTGATGAAAAAATGTGATGGAAGAAATGCAATGAAGGAATGGTCGAGCTAACCTCAGAAGACCCCATGTCAATCGAGTGCTGCCTACATAGCCCCTGTTGTTAGGGCCTCAGGCCAATGTAGTTCTCCCAAAAAGGGAGGAAGGGTCAAAGTGGTCGATGGTCTTGGTCAAGGTCAAGTCATGGTTAAAGGAGAAGAATATGGTTTTTCCATCATGTAGACGAACAAACGAGGGTGGTCGAGCTAACCCCAGAAGATGTCATGTCATCTGAGTGCTGCCTACATAGCCCCGGTCTTAGGGCCTCAGACCAATGTAGTTTAGACTAGTTGAGAAGATTGGTCGATGATTGGTTTGGTCATGTGTCAAAATGATGAGGAGAAGATGATGTCACAGCTTTTTCCATATTGTGTGATGGTGTATTTTGCAACATGGGTTGAGGGATCTTTCATCCCTAGCAATTTTCCATATTCATGATGGATGTATGCTAAAAATGAATTGAAGTCTATTTATGCTTCAGCAAGTATTGGTTTATGCTTATCATAAATTGTGTAGTCCATAGTTTCCATGTGTATTGGTGTCCATAGAAACTAGTGTGAATAGGCTATGTGAGTGGTCTGAAAAGAAATTGGGTTGAGTTGGTTTGACAAATGATGAAGTTTGAATGTGACCAAAGTGTAAGCAGAAAGTGAAAGGCATAATCGCCCTTTCATTGACAAGGACCAAAATGATAGCATAGATAGGGGTTGTTAGAACAAAGAGCCCCATTCATGCATTGCGTCGTTGCCCATGGTTGTGTTAGAACGGTAATTGAATCACTTTGACATTAAAGTGAGCTCGAAGTCCCTTGAGCAGGTGTTATGATAGGTGAGGATAGGGTAACCCATTTTAGAGTAGAGATAACCTTGCCCTTTTTTATAAGAGACCCTGAGATAAGTATAAGCCAAGTCCATGACTCGTTTTTTTTTTTTTGGTGCAAACTAATCAATGCGGGAAGTCTACATAGAAATGTCATTTTGCTTTGTGGTCATTTGTGAAGCTGATCGATGCGGGAAGCTTCTAAGAAAGTGTTGTTTGTAGCAAGATTTAATCATAGCCATCCTTCGAGGGAGTGGTTTATATTTTTGCTTTATATATATTTTTGAATAGCTATCCTTCAAGGGAGCAGTCTATTAGCTACAGCAATGATAGTACAGCTGTCCTTCGAGGGAGTAGTCTATCTTTTTTAATTTGATTTGGTGACCTTGGATATTTTGACATCTTGATTTATTTTTGACAGAATTTTGAGTCATGGACAAGACTATAGAAGTTCAAGGGCTCCCTTTTATTAGGACAAAGCATCCATACTTCATAAAGGGTTATAGAGGATTTGTTTAGGGGAATAGGGTTAAAAGGAATGAGGATTAAGAGGACGGGGATTGCTCAAGGGATGAGCTCAAGTTAAATGTCAAGTGGACGAATACTCGACTAACAGTAGAATGGTCGCAGATGCAAGGAATTAAGAGGCTCAGGTTTTGGCCGTCCGTCGAGAGAGGACAGACGATAAGTCCCTGACCCATACTTGTGCGTGATGATGAAAGGTCCAAGCCAATTAGGGGTGAATTTGCCTCGTTTACTTCACTCCATATTGGTCACATGCTGGTTCTCTTTGAGGATGAGGTCTCTGATGTTGAAATCCCGTTCTCGTAGATTTTTGTCATAGGCTCGCTTGATGCGATTTTGATAGACATGGAGGTGATTGAGGGCAGCAAGATGACGCTCATCAAGTAGCTCAAGTCGAGCTAAGTGATCTTGACAAAAGTCATCATTAGAGAGAATGTCATGCAAAGAAATGCGGAGAGATGGGATCTGTACTTCGAGAGGTAGGACAACCTCTATTCTGTACACTAGAGAGAAAGGGGTAGCACCCATAGAGGTTTGGATGCTAGTTCGGTAGGCCCACAAAGTGAAGGGAACGTGAATGTGCCAATACCTTCCAGTGTCGTTGACCACCTTCATGAGAATTTTAGTCAAAATTTTGTTGGAAGCCTCGGCCTGCCCATTTGCTTGTGGGTAGTAAGGCGAAGAGAAACCGAGCTTGATGCCAAATGAGTCACAGAGTTTCTGGACAGTTTTGTTTTTGAATGACTTGCCGTTATCGGTGATGATTTTGTGAGGAATACCGAAATGACAGATGATGTGGGTGCTGATGAAGTTGACAATTTTGTTAGCTTTTATGGAGACAAGAGGAATGGCTTCTACCCATTTAGTGAAATACTCAGTGGCAGTGATGATGGACTGATGACGAAGAGACGAGTGAGGGTTAATCTCACCGATGAGATCTAAGCCCCACTAAGAAAAAGGCCAAAAATCTTGAGCAACTTGCAAGGCATGGCTAGGGAGATGAAGCAAGTTAGCATGCTGCTGACACTTGATGCAACACCGAACATAGTCACTACAGTTTTGATGAAGGGTGGGCCAATAATAGCCCAGATGAAGGATGCGCTTGGCAACCGAGTTCCCACTAAAGTGTATGCCACAAATCCCGTCGTGGACTTGCCTAATGGCATGCAAGGCTTCAGTGGAGGTTAGACAGTGAAGAAGGAGGCCGTCAAAGCCTCGCTTATAGAGAAGACCCCCTAGCATGGTATAGTGAGCTGTGCATTTGATGAAAGCCCGTCGTGCATTGCTAGAGAGATCGGGAGGGATGATAGAATGAGATAAGTAGTCCACAAGTTGGTTATACCAATCATCTCATGGGCTAGAGTCTATGGTGTTGACATGGTTGATGTTAGTAGAAATGTATGAAGGCAACGGCACACAATGCACCATGACAAAAATTCTAGATGAAGACGATGAAGATGGGATATGTGAGGCAAGAGAAGCCATGGTGTCATCAAACTTATTCATGGATCGAGGAACAGTCTGTAAGAGGTAATGGTCAAAAGAGGCTAGAAGAGTGTCAACACAATTTTTGTACCTTTGTAAAATTTCATTTTTATAGAGGTATGAACCGTTGATTTGAATGACGACAAGTTGCGAGTCGCCAAAGATGTTGATGGTCTTGATGCTGAGAGAAAGGGCGGTTTGAAGTCCCAAAATTAAGGCTTCATATTCAGCCATATTATTGGTATAATCAAAGTCGAGCTTGAAAGACAGAGGCATGGGCTCACCTTTGAGTGGGATGATAATGACTCTCGCGCCCCCACCGAGTTGACATTTGGAGCCATCGAAGAACATAGTCATTTGATAGATGGTGTCATCGGTGGAAAGTGCGGTGATAGATTCGTCAAGAAACTCGCACTAAGAAGGTTGATTATTGAGAAGAGGGGCATCTACCAGTTGGTCAAGGATGGTTTTCCCCTTGATGGATTTCTGCTGGATGAACTCGAGGTCGAACTCAGCAAGCAGCATGAGCCACCGAGCCATACGTTGATTTTGATATGGCTTGGAATGCATGTATTTAAGAGGGTCAGTGTGAGTGATGAAAAAAGTCTTATGGTTAAGAAGATAATGGCGGAGCTTAGTGGCGGCAAAGACTAATGCTAAACAAAGTTTCTCGGTATGAGTATACCAAGTTTCATAGTCGACCAGTGTTTGACTGATATAGTAAACTGCTTGCTCATGGTGATGCTCGTCTCGGTGTGTGATCATGGCATCTAATGAATGGTTGGATGTTGAGATGTAAAGGTAGAAGGGTTGGTCATCTTTAGGTGGAATGAGGACTGGTGGAGAGACCAGATAGCGTTTGAGGGCTTTAAAAGCCTCTTAATAGTCCTTATCCCATTTAAATAAGACGTCCTTCTTAAGGAGATGATGAAAAGGTTGGCAGCGGTCAGAAAGCTGCGAGATGAAACGGTGAATGGACTGGAGCTTCCCTTGTAGACTACAAAGCTATTTGAGATTGGTCAGAGGTGGCATCTCGAGGATAGCACAGATCTTGGCGGGATCTATCTCGATGCCACAGAAAGAAATGATGAAACCCAGGAGCTTGCCTAAGAGGACCCCAAAGACGCATTTCTTGGGGTTAAAGCGGACATTGTATTGAAGAAGGCAAGAGAATATGATCTTGAGGATGGTCAAATGGTCATGGCAAAGCTTGGACTTGCCGAGCAGGTCATCCACATAGTCCTCCATGATTTTATGGAGGAGATCATGGAAAATGTAAGTCATGGCACGCTGATAAGTGGCGCCTACATTCTTCAAGCTGAAAGGCATGACCTGATAACAGAAAGTCCCCCATGGGGTGATGAAGGTATTCTTGTGCTGATCTTCCAGTGCAATCAAGATCTGGTTGTATCTTAAAAATCCATCCATGAGAAATAGCATCTCATGACTGGCCGTGAGATCAAGAAGTTGGTCAATGTTAGGAAGAGGAAAGTCATCCTTGGGACATGCTAGGTTCAGGTCACAATAGTCTATGCAGATCTGGATCCCCCCAGTTGCCTTGGTGACAGGGATGATGTTAGAGACCCACTGCAGATAATCGATGGGTTGGATGAAAGAGACAGAAAGAAGGTGCTGAACCTCCTCTTTAACAAGGAGTGCAACGTGAGGATGCATCTTTTGAAGCTTTTGCCTGACAGGCTTAGCCTCTAGTTTGGTGACGATGTTATGGGTAGCAATGGTGGGGTCGATGCCAAGCATGTCATTATAGGTTCAGGCAAAGGCCTTGCTATGGTCTGAGAGGAACTGGGTGTAGTCAAGCTCCTCCTGAGCATCTAAAGATTGGCCAATCTTTAAGATGTGAGGAACATCGGAAGAAGGGAGGTTGATGTCAATGGTTGATTCATTTAACATAACTTGGGTCTTAGAAGGGAGGAAGCGGTGGATGAAAGAGTCATCAGTGCCCATGTAAGATAGAATGGCGTCATCGTCTACGCAGCGGACAGTGTGAATGGTCACCCACTCATCCTCTATCATGCTAGGAAAAATGAGAGGGAGAGACCTGGACACCCCATTTAGTTGATAGGTCAGGGGTTCCAGACGGATGGTGTTTATGAAAAAAAAAACTAGGAGAGATGGAAACCACCGACTCCATAGGTGAAGGGGGAGAAACGAGCAAGCTTGGAGGAGATTGGTCAATGATGGGCTCAGGGTGAAGGTCTACAGGAGCCTGAGTAGGGTCGTGGTATCCCAGGCCATATCATTTCTTGGCATCGTCATCGTTGAGAGGCTCAATAGGCTGATGGGAGCCTTGCTCATAGCGTCCAAAACCAAAACCCTTCCATGCACACCTGTAAAGGTAAGTGTGTGCAAAGATGGGGTTGCCAAGAAATGAGAAGTCTGATGTGAATGGTTGGGGTGAAGAGAGAGGGTTGCCATCAGTAGGAGCTTGATTGAGCCCCCCATAGACAAGGTTGGTTCGGAGGTGAGGAGGACCATAAGGCATGACCATCCTGATCTGATGGTCATAACTGGGGCTGTGGTGAAGGCATCCATACTCTTGCGGAGTTTGGAACATGTCTAAGGTCAGCAAGCGATATTCCCCAAGTGAAAGTCGTTGGAAGATGTCTTCCATGGGGTCTTTAGTTGTCACTTGAAAATGAGGGGTGAGGGCAACCGCCATTTGCAAACTAGTCAAAGGTTCTGTGGATGGAGGCGGCGTCGAGGTTGATGGCTTGATAGGAATGAGGATGTCATTTGGTCTATAGGTGGTGTTACAAGTTTTGAAAGGTGATGGGTCAGCAGGAATGGTGTGGACTTGCCCGTCGTGTTTGAATTTTACACAACGGTGCAGGGTAGAGGGGACACAAGCCATAGCATGGATCCAGGGTCAGCCTAGCAACATGTTATATTTAAACTCTCCTTCGATGATATAGAAGAGCTCTAGGACTATGCGTGGGCCAATGCGGATGTGAAGGATGACTGTGCCAATGGTTGTGGCAGTGGTGTCATTAAAGGAGCACAAGATTGCATCGATTTTGGATACGCAATTCTTGGGAAGAGCCAATTGATCAAAGGCATGGGTGGAGATAATGTTGATGCTGGCACCTCTGTCAATCATAACGTGCTTAATGCATGTCCAATCAACATAGGCAGTGATGAAGAGAGTAGCATCTTGATCTTCTGTGTTAGATGTAGGAATCTCAGAGTCGTTGAATGTGATGGAGGCAATGGGAGACAAAGAGTGGACAAGGGCAGTGAGTGGTTGGGGGTCCTCGGGTTGGACCTCTGCTGCCTGTAGGGCTCTGATGAGGGCTTGACGATGCTAGGGTGAGGTTTGAAGAAGGTCATAGAGGGTCATCTTCAAGGGCATTTGGTGAAGCTGTTTTATCATGGAGTCATGGATCGCCCCTGAAGAGGAAGAAGAAGAGGGTTGAGATGCGCCAAGGATAGAAATTTTAGGCCTTGGCGGTTGAGGCGGCTTGACGAAAGGATAGGTCCAAGGAATGGTGGCTTTTTCTTTTGCCTTGTCCTTTTGTGACCTAGTGGTTATATGGATAGCATTGATTTCAAAGATAGGGGGTGAAGGAGATGAAGGGGTCATGGCCTGCTGATGAGCTATTGATGTGGTTAAAGAAGTTGGAAGGATATGAGAAGGTGTCGAGGGTCGGTCGATAGTGTCCTCAAAGAGAAGATTGTCCTTCTCCATGTAGCGGTGAATGACAGCCTTGAGGGCACACCAAGTCTCGGTATCATGTCCTGGTGTACGATGATATAGGCAAATCTTTGTATCATCGAACAAGGAGGGCTTATACCTGAGAGGTTGGAAGGGCCTGATGGGCGGAAGGGTTATGCTGGAGGTCTGCAAAAGTCAGTGCAATATCAAAGAGTATGAGCCCACTAAAGGGTCCATGCTCGTTGATGTGTGTGATGCTGGTGACTTTTGCTTGGGCGGAGTTGGAGGAGGATTTCATACCACCTTTTGGGTTGATGGTGCGGTGACAGGTGGAGACGGCACTTTCTTCATGAGAAGTACCATCTTTTTGGGAGAGGGTAGGCTAGAGATAGGTAGAGGAAGCAGCGGAGGCAACTAGTTTTGATTAGAAGTTGGAATGGGGAGGACTTTGGTCAGGGTCGAAGGATGAGGGCCCAAAATGGAGGGTAATGGTGACGGGGGAGGAGGAGTTCGCCTCTATGGTTTAGCAGTCTTCTTTGACTTAGGTTGAAGACTACTATTGGTCAGGGCCTAGTCTAAGTCCACCTTCACTTGCAGATGAGCAAGGTTAGAGGCAGGGTGAACGCCGAGTGGCTTGGTTGGCTTTGATAGGGTATATGTGGGTTTTGGTCTTGATGCGATTGGTTGAGGTTTAGAAGGTCTAGAAGTGGAAGTCTGGTCTTGGTTGGAAATCTTGGGAGATTCTGCCATGGGAGGATTGGCAGCATGAGACGAGATGGCATGGGCATGCTGAAGAGCTTTAAGTCACTCCCACAGTACCTGATGCTCCACTTTCCTTGAAGGGAGAAGTCTAAGTTTCTCCACTAATCGAAAAAATGGCTGAGAAGACGTTGGATGAGATTTGGGTCTTTGAGAAGATGTTGACAGTTGTGGGGCCGAAGATGAGATTGGTGTAGTAGTCTCGGTCCCAAGGCATGATGAAGTTGTGACAGGTTCGTCTTTGGTTGGAGACGAAGGAGAGACAGGTTCTTCCCTAGGTGGAGAAGAAACCAGAGAATCAGGCTCCTCAAGAGGGTAGAGGGCAGGAATGATTGCACCCTCCACTTGTGGTTGAGGAGTAGGAAGGGTTGGGTCCTCCATAGGTAGCAAGAAGGAGGATGGTGAGACCGGTGGTGCCGGTATGGTCGAGGCGTCCTCCAATATAAAAGATGTTGATGGAGAACTAATCGGAGAAGGAGGTTCGTCCACATGTGATGGACTAATGGATGGATTAACCTCTTGAGTTAGTGAGAGAGGTTGGTCGGGGCTGAAGGGCGAGACCGTATTGATTGTTCATATATTATGTTCGTGAATGTCGTCAGTCATGGTCTGGACATTGTTTTGGGTCAGAGGATGATTGGGAAATGGTTGCTTGAAGATGTTGATGCCTTGATTGGGTGGCGCATTGGGATTGTCGAGGATGAGGTCACCCTTTTCAATCATGTCTTGGATGATGTTTTTAAGGGTCTTGCAATTTCTCGTGGCATGGCCTTTAACACAGTGGTAGTTGCAGAAATCATTTTCCCTATACCACGCAGGGATGGCACGTGAGGGATCAAATTGTGGAGGCAGTCAGATTTGGGGGAGATTGAGAACCCCCTGTTTGACAAGTTTTTCTAGCACAGACGCGTATGACTCTCTGAGTGGAGTATACTGTCGTTGTACGTATCTCTGCTAGAATTGGCAGGTGATGCTTTGGGACGTGGATGGCTCAGGCTGGTTGGTTAAAGGTGAAGAGGATGAAGGTCTAACGACTACAGCGTTTGCTGATGCCTTAGACTTAGGATTAGAGGAAGAAGGTTTAGAAGAAGAGGAGTCATTGGTCTTGGAGTTGGGATTCTTACTCTGCAACTTGACTTTGTTCTCCTCGATGGCACGTAATTCAAGCTTGCAGGCCATCGTGAAGGCTTCGTCGAAGGTGCGGAAAGTCTGAACCTGCAAGGTGGAGGAAATATGCTTGGCACAGGCTTGGGAGAAAAGTTTGATAAGTTCGAGTTGGGGTAAGGAAAATGAGAGCTGATTGATGAGGCCTCTCCAGCGAGCAACAAAATCGGCTATGGATTCATCCTCGAACTGCCGAATAGAATAGAGGTCTGTGATTGAGACCTTTTTGGTGATGTTGATAGAGAAGTGATCAAGGAAGAGTTGGGCCAGCTGGGTGAACGTGAAGAGGGAATGGCTGGTGAGAGAGCTGTACCAGTCAAGAGTAGCACCAAAGAGAGACATAGGAAACATGCGTAAAAGTAATGCATCATCATGGTCAATGAGATAACAGGCATGTCTGACTACCTGTAGGTGCTGTTGTGGGTCTTCCTTGCTCTAGAAATGAGAGAATTTAGGAAGCTCCCATTGACTGGGGTACGACCTGATCAGGATGGAAGGATGGATGGGTTTGTTGCAAATTTGCTCGTATGAGAGGGTATTGCATGAACCAAAAATAGAGGTCTCGAGACTGGACATTTTGTCCATTAGCATTTTGATGATGTCTGCTGACGGATTGGCGGGTGGAGTGCCCCCTAGATTATAAGGCGCTTGGAAGGTATTGAGAGGGGCATATGACATGGTTGGTTGCATTTGTGTAAATGCAACATATGGGTAGCTAGCCATTAGGGCGGAAGTTGAAGCCAAGGGCACTTGTGTTATGGGGTTGGTAGGCACAAATTGGATAGGGGCCGTCAAATATGGTTGAGGAGTGGCCACACTTGTTGAAGGGTAGACAATTACTCTTGTGTTGATAGGTGCAAGAGTAGGGGGGATAGAGACCACTAGGTTTTGGAAAGGTGTAGGATTTGATTGAGTAGTTTGAGGTTGAGGGGGTACCAGAACCCCCATGGAGGTAGGTCTAGAAGGAGAGGCTAAATTTTGAAGGTAGGACACGGTTGGGTTATTAGTCGAGGTGTTGGCTTGATTGTCTATAGGTTGAATTATGGACGTTGTTGATGTGATCATTGTCTCGACTAAGGAAGTCGGCATCCCATAGATTGGGTTGCCTAGGGAGTCTCGCGTTTAGCTTCACGCAAGATAATGTTGAAGGGCTCTGCCATTGAGGTCCAAGAATCTTTCAAAATCTTGGTCCCCTTCGGGGACAATGGGAGACTGAGTTGGGGTCGATCGAGTAGGAGTTCTTTCGGTCTCCGAGTGGAACTCCATTATAGGACTGGTTATGGATGGGGAAGGCAGAAGCGGTTGATGCCTCGCTTGGTTAAGAAGAGCCTTGGTTTGACTGCGTGTCAAAACCATTCAAGGCAAGAAGGGGCAGGTTTCAAAAATAGTGTTTTTTCAACTTTAGAAACTCAGAATGGGGTTTTGGCAAAAAAAGGGTCGGGTTTTAAGGCTGCTATTTTGAAAAAAAAAAGGACTGTGACAGTGACCGATGTCAGTTGAAAAACTGATGTTGGTGAGAATAGATGGCCTACGTCGGTCAGATAAACGATGCCGGCGAGGAAGGTTACCGACGTCGGTGGTAAAACCGATACCGGTGACTGTGTTTTCCAAAAACCCAAAAGATTTGAGAGTTTTTGGAAAAAAGGAAGAAGAACGTCCTCACTAGCTCAAACAAGCAGATAAGAAAAGAAAAGATGAAGAACACAAGCAGAGCCTAAGCGTTAAATCCCTAGGAATAAATTATTAAGCTCGTGGTGGCTTATGCCTTAGAATGTGTTCAGGAATATTGGCTTTTGAGATGGGTCCTAGAAGAGGTAGTCTATGGAGGGTTTCAAGTTTTTTTAGGCACTCAAGAGTCTGGGTTAGGTTCTGTACATGGCCTGGTGTTAAGGAGCAAGCTCCCCTCACTTCACGAGCCCAGTGATAAGCTGGTCTCGCTTAGCCAAAATATACTTTCCCTAGAGATTATCCTCTGCCAGAGAACAGAGTGGGCTTTAACCTTGGTGATGAAATCCAAGTGGGATTGTTGGGATGGGTAAGGTATCCACTGGGTGATGAAATCCCAGTCGGGCCTTGTCTCAGGTGAGATTTGATGTTTGATTTGTGCAAGTGATTTGGTTGTGTAACACCAAGTGGACTACGATTAATTCATGATGCAATTTGTTAATTACTAGGTGTGGACTAAAAAATGCAAGCAAGCAGAAATGAAATGCAATGTGTTTTAAGCCCAAGTTGAAATGTGAGTTCGAATGAAAACAAGTTGAGAAAGGGTTAAAGAATATGACTTTTGACTAGTTTGAAATGCAAGAAAAGGAAGAAAGGTTCTTTTTAATCCTACTTATGATGTCATTTAGAAGAGAAGAAAGAGGTGAAAAGGGAGAAACCTAATGCACCTATATGAACAGAAAGAAAAGGAACCCAAGGAAGACCCTAAGGTCCCACCGGGCATGCCAGAATGTTTCTATACGAGATTTCACTTTTTTACATTCAAGAAAGGAAAAATGAGAAACTAAGAAGAAAGGATGAGGGTTTGTACGTACCCGAGTTATAAACTTGCGCACCAGATTCAGATGATAGCAGGAACTCCTCTTTGGTTGTGGAGGATGACACCTGAAAGAGAAAGATACTAAAATACAAAAAATGTTAGATGACAAGAAGGTGGACTGCCAAGCAAAGGCTTGGTCCTAGAAGTGCAAAAGGCTTCTCAGAGGATGACAGTCCACTGTTAAAATAGAATATTTAACAAAAATAGAAATGAGAAATGATAAAAGACTAAAAAGAAGGAAACTAAAAGCAAAATGTACCTGATATGTAGCAGTCTGCTTTACACAATCACTGACGTCGGTGGTTCTGCCAGCGCCAGTCAGGGAAGTCACTGATGTCGGTTATGCTGCCGACGTTGGTAGGGGCAATGGTCGAGGTCGGTCGAGGTGATAGCCAGGGACAAGTTTAGGTCTGGGTTTTTGGTCTGCAAGGTGGACTGTGGTTTTTGTCAGAGGGTCAAGAAGACTGTTTGAGGGTCAGAAGGATCATTTGGGGGGTCTGAGGGACTGTTTTGGGGTCTGAGGGACTGAGAATATTGTCTAGGAATGGACTGGATGGGTGACAGGGCAAAAGGAGGATGAACGGGAGACAGGGATCCGAGAAGGCTTTTCAGCCTCTCAGGGAAGGACAAGGAAGGTTGTGGACAGTGGGTTGGATTAGCAGATAAAACTAAATAAGAAATGAAATGAAAACAAGAAATTGCTTACCTCCTGCTTGTTGTAGGAAGAATGGAGGAAACCTGTTGTTGGAGCTGTTAACGGTCCTACAAATGCCAAGAGCCTGGGACTATCTCTACAGGGTACCTGTAGCTGCTGGTGTCATTGTGCGAGAGGGAGAGAGAGAGGAACAGAATGCCAAAGCGCCAAAGAGAGTTCACGTTCATGGGGGGGCAGAGAACAGTTACAGAAAATGGTTTTGAAGGCAACCAACACCGGCAGAACAGTCGACGTCAGCCGCATAATGACTGACATCGATGGCAGAAGAATGGGGGCAGAGGCTAAAATTAGCCTCTGTCCGTTCTTGCACGCTGCTGGGTCAAAACGGTCATGGGAAAATGGTCGAGGAGGGCATAAATGGATGTGGGAGGAAAGATTAAGAGAGGATTTGGGTAATAAAGGCTAGGAGAGAGGTGGGGGCATCCAAGGAGGGGATCCAAGGTGGCATGGGTGAGGTGGAAAGGGGGCCATCAATTTAAAATATTTGATTTATTTTAATTTAAAATTGAGGGGACTTAGGACAAGTGTTAGGAAATAGACCAAGGGGGCCAAGGGGGGAGGACGACCTAGGGGGTAGACACGATTTCGGTGTCTACAGTTAGCTCTAATAATCTTATGGGTCATGGTCTTCCCAAATGGATGTCCACTACCCAGATTTTATGAAAGGTGCTCATGATTTGGGTGGCTTCTTCTTGAGAGACATGCCCTAGGTAGACACCTTTAAAATTCCTCCTATATAAGACCCCATTATTGATCAAGTAGTGGGATAAAAGGTCCCTCTTTTTCTCCCTAGATAGATCTACAGGATAAGTACCATTAATTAGCAAATGTATGATTGGATCATACCACTCACTAGCTTGAAATTTTTGTTGATTCATCTGCACAATACTTAGCCTAGGGTTAGTATTATCAATCATCTAAATCAAACCTTATCACCTTGCCAATTTTGTTTTTTCATTTCTAGGTCATAATTTTTCAAGATTGACATCCACTTACCTCTATGTTATCCCAATTTAGTTTGACTTAACATAAGTTTGGTGGCAGGATCAGGTAAGATGGCATGCACCTTATTTTTAAGGATGTAATACCTAAATTTTTTAACTACCTTAACTAATGCATATGATTATTTTTCAATCAATGAGTAAATTAACTCATTATTATTGAAATTAATGCTCATGAAAGCTATTGGGTGGTCACACCCTTCAATTTTTTGAGTTAACACTGCAGCCATAGTATGATTAGATGCTTAATAATAGAGGTAGAAGTCCCTTGAAAAATCAAGACTTATAAATACTGGAGCTTGACTGATGGCCTTATTGATATCATTAAATGCCTTTCTAGAATCTTCATTCCATGTGATTTTGACATCCTTCTTTAGCATGTAATTTAGTGGTTTGATTATTTCTACAAAACCAAAAATAAATTTTCTTACAAAATTAATTCTACCAAAGAATGACTTTAGCTCTTTTTTACTATTTAGAGGTTCTATTATAGATATGGCCTCCACTCTTTTAGGTTCTATAGAGATCCCATATTCTATTATAACTTGACCCAATAACTTTCCTTCAATCACATAAAAGATACTTTTTTTAGGGTTCAAGGAAATTCCATACTTTATGCATCTTTTAAGAACATACTACAAATGCATGAAGTGATCTTCCCTATTTTACAAAAAGTGTTAGATCATCCATATAAATAATGATGCATTTACCTATCAGGCCTTGGAAGGCATGGTCCATATCTCTTTGGAAGGTGGCTCCTACATTGATTAATCCAAAGGGCATTATCTTGTAGGCAAAGGTCCCCCACTTTATGGTGAAAGATGTCTTCATCTTGTCCTCTCTATCAACCAATACTTGGTTGTAACTTTAAAATCCATCAAGAAAGGATGTCATAGATAATCCTAAAACAACTTGCATTACTTGGTCTAGGGAAGGAAGGAGGTATTTATCCTTCTCTGATGATTTGTTCAAATTTTTGAAGTCTATACAAAGTCTAATCTCACCATTCTTCTTCCTAACTAGCACCAAATTAGCCACCCAGGTAGAGTGCCTAATGGGGAAGACTATCCTAGCATCTAAAAGTCTCTTAATCTCTTTGAAGATCATTGGTTCTAAGATAGGGTTTACAGGCCTTTATTTTTGCATGAATGGTTTGTATCTCTCTTTAAGGGGTATAGTATGTGTGATGACCCTTGGATCAAATATATTTAAGTCATCATAGGATCATGCTATGATATCTCTATATTGGGCAAGGAGTTCCTTAGCTTTCTTGTTCTCAATGTTTGTATAGGCCTTCCCAACATGTACCCACTGGGGATAATCATGAAGGCCTAGATTAATAGCATTATATTCCTTCCCATTTACCTTGTGAACCTTGGAAATATCAACAAGTTTGTCTTGATCAAAAAGTATTTCTAAAGCAATCATCCCCTTGGGAATTTTTTTGTCATTCAATTAAATGACCTTGCCATCAAATTTATCCTCCCTAGATGTATTTTCATTAGCTTCATCTATAATGTGGGAATCAAATGCCCCATAATTGGTTATGAAATCCAATATCTATTGATCATTATTGAATACTTGAAAGTGATTAATATTTTCAGGCATTGAAGGATAAGGGATCAACTCAATGCTGAAATATGAAGACTCTTAGCTAAGCATGAGGTTGGTGGTAGCAGATGCCAACCCATCAATAGCTTTGTTTTTTTTCTTTAGGATGAAAATGATGTTGAAGGCATAAAAGGACTCTATAAAGTCCCACACCCTAAACTTATATCTTTTTCATCATGATATTCTACATTGGTATTTGCTTCTTACTTGGTTGACCACTAGTTTTGAATCCCCATAAACTAGCAATTCTTTGACCTTGTTTTTTATGGTAAATTGTAAACCTAGGAAAAGTGCTTCATTCTCAAAAATATTTTTAGTACAAGGGAATTGGATACTATAAGAATCATGATACTTTTTATTATTAGTGTCGATCAAGACAACACCAACCCCTGATCTAGCACTACACTTAGCACCATCAAAATGCAATTTCCACAATCCAAGAATGATCTGAGCATTCTTGGGATACATATCTTATTAGTCTCTTGGGTGAATATCCCTAAGTTTGATTTAATTATGTTGAACCTCATTTATATCATTGTACTCAGTTATCATATTTTTCAATCTTGGTTCTCTCTCAACCCTGATTTGATTGGGGACCCCCTTCCAAGGTAGCCACATATGTGAGCATTCTATAGACATGTGACCATTCAAAGCCTTGGTCCATTCCCTGATTAATAAGATTCCATATACATTAGATATTTCAACCACTTGAATATAAATGATTTAGTGTATCCTAGGCTCAGAATCTAGTTGCATATGAACATTTAATAATTCTCCTACAACTATATCTCTAGATTTGTCCAATTGGTTGACAACCATGTCAGACTTTATAGGTGTTGAACAAATTTTATTGCATATACATATAGGCATTATATTAGTATATTCTCCTAAATATAATAATAAATTATGTAATTTCTTACCAAACATCCTGATAATGAGCAAGAAAGGAGGAGACTCAGGTTTGGCTTTATGCATAATCATGTTGGCATGATCAGTCTTGGGTGGATTATTGTGCTTCTTTGATAAGGATTCCAACAAGAGGTCCCTTTGCTCTATAATCTATGTGATTTCATGAAATGTGATATTATCCTTTATATTCTTCATGTGCTCAACTATGTTATACCCATTTTTATTAGAAGAACTAGGAATTTCAACATTAGTTTTAGAAGTACTCCCTTTTGGTGGCTCTAGATTGTTACTTGAAGAAGTATCAGGAGGAGTTCTAATATTATTTGGAGGCATTGAGGTAGTCAAAGGATGTATCTTCTCTCTATTCTTTAAGGGGTAGGTCTTCTTCAAAAACTATTGAAAGGCCTGGACTTCTTCAAGGACCTCATCAGGTTCATTTTCTTCTTGAAGGGGGAAGTCAAAGGTGTCCACCATGAAAACTTGCTCAGATGGCTTAGATATAAAGGAACTTGCACCACTTTATTTGTTAAGGAACACTTCAAATTTAACCAAATCCTCTTGGAAATCCTCAAAGGCTTTGAAAAATTCTATACAATCAATTTCCCCATGATTGGCTTTACAATGTACCCTACAATAGTTAGGCAATGTAATATCAATAAGATTAATGTCCATATTATTATTATTGGAATATAGTCCATTAGCCTTTTTATTGTGAAAAATATCATTCTAAAATCTATTGCTTGGCCTATTAAACCTTTGAAATGAGAAATTCCTACTAGAGTATTCTTTAGTATTGCCTACTTGTTTATACAACTAAAGGAAATTAGTGCTTAATTTTTAAACCATTTTCAAGATAGACTCATTGTCATTTGTTGGATTTTTAGAATTTTTCACTAGTTATTGTTAGCACCTGTAGCTGGTGCTAAATCTCGTTGATCACCTACATTAAATCCATTAGTAGGATGACTCAAGAATCCTAGATTTTGATTTGGGACTGCATGACTTAAGGGTAATTGATTTAAGTTTGGAAGTTAGTTTAAGTCTAGGATATTTTAGTTATTATTGGGGGAAATGTTCATCATAGGCATATATGTGGGTTCACATTTGGGACTAAGTAAGCCATTTGCCTTTGGGGCTGCATTTGGTCATTAATGGTCACTGATTCAGAGTAGGCCTAGGCCAATGAAGCTATAACTGGGATGGATCTTTTAAAAAATATAAAGGTCATAGGATCCATCGTATCTTTGTAGATATACAAAGCTATAACATCATTAGACTTATAAGGCTCTGTGGTTTTGCTATACTTTTTTTGAAATCTAGCATTAAATGACTTGATAGGCTCACTGGTGTCACTTCTAATAGTGATGAATTGATGGTAAATAACACAAGGACTGACAATCTTACCAAATTGATAAATAAACACATTATTGAAATCATTCCAAATTTTAATTTAATTATCAAGCAAGTTTTAAAACCACTCATAAGCTACATATTTAAAAGTGAAAGAAAATAGCCTACATCCTTATGTACAACATTAAGCAACCTTAAAGCAACTTTAAAATATTTTATGTGTTTCTCAATAATTATTATTTTGATTAGACTAAATGTAGATAGATATTTCTCAAGATTCCTTGGGAGATCATGAACTACCCCTGGTACATTAATTAAAGAATCTCTCAACCATGCCATACCTAGATGAAGGTCGAAGGCATAGGTAACTTAAAGAGGTGAAGTTGGAAAAGACTTGTATCTCCTAAATCTACCTTTATCACATCTGAATCTTTTATGTACCTCAAGCTCAAGTAAAGGCTCTCTAGTTAATGAGTGTGATCTTATTCTGATCTTGGGCAATTTCAGCGTGAAATTTGAATATATTGCCTGAAATATGATGTGTCGTGTTAACTTTTATAAAAAACAATGGTTAGACTTACACATTGAGCTTATTTTATAAATTTGGTATGAAAACTTGCAAAAGATATTGATCCTTGATTGAATTAGCTCAAAGATGCACCTAACTATGTAAATATGGTCTATCTTTGCAAATCTAAGACTAAAAGAACTTAGATCTATGAAATATATTCCCATCTTTGATCAAAATGAGCTTTTTTAACCTTAGATACTATGGATTTTCAAAGTTAAAGCTAAATTTACAAAAAACTAACATCAAATCTCAAAAAAATTAAAATTAAACACAAAGGAGTGCTAGAAATAGCAAAGATCGATGATCTTTAAACTTTTAAGCAAAGAAATCACTTAAAAACATGAAGATATACTAATCTTTAGATGAAACAAGACTAAGATCAATAAAAATTCAAAGAATTTGGCCCTCCTTCTAGCACTAGTGAGAGTTGTCCTATTGATGCTTCTAAATGTACCATAGGTGGCCTTAGTGTTTAAATAACACTTCTCATTTTATAATTTAGGAAATTTAGAGCATGAGTTACAGGTTTTGGCAATCTAGTTGCCTGTGGTGAAATAGCAGCAGAGTAAGATAACTATTCCACAATATTTATATAATTTGGTGGTTGGGAGCCACCTTGGTCTATTCTTTATGAATATTGGTTAATACTTAGTGAGTTTTGTTCTTATTTTAAACTATAGACTAATCTAAATGGATATTTATAATTTTGCTAAAACTAAAGTGATCTTGGTGTAAAAAGGAGCAAAGAGAAGGGTAAGGTAGAAAAGAAATGAGTGATTAACAATTTTAGTCCTAAACATTATGAAAAAGTATCAATGAAAACGGAATTCACATTTAACAAATATCTAATGCAATATAGCCTAAGCTCAAATCTCACTATATATCAGGCAAACTTCAAGGAAAACATTTAAGAATCACAAGTAAAAACTAGGTCTACTTTAGGGATTTACCACTATAATCAAATAACAATTGCACATATGAATACAAAGCAAAATGAAATGAAGCAGGACTTAAGATATTTCAACTAATATTACATAGGAAAAAAATCAAAAACCTTGTGATTAAAAATTACTATTCATAATTCCAAGACACTATTCAAATTCAAGACCTCTATTAGCAATTGAGAGAAAAGCTATATTAGTAATTAACATATCAAAAATTAGACAATCCATGTAGAATTCCTTGATCTTATTTACTGATTCAAGTATATAAAATTGTCTCAAAAATCTCTCCTTTTTAAAATGGTCATACATGACTTTATAGGAAGACTATGTATTATATCAGTCAGTTACAAAATATAGGTGCACAAAGATAGGGATAGTTATCCTTACAAGTTCTAAAATACAAGTACTTTTCCTAATTGTACTGACCTAGAGGAAAATATGCTTACAAACTAGCATATGCCTTTACAATGGGATATTCTACTTCAAAATGTTACAAAAATTTTACAAATAGAATATGCTCAATTTGATGGTGGGGTCCCTAGATGTCACTGTTGGAGGATGTTCATGGCTCTGCCATGTTGTTCATCAATTAAGTCTAGTCCACAATAGGCTTCATGATCTGTTCTTCCTCTTGATCTTCCAGATCATCAATTTTTTTGTCATTCCTATCCATGGATTCTTTAATACTCCTTGCTTTGTTTATTCTTTCCCCTGCATTGAGTGTTATGCACTAGATTTTGTTTTTTTACCCCTAGATTTACCTTGGCCTTTTCCTCTAGTTTCTTAGGTTACCAAAGTATCCCTATGCTTTAATTCCTCATCACTAATGATCCCAAAGGCATTGGGTTATGTAGGATCTATAATCATGATCCCAAGATGTCTTCTTTTAGGACCATTTCCATATCATTGTGCCATGAACTCAAACTCTAAACCTTTTCAATCACAACTCCCAAAATTATGCTCAAATTCCCCAAACTAATGGTCTTAAATTTTGGGATCTACTTCTTTTCTTGAATATTGAGGAGTTGATCTACTTTATCTTTAGAATCCTACCATTAGGTGACTAAACTCTTGGCTAGTTCACATTGCCCTCCAAATGCAACTTACCTTAATTTCATTGATTTAAGTGCCTCAAACATGTCATAAAATGACTACTCAAGTAGCTTGATTATTGTATCTACCACTAATAAAACTACCTTTTTCCAAATTTTCTTTCTCTCTTTTCAAGTTCTAGATATTTTACTTCATACCTTGGACTCTAGATTTAGCTTATGTTGAATGGGCTTCAATTAGACTTTTCAAATCTTCCTCATTAATTGTAGTCTCTCCAAGTTGTTGGCCACCCACTGGGGTTAGTCCTACAAATGGTTCTACCTTATGAAAGGTGAATTATTATATCCCAACCATAGTTGTCCTAGTTGGTATTCTTTCCAACCTATTTATCTTAGGGTTTCAATAGATAGTAGTGATTGGTTCCTTAAATTGGGGAGGTTTTGGGACCTCCACACTTGATCTAGTAGATGCTCTTAGAGCATCTATCTTCTTTTCATATGGCCCTTCAATGATCTTAATTCTTATTTCTTCTTGATCCTTCATTATATCCCTTATCCAAGGCTTCATATCATCTTGTATTTCCACATCAGTGACCCTTGTTATGGCTCAAGAATGAGAAAGAGAGGGGACATTTTAAAATTTCCCATAGATGAACCAGTCAGGAATGACTAGTCCTAGATTGGGAACTCATCACTAAATAGATTTACTTCACTAGTGGGATGAGTGAAAGTGAACCTTGGTCTCTTCTTTGGTCCCATAGGGACTAATGATAGTTCTACTTTTCTCTTCTCATGGGATATTATTGGGACCAGCTCTTTTCTTATGTCTTCCTTGGGTTGCTCTTCCATATTGGAGTCATAGGCCTTTAAAAGTTCCTTAAGAACACCCTTGAGTGTCTCTTCTAGTTATAGGGCTATCATGTCTACATATTGAATTGGGTAAGGTGGAATTTTGGGTAGTGCTAAAGATGGAGACCCCTTCCCAAGTCTATCTTCTAGCTTAACTTCTCCAACCTTCTCCTTCCCTTTGCCCTATTCACCCTAAAATTATTCAACCTGCTACTAAGACTATGTTTTCTCTACTTGAAGTGGCTCATGGGTTGTTCTAGATGGCCCATGTATTAAATGGTATTGCAAAGGGTGCATTTACCATGCCTCCCCAAATAGCTTGTTGTCCCTGACCAACCTATGTTCATGCTTAATGTTATTGGATCATAGCTAATATCTCTTCATAGTTCTTAAACCTAATTTATATGGTGTCATAGACACTGATTTGATGTGCATATTTTATATTTGAGAGCTTTTTATCCCTTATATGGTCACCAACTACATTCTTTGGATCCCATATCTGGAGTTTATCTAGTTGGAAGACAAATGAATCTCTATATGTGGACATAACATCTACCTATTTCCAATCCTTTATTATGTTTTTCACAATATTCAAAGGAAAGGGGTGGAGTAGGCCCTTCCTTTTCTCCTTGCAATTCCTATCAATGCCATGGATAAACTGGGAAGTAATTTCCTACTCTAAAAGCTTATTTGTAATATATAATGGTAGTCTGTAAGGTTGAGTCATGATTCCTTCTATTTTGATTATTGTGTAATTAGGATAATACCATACATCCCCTATCATTTCAACATATCTCTTGATGAGGGGGTAGATCCTAGGCATGGGAACCACCTATGATGACCTCCATTATAGCAGGGTAAATAAAGTCACAAATAAACTACATATGATCCCTATACTTGAAGATGTGCAACTTGGAATAGTAGTGTGAGACGGTTTTCTTGCCCTCTATCCACCAATTCCTAATCCTAGGGAAGGTGGTTGAATCTAGAATGGTTTCAAGTAGGTATGACATCATAAATAATTTATTTTAGGTCTTTATTTTGATGGCATTAAATTTTCTTGTTAGGAAAATATTGATTAAGTCTCTAATTAGAGGGGCAAGTTTTTCCTCTACCATTAAGTTTACATATGGTACCCATATCTTATTCACATAAGTAGTTGAAGGGGCACCAAATGCTAGGTTTAATAGGGTCATTATTACCCTAATGCCTTCTCTAAATTGTATGGTAGGGATTTTTCCATCAAGGATTGTAAAGATGTGAGGTCCTTAGTGTAGTTAGGGTTTGAAGATAGAGTCAAGGTCATCATTACTATTCCACTCTTTGATCTTGGAAAGATATACATAGGCAAGAGGGAGCTTGTAGTACTTATCAAAAGTAATAGGGGAAATGTAGGCTACCCCCTTTTAGTTCCCTTCTCTAATGATGCATTCATTATCTATTTTATAATCAACATATATGGGTGCAATGATGTCAATATAATGTAATACCTTTGGTTTTGTTTTGGCATGATGAAGGCCCACCATTTCAATAGTAACTAGGTCATAGTGTCACCTCCTTGTGGCAGTATTCCTCTATTCCTATTATGAAATAGGTTTCAACTCTTATATCATGAAGAAGAGCTCAGACCAATTCTTAATGCCTTACATATTCAGTGCTACGAGGTCTAATTATGTGTCCTTGAATATCTTGCCCTCATTATTTATTGTCAAATAGAGCTTGATATCTTCCTTCAATTGATACATGTTATCTACATGGTCTCTATTTCTTTCTAATTCTTCACACTGGATTGTAGATTATCTTTGTGAAATCTCTCTTGTGCTTAGAAACATAATTAAGTTATCCTTTGATCAAATTGTAACAAATTGAATCTGTTTGGGTCACTTTTATGTAGGGTTTAGGGTCTTGGAATTTTAATGGTGAAAGATATTTAGGCTTTGACTTATACATCTTTTGGATTTTATTTGGACCTTTACCTTTATACCCTTGTGTTTTTGAGCCCATGAGATCTCAAATTTTGTCCTTTTCTACTTGTATGGTGCTTATGTGGCATTAGTCTTGACCTTTCTTGGCATTTTTCATAAATACCATTTGAACACTAGCCATTAGTATTCAAAAATACCTCCATTTTGTATTATGGGATCAAAATCCTAGATTAACATGAGTTGTTGATTATAATCTTGGCCCTTGGATGTGATTAGGTATTTTTGTTACAAACTTTGTGATTGCGATAATTGGCATTTGACATGCCTTCTCTATGATCCAAATATTTTGGTTAGTCATTTTTTGAATGAGTGTCAGCCACATGGTGAGCTTATAGGCCTTTGAAAAGTCATTGTCACCTTCACATTGTTGGATCAAATTTAGTGATGAGGTACAAATCATTGATCTAAAAACATTGCCTGAATGTTAAGTTAGTCTATTATTAAAGTCATGATCTAGGCTTAATTTCCTTAGGCTAATGTTTATTTCTTATTTATTAAGCACAAAATAAACCTTAGGCTAAGGTACTTATGCCTATGTTTTCCAGTTTAATAATGAAGGGGTGAGGCTCCAAATAATTTAGGCCACTATATATGAGAAACGTTTAGTTAGCTTATACTTTGTGTGGCAATGGCTTCCCTTTTTAACATAAGGCTTAGCATAAGATCATAAATTAAGGTTCATGATTATTTTAAACAAAATGTCATGAGGTCCCTTACATATGAATTTAGCCCAAGTATTTAGATTATAAGACCATTTTCATATTTTGTAGGTTGAAGGCTCCCATTGTTGAACATCTTTTGAGAATTTCTTTTAGATTATGAAGCCATTTCCAAGTTAAAATAGGATTTTGAAATGTAATTTGAACACTAATTAAGATATTTCATTAGGTTAAAATTGACAGTCTCATAGATATCAATTATTTCATTGGGTTAAAATTGGCAGTCTCATAGACATCAAATACACCCTCAAGGGTGTTAATTGATGGTCACATGGATGTCAAGTTTAAACCAGTGAATTTTTTATTTTGTTGGGCTTATAATTAATGATCACATGCACATTAAGTTCAACTTTTCAAACATTTGGATGATGGTCATATGAACATCAATTTTAATTTTGTTAAAATCTTTAATGATAAATGTAAGGATGCCACTTAGTATTTCCATGGGGCTTCTCAAGGTCTCAATGTTAATTCACTCCATTATATCAAATTACATGATGGAAAAATAACCATAGGATCTTCATCTGTGGGCTTTCTTTTGATTAGAATCTTTTTCAAGTGGGCCTCTTTCCTTTTAATCCTCAAATGCAATGGTGTTAAATGTCTATCTTTCAGGATTCTTGCATCCTTTTGATTTTTCAATTATACCTCACTCCATTTGACTAGTTCCTAGTGAGTAAGCATGGATCATCAAATTACCAAAGATGCATGTTATTTAAGTTGAATTTCATGTTATCCTCTCTTTTTTGGATCAAATCCCTTGATAAATCAACAACCATAGGATCTTTCAAGACATGAGGAAGTTAATGTTAGGCCTGTAGAGATAATAAAAACTTAGGCTTAAGACGTTAAGACTAAGGTCATGATTCTATTAATAAATATATTGGGGCCTTAATATTAAATTCTTAGGCTTAAGTTATGGAATATAAAAAGGACCCTACATGATGACATTTGGTTAGGTCATAATGAACTTTAGAAAAAGGGGAAATAACAAAGGGGATCAACTTTCCTAGTCAATTTGTGTTAAAAAACATGACTAAGTCTATAATATGTGCTTTATAATTAAGTTTATAAATTAATTTTAAAAGTTTTCCTACTAATTTGGTTCCTTCCCTTATTCAAATTTGAACTGAGGGTTTTCTAGTGTTTTGGAATATAGAATTCATGGGGATATACACCATGGAACCTACAACTAAAATTCAAACAAACCTCAATAGCATTGTTAGTCCAAATTTAAAGCAAATCAAAACCACATAAGCCTATCTTTTAACAAAGTGGATGATCTTCAAATTCTACAAAAGACCTTGACATGCTAAAATTTCCATGTTATAAGTTTAGGGTTTCTCAAGGGTCCCAATAAAAAATGAGGTATGTTTGTCCCAACAAGAGGCAACATAAGTACTTGAAACCTCATAAATAAAGTAATGATTGACTTAGATATCACTAATTTTAACATTAATAAAGAGGGAAGGATCACCTACATGAAGAAAATCTCATCTAGAATCATAGAGGCAATAGGGAATTTGAGGGAGAGAGAAGTGTCCATTTTTTCATTATTGTGTATAGACATCTCTTTTCACTATTGTAAAATGATAAATTCTTATATAAATAAGGTGGATTCACATCTTGCTAGCAGAGGACAAGGGATGTTCATTTTGAATAGGAGCTACATAAGATAATTATGAGGATGCGATAAAGACTACATAAGTTCAAGAAATGGGATTTGAGATAGGAGATTAGTAAGATCCATGATAGGATCCCATTCATCATAACCCATAATGGGACTTTAGGAAAGAGGTGCATAGTGTTAGAGGAGTTCCTCAAAATGAGGAGTAGAAGTGTATGTAAATTTGTGTTGATAGGATGCGGGAGGTTTAATTTGGGGATAAGTTGGTTAATTATCTTGAAAGGATGGGGTAGTTAATGCCAATTTGGTTTGATATAAATTTGAAGAAGTGGTAGTAGAAGGTTGAGTATCATTAGCTATGGGTAAACAGGTTGGAGGAGTTGTAGAAATGGTATGAGAAGTGTTATCCAATAGAGGTGTTAGAATTGGTTCATTAAAATAGATAACATCTTCTTTCCCCAGCTCTGTTAAGTGAGTTGGGGAAGAATCTTGGATAACATGGACATTGTGAGATGATTGGTTAGTGTGGTTAGGATGAGAATAAATGAAAGTAACTAAACTTCACATATTAGTCACGTTGACCACATTCTCTTTAGGATTTGGGTCTATAAGAATGTCAATGTTATTGGTAGGAGTAGGCTTATCATTGTTGTCTTGGTGATTTGGAAGAGGATATTTTTAGATGACCATATGAGCATTAGCCTTGTTTAAAGATTGAATTTTAGTTTGTGTTTCTTGGGCTTTGAATGTAATGTCATAGGCTTATTTATATTTATCAATGATAGAATCATGATCAAAATTGGGACCAATGAGGAAATCCATAGCTAATTTATGCAATTGCCTATAAGTATCATTAGAATGACCCCAACTAATATGAAACCAACATAATTTATTTGGACTATACCTATATTTCATGAGATGAGTTGGATCAATATCTCATGGAAGAGTCCTTGAGAGATGCTTTTTTAACTTCAATAAAGATAGAGGTTTATGAACATTTATGTTACTTGTCAAAGAGAAATGAGGATTAAGGATGTGGTTGGGAGGGGAAGCTTGTTTCAGAGCCTAGTTAGGAAAAATAGCTTGAATATTATGAATGGTATCATAAGAATCATTGACACCATAATTAGTAACATGATGGTTTTTATTTTTGATGAGCATGCGAGTTCCCATAGAATGTTGGGATGGATCAAATTGACACATGAGGAAATCTTAGCACTTGGCTTAGTCAATGGCTTCTTCCAAAGTTCATAAAGAGAGAGTTAAAACCGAATATTTCAACTTAAGATAGATGGAGTTGGTGAATATATTAAATAGGTTATCATATTCCATATTGTGTTCACACTTGTTATATAATGTCTTCCACCATTTGATGAAAGCTTGTGTAGTTTTTGTCTCAAGTTTTTTACAATTGATAAAATGAGCCAAGGTATTTTTAGGGAGTTCACTAATTTGAAAATTTTATACCAGAGCATTAACTAAATCTTCCAAACTACTGATGGAATGAGATTTGAGTTGGTTATGGAAATTTAAGGCATCTCCAAAAAGAGTATTTGCTAAAATCTTGGTATCAATAAAAGTGTTTAACTTGACCCAATCTTTATATATATTTCCAAACATTTTTAAGTGAAGGGTAAGATCAATTGACCCATTGTAACTAATGGTAAGGGTGTTACCTCCTATATATATGCTATAAATTTGAGGTGTAAGAGGTTCATTTTAAATGTGTTTGATTATTTTGTTAACAAGAGAAGGTTGGAGGATAAGGCTACCATGGGAATCTTGAAGGGGAGATGGGGTGGCTTTTTGGTTATGCACTCCCTATGAAACTTGTTGAGGGTGATTTTGAAGATGGATAAGATGATTTTGTATTTGTATTATTTGATTGTCATTATTAACTTGTAAATCATTCATTTAGTTAAGAGTTTGCAATAAATAATGATGGGCTTTCATGGTATTATTTGTAGTGTGTGAATCATTGGCATTGGTATAAGTGGTTTGGGTACTAGTATGAGTGGTATCATGCATAGTATTAGTAGCATAAGAGGATTTTTTAGTAAATGAATCACTAGTAGCATGATTTTCTTAGGTGGAAAAAGATGCACTAGTAGAAGAAACACTAGAGACATGACTACCATGGGTATCAAATGATACACTAGTGGATGAATTAAGAAGAGCATGTCTTAGAAAAGGCCCACTAGATGCAGAACCTACCATGTTAGTAGAGATACTTAGCATGGAGGTGGAGGAAATCAAAGAAGAAGAGGTCATAGTATGATAAGGTGTCAAAAGATAAAGAAGAGGTTGACAGGCAAAAAAGCTATTACCACCAACTCTATGTGAGAATGTGGGGGAAGGTGCATGGGGCTTCTTGATTTGACCATTTATCATAAGGTGATAAATAGTGGGAGGATATTTTCCTTGATGTTGAGGAATTTTGTTAATGAATAAAATCATTTATGGAGTATATTCTAATCTAGTCTAATCTTCTAAGGAGAAAAGAGGGTTGAAAATTGAATATGTACTAGGAGGGGTCCCATAGTTTGTAGTGAAAGTGGGCACATGCACATTAATTTCATCTAGAGTAGGAGCCACAATATGTTTATGGGAAAACTTATTAGTCTTGGTAAGGTTCATCATATATGTGATGTCCAAATCAGTATTTTCTTCAAACATGAATTTCATGGTGTGAGAGAAAAATTAAGGTAGACAAAGATGATGCAAAGACAAAAAGGTGAACAAGAGACATAGTCAAATAGGTCAACTATGTTCTGTAATCTAGTAGGCAAATAAGAGTAAATAGTCATATAGGTTGACTCTATATTGTAGATAGGGGATATAATAAGTTAATAAGGATAAAAATTCATATAGGTCAACTATGTTCTATAACCTAATTGGTAGAAATGGATACAAAGTCATACAGGTCGATTCTGTATTAGAGACTAGGAGATAAAGCAAGCTAAAATGGATACACAGTTGTACAGGTTGATGGTGTACTAATTTTAGGGGGGAAATATAGTCTATAAGAGACTCTATCAACCAAAATGATAGTGTGATGAAATAGGGAAAAAATTCAATTTAAGTGAAGCAGGAATCAAAACAAACACACAAACAATTATATCAATGTGAGTGATCCAATTGGGGCACATAACATAAAACCTTGCACCAATGCTGACTAATATAAGTTTTTTCAATATAACACACAATTATTAGAGAGAAAACAATCAACTAAAAATTAAATTCTAACTAAGTGGTCATCCTAAGTATTGTTAGATTGTTATAAAGTATTGATTTAATGTGATAGCAAAATGGGTTGAAATAGGGAACTAGAAAAGAAATCTATGGATGGTTTCAAGATGTTTGGGATAAAATGGATCTATGTTGGTAATGGTACTACCTTGGTATTGGGGCCTACCCCCTCACTTCACAATCTCATAGTGATAAGGGTGTCGGGTGCTTTGACAATATATACCATTAACCACATATTTATACTTGGCCAGAAAACCAAGTCAGCTTCCCCCTTGGTGATGAAATCCAAGAAGGCAGGCCTTGAAAAGATAAGTGTTTAAATAAATTTTGAATGTTGTGTGATTTGGTAATGTGTATAAAAGATTAAAATAGTGTAACTAAATGGTAATTTGTAAAAACACCTATTTAGATTATGTGAGTTACTCTAAGCATACAAACAAATCAAAAAGGAAATGTGAATTAATTACTAGCAAATAGTTATTAATTCCTTGATGAAGAATAGTATAGAGTTAGTTTAGGTGACACTATATGCAAATAGTGCAAAATAGAGTTGATTGGGTCAGTATTTTTCTACATAGATAAGGTCCTTAAGAATAGAGTCAAATGGATCAACTATGTCTTTTAGATAGAAGACAAGGTACAGAACTAAGTTGACCAAGTCAACCTAGTTGGTTGTAGGTTTTTAGTTTTAAAGGCTACTAACTTGTGTAAAATGAAACTGAGGAAAGTATATAAATAATAGAGAATGAAAAGAGAGGAACTTTGGTGGGTTTGAATATAGTTAAGATTACAAATTTTGTGCTGAAGTGACTTAATTATTTCTTTCAAATTCTATAAACTAAGTCAATTGGTTTGACCTAGTTATGCAAAAAATTGTGTGATGAAGAATAATAAGATGACAAAGTCAACCTATTTAACCTAGATTGTTGATCTATATGTTGGCAGAGTGAATAAGATGACAAAGTTGGCTTGTTCGACCTTATATGCATATCTAGAACTAAAAAGGAGTATTGTGTTTAGAGGTACATTCACTGATAGGGGTTGAATCAGTGATGCAAGCAAATCAAATTCAACCTGAAATTTTCAAACTCTTAATCATTCAACATAAGCATTCATGAAGCATATAAACCATTCATTGTAATGAACAAAGAAAAAAATGTAAGATCAAAATAGATAACACATGAATTATGTGGGAAACCCTCATGAGGAATAAGACCCACTCTCAAGCCTACAAACCAATGGAATATATTCCTATAAGATATCATAAACAAGAGACTTTAGTGAAATAACCACTTCACAAGGATAACCAACCCTTAAGCATCGGTAAGCACCCACTTTCCCTAGATGTTGAGTAATCACATAACACCTTTGATATCAACACCTCCAAAACTTTGATTATCTTCCAATCTAATGGATAAGTAATGAATAACATCTTTCTACAACCCTTCACACTTTTTCAATCCTTCACACATAAGCAATGCATCTAAAATAACCTTTTCGATCACTCTACACCTCTTCACTCATCCTCAATCATCAACCCTGAAAAACACTATTACCACATCAAAAACATGACCACTAGGTCACATACATATCCCTCACACTACTCTACTCTTCAATTCATCCACCAAGCTTATTCACACTTCACTTCTATAGGTTCATCCTCTCTAGAAACCTTCATCTTTGTTTTTTCTCTTTATAGATTCTTCATAATCACCACCTTCTTGGTCAGACAAAAGACATTCCTTAATCTGTATGACTTCTATTCCACTTATAAAAATATCAAAACCACCTACATAAGTTGACCATAGCTTTTATATATCACCCTTAAGCAATAACACCTTTCAATTAGGCCTAATTAGCCCTTTTAGGTCCATGGAGACCTATTCATCCCTTTAACACTTCATCAAGCAAAAATCAAAACACAAGACCACTTCTAAGCACATAGGTCTATTCCACGAGACCCCAAAGATACCCTCAAGTGATTACAGTCATCACTATATACCTCTACATATGCAAAACCATTTAATCATTTGCCTTGTACATGAAAACACCATGAATGAACAAAAAATCAAATGTTAAGAAATTGTTCATATCTAATATGGACTAGTCAAACCTCAAAAATACATACATATGATCCTTAGGGAGTCTAAAACACACTCCAATAGATAAAGCATCATGAAACATCCAAATATCATCAATCCAAACTAAAACACCCTTCATCGGTCCTTAACAAATGAAGGTCAAACCCTTGGTCAACTTTGAGCCATAATAAATGCAATTATATGACCATTCAAACCTCGTAATCAATTTACCTATATTTCCCTTGAATTTATCTACCACTTTTATTTTTAATCCATCATCAAATTCATCCATTTTCTCAAGATATAGATCAAACAATCACAATTGGTTTCCTTTGTAAAATTAAAATATTTGAATTCCAATAGTCACTAAAAAATGCAAATTTGACTAAGCATAAAAACAATGAAATCTGCTTGGGAGATCAACTTTGAACCACCATAAATTTTGATATACATAATTTCAAGGAATGAAATTTGAAACACATGTTCTAGGTACAAAATTGAATGAACCCATGTGACCACTTTGTTTTTACACCTCAACACATGTGAATTCTTATGTCATCAATATTCTTACTTAGGAAACTCTGCCAACATGAGTAGAATAACCTATACCTTCACAAGACTACTCAAATGGATTATTTTCACTTACAAAATTACACCAAGCACTTATTACACCCTATAGTTCCTCTACATCAATAACATATCATCAACAACATCCATACCAAGATCAAAACCTGTAGAGTCTCATGCAAACTATGTTAACACTAAGGTACATTTTGTCATTGAGAACCATTCATACATATCATCTCATGGACACTCTTGGCCACCTTGGATACACAATTTACAACACTTAAACAATCTCCCCCTTTGTCATTGATGTCAACACTTGTAAACACCAACATAAAGTTATGTACAAACTCTTTCTCCCTTTACAAACACTTTCTCCCCCTTAAACACAATGATAAATTGGGCTTACCTGTTGATCCTAAGGACATGTAAATGTTTTAAACTACAAAAAAAATAATAGACCTCCTCTGAGAGATGATATAAACTCCTCCTATCACTGTGCATACCATTTCTTGCCATGACTACCTCAAGCCTGCTCATTGACAACACTCTTCTTTGACCATGCATTTCTATATGAAGAACAAACACACAAGAATACCAAAAAATAATTTTAAACACCTTAATACCATTGAGAGGGACTCCCCCTAAGTTACCTAAGCTTAGGCACCCCTTCATCACCTTCAAACCATCTCCAACCATGATGAAACTTCATAGTTGTCTTCAAATTCTCTTTCACAAGCCACCCATAGAATGAATAATGGACATTCAAGCTCTTTATCAAACACATATGATACACAAATCCAACTAAGAATCATATTTAGGGATGACCATACTTTTGTATTTTGGATAAAATGGCCAAAAAGTCCATTTGAATCACCTAGCCTTGTCTAGAGGCCTAATAACCCTACCTAAACCCTACAAAGCCATAACTTTTTATGTATGCACTTTCAAGAATTGAAACTCCATATATAGAGCACACTCATATACATGCATGCCAAGATTCATCATTCAAATCTTCCTCTACACATAGCTCCTTCACAAACTGATCTACCAATTAGCCCTCTATTTTCACAAATGCTAAACCATAAAAAAGAAAATTATACACTTAAAGATGACTATAAATTATTTTATGATCACCCATTTGGACATTTTAATTGATTAAGTATCCTCAGAGCTCAAATCCTTTGGGAAGGTCACTATCCCACATGGGCTAAGACACTAGGGCATCAATAAGAAACATGGTCAACTTAGCATCTTCCAATCAATGCCAACTTCTTAAACTTCTCTCACACTTGGAGGTCACCAAATCACATCACTTGGTCAAAAATTGATGTCAAATTCCTTGGGGAACCCATACATCCATGAATGTGGGTGTTGACCTACTAGCCCTTAAGCAAAGATTGTCAAACCTAAGAGCCAGTAAAAATATTCAAATGGAGTTTAATACATATTCATGACCTATCAACACTTGGAACACATCTTTACAAGGTCAAAAATCCTTTCAAAATCATAAAATCACCTTGAAAACCTATAAAACTTCATTTAACACCTAGAAAGCTCATGATTGTGCTTGTAGATCTTATTTACATAGTAGTCACTAAGCCAAAACATTAAAAATCATGGGAGCCTTCTGACATCTCCACAACACCTTTTTCACTTAGAGACATCAAATCCAACTAGACTCAGCCCTTGATTAGTCACATAGACCTCAAATACACCAATTTTGCATGATGGGCTCTCACTAGGTAATGAACACTAAACAAACTGGTCAAACTAAACAAATGGTCATGAATGGTTTTCTTGACCATCTTAGCATATCTTAACCCATGGAACACACTTAGACAAGTCCTCTCCATAATCCAAATCAATCTTACCTTCATTCTTTATGATTTGACCAACTAAACCAAGCTTCAAAGATTGACTAAGAATTGTCTTTAGGACCAATGTCCCTGAACAGGTTCTTTGAAGCTTTCCATCACAAACCTTTAGATAAATCACATGAACCTATTGCTTCCCCTTAGGGCTTTATACAACATGAAAATACTCTTATCTAATCAACATAATGCTTTTCAATATAAGATCATCAACTCTCTACCATAAGGCATTGATTTTAAAGACCAATCAACAATTCTACATACCCCTATTCTGATTATGGCATTTTACACATCACCTAGAGCACACACACTTGCTTTTACATATGAAAGATGTATCCTAAGAATCACAGGTAGATATACCCACTTGTCATAGAGAGACTAAATGTCCCAAAACTCAAAAGATGCTCATATGTCCATACTCTCATTTGACTTGCAATCTTGCCTCATCATCAAATTGAATTTGAATGGGTCCTGAACTTCATCCTTTCCTTCAAACTTGGAATCTTTCTTGATCTTCTTGTCCACTTAGATAGATAAGGCTTTATATTTGGTATTTGAACTTTTAAACTATTCTATTATGACAAACAATCCATTTTGAACCTATTTTTCATTCACCTCCTTGGGCCTCCATTCATTATGGATCCTTTTCTTCATGTTAGGATTGACATTCTTTGAATTAAAATTCTGATCATTCCTATAGAACCTTGATATGCGACCTCTCTCTTGACATATTTGGCACAATATGTCATGCTTTCCTTGTAGACTGGTTGACTATCTTGAGTGATGATATTCTTCATGCTTGTCATTATCTTGCTCATAATTCCATGCGAATATCTTACTAGGAACTTTTCTTTTGTAGTCAATGATCCTATGACCAAACTGATTATAATAATGATAGTGACCATTAAAGAAATTTTTTTACCTTATATCATTGGGCTGTATGATCTAATTTTCCCTCTTGTCAGCCTAAAAGATGACTCCTTTCTTTGCTCCTTGATTCTTATTGAAACCAAGTCCAAACCTATCACTTGAAGACCTTTGATTATTCATAGTATTATTCAACAACCCTGTGCTAGTCATAGAATCATCCTTCACTTGATCATGATTGAAACCAAGACCAATCCTATCTTTAGGTAATCTATGATTGTCAAGCATCTCACCAAGCTTCTTATTGCTTGTATCAAACTTCTAATATGTTTCAATCTTGATCATTACTTAATCTAGTTTCACCTTCAAAGACTCTATCTATGATTTATACTTGACACAATCTTCATCCTTAATCTTCACCTCTTTAGTAAGGGTAAAAACTCAAGTTTCAAGATGTTGAGTGATCTCAACGTGCTCTTTGACTTCATTTCTCATTCTTTCTTTAAAGAAGCCAATTTTCTCCTCGTAGGTCTTGATCAAGGATTTTTACTTTATGTTCTTGCCTTGTAAAATATTAAACTCTTCTAAGGTATTCATATAGTTATCTTCAAGAGAAAATTTCTCATCTTCTTCCTTTGATCTATCTCCACTAAAGAGATCTCTTCCTAAAAATAATTCACCAACATCATCCTCAAGAGCCATGAATAGTGTCTCATTTGATGCATCATCACTTTTTGATGTGGAGCTTTCTTATTCAGTAGATGCATTACTTATTGGAGGTATAAATATTGGGGGGTGAATGAGTGATGCAAGATAATCTAATTCAATTCTCAACCCTTAACTTATTCAACATTCATCAACTTGATCAAGAAACATAAACATGAAAGCACATACATCGAAAGCATACACAAGAGAATACATCACATGAACACACACACACACACACACACACACATGGGAAACCCTCTTGGGTGATAAAACCCAAAGAACCTTGAAATATGTACTATAATCCTATAAAATAAGATCCAAAATTTAGACCAATACCCACAGATCAAGGACACACCCATCCCTTAATCTAGTCAAGTACCCATTTGACCTTTATCTAGTACTAACTAGCAAGAAGGCTAAAACCCCCTAGGCAACCAAGCACCCACTCAACTACCTAAAACTCATATCACCTTTGAACATATATTTATACTCTTCAATTTATGATGATCACCTCTATCAACACTCTTTACCTCTAATCTGTCTCAAGCAGCCTCTAGGGTTAACTTGCTCAAACTGCTTCTTCTAGGCTCATTAGGTCTAATGACTTGTGTGTCCTCATACATTAAATTAATCAGACAAACATGAATGATCCTCTTCACTCTATGTTGTTCCTCAATGAATTTTACCTTCTCTTTTAAAGGTTATCTCTTTTGCATGAATCCTTGCTTGCTCAACTGCTCAACTCTTCTCTCTCAAGTCACTGAGTTTAATTCAACAAGCCTAGAAACCATCACATTTAGTTTCACCTTTTATAGATCCATAATGATAATTATCACCTTCAAAACCTTCATTGTCATCTATAACACATGCCTTCACTCTTAAGGCATCTACATGGGTCACTTTTAAGTAGTACACTCTTTCAAATAGGCATAAGTGTCCTTTTAGGTCCTATGGAGACCCATTCACCTATTTGACACTTCCCTGAGCAAACTAAGAACACAAAAACACTTTAAAATACATGAACCGATGACACACAATATATAGGTATTCCATAATTTATAACAATCATCACATCATCCTTTTGTCAAATCTATTAGATTTGTTGCCAGAATCTAGATAATGTGAATGCAATGGAGACGTGATCACATGAGATGAAGCAAGTACACACCACATAGATGCTAAAGCAATTTGAAATTATACAAGAAGATAAATTACACAAGACAAAATAAGAGAAAACCCAATATCTAATTAACATGAGATGGCCAAAGTGAAGAATACATATAGGAGAGCACGTAAGTAACTCCTCCACAAAAGGTGGTCAAGGCACCCCAAGAATAGACTATAACTCCTCCATGAAAGGTGGTGATAAGGTACTAAGAATAGAGAAGTAACTCCCATCAAGGGAGTTAATTATGACACCTATGACACATCTATGACACACATCTCCACATAAGCTAGCCTATCCCACAAATGTAGGAAAACTCCAAGTATGCACAAATATAATTTCCCTAATTAAATAATAGGGAAAAATAAAAAACCTACACTAATACCGCCCACAAGTGCAACTTTGGTGGGCAATGTGGAAATATAAAATGGGTCCCGACAACTAGGCCTGATGAAGTACCCATGTACAAATGCAATCTCCCATAAGATAGAGAAAAGGAGAAGACCCGTAGGAAAAAACTCCCCCCCAAAAAGAGAGACATAAAAGAAATGAAGAGGCTAGAAGGCCCCCCTGAAGATGATGCTACTGAAGATGTAAACCACACCCCAAGAAGAGCTCATAGATGAATGAACTTGCTCTCAATGAAAGGTTTGGTGAAGATATCTGCAACCTGCTCTGAAGACTAGCAAAATATTAAGTCAATGACCTGACTATGAATAAGCTCTCAAATGAAATGCATGTGAATCTCTATGTGCTTGGTCCGCTGGTGCTAAATTGGATTCTTACAAATTTGAATGGTACTCTAGTTGTCACAATAAATGATGGTGGGTTACCTGATAGGAATGCCAAACTCAAAAAGAATCCCTTAAAGCCAAATAGCCTCAGTAGATGCATTAATAGCTCCCATGTACTCTACCTCTGTGGATGATATAGCAATAACATTCTGCTTCTTACTAGACCAAGTGATAGGACTAGAACTTAGAGAGAAACTGTAACCAGAAGTGGACTTGCAAGTCTATGAATCACCAGCCCAGTCTGAATCTGTATATCCAACCAAGTCAATCACTATGCCAAATTAATAATAAATCCCATATCTATGTGAACCCTGTATGTAATGCAAGATCCTCTTAGCTGCTTTCCAATGCAGCTCATCCAGTTCCTGCATAAATCTAGAGACAAGTCCCAGTATATATGATATGTCAAGCCTGGTGTGATTCAAGTAGATGAGACTACCAACAAGTTGTCGATACCGAGTGGCATCAACCAATGGTGAAGAACAGTCAACCTCAAGCTTAACTCCTGATAGAAAGGGAGTCAGAGATGGCTTGCAATCAGCCATGTGAAACTAAGCCAATAAGTCAAGAGCATACTTAGGTTGTGCAAGAGAAATCCCTAAATCTTACTATAAGATCTCGATGCCAAGGAAGTAGTGCAACAAACCCAAGTCTGTCATGTCAAATCTATCCTGAAGAGATGCCTTCACCGTTGCAATAGCCGATGAAGAACTCTCGGTGATCAAAAGGTCATCAACATATAGAACCAAAATCAGGGGTGAATCATCCTGCTGCAAGAAGTAGACATTGGGGTCAAAATGGCACCTAGTGAAACCCGCTGTGAGAAGGAAGGAATCCATCTTGGCATACCATGCTTGAGGGGCCTGTTTGAGGCCATAGATAGATTTCTTAAGTCTGCATACTAAGGAAGAATCCTAAACAAATCTTGGTGGTTGCTCCATGTAGATCTCCTCCTGTAGGTCTCCATGAAGAAAGCCACTCTTCACATCCATTTGGTGCACATCCCAACTATGTGTTGTGGCAATAGCCAAGGTGAGTCAGATAGAAGTCATCTTTGCAACGGGTGCAAAGGTCTTTGTGTAGTCAATGCCTGCCACCTATGAGAAACCCTTGGTGACCAATCGCGCCTTGTACTTATCAACTGACCCATCTACTACAAACTTGGTCTGATATATCCACCTACATCAAACCATCTTTCTTCCCTTGGAAGTGAAGTCAAATCCCAAGTGTACCTAGAGAAATCATCAATCAAAGTGAGGATGTACTTGGCCCTTGTGAAAGATGGTTTGGAAAAGGGTCCTGATACATCACTATGGACTAAATCCAAAGGTTTTGAAGCCCTCCAAGCTTTGCCTTTGTTAAATTTTGCTTCAGGATGCTTCCCAAGGGAACACCCCTCGCAAATTCCTTTTGAGAATTGGACACGAGGCAAGCCAATGACCATGTCATTTTTGCAAAGTTATTCAAGGTAGCGGTAGTTAAGGTGGCCAAACCGCTCATGCCATAGTTTGCTAACTCCATCTGAATGAGTCATCAATGCTATTGGAGAAGAATTAGGTGCAAAATGTGAGGTGTATAACCTAGCTTGGTGATCTTCCCTACCCACTACCACTGTAGTATCACTATGTAATTCCCTGATAGCCACTGAATCTGGTGAAACTCAACTCTCATGCTTTGACCAATGTGAGTGATTTGGTACACTGATAATAGATTGGTTGAAAGAGAAGGAACACTTAGAACATTATTGAATGTTCCTCCTTCCATTTCAACTGACCCTCTCCCTACAACAAAAACTGATGTGTCATCACCCAAACTAATTGAAGTCATGCTACAAGGCTCTAAAGATTAAAACTCAACTAGTGAAGAGCCCATGTGATGAGAAGCACCCAAATCAATGACCCATGATGTTGTAGAAGCTACAATTACTACAAGGGCCTTGCCCTTTTCTTTCTCCTTACCTTTGTCTTTTGCCTTGGTAGAATATTGGGTAGATGAACTCTGCTTGATGGACTCAAGAACACCTATGTTGTGCTTTTCTAGAAGATGAGTTAGGTGATCTATTTGTTTCTTCATGAATTTGTGTTCATCATGCCCTATCTTTTTACAATAGGCACACTTAACCTTCTCCTTCTTAGTTTTAGCATTGGAAGAGGAAGACTCAGTGTTGTTTTTGGCAGGATTATTGTTTTCTTTCTTCTTCTCCTGGTCTTTGTTCCTTTTCTTCTTCTCCTTTGTTGAAGTCTTATCTTTACCATTTCTAGCTATCAAGGGTTGGGGTTGAGTAGACTTCATTGTGCCCATTTGAATTAACTTATCTTGCTCCCTAGTCAAGTTGGCAATGAATGAATCCAAATAAGGCATTTTCCATGTAGTGCCAAGGGCACTTTTTGTGGCATAGAAAGTGGAGACAAAGACGGAATAGCTTGGACCTAAATTTGTGAGAATAGAAAGGATGAGTTGATCATCTTTCTTTTCTATCCCACATTCTTTCAATTGCAATCTAAGGGCCTTAAACTTAGTGAAGAAGTCATGTAGGGTGTCAAAGTTGCTAGGACTTAGACTTATGAGTTCGTTTTCGAGCTCATGACCTCTCATCTCATCAAGCTTCCCAAATAAGAGTTCTAAGGTGTCCCATATGTCTTTGGGAGTCTTAGAGGTTTCTAAATGGAAGATAAGTTTTAGAGACACATACAAGCTTAGTAATCCATAGGCTTCATCACTACAATTGTACCACTTGACCTTTTCAGCATCAGTGCTAAGTTTTACTTCAGTACCCATGGTAATCTTATACAACCCTTTGCTTCTAAGAATGATTGATATTTTAACCTTTCATTCATGATAGTTGAAGGGTGTTAGGGGTTTAAGTTGAAAATAATCTATTTTAAGCTGAATTTAGGTGAAGTTGTGTTGATTGCAAGTTGTGAAATTATGTAGAAAGGAGAATGAAAGTAAAAAAATGCATGTGCTGAAAAGGAATCACACCCTCCCAAAACGTTGAGCCCCCCCAAAATATGTAAGTGCATGATCAAAAGACGTCAGGTTCAGTTGAGAATGCATTTTAGAGCAATCAGTGCAAGACTTTAAGCAAATAGGACGTCAGACTCAACCAAAAATGCATCCTGAGAGACCCAAATTTTTGGCGCTTTATAAAGTAGTGCATTTTTGACAAATAACAAGTTTAAAATGTGGAGAATTGAATTACATATACTTTTTTAAAAAATTTCACCCAAATTTGAGCTACCGTTTGCAAGATATTAAAAATACAATTTTCCCGTAAACTAGTGTTTTTGTAAAAAAAACTAAAACATTAAAAAAATACCTATTTTGAGAGAGAAAGTGGCCTTCCAACCACTCTTTGGACTCAGCATGGAGTGAGGAATCCAAAAAAAGTCTTTGTGAAAGCAAGTTTAACTGATTGTCTCGGCATGCATGAAAGCAGGTTTACCTTCCTCTTTTAGTAAAAAAATACTAGTAAGGCAAAAAAATGAATTTTCAGCAAGTTTTTTTTACTCTTTTTTTTTATAAGAGGAAATAAAGGTGGATTGCTTTTGTTTTGATGTCTTAGGCCTTGATAGGCACTACCAAGAAGATGAGATTAGGGCTTCTACCAATGAACATGCACCCTTCCAAAACTTCTAACACAATGCAGACTTTAACACTTGCAACACAGTTAACACTTCCAACACAGACTTTAACTTCCAACGCAGACTTTATCACAGAAGAGACAAATCAAATGCAGGAAACAAAATGCCAAGTGTAGGAAAAGGATGCCAAGCAAGGAAGGGGCACCATTTTTAAAAAAAGACAGTAGGTGTGGCAGAATTTTCTCACCAAAATAAGGGCGCACTTCTAATTTCTTGACATCAGAAAAATTGCAGGTGCAGAATTATCTCACCAAAACAAGGACGCACTTCTATTTTCTTGACAACAAAAAAATTGCAAGTGCAAAATTCTCTCACCAAAATAAGGATGCACAGCAGAAAAATTGCAGGGAGTGTTTGAAGGAGAAGATGGTATAGCCAAAGCAAAGCGCAAGTCAGCCCCTGCAGCTGATGGTGTGAAGAAGCCTCATCGATTCAGGCTTGCAACCGTTTCTTTGTGTGAGATCCAAAAAGCTGCCCTTCCAACATCCAAGAAATAGAACCAAATTTGTAGAGATTTTTTTCTGCAGAATGACCAAAAAAAAAGAAATTCCACTGCCTTGCTGAAGCCACAACAGATCTATACAAAATGTCTTGGCAAATTTTAACTCAAAAGTAATTTTTTTAACAAGTTTATGTATGGATTTACATGAGTTTTCAAGAAACTCTACCAAAACTCTCAAATGCAATGGAGTTAAACAAAAAAAATACTAAGAAAGCAAAGTAAGAATTTCATAATAAACTAATAGCATAACTGGACACACAATTACCGGAGTGCCTCTAATACCATATTGGAGTTGTTGCCAGAATTCAAATAATACGAATGCAATGGAGACATGATCACATGAGGTGAAGTAAGTGCACACCACATAGATGCTAAAGCAATTTGAAATTATACAAGAAGATAAATTGCACAAGACAAAATAGGGAAAAACCCAATATCTGATTAACATGAGATGGCCAAAGTGAAGAATACATATAGGAGAGCACATAAGTAACTCCTCCACAAAAAGTGGTCAAGGCACCTCAAGAATAGACTGTAACTCCTCCATGAAAGGTGGTGACAAGGTGCTAAGAATAGAGAAGTAACTCCCATCAAGGGAGTTACTTATGACATCTATGACACATCTATGACACACATCTCCACATAAGCTAGCCTATCCCACAAATGTAGGAAAACTCCAAGTATGCACAAATATAATTTTCCTAATTAAATAATAGGGAACAATAAAAAACCTACACTAATATTAATTCACTTAACCAACATTCTGTACACACAACCACCATGAACGAACACATAGTCACCTTCTAAGCCTTGGATCATACTAAATATGATTTATCAAACCTTCATAATCCATAAAAATGGTCCTCATGGAGTGTATAAGACTCTTTTATATTTATCTCATCTCAAAACATCAAAATACCATAAAATACAACTCTATTTCCCTTCTTGGGTTACTTATAGAGCATGAACGAACACACATTTAACTTTTGAGATCAATAAATTTTATTGTACAAAAATTTAGACTTTAAAATTAATATTTTTATATGTGCCTTGAATTTATCTACAACTTTTGTTTTTACTACAACATCAAATTATGCATAGATCAAAAGTTATGGCTCAAAAACAAGTACTGGTATTTTCTTCATTAAATTCAAATATTTAAATCCAAATGATCACAGTTAAACCTCGGTCACTTAAAACACATCTTGTGCTCTTAGATAAACTCTCTCAACTCACACTATTGATATTATTTAGAATTATATCAAAAATTTTACTTGTAGTTCTCCACTGTCTAAACATTAAACCTCAAACTTGTTGACCTCATCTCGTGTTCTCTGACAAATTTGACTAAATATGCATCGTCAATCTCTATGGATTAACTAGGTGTTTATCTTGAAACATTCACTATTGATCTAAGCTCTAAGATCCCATGATTATGCCAATTGTTATATATACATGCCTTCTACACATTTGACTCTTTTACTTGTCCCACATTGTTGATCTTTGTTAGTATGAATCACTGCTCACCATTGATCTATTAAACTAGCGAGCTTGTGACACTTGTCACTAGCACATGTAACCTTTGAAATATTTAATTTTATGTAGACCATTGGATCAAGATATATCATTCAATGTTCACCATTATATATACTAGCTAGATGACGTCAGACTTCAATGTAGTTTAACTTGATGGTCTATAACACATCATAGTCAACAAATACAACTGTGAAGCTTTATAACTAGAGCAAGAAATCACTTCAAAACTCCAAAATTTTTAGAGTGGCTTATTTTCACTATATAAAACATATCCATGAATTAATTTGACCTCATTTGAATTTTTTAATGCCTAAAATAAATTCACAAATTTTATTTGTCATTCATGTCTACATGACACATAGTGACAGTCTAGCTAAGTATAGACACTTAGTGAAATTCTATTTGAGAGGCCAACTTTTCACCCTCATATATTTAACTATGCTTATCATTATGACCTAAAATTTGAAACATATCAAATTAGAATTAATTTTATTACACCCATATGACTAACTCCCCCTGACTCATCCATACGTGGTAATGGTGATGTTAGCAAACTACCTACTCAATTTTTTTTGTCATAGAACCAACTATGCCAAGATGAACACTATGAACTACTACATGAAAGAAAATTATGCACACAAAAATTCAAATAATATAAGACCTATTATGTGACCTCTTTCATAGCTTTAAATCACCATACTCATCCCTAAACAACCATAACCATGCCAAAACTAAAAATCAACCAAGCCTACTTCAAGCATACTAGGACAAGCACACTACACACTTTGTCATTGATACTTAGATTATCAAGACACTTCATCCAATCACATATACAACTTCATGAAATCATTACAAACTCTATGAAAATATCCCCCTTTGTAATTGATGTCAACACCCAGCATTAATGTAAACACCCAACATACAACTCACCCTCCTCTCACTTCAAGCACTCTCACAATAATAACCTTCTCCCCCTTTGACACAATGAAAAAGTTGTCACAAACTGATCTTTAGGACCTAAAAATACCATAAATAGGAGAGGACCACCTTATAAATATTAGACAAACTCCCCCTTACCTTGAGCCTACCTCTTCTTACCTTGACAACTTCCTCTTGCTACATGCCAATACTCTCTTCAACCACGCACTGCAACCAATGAAAAAACACACAAAATGACTTAAATCTGATGGAAATAATCAATAAAAATTTGAGAGGGATTTCCCCTAAGATATCTAAGCCATTTCACCTCTTCAACATCTTCAGATCTTCTCACACCATGAAGAACCACCACATAGGCCTACTAGACTTCTCTCTCAAGCCACTTCAAAGACCACCAACAAAACTTCATGACACTCACTAAATGGTAAACATTATCTAAACCAACCTAGGAAATCACCTTGAAAAACTCATGCCTTGCTATTCTATATAAATTGAGCAAAAACATCAAATTTTCACACTAGGCCTATCTAGACTCCTTATAGCCCTACCTAAAACTTGTAGAGTCCACAAATTTTAGTAGACATATTTTCAAGACTTGAAACTTCATATAGAGCACTCTCGTATTCCCCCTTAATCACATAAATCTTCATCACCTAGATCTTCCTTTTCAACATAATTTCTTCACAAATCCACTAGCTAATTAGGCTTCCATCTTGACAAAAATTTGAATAATTTGAAAATCATAAAACTTCAAATCTTTATGAAGATTTATTTGAAAACTCATTTGGCCCATTCAACCTATTAAGAATCCTTAAACCTCAACTCATAATTAAAACCACTTTTCTATCATAGCCCAAAACTCTAGAATCTGTAAACAAACAAGGTCAACAAACCTCCTTTTGGTCAACACCCACCTCTGAAACTTATTGCACACCTGGACACAAACATCACACACTTTTGTACCAATATTTGAGACTTAATACTTTTGGAAACCCATACATCCTATAACCATGGCTTTGATCTGTACAAGAAAGATAAACCTAGGAGCACACAAAAACCTCCAAAAGGCACAAACAGGATCATCAAGACACAAAACCACTTGAAACATATCACAAAGAAGTACATAGACCTTTCTAAGCATGAAACTCTTCTTGACATTCCATCAATCTCATTATTGCACCTAAAAATACCCATTTTGATCTTATAGACACTCTTTATATAGGAAAAACACCTTATGACATCACTCTGACCTCATCAAAGCACTTATCCCATATTGACACACAAAATCTAATTAGAAACACTCATCTCTTACCTTATAAAACCTTTTGAATAACACCACAATAACACTTTCTTTTCAACTGAAAAGATTCTCTTAAGAATCATAGACAAAGACATCCTCTATGCCACAATGTTCTTAAAATAAAGTGAAGCAAGGAGTGGCCCACATCTCCTCCATAAACACTAGAATCCTTTTATATCTATAAGACTTCTTGCTATTGTTTTCCTTAGTTTGAACTTTGACAACTTGTTCCTTTTTTACATTACTCACTTTTTCTTCTACAATAGGATATACAACATTTGGATAAACTATGAAATCTTGACATACCTTGATCATTGAAGTAGCTTCTTTGCATTGTAGAACATCAACTTCAAAACTTAAGAACACAGGAACCAAGTTTAAAAAAATTCTCACATACAACATGTTTCTCATTAGCATCCAAACACACCTCAGAACTAGCCTCAACCAGAACCTTGGTCTTCTCCTTGAGCTTGGCCTCTTCTTTGACAACATGAGCAGATAATGAGAGCTCTTGGCACTCTCCAAATTATGTATCATTCTCTAACATAAAAAATAGATTACTTGGACCTGTAGACTTATCATGATTCATAATTAACACCTTTGGTTTCCATGAGTTAACTTGCCTTCTTTATTTCACTCTAAGAGCTTGATTAAACCTATTCTATCTTGTAGGCCTTTATTTATAGAATCTAGCAATGTGACCTCTCTGTTGATAGTTGAAGCACATTATACCTTTTACAAGAATCTTATCCTACTTTTCCTGAATAGAACAAAATATTGAAATATGTCCATTGTTTTAATAATTGAAACAAAATTCTCCTTTTGAATAAGTCTCACCTTTTGACTCATGACCCCCATCATAGTTCCATGCAAACTCATTTCTAACAGGTCTTCCACACTCTGTAGTCCTATGACCAAAGTGATTACATGTGTAATAGTAACCATTAAAACTTGCATACCTCATGGCATTTGGTTTTATCATCTGATTTGTCTATAATCTGTTTGTACCATCATTCCTTGATTGATTATTTACCTTCAAGATCTAATTTACATTAGTCTTCATCTTGTCTTGAGTTGTATTTTATGGTTCTTCTTTGTATCCAAGACCAGTTCTATCACTTGCATGCTTTTAACCACTCATAATATTGTCAAGATCACTTTAGCTCTTTTCAAATCTCAAAAATGACTTTATCTTACTATATTCCTTCTCTAACTCATCTTTTAATGACTCATTTTCAATTACATACCTTGAAAATTCATCTTATTTAGTTTTCACGCTAGTAAATAGGATTTCCAAATGACAACTAAGATGATTGACTATATCTTCATGCTCCTTGATGTATCAATTTATTCTTTCTTCATACACACTGAATTGATCCTCATAGTCCTTGATTTATGACTTCATCTTCTTGTTAATCTTCTTCTCAATCTTCAGTTCTTCAAGAGCATTCATCAATTTAGTCTCACAGTCCACCTCATCCTTATTATCATCTGAATCAATCCAAGTAGACTCCTTTTGATATGAATAACTTCCTTACTCAACTATGAAGAGGGATTCATCTTCAATAATACCATCATCTTTATGACCATACTCTAAGTCATTGTCTTCACTCTCATTTAATGAGCTGCAATCTTCTTTGGTGTAACGACTCTTCTTGTCCTTGAAGTACTTTATCTTTTTATCAAACATTCTAAATCCCTTCTTGCTTTTATAAGACTTGAATGATCTATTATCTTCATCTTGGTCATCACCATGCTCTTCATCATCATTATTCTTATGTTTGTGAGGTCACTTATTAGCAAAATGTCCTACCTCTCCATAATTAAAGCATTTGAAGGGTTGTTTACCCTTATACTTCCCTGACCCTATTTTCAATTTCTTTGTAAACAAAGCAATTAGTTCATCTTCATCAATATCAAATATGTCATCCTCCTTTAGTTCATCTATAACATTGGATAGAGGAATAGTAGGTGAATAATAACAATCCATAATAGATTTCCAAGTGTTAAACCCTAGGGAAATGATGTAGGTCCTCATCCTTGCACTCTAAAAAACATAATTGGGTCTATTAAACATTGATTTTTGCTTAGTGGAAAAACCTCCTTGCATTTTATGGCTACCCATATTGTACCTTGGATCTCCTTCAAGTTGTCAAGCCTTTACCAAAGGACCTACTCTGATACCAATTTTTGGAGGTATAATCATTGAGAGGGGGGGTGAATCAGTGATGAAATATAATTCAATTTAATTCCCAAATCTTAACTTATTCAATATACATCAACTTGATCAAGCAACATAAACATGAAAGCACACATCCAAAACATACATAAGAGAATACATCACGTGAACACACATATATATGGGAAACCCTATGATAAAATAAATTCTAACATTTAGACCTTCACCCACTGATCAAGGAACACCCATCCCTTAATTTAGTCAAGCACCCACTTGACCTTTAGCTAGCACCAACTAGCAAGGAGGCTACAACCCCCAAGGAAACCTAGCACCCACTTAGTTACCTAAAACTCAAATCACCTTTGAACACCTATTACAACTCTTAAATTGATGATAATCACCTCTATCTACACTCTTCACCTCCAATCTCTCTCAAGATGTTTGTAGGGTTAACTTACTCAAACCCTCTTCTAGGATCATTAGGTCCAATTACCTATGTGTCCTCCTACATTAACTTAATTAGACAAGAATGACTGATCCTCTTCACTTTTTGTTGGTCCTCAATGAATTGTACCTTCTCTTTCAAAGTTTCACTCCTTTGCTTTAATCCTTTCTCACTCAACTGCTCAACTCTTCTCACTCATATCAATTCAACAAGCCTAGAAACCATCACTTTTGGTTTCACCTTTTATATATCCATCATATAATTATCATGTTCACAACCTTCCTTGTTTTCCATAACACATTCCTTCGCTCTTAATGCATTTACATGTGTCACCTTTAAGCAGTACCCTCTTTCAAATAGGCCTAAGTGTCCTTTTAGGTCCAATAAAGACCCATTCACCTTTTTGACACTTATATGATCAAACTAAGAACACAAGAACAATTTAAAATACATGTAAACATGCCAAAAAATCTATAATTCCTCCTTAAGTGATAACAACCATCACAACACCCTTCTACTAAATCTTAATTCACTCAAACAACATTTTGTGCACACAACCACCATGAACAAACAAATAATCACCTTCTAAGCCTTTGATCATACTAAATATGATTTATCAAACCTTCATAATCCACATAAATGGTCCTCATGGAGTCTAAAACACTCTTTGATAGTTATCTCATCTTGAAACATCAAAATACCATCAAGAATAACTTTATTTCCCTTCTTGGGTTACTTGCAGAACATGAAAGAACACATATTAAACTTTATATCTCAATAAATTTGACTATACAAACATTTATAATTCAAAATGAATATTTATAGATTCATCCTAAAGTCCTCTACAACTTTTATTTTTACTACAACATCAAATTCTACATAGATCAAACGTTATGGCTCAAAAAACCAATCACTGGTCTTTTTTTCATTAAATTTAAATATTTAAATCCAAATGGTCATAGTTAACCCTCAATCACTTAGAACACATCTCATGATCTTCACTCATCTTACTCAACTCACACCATTTATCTTCTTTGGAATTATCTCTAACTTTAACTTGTAGTTCTCCACTCTCCAAACATTAAACCTTGAACATGTTGACCTCATCTCATGTTTTTTGACAAATTTGACTAAATATGCATTGTCGATCTCTACAGATTAACCAAGTCTTTATCTTTCATTGCTCACCATTGATATAATCTCTGAGATCCTACCATTTTTCCACTTGGTAGCTTTACATACCTTATACACATTAAATCTTTAACTTGTCCCACACCTTTTATCTTCATCAATACAAACCACTGCTCACCATTGATCTTCTGTTAGACTAGCAAGCTTGTGACACTTGTCACCAGCACGTGAAACCTTTGACATATTGAATTTTACATTCACCATTTAATCAAGATACTTAATTTAATGTGTACCATTATATCTACTGACTATATGAACTTAGACTTCAACTTTGTTTAACTTGATGGTCTCTAGCCCATCATAGTTTGCAAGTGCAACTTTGAAGCTTTATAACATGAGCAAGAAATCACTTCAAGACTCCAAATTTTTAGGGTGGCTTCTTGAAACTATATAAAACATATCCATGGAATAATTTTACCTTATTTAAATTTTTGGGTGCTTTAAATAAATTCAAAAACTTTATGGTTCATTCCTGTCTACATGACGTGCAGTGACAGTCTGGCTAAGTATAAACACTTAGTGAACTTCCGTCTAAGAGGCCAACTTTGCACCCACATATCTTTAGCTACGCTCAACCTCATGACCTAAAATTTGAGCCATATCAAATTTGGATTAATTTTATTACACTCATATGACCAACCCCCCCTGAATAATCTATACATGGTAATAATGATGTCAACAAATTGCCTACTCAATTTTTTCTATCATAGAACCAACTATGCCAAGATGAACACTATAAACTACCTGATGAAAACCACTCAAGAAAACAAGAATTAAAATAATTTAATACCTCTTATGGGACCTCTTTCATAGACTCAAATCACCATACTCATCCCTAAACATCCCTAACCATGCCAAAATTGAAGATTAACCTGTTGAGTTATGGAGCTAAAAGCTGCACCAAATGAGCAAATGCAGGGTTGTTATAACTACACAGTCACCAACGTCAGTCAGGGATCAACCAAAGGCTACAAACTTTGGTTTTGGATTGGTCTACGTCGGTCACATGCAGGTAGAAAGGGACTGACGTCAGTCACCTGTGCATTCCAGAAGTCTATTTTCATGGGATAACAGATTGTTTGCATGAAAAGTTTAACTGTTAGTGTTGAGTCCGTATTTATATTTTTGGCAGGATTGATTTGAACCTTTGATTAAGAGGTATATATAATGGTGGATAATGCATAGCTCATGATCCCTAATTCTATATAATAGGGATAGATCTTCATAGCTTGTGTATGAGAAAAAGTGTGAATCAATTCAAGTAGCTGAATTGTGTTTGTAATTGAGAGAGAGAACTCTTGAGGGAAAGAGATATATACATCTGAGAGGTGTGGAAGAAAGAGAGATTTATTCATTGTATTTCCTTCAGGAATATTTTAATACAAGTTTTCATTGTTTCTTGTATCTCTTATTCTTTGTTGATTCTGATTTCTAGTTACTTATTATTCTAGTTTAATTCTGTGTTTAGTTGCTTACACAAAAGTAATCAATTATACTCTAAGATCCCAACAAGTGGTATCAGAGCTTGGGTTCACTAACAGGTGGTATTAGATCATATTAGTGTTTATTGATTATAGGTCACTCACAGGGGTTTCTGATTGAGTGGGAGTAAAGCAATGGTAGAAGAAAGTAAACTAAGAATGGAGAAGTTTAACGGTAAGAATTATCAATTATGGAGGATGCAGATAGAAGATTATCTATATCAAAAAGATCTATACTTACCATTGAGTGGGGTTTCAAGCAAACCCACAGATATGCAAGATGAAGAATGGAATGTTCTTGATAGAAAGGCTCTTGGATCTATAAGGTTGAGCCTGGCATCTTTTGTGATTTCCAACTTATCACAGGCAAAGACAACGGTAGAGTTAATGGATACTTTGGCAAATTTATATGAAAATCCCTCAGCTTCAAATAAGGTATATCTTATGAAGTAATTATTTAATTTGCAAATGCAGGAAGGGGGATTTGTATCTAGTCATCTTAATGATTTCCATGCAATAGTAAATCAGTTAAATTCAATCAAAATAGATTTTGATGATGAAATTAAGGCTCTCTTAATTTTATGCTCTTTACCTGAAAGTTGGCATAGCTTGGTAATGGCAGTTAGTAATACTTCATCTACTAAAAATATCTTGAAAGTAGATGATGTTGTTAGTGTAATCTTGAATGAAGAAACTCATAGGAAAAGCACAGGAGAAACATCAGGTAATGCTTTAAGTATTGAAAGCAGGGGAAGGCAAAAAGAGAAGGGCAAGAAAGGGAGATCAAGGTCTAAGTCAAAGATGAGAAGTAGATCCAAATTTATAAATGGAAGAAAAATAACTTGCTAGAATTGTGGAAAGATAGGGCATGCAAAGAAGGATTGCTGGTTGAAGGTTAAAGAAGAAAATCAGCATGAAGGTAAAGAAGAAGCAAAAGTTGTAGGTATTGTTGCACAAGATGCTCTTATATTTTCTTTGGATAATAAAATAGAATCTTGGGTTTTAGATTCTGGTGCCTCTTTCCATGCAACCCCAAATAGAGAATTTTTCAATGATTATGTCCATGGAGATTTTGGAATAGTTTATGTAGGGGATGATGAGCCTTGTAAAATTGTTGGCAAAGGAAAAGTGTAGCTGAAATTACAGAATGGAAACACATGGGTGTTGAAGGATGTCATGCATGTACCCATCCTGAAGAGGAATCTAATTTATACAAGAAAGTTGGGGGATGAGGGTTGCACAGTAATTCTCATAGCTAAATCTTGGAAGGTTTCCAAGGGTGCACTTGTATTAGCCAGAGGTAAGAGAGTAGGTAATCTCTATTTATGTAATTGTATTACTGATTATTCTCCTTCTATACTATCTACTTCAGATGTAGATGCAAAGTTGGTGCACTGTAGGCTTGACAACATGAGTGAGAAAGGAATGAGTGTTCTTAAGTCAAAAGGTAAGCTTTCAGATTTGAAAAGCATAGATCTAGATTTATGTGACCATTGTATTTTTGGAAAACAGAAGAGAGTGAGATTTCTCAAAATTGGGTCAACAAAGAAGAAGCACAAGTTGGAGCTTGTTCACACAGACGTGTGGAGACCAGCTCAGGTAGCTTCTATTGGAGGATCACAGTATTATGTTTCTTTCATTGATGATGCTACAAGAAAGGTATGGGTTTATTGCATAAAGAAGAAATCTAATGTTTTTGACACATTTAAGAAATGGAAAGCTTTTGTTGAGAATGAAACAGGTTTGAGATTGAAGTGCCTTAGATCTGACAATGGTGGTGAGTATTGAGGCTATAAATTCAACAATAACTATTCTATGAATGGAATACATAGGGAAAGGATGGTTCTAAGGACACCTTAGCAAAATGGAGTTGCTGAAAGGATGAATAGAACAATAATGGAGTGTGCACGGAGTATGAGGTTGCATGCTAGTTTGCCCTTACAATTTTGGGCAGAAGTTGTAGATACTATGATTTACCTGATTAATAGAGTACCTTCTACTGCACTGGATGGTGGAATTCTAGAAGAGGCTTGGACAAGTAAAAAGGTAGATCTTTCATTTGTCAGAGTTTTTAGTTTTGAAGCTTTTGTGCAAATTGATAAAGAAAATAGAAAGAAGCTGGATGCTAAATCTATGAGGTGCACATTCATTGGTTATGGCTCTGGAGATTTCGGATTCCGGTTGTGGAATCTAGGAACTAACAAAATTATTAGAAGCTGTGATGTTGTTTTCAATGAGAAGGTGATGTACAGTGATCAGCTCAAGATGTTTCTATGCAAAATTGCTTTTTACATTCAAAGAAGAAATAAGAAACTAAAAGAAATGGACAAGGCTAGAAGATACCTGATAAAGTCGTGCGCACCAAAATCAGACGTTGGAAGATTCTCCTCTTTGGCTGTGGAGGAATGACACCTGCAAAGAAGAAAAGGCTGAAACACGAAAAAATATTAGTCAAAGGATATGGTGGGCTGTCAGGCGAACGCCCGATCCTGGAAGTTCGAAGACTTCCTAGAAGGATATCAACCCACTGATAAAAAAGTAGAATATTGGACGAAAGTAGATAATAAAAGATAAAATGACAAAAATAAATGACAGAAAATAAAGTGTGTACCTGATAATGAGGCACTGTTCTACACAGTCGCTGGCGTCGGTCTCTGTGGTGCCGGCGTCGGTCAGGGAAGGTGCCGGCGTCGGTCAAACTGCCGGCGTCGGTCGGGGTAGTGACCGGCGTCGATCGGGGCAGGTTTTGGACAGAGTCTAGGCGAGTTGCAGAAGGTCTGGGAGAGTCAGAACAGGGTCTTGACAGGGTCGGGATAGGGTCTGATGGAGTCGAGACAAAGTCAGGGCAGAGTCTAGGCAAAGTTTTGGACAGGTTCTGGGCAGGGTTTTGGACAGGTTCTGGTTGAGTTGGGACAGGGTCTAGGCAGGGTAAGGTCTGAGTTTAAATAGGTTCTAGGGATTTGTAGAAGGTCGAGTCTAAACAGAATATAGAGTATGGAAATAACAATGAAAGCAATAACCAAAAATAAAAATAAACAGATGAGGATACTTACCTGTCACAGTGCGAAGACATGATTGACGTTGTTGAAGTTGTCTGTGCAGTGCCGGATTGAAGCAAATGCAGATTGGTTGATGCAAGAGTTGGTTGATCACGAGAGTGTTGATTGCAAGAGTCTGTAAATGTCAGAGTTCAGAGGTTGATTGATTAATTGATCGGTTGATTAGCCTTCGGGATGGTTGGCAGACGCTGATGAAGGCGAGGGACAGTTCGAGAGACGGTTCGATAACCGTTCGGAAAACTGAATGATAAATGATAATGGATAACGGTAAGGTGACCGACGTCGGCAGGATTGCTGACGTCGGCCGATAAGTGACCGACGTCAGTGACATCGGCCGGGAAAAGACTGTCATCGGCAGATGCACAATGGGGATAGAGTCTAGCTTTAGCTCTGTGCTCATTTTTACATGCTTCCAGGGTCAAGGCTAATGGAAAAAGTGATCGACAAGGGTTAAATAGGCGAAGAAGAATAAGACGGGGGATGACCAGGGGAGTCGACACGATTTCGGTGTCTATATTTGCCCCTTTTTGTCTTGTTGGTTGTTCTGGACGAACTGCAAGACAAAAATAGGAGTGATTGCCCCAGGTGAGGGATAAGGTTGATTTCGTCTTGTTGGTTTTTCGAATGAATTGCAAGACAAAAACAGGAAGTGGATTGCCCCGAGTATGGATAAGGTATTCCCCCTCAAAGCAGGAGTCGAGGGAAGGGAACCGGGAATCGGGTGCTGATTTGACAAAGAGTGGATGAAAAAAGGGTGAGGGTGAATGCTGCAAAAGGCGTGATTGTGCGCAGACCACTGCACGAGATGGTTAAGTCAAAGTGTCGCAGGTCAAGGGTCGAGGAGTGCCAAAATTGAAATAATCGGGCCCCAGCATTTAGTTGTCTGCTGATCGGGTTATTCAATCTAAGCTGAAGCTCTAAATGGGTCGTCGCGTTCTAGGTATCTCGGGCTCAGGAAGTGCTCCTAGAAACACGAAAAAGTCACAAGTAGTGCGGATCAATCGGCTTGCGATCCTATACTTGTGAGGGTCCAAAAAGGGCTGCGCACAATTCTGCTAACCAGTCATGAGGTAGCATACATGCAAAAACAACCAAGGCAACAATGTCTTGGAAGTGGGCGAGGTTGGAGGAGATAGGCATGATCTCCAATGGTTGGTGGTCGATGGATGGATGAATGGATGAAAGGATGTGGCCGAGCTATCCCCAGAAGATCCCATGTCAACTGAGTGTTGCCTACATAGCCCTGGTCAGAGGGCCTCAGGCCAATGTAGTTTTCCTTAGAAGGGAAGGAGGGTCAAAAGGGATGAAATTGGTCGTGGTTATGATGAAATGACGAGTGGAAGAAATGTTGCAGCCTTTTCCAAATGGTGTATTCCGCAACATTGGTCGAGAGGTCTTTCATCCCTAGCAATATTCCATATTCATGATGGATGTAAGCTAAAAATGAATTGAGGTATATTTATGCTTCAGCAAGTATTGGTTTTGCTTAACATAAATTGCAACGGGTCAATAGTTTCCATGTGTATTGGTGCCCATAGAAACTAGGGTGAATAGGTTGAGTTGATTGACAAGTGATGAAGGCGAATGTGACCAAAGTGCAGAAGAAGTGAAAAGCATATTGCTCTTTCATTGACAAGGACCAAAAAGATAGCATAGATAGGGGTTATGAGAACCAAGAGCCCCATTCATGCGTGACGTCGTTGACCATAGTTATGTTAGAGCGGTAATCGAATCACTTCAACATTAAAGTGAGCTCGAAGTCCCTTGAGCAGGTGATAGGAGGAGGAAAGAGGTTAACCCGTTTTAAGAGCAGAGATAACTATGCCCCTTTTTATAGGAGACCCTGAGACAACCATAAGTCAAGTCCATGACTTTTTTTTTTTTTTTGACGCAGACTGATCAATGCGGGAAGCCTACATAAAGATGTCATTTGCTTGGTGGTCAGTTGTGAAGCTGATCAATGCGGAAAGCTTCTAAAATAGTGCTGTTTATTGCCAGTTTAGTCATAGCCATCCTTCGAGGGAGTGGTCTAGATTTTTGTTTAATATAAGGGCTTTTGAATAGCTGTCCTTCGAGGGAGCAGTCTATTAATTACAGCAATGATAGTACAGCTGTCCTTCGAGGGAGCAGTCTGCTTTTTGATTTTGATATTGATATAGTGACCATGGATATTGTGACATCTTGATTTGTTTTTATAGAAATGTGAGTCATGGACAAGATTATAGAAGGTCAAGGACTCCCTTTTATTAGGACAAAGCATCCATACATCATAAAAGGGTTATAAGAATGTGTTAAGAGGAATAGGGTTGAAAGGAAGTAGGATTTAAGAGGACGGGGATTGCTCAAGGGATGAGCTCAAGTTAAGTGTCAAGTGGACGAGTACTCGACTAGCAGTAGAACGGTCACAGATGCAACGCATTAAGAGGCTCAGGTTCTGGTCGTCCATCAAGAGAAGACAGACGGTAAGTCCCTGATCCATACTTGTGCGTGATAATAAAAGGTTCGAGCCAATTAGGAGCAAACTTGCCTCGTTTACTTTGCTCCATATTGGTCACGTGTTGATTCTCTTTGAGGACGAGGTCTCCGATGTTGAAATCTCATTCTCGCAGATTTTTGTCATAGGTGCGCTTGATGCGACGTTGATAGACATGGAGATGATTAAGGGCAGCAAGACGGCGTTCGTCAAGTAACTCAAGTTGAGCTAAGAGATCTTGACGAAAGTCATCGTTGGAAAGAATATCATGTAGAGAAATGCGAAGAGACGAGATCTGTACTTTGAGAGGTAGGACAGCCTCTATTTCATACACGAGAGAAAAAGGGGTAGCACCCATAGAGGTTCGGATGCTAGTGCGGTAGGCCCACAAAGCGAAGGGAATGTGAATGTGCCAATCCCTGCCTGTGTCACTGACCACCTTCATGAGAATTTTGGTGAGAATTTTGTTGGAAGCCTTGGCCTGCCCATTTGCTTGTGGGTAGTAAGGCGAAGAGAAACTGAGTTTGATGCCGAAGGAGTCGCATAGCTTTTGGACAGTTCTATTTTTGAAGGACTTGCCGTTATCAGTGATGATTTTATGAGGGACACCGAAATGATAGATGATGTGAGTGTTGATGAAGTCGACGATCTTGTCGGCTTTTGTGGAGACAAGAGGTATAGCTTCCACCCACTTGGTGAAATATTCAGTGGCTGTGATGATGGATTGATGACGAAGAGACGAATGAGGGTTAATCTCACCGATGAGATCTAAACCCCACTGAGAAAAAGGCCAGAAATCCTGAGCGATTTGTAAGGCGTAACTGGAGAGATGAAGCAAGTTAGAGTGCTGTTGACACTTGATGCAATGCTGAACATAGTCGCTACAGTCTTGATGAAGGGTAGGCCAATAATAGCCCAGACGAAGGATGCGCTTGGCAACCGAATTCCCACTGAAATGTCTGCCACAAATCCTGTCGTGGACTTGTTGAATGGCTTGAGATGCTTCAGTGGAGGTGAGACAGCGAAGAAGGAGGCCGTCGAAGCTGCGCTTATAGAGAAGACCCCCTAGCATGGTATAGCGAGCAGTACGCTTGATAAAAGCTCGTCGTGCATTACTAGAGAGGTTGGGAGGAATGACAGAGAGAGATAAGAAGTCTACAAGTTGCTTATACCAAGCATCTTGTGGGCTAGGGTCTATAGTGTTGACATGGTGAATGTGAGGAGAGATATATGAAGGCAATGGCACACGACGCACTATGACAAAAAGTCTGGATGCAGATGAGGAAGATGGGATATGTGAAGCAAGAGAAGCCATGGTGTCAGCAAACTTATTCGTGGATCGAGGAACAGTCTGCAGGAGGAAATGGTCGAAAGATGCAAGGAGAATGTCAGCACGATTTTTGTACCTTTGCAAAATTTCATTTTTACAGAGGTATGAACCGTTGACCTGATTGACGACGAGCTGCAAGTCGCCAAAGATGTTAATGGACTTGATGCTGAGAGAGAGGGCGGTCTGAAGTCCCAAAATTAAGGCCTTGTATTTGGCCATATTATTGGTACAATCAAAGTCGAGTTTAAAAGATAGAGGCATGGGCTCCCCTTCGAGTGGAATGAGAATGACCCCAGCACCCCCACCTATTTGACATTTGGAGCCATCAAAGAACATAGTCATCTGATAGGTGGTGTCATCGGAGGAAAGTGCAGCAATAGACTCGTCAGGGAACTCACACTGTGAAGGTTGATTGTCAGGAAGAGGGGCATCTGCTAGTTGATCAGTGATGGTTTGCCCCTTGATAGATTTCTGCTGGATGAATTCGAGATCGAACTCAGCAAGCAGCATGAGCCACCGAGCCATACGTTGATTCTGATATGGCTTGGAGTGCATATACTTGAGAGGGTCAGTGTGGGTGATGACAAAAGTTTTTTGACTAAGAAGATAGTGGCGAAGCTTAGTAGCAGCAAAGACTAACGCCAAACAGAGTTTCTCGATATGGGTATACCGAGTTTCATAGTCGACCAGTGTTCGGCTGATATAATAAATGGCTTGCTCACGGTGATGCTCATCTCGGTGCGTGATCATGGCACCTAACGAATGGTGAGTGGCTGAGATATAAAGGTAGAAGGGTTGGTCATCTTTAGGTGGAATGAGAACTGGTGGAGAGACCAGATAGTGTTTTAAGGCTTTAAAAGCCTCTTGATAGTCCTTATCCCATGTAAAAGAAACGTCCTTCTTAAGGAGATGATGAAAAGGTTGGCAGCGGTCAGAAAGCTGCGAGATGAAGCGACGAATGGACTGGAGCTTGCCTTGCAAACTGTGAAGCTGCTTGAGATTGGTCGGGGGAGGCATTTCGAGGATAGCGCGAATCTTGACGGGATCTATCTCGATGCCACGGAAGGAAACGATGAAGCTGAGAAGCTTGCCAGAGAGGACCCCAAAGACACATTTCTTGGGGTTAAGACAAACATTGTACTGAAGAAGACGAGAAAAGATGATTTTGAGAATAGTCAGATGGTCACGACGAAGTTTGGACTTGCCGAGCAGGTCATCCACATAGTCCTCCATGATTTTGTGCAGGAGATCGTGGAAAATGTAGGTCATGGCATGCTGATAAGTGGCACCTGCGTTCTTCAAGCCGAAAAGCATGACTCGATAGCAGAAAGTCCCCCATGGGGTAATGAAAGTGGTCTTGTGCTGATCTTCTGGAGTAATCAAGATTTGATTGTATCCTGAAAACCCGTCCATAAGAGATAGCATCTCATGGCCGGCCGTAAGATCAACAAGCTGGTCAATGTTAGGAAGAGGAAAGTCGTCTTTAGGACAGGCTAGATTAAGGTCATGATAGTCTGTGCAGATTCGAATCCCCCCAGTTGCTTTGGTGACTGGGACGATGTTAGAGACCCACTATGGATAATCGATAGGCTGGATGAAGGAGACAGAAAGAAGGCGCTGAAGCTCCTCTTTGACAAGGAGGGCAACGCGAGGATGCATCTTTCGAAGCTTTTGCCTGATAGGCTTAGCCTCTGGTTTGGTGACAATGTTATGAGTAACGATGGTGGGGTCGATGCCAGGCATATCACTGTAAGTCCAGGCAAAGGCCTTGCTATGGGCAGAAAAGAACTGGGTATAGTCAAGCTACTCCTGAGCGTCTAAATATTGGCCAATCTTTAAGACATAAGGAACATCAGAAGAAGGAAGGTTGATGTCAATGGTTGATTCATTTAACATAACCTGGGTCTCAGAAGGGAGGGAGCGCTGGATGAAAGAATCATCAGCGCCCATGTAAGAAAGAATGGTGTCATCGTCAACGCAGTGAACAGTGTGAATGGTTGCTGACTCATCTTCGATCATGCTGGGAAAAAAGGGAGAGAATTGGACACCCCATTGAGCTGATAAGTCAAGGGGTCCAGGCAGATGGTGTTTATGAGAGAAAAAAAAACTAGGAGGAATGGAAACCACTAACTCCGTAGGTGAAGGGGGTGAAACAGGCGAGTGTGGAGGAGATTGGTCAAGGATTGGTTCAGGACAAAGGTCTACAAGGTCTTGAGTGGGGTCGTGATATCCCAGACCATACCGTTTCTTGGCGTCGTCATCATTGAGCGGTTGGATAGGCTGATGGGAGCCCTGCTCATAGCGTCCGAAACCAAAACCCTTCCATGCACACCTGTAAAGGTAAGTGTGTGCAAAGGCAGGGTTGCCAAGAAATGAAAAGTCTAATGTGAAAGGTTGAGGTGAAGAAAGAGGATTACCATCAGTAGGAGCTAGATTAAGCCCCCCATAGACGAGGTTAGTGCAGAGGTGAGGGGGACCATAAGGTATGATCGTCCTGATCTGATGGTCGTAGCTGGGGCTGTGATGAAGGCGTCCATGCTCTTGTGGAGTTTGGAACATGTCTAAAGCCAGCAAGCGATACTCTCCCAATGAAAGTCTTTGGAAGACGTCTTCCATGGGGTCTGTGGTTGTCGCTTGAAGGGGAGGTGTAAGGGCGACCGCCTGTTGCGAATTGGTCGAAGCTTCCGCGGATGGAGGCGGTGCCAGGGTTGATGGCTTGATAGGAATGAGGACATCGTTTGGACAGTAGGTGGTGTTGCATGTTTTGAAGGGTGAAGGGTCAGCGAGAATGGTGTGGACTTGTCCGTCATGCTCAAACTTCACACAACGGTGCAGGGTGGAGGGGACACAGGCCATGGCGCGGATCCAGGGTCAGCCTAGCAAGATGTTGTATTGAAACTCTCCTTCGATGATGTAGAAGAGCTCTGGGACTATGCGTGGACCAACGCGGATATGAAGAATGACTGTGCCAATGGTCGTGGCAGTAGTGTCATTAAAAGAGCACAAGATTGCGTCAGTTTTGGAGACGCAATTCTTGGGAAGAGCCAATTGATCAAAGGCATGGGTGGAGATGATGTTGATGCTAGCGCCCCCGTCGATCATAACGCATTTAATGCATGTCCGATCGATATAGGCAGTGATGAAGAGGGCGGCGTCCTGATCTTCCGTGTTGGATGTGGGAATCTCAAAATCGCTGAATGTGATGGAGGCAACAGGGGCTAAGGAGTGGACAAGGGCAGCAAGTGGCTAGGGATCCTTGGGTTGGACCTCCGCTGCCTGCAGGGCTTGGATGAGGGCTTGACGATGTTGGGGTGAGGTTTGGATGAGATCGTAGAGGGACATCTTCACAGGCGTCTGGTGAAGCTGTTTCAACATGGAGTCGTGGATTGGTCCGGAAGAAGAAGAAGAAGAAGAGGGTTGAGGCATGCCAAGGATAGAAATCTTAGGCTTAGGCGGTTGAGGTGGATTGACAAAAGGGTAGGTCCAAGGAATGGCGGCTTTTTCTTTCGCCTTGTCCTTCTGTGACCTAGTGGTGATGTGAATGGCATTGATTTCAAAGATGGGAGGTGAAGGTGATGAGGGAGTTGTAATCGGTTGATGAGATGTGGATGGGTTTGAAGAGGTTGAAGGGTTATGAGAAGGAGTCGGGGGTCGGTCGAAAGTGTCCTCAAAGAGAAGAGTGTCTTTCTCCAGATATCAGCGAATGACAGCCTTGAGGGCACAGCAAGTCTCGGTGTCGTGTCCTGGTGTACGATGATATAAACAAATCTTCGTGTCATCGAACCAGGAGGGTTTAGACTCGAGAGGTTGGAAGGGCTTGATGGGTGGAAGAGTTATACTAGAAGTTTGTAAAAGTCATTGTAAGATCAAAGAGTATGAGCCCACTAAAGGGTCCGTGCTCATCGATGTATGCGATGTCGATGACTTTTGCTTGTGCAAAATTGGAGCGGGTTTTCGTACCACCTTCTGGGTTGATGGTGCGATGACAGGCAGAGACGGTACACTCTTCATGAGAGGTATCACCCTTTTGGGAGAGGGTAGGCTAGCGGTAGGTAAAGGAAGCAAAGGAGGCAATCGGTTTTGATTAGAGGTTGAAGCGGGAAGGACTCTGGTTAAGGTTGAAGGATGCGGGCCCAAAATGGAAGGCAATGGTGATGGAAGAGGGGGTGTTTGCCTCTGTAGTTTGGCAATTTTTTGTGATTTAGGTTGAAGACTACTATTAGTTGAAGTTTGGTTTAAGTCCACCTTCACTTGTGGATGAGTGAGGTTGGAGACGGGGCGAACGCCAAGTGTTTTGATAGGTTTAGGCGGAGTAGATGAGGGTTTTGGTTTTGATGAAGTTGATGAAGATGTAGACGGTTTGGAAGTGGAGATCTGATTTTTGTTGATAGTCTTAGGAGGTTCTGCCATGGGAGGATTAGCAGCATGAGATGAGAGGGTATGGGCTTGTTGAAGAGCTGTGAGACGGTCCCACAATCCCTGATGTTCCACTTTCCTAAAAGGGAGAAGTTTGAGTCTCTACACTAGTTGGGAAAATGGCTGAGAAGATGCGTGATGAGGTTTAGGCTCTTGAGAAGACGTCGACGGTTGTGGGACTGAAGGTGAGACGGGTGTAGTAGTCTCAGGCCCAAAGCATGGTGAAGTCATGACAGGTTCATGTTTGGTTGGAGACAAAGGAGAGATAGGTTCTTCCCTGGGTGGAGAAGAAACTGGTGAATGAAGTTCCTCAAGCGGGTAAAGGGCAGGGATGATAGTGCCCTCCACTTGCGGTTGAGGAGTAGGAAAGGTTGGGGCCTCCATGGGCAGCAAGAAGGAAGATGGTGAAACTGGCGGTGCTGGTAAGGTCGAGGCGTCCTCCAAAATGAGAGAAGTTGAGGGAGAACTAACCGGAGACAAAGGTTCGTCCACATGTGATGGACTGATGGATGAACTCACCTCTTGGGGTTGATTAGAAATGAGGGGTGAGACCGTATTGACTGTTCGAATATTATGTTCATGGGTATTGTCAGTCAAGGTCTGGACGTTGTTTTGTGTTGGTGGATGATTAGGGAATGGTTGTTTGAAGATATCGATACCCTGATTAGGAGGGGCATTGGGATTGTCAAGGATGAGGTCACCCTTTTCCAACATGTCTTGGATTATGTTTTTAAGGGTTTTACAGTTGCCCGTGTCATGACCTTTAACACGGTGGTAGTTACAGAAGTCATCTTCCCTATACCACGCAGGGATAGCGCGTGAGGGATCAAATTGTGGTGGAGGTCAGATTTGAGGGAGATTGATGGCCCCTTGTTTAACGAGTTTTTCCAGCACAGACGCGTATGATTCTCCAAGTGGAGTAAACTGTCGCTGTATGTATCTCTGCTGAAATTGGCGAGTGGCGCTCATAGATGTGGATGGTTCAGGTTGATTAGTTGAAGGCGAAGAAGAAGAAGATCTAACAACCACAGCATTTGCTGAAGCTTTAGATTTAGGATTGGACGAGGAAGGCTTAGAAGAGGGGTCATTGGTTTTGGAGTTGGGATTCTTACTCCGCAACTTGACTTTATTCTCCTCGACAGCACGTAACTCAAGTTTACGAGCCATCGTGAAGGCTTCGTCAAAAGTGCGGAAGGTTTGAACCCTCAAGGTAGAAGAAATATGTTTAGCGCAGGCTTGAGAGAAAAGTTCGATAAGCTCACGCTGAGGTAAGGAAAATGAAAGTTGATTGATAAGGCTCCTCCACCGAGCGACAAAATTAGCAATAGATTCATCCTCGAACTGGCGAATAGAATAGAGGTCTGTGATGGAGACCTTCTTGGTGATATTGATGGAGAAATGATCGAGGAAGAGCTGGGCCAGCTGAGTGAATGTGAAGATGGAATGGCTGGGAAGAGAGTTGTACCAGTCAAGTGCAGCACCCGAGAGAGACATGGGAAACGTGCGTAAGAGCAACGCATCATCGTGGGCGATAAGGTAACAGGCGTGTCTGAATGCCCGTAAATGTTGTTGTGGGTCTTCCTTGCTTTGGAAATGAGAAAACTTAGGAAGTTCCCACTGGCTGGGATATGGTCTGATGGGGACAGAAGGATGGATGGGCTCGTTACAGATTTGTTCGTACGAGAGAGTGTTACGTGAGCCGAAAATAGAAGTCTCTAGGTTGGACATTTTATCCATCAGCATCTTGATAATATCTACTGACGGATTGGTGGGTGGAACGCCTCCTAGATTGTAAGGCGCTTGAAAGAGGCTGGAAGAGGTATACGACGTAGTCGGTTGTACCAATAAGGGCGCAACGTACGGATGATTAGTCGTAGGGACAGAAGAAGTGACTAAGGATGGTTGGATAGAAGGCATGGCTAGGTTTGATGTTGTCATGGGAGGTTGGTTAGAGGTAACATGGGCCAATGGATAGGTAGCCACCCTAGTGTTGATAGGAGTAAGGGTAGGCGGAATAGAGACGACCAGGTTTTGACAGGGGGTAGAAAGTGGTTGAGTGGACTGAGATTGATGGGGGGCCGAAACCCCGGTGAAAGTGGGCCCAACGATGGAAGGAGAGGCCACACTTGGATGGTTGGTAAAAGGTTGGTCATTGGTTGAGGCAACAGCCTGGGTGTCTAAGGGTTGGACTACGGACGTTGTTGATACGACCGCAGTCTCGAGGAGAGAAGTCGGCATTCCGTAAATTGGATTGCCCAAGGGGTCTCGCGTTTGGCTATTCGCGAGATAGTGTTGCAAGGCTTTGGTATTGAGGTCCAAGAATCGTGCGAAATCTTGGTCCCCTTCTGGGATAATAGGTGTTTGGGTCGGAGATGGTCTGGTAGGAGTTCTTTCAGTTTCCGAGTTGAACTCCATTATAGGGCTGGTTGTAGGCGGGGTAGATGGAAGAGGATGATGCCTCGCGTGATCGACTAGAGCCTTGGCTTGGCTATGAGTCAGAACCATTCAAGGCAAGGAAGAACGTCCTCAAAAGCTCAAACAAGCAGATAAGAACCAAAAAGATGAAGACACAAGCAGATCCTAAAACCCTAGAAGTAAATTATTAGGATTATAGTGGCTTATGCCTTAGAATATGTGTAGAGGAAGATTGGCTTTGTGAGTTGGGTCCTAGAAGAAGCAGTCTATGGATGGTTTCAGGTTTTTTTATGGTGCTCAAGAAATCTGTGTTAGCTTTCATACAGGCCTGGTGCTAAGGAGCAAGCTCCCCTCACTTCACGATTCCAGTGGTTAGCTGGTTTCGCTTAGCCAAAATATACTTCCACTAGAGTTTATCCTCCGCCAGAGAACGGAGTGGGCTTCCCCCTTGGTGATGAAATCCAAGTAGGGTCATCGGAACGGGTAAGGTATCCGCTGGGGGATGAAATCCCAGTCGGGCCTTATCTCAGGTAAGTTAAAATGTTTGTTTTGTGCAGGTGGTTTGGTCGTGTAACATCAAGTGATCTAGATTAATTCAATATGCGGTTTAATTACTATGTGTGGTCTAAAAGATGCAGGCAATCAGAAATGAATGCAAAGTGTTTTAATGCCCAAGTCGAAATGTTTGTTCGTATGAAGACGAATGGAGAAAGAGTCGAAGAATATGAGTTAGAAGTGCAAGAAAGAAAGAAATGTTCGTTTTAGTCCTGCTTATGATGTCGTTTAAGAAAAGATGAAAGGAGGCGAAAAGGAAGGAACCTAATGCACCTATATGAACAAAAGAAAGAAAGAACCCAAGGAAGGCCCTATGGTCCCACCGGGCGTGCCAAAATGTTTCTATGCAAAATTGCTTTCTACATTCAAAGAAGAAATAAGAAACTAAAAGAAATGGACAAGGCTAGAAGATACCTGATAAAGTCGTGCGCACCGAAATCAGACGTTGGAAGATTCTCCTCTTTGGCTGTGGAGGAATGACACCTGCGAAGAAGAAAAGGCTGAAACACGAAAAAAACGTTAGTCAAAGGATATGGTGGGCTGTCAGGCGAACGCCCGATCCCGAAAGTTCAAAGACTTCCTAGAAGGATATCAACCCACTGATAAAAAAGCAGAATATTGGACGAAAGTAGATAATAAAAGATAAAATGACAGAAATAAATGACAGAAAATAAAGTGCGTACCTGATAATGAGGCACTATTCTGCACAGTCACCAGCGTCGGTCTCTGTGGTGCCGGCGTCAGTCAGGGAAGGTGCCGGCGTCGGTCAAACTGCCGGCGTCGGTCGGGGTAGTGACCGGCGTCGGTCGGGGCAGGTTTTGGACAGAGTCTAGGCGAGTTGCAGAAGGTCTGGGAGAGTCAGAACAGGGTCTTGACAAGGTCGGGATAGGGTCTAATGGAGTCGAGACAAAGTCAGGGCAGAGTCTAGGCAAGGTTTTGGACAGGGTTTTGGACAGGTTCTGGTTGAGTTGGGACAGGGTCTAGGCAGGGTAAGGTCTGAGTTTAAACAGGTTCTGGGGATTTGCAGAAGGTCGAGTCTAAATAGAATATAGAGTATGGAAATAACAATGAAAGCAATAACCAAAAATAAAAATAAACAGATGAGGATACTTACCTGTCACAGTGTGAAGACATGATTGACGTTGTTGAAGTTGTCTGTGCAGTGCCGGATTGAAGCGAATGCAGATTGGTTGATGCCAGAGTTGGTTGATCATGAGAGTGTTGATTGCAAGAGTCTGTAAATGTCAGAGTTCAGAGGTTGATTGATTAATTGATCGGTTGATTAGCCTTCGGGATGGTTGGCAGACGATGATGAAGGCGAGGGACGGTTCGAGAGACGGTTCGATAACCGTTCGAGAAACCGAATGATAACTGATAACGGATAACGGTAAGGTGACTGACGTCATCAGGATTGCCGACGTCGGCCGATAAGTGACCGACGTCGGCGACATCAGCTGGGAAAAGACCGTCATCGGTAGATGCACAATGGGGATAGAGTCTAGCTTTAGCTCTGTGCTCATTTTTACATGCTGCCAGGGTCAAGGCTAATGGAAAAAGTGATCGACAAGGGTTAAATAGGCGAAGAAGAATAAGACGGGGGATGACCAGGGGAGTCGACATGATTTCGGTGTCTACACAAGAAGCTGAATAATTTTGAGCAAGGCAATGTTGATTTAGATGAGGTAATGATCCAAAATGAGCTCACGAGAAAGAATAATCACATACATAAAAACACAGACACTGATGTCGGTCATGTAGGAACCAATGTCAGTCATGAAGGAACTGACGTTGGTCAGACAATAATCGATGTCGGTCAGACCAGAACCGACGTCGATCAAGTGGAACCAACGTCGGTTAGGAACAGACCCAAAGTTGATCAATATCGGTCACTGATAGAGAATTTGGGTGGATAGCAAGCAGTGAATGAGTCTCAAATACCCATGAGGAGGTCAAAGAGAGTAAGTAAACCTCTAATTCGTTATTCCCCTTCATTATTCTACTTGTTGCTCACTGATGGTGGAGAACCAGAAAGTTTTGATGAAGCAATGCAGGTAGAATCTCAGAAATAGTGAATGAGGAAATTGATTCCTTAAAAGAGAATGAAACGTGGAATTTGGTTGAGTTACCAGCCAGAAAGAAAGCACTGAAAAACAAATGGGTTTACAGGTTAAAGGAAAGTGAGAATGGACAAATGAGACATAAGGCCAGGTTGGTAGTAAAGGGATTTGCACAGAAACTAGGTATTGATTTTGGTGAAATTTTCTCTCTTGTAGTAAAAATGACTTCTATTCAGACTATATTGTCTTTAGTTGCTATTGAGGATTTGTATCTTGAGTAGCTTGATGTTAAGACAACATTTCTTCATGGAGATTTGGATGAAGAAATATATATGGAACAACCGAAAGGTTTTGAGGTCAAAGGTAAGGAGAGGCTTGTGTGCAGGTTGAAGAAAAGCTTATATGGTCTTAAGCAGGCTCCAAGACAATGGTATTTGAGGTTTGACAGGTTTATGACAGAGCATGGTTTCAGTAGATGTCAATCTGACCATTGTGTTTATTTTAAGAGATTGGATAATGGTAGATATATTATCTTATTACTGTATGTAGATGATATGCTTGTTGCAGGTTCACACATGCAAGATATTACTGAGCTTAAGGTAAAATTAGCTCACACATTTGCCATGAAGGATTTGAGAGTTGCAAAGAAAATCCTTGGCATGAGTATTAAGAGAGATAGGAAAAATCACAGTTTGATTTTGTCTCAAGAGGATTATGTGAACAAGGTGTTGGATAGGTTCAATATGTAGGATGCAAAACCAATAAGCACATCTATGGCTGAACACTTCAAGTTGAGTAAAGAACAGTGTCCTAAATCACATGATGAGGTGGAGTACATGAGTAGAGTTCCATATGCTTCAGCAGTTGGAAGCTTAATGTATATGTACTAGACTTGATATTGCCCAAACAGTGGGAGTTGTTAGCAAGTTTATGGCTAATCCAGGAAAGGAACACTAGAAAGCAGTTCAGTGGATTCTCAGATATCTGAGTGGAACCAATAGTAGGCATTTATGCTATGGAGGGTTAAACACTTCTCTACATGGATATGTAGATTCGGATATGGCAGGTGACTTAGATGGCAGGAGAAGCACCACAGGATATGTGTTCACTGTTGGTGGAATGGCGGTTAGCTAGATTTCAAAGTTGTAGAAGGTTGTTGCCTTGTCTATTATAGAGGCATAATACATTGCAGTCACAGAGGCTAGCAAAGAAATGATATGGATGACTCGGTTCATGGAAGAGTTGGGAAAGGAGCAAGAGAGTTGCAGATTGTACAGTGATAGTCAAAGTGTAATTCATTTGGCAAAGAATTTAGCCTTTCATTCAAGAACCAAACATATACAACTTAGGTACCACTTCATTAGATAGGTATTGGAGGATGGTGAGTTGAAGCTAGAAAAGATCCATACAGATGAGAAGCTTGTTGATATGTTAATAAAGCCGATAACAAAGGAGAAGTTGAATCTTCATTCAACTTTTGTTGGTCTTCAAGATTGAGCTGGAAGATGGAGAAACAAGCTAGAAGATGTTGTTGTACAGGTACAGGTATAGTTGTTTATCTCCAAGTGGGAGATTGTTGAGTTGTGGAGCTAAAAGCTACACCAGATGAGCAAATGCAAGGTTGCTGTAACTATACAGTCACCGATGTTAGTCAGGGATCGACCAGAGGCTACCGACATCGGTTATGGATCGGTCGATGTCGGTCACATGCAAGCAAACAGGGACCGACGTCGGTCACCTGTGCGTTCCAGAAGTCTATTTTCATGGGAGAACAGATTGTTTGCATGAAAATTTTAACTGTTAGTGTTGATTTTGCATTTCTATTTTTGGAAAGATTGATTTGAACCTTTGATTAAGAGGTATATCTAATGGTGGAGAATGCATAGCTCATGATCCCTAATTCTATATAATAGGGATAAATCTTCATAGCTTGTGTATGAGAAAAAGTATGAATCAATTCAAGTAGCTGAATTGTGTTTGTAATTGAGAGAGAAAACTCTTGAGGGAAAGAGATCTGTACATCTGAGAGGTGTGGAAGAAAGAGAGATTTCTTCATTGTATTTCCTTTTGGAAGAGTTTAATACAAGTTTTCATTGTTTCTTGTATCTCTTATTCTTTGCTAATTCTGATTTCTAGTTACTTATTATTCTGGTTTAATTTTGTGTTTAGTTGCTTACACAAAAGTAATCAATTATACTCTAAGATCCCAACATAACCAAGCCTACTTCAAGCATACTAGGACAAACACACTGCACACTTTGTCATTGATACTTAGAATATTAAGACACTTCATCCACTCACCTGGCCACCTTCATGACATCACTAAAAAATATCCAACATTAATATATTATTCATGGTAAATAATCTTTCTACTTTTTTATGACTTGTTATTGTCATTTCTCCTATTGAAGAACTTTTTCTACTTGCTAGGACCTTCAAATTTCTTTTGCTCATCCTCATGAGATTCTTTATGAGCTTCCTTATATTCAGACTTACCTCTATCTAGGCACTTAGTTATAAAATGACAAACTTTACCACATAAAATGCATTTAAAAGGAATCTTCCCTTCATATTTACCTAATCCTACATTTAATTTTCTTGCAATCATGGCTTCGAGTGGATCTTCATTAAGATCAAAGTCCTCAAGACATAATTTGTTTCCTTGACCACCTTGAAGGTTGATTCCTTATTTAGTGGTTTGTCCTCATTGACTCTCATCTCATAGGCAATAAGGATGCCATGCAATTCATCCATATTCATCTTGGTGAGATCATGGATTTCTTCTACAATATATACTTTTGAATCAAACTTGAGGGTGAGAGACCTTAATACTTTCTATACTATATTAGTTTCTTAAATATCCTCTCTAAAACCTTTTATCATGTTCACCACCTCATCAACCATTAGAATATAGGATGCCACAGTATCTTCTTTTTTCATTTTAATGCCCTCAAATTGCCTTTGGTATGTCTATCATTTAGCCAACTTAACCTTTGAATCCCCTTCATAGATGATATGTGATTTATCCCATATTTACTTGACAGACTTTTAATGGATCACCTTGGTGAACTCAACATCTGATAGACCACAAATTATAACATTTTTTTCTTTGAAATTGTTATCACTCAACTTATTATCAGTTGTACTTGTTAGAGGAGTAGGGGTGTGGAATAACCATCTATAACAGATTTTCAAATGTCAAACCCTAAAGACATGATGTAGGTTTTCATACTTACACTCTAAAAAGAATAATTAGGTCCATTAAATAGTGGTGCTTGCTTAGTAGAGAAACCACCTTGCATTTGATGACAATCCATTGTAACTTTGATCACCTTTAAGTGGTTAAACTTGTAAAGAAGATATGGATCTAATACCAATTGTTAGAAGTACAATCACTGAGGGGGGAGTGAATCAGTAATGCAATCAAATCAACTTTAATTCCAATTCTTTGAACTCTTAATCATTCAACATAAGCATTCATGAAGCATATAAACCATTCATTATAATGAACAAAGAAAATAATACAAGATCAAAGCACATATCACATGAATTATGTGAGAATCCTTCATGGGGAATAAACCCCACTCTCAAGCCTAAAAATCAATGGATTAAATTCCTCTAATAGATAACAAACAAGATACTTTAGTGAAGCACCCTCTTCACAAGGAGCACCAAACCCTAAGCATGGACAAGCACCCACTTGCCATAGATGTTGAGAACCCACACAAAACCTCTAATATCAACACCTCAATAACTCTTATTGTGCTCCAATCTGATGGATAAATAATTGATAACATCTCTCTACAACCCTTCACACTTTCTCAAGCCTTCAAAAATAAGCAATGCATCCAAAATAACCTTTTAAATCGCTCTACACATCTTCACTCATCCTCAATCATCAAACCTATAAAACACTATTACCACATTAGAAACATGGCCACTAGGTCACATACATATCCCTCACACTAATATTATCTTTATTTCATCCACCAAGCTTACTCACACTTTAATTCTATACATTCATCCTTTTTAGAAGCCTTCATCTTTATTTTTGCTCTTTATAGAGTCTTCATGATCACCACCTTATTGGTTAGCCACAAGACATTCCTTAACTATTAAGGATTCTATTACACTTAGATAAAGATTATCACCACCTAAATAGGTCAACCATAGATTTTATAGATCACCCTTAAGGAATAACATCTTTCCATTTGGCCTAAGTAGCCCTTTGAGGTCCATGCAGACCTATTCATCCCTTTAACACTTCACTGAGCAAAACTAAAAGCAAAAGAACACTTATAAGCACATAGGTCCATGACAAAAGACCCCTAATACACCCTCAAGTGATTATATTGATAATTACATACTTTTTTATATGTAAAACCACTCAATCATTTACCTTATACATGAAAACACCATGAACGAACAAAAATTCAACTTCCAAGCAATGGTTCAACTGAATATGGATTGGTCAAACCTCAAAAATACATATAGATGATCCTCAGTGAGTCTAAAACACACTCAAATAGATAAATAATCATTAAGTATCCAAATATCATCAATACAAATTAAAACACCCTTCTTGGGTCCTTAATAAATGAAAGTCAAACCCTTGGTTTGTTTTGAGCCACAATAAATGCAATTATATGACCAGTCAAACCTCCTAATCAATTTTCATGGATTTCCCTTGAATTCATCTAACAATTTGATTTTTAATCCATCATCAAAATCATCCATTTTCTCAATATATAGATCAAACAATCAAAACTAGTTTCCTTTGTAAAATTCAAATATTGGAATTCCAATGGTCACTAAAAAATGCAAATTTGACTAGGTATAAAAATAATGAAATCTACCTGGGAGAGAAACTTTGCACCACCATAAATTTTTATAGTCATAATTTCAAGCTATTAAATTTGAAACACATGCTATAGGTACAAAAATTAATAGACCCATGTGATCACTTTTTTTTAAACCTTCACATGTGCAAATTCTGACATCATCAATCTGCTTACTTAGAAAACTCTGCCAAGATGACTACAATAACCTAGACCTTCACAAGACTACTCAAATGGATTATTTTCACTTCTAAAAATAAACCAAGAACTTATTACACCCCATAGGGCCTCTACATTAAAAACATATCATCAACAACATCCATAATAAGATCAAAACCTATAGGGCCTCATATAAACTATATGAGCACTAAGGTGCACTTTGTCATTGAGAACCATGCAGACATATCATCTCATAGACACTATTTTACACCTTGGATACATCATTTAAAACACCTCAACATTGTGTTGATTTATTTTATATATTAATATGTATTTTATGAAGACCTATATATATATAAAACATAGTCATTTTGATACAACTATGTGTTAAACATGTGCAAAAAAAGTTAGAACTATACCGACTAGTTCAATACAATACTGTGAATATAGAAAAATATAATAATATGATAAAAAATGATAACATGAAATAAAAAAACAAGGGTTATATTCACATTGGATTTTCTAGAATGTATACAATGAGAAATGCAAGACATCTATAAATCAATCTTATCTCAAAGAAGATAAATCATATTTACACTTTCGATTGTGGATACATTATATATTTGAGGTCATAACCAAGATGGATCTACTAGACCTAGAAAAGGTATCTCTTACCATAGTAATATCACTAGGTAGGGTTTCAAAGCCTCCAACCAAGAAAAACTACACAATAACCCTAATTAGGCCCCATATTTTCATATTCACTAAACTAATAAAAAGCAAAGTAAAGTCTAATCTAGTGCTCACCAAAGATTGTGGCATAAAATTAGGGTAATAAACATAAAAATTAAACATGCATAAAAGACATATACTCACATCAATTTATAATGAATCCTAATGCATGGGAGAGAAGTACAAATGCATATCTATCTACTCTTACAAAGGAAGAACAAAGTTAGGAATACTTACCTTTGAAGATGAACCCATCAAGCCTCAATCTATCCCTTGACCAAGGTGAATAAAAAGAGGTTATTATGTTATGTAATAATGATAAGGATAAATCAGCTCTAGGTTATACAACCTATCAATACATCTAAAAGACTTCTCCACAAGACAAGATCTGTATCTCCAAAGAAAGTATGAAACCCTAAGCTTGCTCCTCAAGTAGAATGGTAGATAAGAAAATGAACAATATATTACTCTTATTTTTATCTTCTTTTATAAATGTGGAAATGGATTTATTCATATAGGTATATCTAGCCCTAATCCTTTCTAAAATTTTAGACTGACAAGGTTGACCTAGTATCATTATTGACAAAAAAATTAGGTCACGGTCTAGGTCAACCAAGGGCCAACCTAGACCCTAATAAGTTTGATCAATTAGTGTACGAGGTTGATGGGGTTGAAAGTGTAACATACACCATCAAAAAAAAAATTAGGTTAGGGAAGGGCTAATGAAGGTGGCAAATGACTAAAGGAGGTTGCAAAATAGGAGGCAAAGATTAGGGGAATGTTTTTAGGAAATGGGTGTGTAGTTAGAAATTGGAAATAAGGGATAAAAATCCTTTGAAGAACAAATGGTATTCCCACCCATTTCTCAGTGCACCCCTTAAGATGTGTACTCAGAGATATTGAGATTTGACAGGATCTTGAAAGATAAAAAGCATCAATAATTAATAAAGTTTGAAAATATTATGTGTATATAATTTAAACCATGATTAGTAGCTACGTGTATATGAGTTATTTAGTCTGATCATGTTACACCTTAGTTTGGTATTAGAAAATATGTACCATTGACATTTATTATATGGAGGTAATTTGTGAGAGTTCTAATACATGAGGGTCACTAAGGCTAACCTAATGCAACTAACTTGGCACTAGTTTCATTCACATTGGTGGAATTTGTGATCAAATTTATGGATATAGATGAATTTGGATGTACTCCATCATACACATGATGGTGGATGCTCCAAAAGTGGCTCATTATATTTATTTTTTAGTATAGGATGCCCATGAGGAACTAGGTGGAGGAGATTCAGGCGAAGTAGAATTTATTAGGCCTCATTCTCCTCATACAAGTATGTATATGTATTTTTATAATTATTATATATTTTTATAAATTTTATATTTATGTCAAGTGTGGCTTGTTTTGTAGGTAATGACAAGATTTGGACTACTATCATAGAGACATCCCTTCAAGAATTGACATGACATGTGCCTAGTGGGGTATCTCCTTGTGGGCTATTTGACTATGCCACATATATTATGGTTGACCATGCCCCCTTGTTTGACCAAGAAATAATTACTACCACTACCTATGTTACAAACAAATCAAACCATGATGATTTTAGATCTGATCTAGTTGAAGTGATCATTAAGTGAGATCAAATTAGGTAAGATTTGATGAAACATAATATATCCCCTCCTAATGTGGATCTAGGTCAGATTTTGTTGGCCAAATATGTAAGTTATAGTGTAAGCATGCATGTTTTAGGACACAAGTGGCCATATACAAGGATCATTACAATATTTGATCCCATTCATGATTATGCCATACTATAGTGGGGCATCATATTCATGAGGTATGTATGCAAGGGAAAGTGAAGTTGATCCATAAATCAATCCTATCTCAGATAAGATATATAAACTAGCTATACCACTTGAAAATACTTAGATAATCAAGGTCATGACCAATATGGATCTACTAAACCAACCTAAGGGATATCTTATCACATGATATGTATAGATAGGGTTCCAAAGCTTCTATTCAAGAAATACCACACAATAACCCTAGCTAGGCCTATAATACAATAACATGTAAATCTAATCTAGTGATCACTAAAGCTTGTGTCATGAATGGGAGATAAACATAAATAATAAACATGAAAATTAAAACTCTAATCAATTTAATGTAGAGGTAATCCTAAGTAGGGAGAGACAATACATTCATTACCCATTACTTATGCAAATCTATCTACCAAAATAAATAAGAGTTAGGAATACTTACCTAGAAGATGAACCCATCGAGCCTCAACCTCCCCCTTAGCTAATGGTGTTTTGTAAGAGGTTTTTGTGTATTTTTGAATGATCTAAGGATGGACACTGGACTATAGTCTAGCTAATGACCTCATAGTGAATCTGAAGATTTCATAATACAAAAGTTCTCCTCCAAGCATGAAACCCTATATAATGAATCCTCAAATAGAATGGCATAAATGCAAACTATAAATAAGTGAAAATGAATTATTCTCTCTCTTAAAAATGAAGTTAAATGGGGTATATATAACTTTTAATTGGCCATAATCCCTCCCAAAATTTTAACTGACATAGTCGACCTAGTCAACCTTGTTAGGTGGGAAATAGATCTTTTAGGCCTCAAACTAAGTTAGCCTAGGCTGAATCAATCCCATAATGTGTGTTACATCCAAAATGAGTTAAACCCAATTGACTACATTTAATGGCTGGTAAAATTGGGTTTTGCTTAGGTAGGGGTTAGTTAAAATAGAGAGTTATTTAGATAAGAGTGTGAGCAAGGTTTCAAACCTTAGGGAAACATATAAGATGGAATTGTATTGGTTTTAGGTGGTGGTAAAAGGGATAAAAATATTATGAAGCACCAAAGGTATACCCACCCCTTTCCCTATGCACCTTTTAAGGTGTGCATTCAAAGAGATTGAGATTTGATGGGTTCTTACAAGAGAGAAAAAATCAATAGTTGATAAAGTTTAAAAATATTGTGTGTATACATATGCCCCATTTGAATATCATCACATGTATAACATGGGATGGTGCTTCAGGAAAAGAACATAAAAATAAACAACATATGTCCCATTTGAATATCATCACATGTATAACATGGGATGGTGCTTCAGGAAAAGAACATAAAAATAAACAACGTTGAGCTAAATAAATTACAGTATAAAATAATAAGATGAATAAAAGGAAAGAATTGAAAAATGCATACCTTTACTTACCTTAGTGTAGTAGATTAAAAATGATGTGAGAGAAATTAAGAGGTATACAATGTAGGTAACACGTGGTGAACCTGCAAAATAAGATAAATTTTATTTTTTGAAAAAATATATGTGGTATGTAGAAAAAGTCTCTACTATGTCAGGATTCTAAAACATATTTTGGTTTGGAAAATGAGTCAGTAAAAACATAATTATGAGAAAAATTTAGAATCTGGTGCAAAATAATTGACAATTAAAGAATTTTAAATATAAATAGGGTTAAAAATTATTCATGTGTAATTTTTTTATTATGAGAAATTTGAGCTCTGAGAGACCTAGACTATCATAGAGAATGACTATGATGAGGAGATGCCTTGTGCGAACTGGGGGATGCCTAGTGGTGGAAACTAATGTAGCTTAGGTAAGCAATGTATTAAATTCAAAATTTTGATAATTTTTATTGAAAATTAAGCTAGTTGTAAAATATTAGATATTATGGGAAAATCATGTAGAATAATTTTCCCTAGGAAAATTTTAGGCAAGTTGTAATTATGCGGATCAATGGGTAGGATGTGGTAGGAGACATAAATGCCTAAGGCATTAATGATAATGAAGTGAAATAAAATTAAGTGAAAATCACTAAATTTTGATTTATATGCTATGAGAAAATATATGATGTATGATTTATTTTCTAGTATTATGTGAGACACATGCATAGGTAAAAATAAAAACGTAGAATTTGGAAGAGTATATAAATAATAATAAAATATAAGACACACTAAAACATGATGGTAAATGCATAAAATAAAACGATGAATAAATGTAGTAAATCAAAATGGTAAAATGAAGTAAAATAATAAATGTTTGTAACAGTGTAAAGAAAATGCACCAACTCAAAACAAGATAAATCTTACTAAATAAAGATGGGAAGTATGAAAAATTTGTAATAAACTGGAAAGTATGTTATATCAAATGTATGAAAAGTATATATAAAAATAATTCACATCAAATAAAAACAAGATAAATCATACTAAATCAAGATGGGAAGTATGATAAATTTGTAATAAAATGGAAAACATGTTATAGTAAATGTTTGAAAAGTATATATGAAAAGAAATCACAACAAATCAAAGAAAGATAAATCATACTAAATCAGGATGGGAAATATGATAAATTTATAATCAAATAGAAAACATGTTATAGCATATGTTTGAAAAGTATATATGAAAATAAATTGAACCAAATAAAAACAAGATAAAGTATACTAAATTAAGATGGGAAGTATGAAAAATTTGTAATAAAATGGAAAACATGTTATAGAAAATGTTTGAAAAGTATATATGAAAAGAAATCAAACCAAATCAAAACAAGATAAATCATACTAAATCAAGATGAGAAGTATGAGAAATTTTTAATAAAATGGAAAACATATTATATGAAAAGTATGAAAAATAAACTAAAAATCAAATTTTGATAGTTATTTGTGTGACTAATGGTATGGAAGTTCTTATAAATATTTTGTGAGGAAAGCCTAGTCCTATCCATATTAGTGTAGGTTTTTCTATCTTTTGGTCTACCTTCATGTTTTTTATATTTTCTTACTTAGGTGTACACTTGTCATGGAGGAGTTACATTCCAAGAGGGAGTCACCCTTGATAGACTATTATGAGTATGAGAATTTGTTGACCACCACCGATCTTAATGTGACCTCTACCACTTGTCATGTGGGAGATACACATTAACTCCTTTTTATACATCTCCTTTATAAGTTACTTAGCATGGGACTTGACCCATTTATGCATTCTAATTTTGTGTGTGAAACTTTTGTCTATCACCTACTACCTAGGGTTTCATGTGTTAATAGATGATTAGAAATATTAGATGACTCAAATATGGTATCATATCCTTGCTAAAAACATTTTATACCATTTTAGATCCTTGGTGAGTTTTTTGAATGAACACATTGTCATTTTCTAGTTTTGGGTTGGTTGTTTTCTAGGGATTGTGGTGGAGTTTCATGAAAGACCATGTAAAATTAATATGAAAAAAGTGTCAAAATTTAAAATAAACTTAAGATTATTTGTGGGTTTATTAAGTTATGAAGTGAGACTTTCTTCATTTTTGAAGATATTTTATATATTCTTGGGTATTTAGGGTTTTATTTTTAGTCTTATTTTGAACTGCTCTAAGTAAGAAAATCAAGCACTCTAACTCAGGTTTCAAATCAACTCAGGGTAGTCTATTTACAACTTGGACTGAGGTAGGTTAATTATTTTATTTAAATGAGCTCAAAGTCCTAGTTGAAATCTAAACTCACTACAAGCACATAGTTCCCACCTTAGTTCACATAACCTGCATTGGTTTTCTTGTCTTCATCAATGAGTCATGATTTAATTTGGTCTCTAATCTCAAACTAAATACTTACACTACACATTGTTTGACAACTCAAATCATTGGGTCTTATGTTCACCTCAACTTGAGGAAGACTCTATGCACACTTTTCATTCATCGAGTCTCCCTCTTTCACTCAACTCAAGGAAGTATCCAAATCACCTTCATTTTCCAACTTAGACCAAGCTCGATAGTTATTGCAATGTAGTATTTGACTCACCTTCATTTTCCATTTCAAACCAAACTCAATAGTTATTGGCTAGTATTCATCGATTCTTGTGTCCTCTATGTATCGTGGCATTCGTAAATATCATCAAACTCCACTTCTAATGCTTGTTTTGACCTAGGGGTTATTGTATTTTATGTTATGAAGTCTTGAATTTCCTTGGTGTATTATTTTAGTCATGATGACTCCATCTAAGAGACTCTAGATGAGGATAATTGATTTTAAACTAATGATTCTTCTTAAGAAGACCAATTATGGTTCTTGGCATGTGTATATAAAACACTTGATCACACACAAGAATCATATTTTATTTTTATATGGATAGATTATTATTCCCACTCATCTTGTTTAGTTCGATAAGTGGGATAATACTTGTGGCAAGGTTCTTGGTACCCTTTTGGTACATGTTTTCATGGATCTTTGTTACCATGTGGAGCATACAACATGTCTTTGCACTGTTTGGAGAATCTTACAATCTCTTTTCAAAGATCCTATTGAAATTTACATCACACCTCCTCCTTCACTTCCTATTGTCTCTTTTGAGATTATTGTACTATTTTATCTTTCTTCTATTTCATGTGAGGACACATCCATGGGAGATAGTGTTCTTCCTTCTATCGAGCTACCACTACAATGTTAGGACTTATTCCAAAGTCTTAACATTAGGATAGGATGTTAGGTTAATAATAAATGTTGTTAAGTAAATAATAAATGTAAAGGGGCATGAATATTTTATAGATAAACCCATTTTAATAATCTTTAGTTATTTATGTTTTGAGTTAATAAATTACAATTACTTTTTGGGTTGCATTCCTATGGGAGTTAGTTATTAGGTTGGTTGGTTTTACCTATCATAGTTAAAATTATAAAAACATGTTTTTATAAGTAAAAGGGTTAATGTGATATAGAAACCTTTTTCATACACTCTTTTTATTTTGATTGATAAAATACTTGTGAACCCACCTCAGTGGACACAAGATTTACCTTAGGTGAATTTATTTGGTCAAATCAATTGTTATGGCACTATCCGTGCTATCAAAGCATGGTAAGTTGGTAAATGCATGGTGTGATGATCTTAGGAAGAAGAAGTGGAAAACTAATTCATGTGGTTGGAAGGCTCACGTGAACCTGGTTTTGAAAATATATGATATGTTTTTTGATTAATTTTTGGTGTGAAAACATTTGAAATATTATTGAAAAATCAATGTTTTCAAATGATTTTTTTCCAAGTCTATGGTTGGAGGGAATAATACATTGAAAAGTTAATATTATTGAAAAAATTATTTTATTCATGGCAATATGCCTGTATAAATCTAATCATGCTTGTTTTGAAGCTTGAATATCCACTTTCAAGCTTGTAGAAGTTGCTTGTTTTAATACAAATCTGAAAATTATATTCTAATAGTCAAAATAAGCCATTTATATGGCCTTTTTTTCTTGGAAAACCTCTATTAAAAAATAACATGTCCTCCATAAGTGTGTGGGAGCAATCTACAATAAATTTTCTTGAGTATTTCTATCATTTTAAGCTCTTATCTGCCAAAAATCAAATCTAAATCAAACTAAAAAGCATTTAAAGCTAGTTTTTGGAGTTGTACAATACATTTTTAGACTTGTAAAACTTGAATATTCATGTGAAATAAATATGAATCTAAATTGGGAATATTTTGAGATTTGATTTTTTTTAGAGCCTCTGATAATCAATGTGTTTGATTTATATCAACCTTCAAAGTATTTGAAGTAGTTTTGTTGAATGGTACAACCTCTATGAGCTTTTGTATGATATCCATGATGTCTCATTACCTACAACCATTATTCACATTGTATAAAAAATCTTTCAAAATGATTAGATCTACCTAAAAACCCTAAAAATCCTCCTATAGATTTGTATGACCTTGTATGAAATAATATGGCCCATAATAGTTCAAGAATTCCTCTATGGAAGCCATGGTATCCCATGTTGCAATTTTGGCATGCAAAGAAGCTACAATAATGTTTGTTTATTTGATAAAATTATGATATATTTTGAAGAAAAAAATTAGGGTTTTAGGGGGTCCACCAAAATCAAATATTTTCAAATTTTTTTCATGAATTTCACAAATAATATATTTTAATTGAAAAATAATTTTTCTTATTATCATTATATAAAAATTATACTTAAATACATGTTTATCCTTTTATGTCTTGTAAAGGCTCATAGAGAAATTAGGAAGCTTAATTTTGTAACAACCCTTGGAAGGTGGAGCTCCAAGGTTTATATCCTTATTTTGGTGAAAAGTACAACTTGGTCATTTCCTTTTTTGAGGAATATTCCATTTTTTGGAATATTTTGCATGATTTACATATTGTAAAGGGCTTAAAATGTTTAAAAGAGTATATTTAAGTACGATAAAAAGGGTGTAATTAGTGAAATAAGGGTGTAACTATGTTGCTTTTGTGAAATAAGGGTGTAATTGGTGAAATAAGGGTGTAATATTTTGATTAAGTGCAAAACCCATCAAATATATCTCTCTTTTTCACTCTACATGGAGTTTAAGTGAAAAACCCCATAGAAGCATTATTTTATGCAAAGTGCTATTAGTGAGTGTGTTGTTCCTTTCATTTGTCACACTTAATTTTATTTATCACAATTTATTTCATTTAAAGATGTCAAAAATTCAAAATTTACTTTCAGATAGTGATCATTTAATGTTTTCTAATTATACTAATTGGAAATAGTTGGTGGAAGGTTCATTAATTTTCAATGAATTATAGGATGTTGTGAATAAAAAAAATCATGTACTACCTACAAAACAATCTAAACTTGACATTTTCAATATGCATGATTCAAAGGCCCCAGCTTTAATCAAGTGTTGTTCTACTAGAGATACTTACATTCATATTGAAAACTCTCCTCATAGTTACACTGCATAGAAGACTTTATCTAACTTGTATGATAAAAATCCCAAGCATAAGAAGATAGATATACACATATAGTTGTTTAATTTATCCTTAGAGGAAGATGGGGATATAGGAGAGTACATGTCTAAGTTGAATAATATTGTTACTGAGTATACTAAGGCAAGTTTGGTAAACTAGATGATGATCTCATTGTTACTACTACATTGAAAGGACTACCTGTCATGTAGAATTTTTTTGTAAATGTTACATGTCTCTAAAAATATCACATGCATAACTTTTGATAAATTGGCCAAGTTTCTTATTCAGCATGATCTCTCTCCCCCCAATAAATCCAGAAATACCAAAGAAGCCATGTTACAAAGTCCAAGCCTAGTTCTTCTTCTGGTCAACAAAATTATACAGGGCAAGCTCATAGAGGGGGTAGAGGTTATAGAGAAAAAATATTTCAAAATAAAGGTAGAGGATATAATTAGAAAAACTATTTAAACCAATAATCTATCCATTCTCATTCAAATGAGGTGAGTGATAGAGGACGTGGTCACAACTTTTATATAGGCAAAGGTTAAGGTAGATTAGACATTCAATGTTATATATGTGGGAAATTTGGTCACATTGATTCTTAGTGTAGGATTCCTTTTGAAAAAAATTAAAGGCCAAAAAAAGTGACTAAGTCTAAATCTACTCAATATGTTGACCATAATTATGATGAGTCAGGCAATGATACTAATGAATCTGAATTTACTACTTTAGGGAACATTGCTTCTATGGAATATGAGGCTAGAGATGGGTTCACAGATGTGTGGGTTTTAAATACATGAGAAACCAAATAAATGACATTTAGGTGAGACTTATTTTTAACTTTTAAAGAAGCTTCTCTCTCTGTGGTAGCCTTGAAAGATAATTCTATGCATACTCCACTAGGGTGTGGGGCTATTCAAATTCTCCTTCCTAATGGATCTATCAAATACTTGGAGAATATTTGGTATGTTCCCACATTGTAAGAACATCTTCTTTCATTGGTAACTATTTTTAAGAAGGTTTATCAAATTGTACTTGAAAATGGACTCATTTATATCAACTAAGGGAATGATGGATATAAAACTATGTATACAAGTTATGAGGATGGAAATTTGGTTAGGTTGCATTGTAAAGTGCTTCCTCACATAATGGAACTTGTGGAATTTGTTGATATAGGTATAGGTACTATGTCTACACAATGGTTATGGCATATCCACTATGGACATTTGAAGGTTCACTCTTTAGTGGACTTGTAGAGATATGGTATGGTGAGTGGTTTGACACTTTTTGTAAAGATAGTATTCATTGTGAATAATGTGTTTTAGGAAAATAGAATAGGTGAAAATTTCTTAAGAATTCTTCATGGTGAGCTAGCAGATGTTTTCAAGTAATTCATAGTGATGTTTATGACATGAAGAAGTGATTCATTGGAGGGTGTAGGTATTTTGTGTTATTTATCGATGATTTTTCTAGGATGAATTGGGTAATTTTCATGAAAAACCAATTATAAGGTTTCACTAAGTTTGTTGATGGGTTACACTTAGTTGAAAAATAAAAAGGTTTACACTTGGCCAATCTTCATTCAGATAATGGTGGAGAGTATACTTCAAATGAGTTTTCATATTATTGTCAGGGACATGGCAGTCATCAACAATACAATAATGCTTATACTCCATAGTAGACTTGAGTATATGAATGAATGAACGTCAGTTTAGAGGGAAACACTCAAGCTATGTTTCACTATAAATGGTTTGATGGTAATTTTTGGGCCAAAGTCATTGGTACTACACTGTATTTAAGAAACAGGTTCCTTATAGCTACACTTTTGGGTAAAAATCCATATGAGGCTTGGTATGGGTTTAAACCAAAAGTTAAACACTTCAATGGTTTTAGATGCCTTTGTTTCACTTTAGTTCCCACTAAACATAGAACTAATTTGGAACCATGAAGTCTAAAATGCATCTTTCTTGGATATTCTAAAAATAAAAGGGTGTCATTTACTTGCATAGGATATAACAAAATTCAAAGTGAGTAGGGATGTGATATTTGATGAATTTGGTAGTATGAACACTGTAGAGATTGATTCACAATTTAATAAGTTATAGAGGAAGAATAAAAAACATTCTAAGGGATTGAATATTGAGACTAACTCTCAAAGGTTGTGGCATGAGACTAGTATCCCTTCCATTGTTTCTAATTCCTCTAGTATTTCATAGGATAATGACTTAAAAAAGGTTGAAAATTATCTAAGTATTCATTTGAATGGTGCACATGATGAATATTATGGTGTTACTAATATTTTTTTTTTTGAAAAGTATCCAAAATGGGATCAAAGTAGTTTCTTTGACTTGAAAGCAAATGAATTTGGTCTAACAGTTCCTAAGATTTCTCATAAATAGGGGAATTATGCAATGGATATTACTACTTATTACACTGAGCCATCCACTTTTGAGAAGGCTTGTATTAAAGAGGTTTGGAAAAATGCAATGAAAGGTGAGTATGATGCAATTATTAAAAATAATACTTGGGTTTTGGTTGATCCTCCTCCACATGTTCAACCCATAGGATACAAATGGGTTTATAGGTTCAAATATAAATTAGATGGCTTCATTGATAAAAACAAGGCAAGACTTATTGTGAAAGGTTATGCATAGCAATAGGGTATTTATTATGAGGAAACATTTGCACTATCTACCAAATGGAAAACTATTCATATGGTACTTACCTTAGAAACACATAATGGGTGGAAAGTACATTGGATGGATGTTAAAAGTGTTTTTTTGAATGGATATTTATAAGAAGAAGTATATATCAAATAGCCCCAAGGTTTTGAGAAAGTAGGTGTAGAGCATAAAGTGTGTAAATTGATCAAATATCTCTATGGGATCAAATGGGAACTAGGGCTTGGTATAAGTAAAAGGATTCCTACTTCCGGAAAATTGGATTTACACGTAGTGAATCTGAAGATTCTATATTAGAGTGTGGGGAAATAAATTGGTAATTCTTGTTATTTATGTCAATGACTTATTTATCATATGCAATGATTAAAACCATAAAAAGTATGTGAATAAGAAATTAAAATATGGGTTTGAGATGACATATCTTGGACTTCTTCACTGTTATACTGGGATAGAAGTAACATAGAATGAGCAAATTATTTTCATTTCAAAAACTAAGTATATTTCAGAGTTATTAAAAAGGTTTGGAACTAATGATTGCAAACCTTCCCTCACTCCCATGGAAATTAAGTTTAAATTATCTAAGGATGATGGTAGTACCATTTTTGATGGCACCAAATATAGATAGTTAGTGGGATCTTTGATATACTTGATGACTACCAGGCTAGACATATTATTTTTAATTGTAATTTTGTCAAAGTTTATGCATGAGCCTAGATAAATTCATTGGAATGCAACAAAAAGAGTACTTTTTTACCTTAAGGGAATGAAAACATATGGCCTTGAGTACCAACGTAACAAAAAATTCAAACTTGTTGGGTATTGTGATTCATATTTTGGTGGATGTGTGGATGACAGTGTATCCATAACATGATACACTATGCATATGGGTTCATCTACCATTGTGTGGTGTTTTACGAAATATGATACAATGGAGAATTCATTAGTAGAATCATAATACATTGCAACATGGGATGCTTATAAAGAAATTGTTTATTTACAGTGCATTCATGAATATCTTTAGATTTCTTAGATTATTCCTACATAATTATAAATTGATAATCAAAATGTAATCAAGATGTCTAAAAATCTATTATTTAATGATAAAATAAAACATATGGATGTCTAATATCATTATATTTTAATGTTGATGGTGAAAAAATCACTTGATCCAATATATTCCCCAACTACTGATTAGACAACTAACATCTTCACAAAACCCCTTGATAAAATCAAATTTGAGAAATTTAGAAAAATGCTTGGCATGTGTCCAAATAACTAACTTTGGATCATGGGGGGGGGGGGGGGGGTTTATTAGGACTTGATCCAAAGTTTTAACATTAGTATAGGATGTTAGGTTAATAATAAATGTTGTTAGGTAAATAACAAATGTAAATGGGAATATATATTTTATAAAGACACCCCCTCTAATAATATTTAGTTATATATGTTTTGAGTTAATAAATTACAACTACCTTTTGGGTTGCATTACTATGGAAGTTGGTTATTAGGTTTGTTGGTTTTACCAATCATAATTAAAACCTATAAATAAATGTTTTTCTAAGTAAAAGGGTTAACAAGATATAGACACCCTTTTCATGAACTTGTTTTATTTTGATTAATAAAATAATTGTGGACCTGCCTCAATGGGCACAAGATTTCCCTTAGGTGAATTTGCGTGGTCAAACCAATTATTGGGGTGTAATTATATAGGATGAGATTCTTCTAGACCTTAGTTTTCCATTTGTAGATTCTAATTTTATTCTTGTACATGATGTTGTTTATTCAGAGCCATCATAGATTGGTGCTTCAGATGACTCTAATGTTTCTAGTGAGAGTACACCTTGTGAGAGCATTGATGACTCTTTTCTTCCTGTGGATATTTAGAATGTGGATACATGTGATTCATTTGTAGTATCTTATTATCTTTAGAGAGTTGTTAAGATGTACTTTCCACTTCCCATGGACATTACTTTAGAAAATGTTCCATGGCATTCTTATGCATTAGACTCACCTATACTTGATGACACTTCTAAGCCTGAGTATATTTATAAGACCGAAGAATATTTTTTTGGCACATATTAATATAATAATGATGTGGAAATACATCCATCATTTCCTTATTATCTTCTAGATATTGAGGAGTTATTCCTTGATTCAGCTATCTCTGGTCCACTTGAAACATTACAGGGTGTAGGTATATTGATCCAGGACTTTTCAAACATTAGGCACTCTACTACATACTTACAGGTCATTCCATAGTTCTTCATATGCTATGTTTTTTTTGCACTATGATTGCATAGAGAAGTTGGAATTATTACTATGCACGAGGAACATAATTCCTTGTATAGGGACTACACCTTCATTTTAGATCTAGTAGGACTTTATGGACACAATCACTACTCTAGGGTGAACCATTCTTCATTACACCTACTTATGATAGGTTCACTTTAATGGTATTACATTTAGTTCTTATGCACTATCTTACCAGACCTATACCACAATTTTGTTTTGGAATCTAATAAGAGATATTTGTATTGATTCCTTCATCTTCCATTATGGAATGGTTATACTTTTATTACACACCTCATGTTCTTCCTCTAGAAAAAATAAGAAACATTGTTTGATGTGAATGGAGTTTTTTCAGTCTTTATGTAAAGGATCTTGTTATCGACATTGGTCATCTTTCAATCTATACTTGGATAGCTGGATACTTTAACATCATCTTTAGGGAGCCATCTAGCTCTCTCTCTTTAATTCTCTCTCTTTTTATTTTGTGGGGGGGGGTAGTATTTTTTCTATGGGTATCCTCATTTTCTCCAATTTATGAGAGTTGATTTGTACTTGGGTACCTCATCAAGCCTTGTTTCCAAGACCTATTTTTTATACCCACCTAACTTGTGCTTTAGGGGGGTGTTATTATAGGTTTTTATATTTTTTGGTCTACCTTCACGTTTGTTCTATCAGCTTGCTTAGGTGTACACTTTTCATGAGGGAGTTACATTCCAAGTGGGAGTCACCCTTGACCATATATTTTAGGTATGGGAATTTGTTGGCCACTACCACTTGTCATGTGACCTCAACCACTTGTTATATGGGAGTTATGCATTCAATATTTTTTGTACCTCTCCTCTATGAGCTATTTAGCATGGGACTTGACTCATTTGTGCACTCTACTTTTATGTGTGAAACTTTTGGATCTCACCTACTACCTAGGGTTTTATGCATTAAGGGATAATTAGAGATCTTGGATGACTCTAATAATTCATGGTCTTGTACTGAAACTCACAAAGGGAACACCATTGAGATGAATAATAATATCAGATGTGATTATTGGGAGTATGGATAAGTTTTTGAGGAGTTCCTAGTCCAATCCAAGGTCTTATACTGTAACTCACAAATGGAATAACTCTAGGAGTATGATCAATTAACAAAACATATTCATGAAAAAGGAATTCTATGATTATCATAGTGAATGAAAGGAATGGAATAAGCATGACATAGGTGTTTATAATGAAACCTTAGTATACTTGAGGCATACTAAGAATATAGGAATGCACACAGATTTTAGTGACCCTCAAATGCAAAATATATTTATTCACAATAGACACAAAACTTTATAGGAAAATAAGTGGAGTACTAAGATCAAGTAATGAAGGTTATATATATAATAAAATTAAAATAGACTTACCTTCTCATAACATGTTCCCTGTTCCTCCAAGATGCCTTATAGAGCCATCGATCTACTATAAAGATGGGTTAATTGTGTGAGAAAGTAGGTAGTACTATAGATAATTTTTAATTCTCTTACCCAATATACTAGCATACCACACCCTAATGGACCTTAGCTCTATTATGAGGCTAAATGTGGATTTTGGGCTTCGAATAGGAATAGGAGATGTGTTATAAATCATGTCTTTTGTTGTGATTATGACTTTTTTATTTTTATTTTTACCTTTTGATTATTGAATTTTATTTAAAATGATTTAGATTTTAACTTTTTATGGCTTTTATGGATTACCAAACATGAATGATAAGGTTGACATACACAAATAAGATTTAGGTTTTGATTATAGGAAATGAGATATCTAGAGACATGATTGAATAAACAATTTAGGCTTTTCTATAAGCTAGTATGTGATCATGAAAATCGATCTTATGTGAGCTTAATATGAGAAAGGAATTAAGGGGAATAGATGGAAATCAAAAGAGATTTTACTGGTACAATGAGAATTATGCTTGTTAATTAACCATATGGTAGAGATATGATATGATGGGGATGTGGGTTTGATAACCAAGACAAAATAATAAATATATTTATTTTCACTAAAAATAACAAACAATAATAAAATCAAAGAAATAAAAAGTAATCCATGTGAAGTATTTTAAGCCATACATAAAATTTAAGAAAGATATAGATATAAGAGACCAAAGTAAAATGAGAATCAACATATCCAATGTATAAATAATTATAAATCAAAGCCAAATCATGTAATATTATGATATAACACTATGATGTGTACATAAATACTAATAAATATCAATCCAAATATAATTCATAACATATGATAGATACTTATGTAGATGGATTCTAACTTTAATTAGAGTCTCATGAATATTCACATAAAGTCGTGAAAAGACTTCATTTCAAATCATCTCTACAAAAAATGTAGGTGTGGTATAATAATGATGGTGCTCATTAGGCACCTTCTATGTGGGATAACCAATGAAAGGAAAGGATGCCATAAAGTGACTAGTGTCCTAAAACTTTTGAGAAGATGTAGGCTATGGGTAAGGAAAAGCATTTGCCCATAGATGACTTGGAGAAGGAGGATGAGTAACTAAAAGCACAGGCACACATATCAACATGGTGTGTGTTGTACTAATGCCAAAGATAATATAATAACCTATTTTTAGGGATGTACTCAAAAAGTATATCAAGATGTGGTATAGTCTCATCTTTAGGCTATGATATGACTAGACATAATGTATCAATGTATTTCTTGAGATGTCAGCAATGAGTAGAGGAATGGTTACATGTACCATGAAAGCAACATTTTTGTCTATTAATAGATGATGAAGGTTTGCTAAATAAAATAGTAGAAGAATATTCTTGTTTCTACTAATGTGTACTACAATCCTTGGCCCAATGACTCGTAACTCTATGGATATCACAATAATGCTCATCTACCCATTATGTTGGTAGAGGATCAAGCTTGGGTAATGGTATAATTCCATCACCAAGAATGGAAGAAGATGGATTGGGATCTGGAATAGGTTTAACTGTGGAAAGAGATGATCTAGAAGTGGTTCCATGTAGTGTTGCTGACATCTAAGGAGGATTAAAATTAGGATCATGGAATCTAGTAAAATGATAAGGGCCTTTCATATCATAATCTAGGAGCATGCTCTAAAGGGGATAAACATAGACTAGAGGAGTAGTGTATGTGTGATCCATCTTAGATTTGTGAATATTAGAGGAAAAAATAATATCAGCTACAATAGCAAGAGAAGGAAATACATGAATATAAAAAAGAGACTACTATAAATAAGAGTGATATTTAAGTACCTATGCATTTTTAGATTGAAAAACTCCTACTAAAAATGGGTCATCTAAAGAATATCCATAATCATAATAAATTGTATATAAGTCAATAGTAATGTGTCAACTATTTTATCAATCAAAGAAACATGGTGAATATAATGTTTAGTTTTGGTTAGAGTACCTGGTATTTCATTTGAGGGGTTTTTACAAGATCAAGGTCAGCGAGAAAGAGGTAATTGATCAATTATGTTATGAGAGAGATTGAAATTTTTAATCTTTGTAATTATCTCATATGGTTCATCATCATTTGACTCAAAAAGGTTAAGTGGAATTCTTCCTATTATTTCATGATTACCATTATAACCTCTAGTAGGTTGATGGGATAATTAAAATGTTGTGGTGATCAAAATGGAATGATAGGTAAGGGTTTAAGGGTAGGTATTTTAAAAACACCTCATTCTTGGAATTATTTAAAATTATAAGGATTCATATCTCCTTGAATTTTGTATACAACACCATTATATTAAATTTAACACATTGGCATGCGGATGAGGTAACTGCTCTCATGTGAGGTGTCCAAAGTCAATCGAGTAAGATATTATAGGAAAGTGGAAAGTTAAATATTATGAATTTCACATGAAAAATGATGGGAATAATGGTAATAAGAATACAAACACAACCTAAAGGAGGCATTTTTATTCTAACATATCTTTGACATGTACTTTGCATGGATTTAAGATTACACTCAGAATATCTAAGTGATTTAATAAAATCTAGGGAAGCAAAAAAAGTGCCTAATCCTTCATCAAATAAATCATTTTTGATTTGCATATCTCTTATTTATATGATAATGAATAATGGGGTTTCATTTACATGAAGTAATATTTCATCAAGAATCATATAAGAGATAGGAAATTTGAGTGAAAGAGAAGTGTCTACCATTTTGTTAATGTGGATGGACATTTCTTCACACAGTTGGAGAGTGTTATCTTCAAATCCTATTGAAGTGGCTTCTTTCCCCATGGGTGGAGGACAAGGGATGTTTATTTTGAATAGTAATCTCATTAATCAAATATGATGATGAGGAGAAGTTCCTGACCACATTCTCATTATTGATGTTAGGATATATAGTACTTTTGATGTTATTGGTAGTTGGTGTAGGTTGATTAGTGTTATCATGATGGTTAGGAAGAGGATATTTATAGATAGTTAAATGAGTGTTAGTTTAATTTAAATATTCATTTTTAGTTTTTGTTTCATGAACTTTAAGTGTCATTTCATAATATTGTCAACATTTATGTATAAGAGATTCATGGTCAAAGTTGGGTCCAAGAAGATAGTCCATTACAAGATTTCATAATTGGTGACAAGTTTCATGAGAATGACCCCAAATTGAATGAAACTAAACAAATGTTTTGAGGATAATAATAGTGTTTCATAGGATGTGTAGGATCAATATCTCATGGTAAAGGTTGTGGAAGACACTTTTGAATTTCTGCTAAGGAAAGAGGTTTATGTACTTTCATATTATGTCTTTTAGAAAATGTAGAACTAAGATGAGAATTATTATTTGGTGGAAGAGGAAGAACATCCTCCATTGTAGTGTTTGGAGCAATGGATTGGATGTTGTATATGGAATCATAAGTATCCATAACACCATTGTTTTGGTGTCAGTTTTTATCTTTTAAAAGCATGCAAATTCTTGTTGGAGGGTGAGAAGGTTTGAATTGACATATAAGGAAATCTTGATGTTTAGCTTGGTCAAGGGTCTCTTCCAAATATTTTGGGGAAAGAGTCCTAAAATGTAATTATAATTTAGGATGAAAAGAATTAGTGAACAAGTGAATATGTTTTCATCTGAAATATTATGCTTAAATTTTTTAGAAAAGGCCTTCCATAGTTTAATGAAAAATTGTGCCATTTCAGATTCTAATTGTTTACAGTTATATAATGGGCTAAGCTATTTTCAATAAGATCACTAGTTTAGAATGATTTAACCAATGCATTAACAACGTCCTCTAAACTAATTATGGAGTGAATTTTATGTTTATTAAACCAATCTAAAGCATCTCCTAAGAGAGTTTTATCTAAGAGTTTAGTGGCAGTAAATGTATTAAGTTTAATCTAATCTTTGTATAATTTTTTGAAAGTATTCAAGTGAAAATTATGATTTTTAGATCCATTATAAGATATAATGTGAATGATACCACCTATGTCAACATTTAAAATTTGAGGCACAAGAGGTTCATTTTGTAAATGTTTAATAGTTTTGTTAATAAGTGAGGGTTACTGTATAAGGTTGCCATGTGCATCACTAAGTGGTGGTAGGGGGAATTAGGATTTTTCACTCCCCATTGAGTATGTTGAGGTTGATTTTGGAGGTGAAATAAGTATTTTTGCATATAAATCATTTGGTTTGCATTATTAGTTTGAAAATTAGCCATTTGGTTGAGAGTTTGAAGAAGTAGTTGATTATTTTGAAGACTATTTTGACTAGTAGTAGTAATGTTGGATGCATTATCATATTGTGAGATGTTAATAAATTGAGATGAACTAGTATCATGATACATAATCTAAAATTTAAAAAAAATGCAGAAACACACTTGTAATGGATCAAAACCATTTTTTTAAATGATTTAATGAAATTGATTTTAAAAAGATTATAGAGTTTAAAGTAGAATCTTAAAATTCACTTCAGAATGAATTTAAAAGATTGAAATAATAATAAAGGTAAAATGATAGATAAAACACACTGAACCAATTTGATAAAAGAGTTTAGATTTAAATCCTATGTCTTTGAATCTGCTCCAAAGGAGTTCACTTCTATTACAAATTATCACCAAAATGCTTACAATATTTAGAAGTCTTCAAAATACCTTCTTAGACTTATATCTATCAGAGTATTACTCTCAAACTAAAAAAAATGATTCTTTAGGCCTTTTACAAAATACTCTATAGGTCTCTTACACCTATGCTTAGTCTTCAAAAATTGATGATTTGAAATGAGCCCCCTGAGCAATTTATATAGTGTTTTGGGCTACAAAAATTATGGTGGGAAAGCTTATCTTTTAGTCAAATATGGTATAGCTCAATCCCCATGGTTTTTATCTACTTCCTTTATCCCATTAGGATGGGATTGGCATCATTTTTAAATGGTATGGGTTCGTGGCATTTTAATGCCAATGTTTTTGGTCTTTATCTAAAATCCCATAGCTTTGCTTGGGATTTATCCTTATCCCACATACATTAATATATAGGTTGGGTAAGATTTTATTATCATTTCCATTTGTAATTTAAAATGGCTATGCACTTATCTTGGTTGTGTGGTATTTGTAGCATGTTTTTTGTGGGTATGCCATGGTACTCGGGCTTCATGACCATGCTTAGGCTCATGGCATTTATGGTGGCATTAGAATCATGATTCATGGAAAAATTATCCATGTGTCACTTTTATCCCTTCATGGTGATTGGAATCCTCATGGAATTCATGGTAATTATGGTGGCTTGGTCCATCATGCTCCACTTGGCATGTCGTGGTATTTGGCATTAATGTGGGATAGTTGGCATGGTGAATTATAGTCACTATATGACTTTTTAAAATTTGGCCATGGAAATAATATAGTGGTGTCAATCCATGTGGTGGCTTGAGGACCTACCATGTGGACCACTCCCAATCTGACACTTGTTGACATCCAACTAGATGCTCCATAGCTCTAATGGCAATAGGGTCACCCTCCATGACAAAAGTGGACTCCAACAGATATGGACCCCATAACCAGCCTTTTGTTAGGAACTTGGAGTACAATTTATTAACTTTGTATAAGAAACTAAACATGGAATTAAACTAGAAGTAATAAGTAACTAGAAATCAAACACAACAAATAATAAAAAATATGAGAAACAACCAATCTTGTATTAAACTCTTCCAGAATACAATGAAGAAATCTCACTCTTCCCACACCTCTTAGGTGTATAGTATTTCTCTCTCAAGAGTTCTCTCTCTCTCAATCAATTACAATCAACTCAATAACTGAGTCGTTATTCCCTTAATTACAATACAGCCCCATGGGTCTCTTAAATAGAACCCAAACCAAACAATAATTAGAAATGCAGACTCAAGACTAAAATTAGTCTTTACATGAAAAATAACTATTCATCTAAAATTAGAATAGTTCTGGAAATGCATAGATGACCGATGCTGGTCTCTGTCTATCTAGATATGACCGACATCGGCCGATGCATAACCGATGTCGGTAGCTTTCGATTGACCCCTGACCGATGTCAGTAGTATGATCGACGTCAGATACTGTGTAACCCAGCAACCTCCATATTTGCATAACAGTGAAGTTTTTAGCTCCACAACTTAACAATCTCCCACTTAGAGATAAATAGCTACACCTGTACCTGTACAACAACATCCTCTAATTTATTTTTGGCTTGTTTCTCCATCTTCAAGTTCAATCTTGAAGACCAACAAAAGTTGAATGAAGTTTCAACTTCTCCTTTGTTACTGGTTTTGTCAACATATTAGCAAGGTTCTTATCCGTATGGATCTTTTCCAGCTTCAACTGACCATCCTCCAATACCTATCTAATGAAGTGGTACCTAAGCTGTATATGTTTGGTTCTTGAATGAAAGGCTGAATTCTTTGCCAAATGAATTGCACTTTGACTATCACTGTACAATCTACAACTCTCTTGCTCCTTTCCCAACTCTTCCATGAACCGAGTCATCCATATCATTTCCTTGCTAGCCTCTGTGACTACAATGTATTTTTCCTCTGTAGTAGACAGGGCAACAACCTTCTGCAACTTTGAAATCCAGCTAACCGCTATTCCACCAACAGTGAACACATATCTTGTGGTGCTTCTCCTACCATCCAAGTCACCTGTCATTTCCAAATCTACATACCCATGTAGAGAAGTGTTTGAATCTCCATAGCATAAATGCCTACTACTGGTCCCTCTGAGATATTTGAGAACCCACTGAACTGCTTTCCAGTGGTCCTTTCTTGGATTGGCCATAAACTTGCAGACAACTCCCACTGCTTGGGCAATATCAGGTCTAGTACATACCATTGCGTACATCAAGCTCCCAACTACTGAAGCATATGGAACTCTACTAATGTACTCAACCTCATCATGTGATTTAGGACACTATTTTTTTCTCATCTTGAAGTGTCCAGCCATAGGTGTGCTTACCGGTTTTGCATCCTGCTTATAGAACCTCTCCAACACCTTATTCACATAATCCTCTTGAGACAAAATCAAATTGTGATTTTTCCTATTTCTTTTAATACTCATGCCAAGGATTTTCTTTGCTGCTCCTAAATTCTTCATGGCAAATGCGTGAGCTAATTTTACCTTTAGCTCAGTAATTTCCTGCATGTGTGAACCTGCAACAAGCATATCATCTACATACAACAATAAGATAATATAACTACCATTATCCAATCTGGTAAAATAAACACAATGGTCAAATTGACATTTACTAAAGCCATGCTCTATCATAAACCTTTCAAACCTCAAATACCATTGTCTTGGAGCTTGCTTAAGACCATATAATCTTTTCTTCAACCTGCACACAAGTTTCTCCTTACCTTTGACCTCAAAACCTTCCAGCTGATCCATATATATCTCTTCATCCAAATCTCCATGAAGAAATGCTGTCTTAACATCAAGCTGCTCAAGATGCAAATCCTCAATAGCAACTAAAGACAATACAGTCCGAATAGAAGTCATCTTTACTATAGGAGAAAAAAATTCACCAAAATCAATACCTAGTTTTTGTGCAAATCCCTTTACTACCAACCTGGCCTTATGTCTCATTTGTCCATTCTCTCCTTCCTTTAACCTATATATACCCATTTATTTTTTAGTGCTTTCTTTTCGATTGGCAACTCAACCAAATCCCACATATGGTTCTCTTCCAAGGAATCAATTTCCTCATTCATGTCATGCTCCCACTGTTTCCTGGATTCTACCTATATTGCCGCATCAAAACTTTCTGGTTCTCCACCATCAGTGAGAAACACGTAGTATAAAGAAGGGGAATAATGAATTGGAGGTTTACTTACCCTTACAGTCCTATTCATGGGCATTTGAGACTCATTGACAACTTGTTGTCTGCCCAAATTTCATTCTAACAGTGATCGATCTCGATCATCTCTCAGTCTGCACCCAACTGATGTCGATTCCACTTGACCGACCTGACTGACATCAGTTGCCATCTAACTGATGTCAATTTTTGCCTGATTGACGTCGGTTCTTGTGTGATCGATGTCCATTCTTGTGTTTTCCTGTGAGTGATGATTTTTACCCACGAGCTCATTTTGGATCATAACCACATCCAAATCAAGATTGCCCTGCTCAAAATTATTTAGCCTCTTGAGATGATCACTGTACATCACCTTCTCATTGAAAACTACATCATGGCTTCTAATAATTTTGATAGTTTCTAAATTCCACAACCAGAATTTGAAATCTCAAAAACCATAACCAATGAAAGTGCACCACATAGATTTAGCATCCAGCTTCTTTCTATTTTCTTTATCAATGTGCACAAAAGCTTCAGAACCAAAAACTCTGAGAAATGAAAGATCTACATTTTTACCTATCCAAGCCTCTTCTGGAATTCCATCATCTAGAGCAGTAGAAGGTCTTCTGTTAATCAGGTAAACCACAGTATCTATAGCTTCTGCCCAAAAATTTAAGGGTAAACCAGCATGCAACCTCATACTCTGTGCATGCTCCATTATTGTTCTATTCATCCTTTTAGCAACTCCATTTTGCTAAGGTGTCCTTGGAACCATCCTTTCCCTACGTATTCCACTCATAAAATAGTAACAGTTGAATTTATTACTACAGCACTCACCACCATTGTCAGATCTAAGGCACTTCAATTTCAAACCTGTTTCATTCTCAATCAAAGCTTTCTATTTCTTAAATGTGTCAAAAACATCAAATTTCCTCTTTATGCAATAAACCCATACCTTTCTTGTAGCATCATCAATGAAAGAAACATAATACTGTGATCCTCCAATAGAAGCTACCTGAGCTGGTCCCCACACGTCTATGTGAACAAGCTCCAACTTGTGCTTCTTCTTTGTTGACCCAATTTTGAGAAACCTCACTTTCTTCTATTTCCCAAAAATACAATGCTCACAGAACTCTAGATCTATGCTTTTAAAATCTAAAAGGTTACCTTTTGACTTAAGAACATTCATTCCCTTCTCACTCATGTGACCAAGCCTACAATGCCACAACTTTGCATCTACATCTGAAGTAGATAAAATAGAAGGAGAATAATCAGTGATATAAGTAGATAGATAAAGTGTACCTACTCTCTTACCTCTGGCTAATACAAGTGCACCCTTGGAAACTTTCCAAGATTACACTGTGAGAGTTACTGTGCAACCCTCATCACCTAACTTTCCTATAGAAATCAAATTCTTCTTTAGGATGGGTACATGCATGACATCTTTCAACACCCATGTGTTGCCATTCTGCAATTTCAGATGTACTTTTCCTTTGCCAACAATTTGACAAAGCTCACCATCCCCTAAATAAACTTTTCCAAAATCTCCATGGACATAATCATTGAAAAATTCTCTATTTGGGGTTACATGGAAAGAAGCAATAGAATCTAAAACCCATGATTCTACTTGACTATCTAAAGAAAATATAAGAGCATCATGTGCAACAATACCTACAACATTTACTTCTTTATTACCTTCATGCTGATTTTCTTTGTTATCCTTCAACCAAAAATCTTTCTTTGCATGCCCTTTCTTTCCACAATTCCAACAAGTTATTTTTCCATTTCTGGATTTGGATCTCCTTCCCATCTTTAACCTTGATTTCCCTTGCTTGCCCTTCTCTCTTTGCCTTCCCCTGCTTTCAATACTTAAAGCATTACCTGATGTTTCTCCTGTGCTTTTCCTATGAATTTCTTCATTCAAGATTACACTAACAACATCATCAACTTTCAAGATATTTGAAGCAGATGCAGTATTACTAACTACCATTACCAAGCTATGCCAGCTTTCAAGTAAAGAGCATAAGATTAAGAGATCCTTAATTTCATCATCAAAAACTATTTTGATTGAATTAAATTAATTTATAATTTCATGGAAATCATTAAGATGACTATATACAGATCCACCTTCTTGCATTTGCAAATTAAATAATTGCTTCATAAGATATACCTTATTTGAAGCTGAGGGTTTTTCATATAAATTTGCCATAGTATCCATTAACTCTACCATTGTCTTTGCCTATGATAAGTTGGAAATCACAGAAGATGCCAGGCTCAACCTTATAGATCCAAGAGCCTTTCTATCAAGAACATTCCATTCTTCATCTTGCATATATGTGGGCTTACTTGAAACCCCACCCAACGGTAAATATAGATCTTTCTGATACAGATAATCTTCTATCTGCATCCTCCATAATTGATAATTCTTGCCATTGAATTTCTCCATTCTTAGTTTACTTTTTTCTGCCATTGCTTTGCTCCCACTCAATCAGAAACCCCTGTGAGTGAATCCTGTAATCAACAAAACACTAACCCACTCTGATACCACTTGTTAGGAACTTGTAGTACAATTGATTACTTTTGTATAAGCAACTAAACATAGAATTAAACCAAAAGTAATAAGTAACTAGAAATCAAAAATAGCAAATAATAGGAGATACGAGAAACAACCAATCTTGTATTAAACTCTTCCAGAATACAATAAAGAAATCTCACTCTTCCCACACCTCTTGGGTGTATATTATTTCTCTTTCAAGAGTTCTCTCTCTCTCAATCAATTACAATCAACTCAATAACCCTATTTTTATTCCCTTTATTACAATATAGCCCCATGGGTCTCTTAAATAGAACCCAAACCAAACAATAATTAGAAACATAGACTCAAGACTAAAATTAATCTTTACATGCAAACTAACTATTCGTCTAAAATTAGAATAGTTCTGGAAATGCATAGACGATTGATGCCAATCTCTATCTGTCTGGATATGACCGACGTCGGCCGATGCATAACTGATGTCGGTAGATGCCGGTCTACCCCTGACCAATGTCGATAGGGTCTGACCAACGTCAGTTATTGTGTAACCCAGCAACCTCCATATTTGCATAAGAGTGAAGATTTTAGCTCTACAACTTAACATCTTTTCCACCTATCAAAGACCAATTATGAAACCAAAATTTTCACATGAACTCATTGCAACATGTCACTATACCATGGGTCTATTCGGTACACTAGAATTACACCACATCACCCTATGACATCACTTTTGACCTGTTAATATTAAATTTTAATACATGATATATTGCACATACAGACTCAAAATCAACCCTTTCAAATTATTATAGAAAGCTCTTGATGAGTTTTATGTTGTGACAATGATCAATATGTAGTTTGATGACTTCATTTTTAGAGAAAAACATAGATCCTCTTGGATCAATCCTCCCCACTATGAGCTTTTTATCCTCAAAAAGTTGGTACTAGACCTGGTACTCCATATGAGAATATTTTCATGGTTATGACTCTAATGATCCCCTGAATGATAGTTAATTACTAAGGTACTCTGATAGGACTTCAGATTCTATAACTATGAAACAAAACCAATCATCATTTACAATATCCTCTTAGTAACACAATTTTACAAATGTTGCCCTTCTTGGGTCTTGACAAACATTATAACTGTAATGATTAAAAACATTGCCCATACTTGGGTCTTATGTATTTATAAACAATGCATATATTTAGGTCTTATAAACATGCATACATATTTGAACATACTAAAACATACATATTAAAAGATATGACCTATCTTCTACATTGTTCCTAACGCTTCTCATGATGACATCTTCATGTTACCCTGCAATGTTCCTATCTAAAACATACATGAGTAAAATAACACTAAAGGCACCATTTTCCTATAATAGTTATTGCCAATGTGCTCACATGAGATATTTTATCTTATCTTTTACAATGTTATATTGATTTTCCTTCTTGGAAAAAGTTGCCTTTCTCAAAGACAAATATGGTTTCCCTATGACAATACCACTAAAATGGAGTGGAATGACATCTAATTCAATTTCATCTAAAGATTCAGAGGTAATTTCAAACCCTATTTTACATGTTTTACTTACATGTATGTTACTACCATGATCTATCTTATCCAATGAATATGGTTTGAGATGTGTCTTAGTTTTCAAACCTAGAGTTTCTACAACATCTTTAGTTATCAGATTCTTTTGATAATTTTTATCAAAGATAACATCTATCTTAGAATGTTTAACTATTATTCTTTTAAAGAAGTGTTCTTTGCCTTTCCAAGGTGCAAATTTTGAACTATCAAATTCTCATTGACTATCATTTCCCTCATTGATGTTGTCTCTAGTTATGATTTAAAAGACTTTGTTTGTTTCCTAACTAAATTTAAAATTACATCTGATGTCTTAGGTTGTTGCTGAATTTTCCTATCTTCTTTAGAAAACCTCATTTTGGCAGTATTTTTAACATATTTTTAGGACTTTCTTAGGCAGAATCAAAAAATACATTTGAGTATTTCATTTTTGCATGCCTTGATGAGTCATTTGAAGATGATTTATCCAATTTAGGTGTTGCATCTTTGGAAAGTGCTTCTTCCATCTCTTCAAGGTGTTCTAGCTTGTTGCTTGAGTAATCATTCAACTCAACTTCTTAGGAAATTTGTCCTTCACCCCCATATCTTAATCTTATATGAAGTGGTCTCTTTGTTGTTTGGATAGGCTAGATAATTCCTTGACCATTAATGCCAAGGCCTTATCCCATTTTAGCTAACAAATTAGAACCTATTCCCTTTGTCTGATTTTTAAATGTATCTACACATGAACTTGATAAATGTTTAGAGTTAACACATTCAGTTTCCCTAACATTTTCAACATAGCCAAAAGAGTTGATTTCATTATTTTCATCCTTAAAATGTACATTAGAAGATACATTAATAATCATAGTAATATTTTATTCCAAACTCACAACATCATTTTCATTAATAGGACTAATAGGAGTATACAAATTAGAGGAATCACTATTATAGCCAAAATATACCTTAATTGCCTGGCTTGTTCTAAATTGAACTTCATAGGTATGATTGGTCATTAGTTGGATTCCTTCTCCTAATGTAGTGTTTATGGCATACTAATATGTGAGGTAATAATGACCCAAAGTGATCTCCTCAGATTATCCTAGAACTTTGTCAAAAGCTACATTATCAAAGAATAGCCCTCCAGTGCCAAAATATAAGATGTCATAATGGGTCACATGTCCACGTATTATGCCATTAGCTCATTTTAATGTCTTAGTGTGAGGTAATGGAAGAGATTTTATATTCAAACATTGTGTGAGACCTTCAGTGATATAACTGGCTCTAAAACTCTAGTCAAAATAGATCTATATGAACTTCCCCTCAGTAATAATAGTGTAGTTTTGCCTTTGAGTTTCCTCAAAATGTAGCATAATATCTAGCACTTCAACTAGCATTAGCTATCACATTAGAGATTCTAGAGTTTTTTGATGATGTACTGCTAGTTAGGTTGATTTATTACTACTAGACATGGCTAGTACCTTGCCTCTCTCCTTATTCTACTTCTTGAACCATAACAGATCCTGACTGGGGTGTAATATCTAGCATTACTCAGAAATATGACCTTGTTGGGTATAATGTCTGTAAGTCTCTACATCTTCACACATCCTTTTCTTTTGTTAGCATTCTTGTTATAGTTCCACCCATAGTGTATTAATGATTTGTTGGATTTTTTTGATTTGTATCTCTTGTCTTTGCTTTGTCGCTTATCGACATTGCTCTTAGGATTGTAAGTATTACATTATTTTAGTGATGAGTGTATTTAGTAATACCTAAATTTATGCTAGCATTGGATCCATTGTATTAAAATAGCTAAATTTAACTAAAAAATAAAACCATAAATTCACCCATGAACTTAGCTCTAATACCAACCTTATCTGTAATAAAAAATAAACAAATGTCATAAAATGTAGAAACATGCTTGTAATGGATCAAAATATTTTTTTTAAATGATTTAATAAAATCAATTTTAAAAATATTATGAAATTTAAAGTAGAATCTTAAAATTCACTTCAGACTGAATTTAAAAGAGTGTAATAATAATAAAGGTAAAATGATAGATAAAAAACACTGAACTAATTTGATAATGGAGTTTGGCTTTAAAGCCTACGTCTCTAGATCCACTCCAAAAGGAATCACTTCTATTAAAAATTATCACCAAAATACTTAAAATATTTAGAAGTATTCAAAAAACCTTCTCAGACTTATATCTTGCAGAGTATTACTCTCAAACTAAAAAACTCAAAGCTTGAGGCCTTTTACAAAATACTCTATAGGTCTTTTGGACCTATGCTTAGTCTTCAAAAATTGATGATTTGAAATGAGCCCCCAAACACTTTATATAGTGTTCTAGGCTATGAAAATTATGGTGGGGAAACTTATCTTTTAGCCAAATATGGTCTAGCTCAATCCCCATGGTTTCTATCCACATCCTTTATCCCATTAGGATGGGATTGACATCGTTTTTAAATGGCATGGGTTTGTGGCATTTTATTGCCAATGCTTTTGGTCTTTATCTAAAATCCCATGGTTTTGCTTGGGATTTATCCTTATCACATTATATATCCAACATACATTAATATATAGGTTGTCTAAGTTTTTATTAGAATTTCCCTTTGTAATTTCAAATGTCAATGCAAAAGCATTTAGCACTTATCTTGGCCTTGTGGCATTTGTGGCATGTTTGTTGTGGGTATGTCATGGTACTTGGGCTTCATGACCATGCTCAGGCTCATGGTAGTTGTGGTGGAATTGGAATCATGATTTGTGGCAAACTTATCCTCATGGAACTTTGATCCCTTCATGGTGATTGGAATCCTCATGGAATTCATGGTAATTATGGTGGCTTGGTCCATCGTGCTCCACTTGGTATGTCCTGGTATTTAACATTAATGTGGGATAGTTGGCATGAAGAATTATAGTCAGTATGTGACTTTTAAAATTTGACTAGGGAAATAATATAGTGGTAGAAAGCCACGTGGTGGCTTGAGGACCCACCATGTGGATCACTTCAATCTAATACTTGTCAACGTCTAACTAGATGCTCCATAACTTTAATGGTGGTAAGATCCCCCTCCATGACAAACGCTGACTTCATCAACTATGGTCCTCATAGCCATCCTTTTATGCCTGTCAAAGATCATTTATGAAACCAATTTTTTTCACTAACTCACCACCACATGTCACTACACCATGGGTCCACTTGACGTGTTATAATTACATCATGTCACCCTATGACATCACTTTTGTCCTATTGATCTTAAACTTCAACGTGTGATATCTTGCACATACAGACTCAAAATTGACCCATTCAAATTGTGTTGGAAAGCTCTCAATGAGTAATACATTGTGATAATGATCAATATATAGTTTGATGACTTCATTTTCAAAGAAAACATAGATCCTCCTAGATCATATCATGAAATATAGTAGTTGCATGAGAAGTGGTAGTAGCATAAGAAACATTGTTATAGTAGATCCATTATGATTTGATTGAAATTGGGTATTAGTGTGGGTGTTTTATGTAGGCCCATTGAAAGATACACCAACCATATTGTTAGAAATACATGTCATGGAGGTGAAAGATTGCATGGATGTTGACATCATAATGTTAGAGGGAGATATTATAGAGGGCAAAGTTGTGGAATAAATTGTTAAATGACCTTCCTCAAATCCTTTGGAAAAACTAGGCAAAGGTGAAAGGGGTTATCCAAAACGAGGTCCCATTATGATGTTATAAATGCTTTTAGGATCCTTACCTCTATGTTAAGGAATTTTTGATGAAAATAATCATCTTGTCTGTGTATTCAAGGTCATTTTCATCTTTTATCATTTACATAAATAAATGATTAAGTTTCATAGAATACAGAGTTACATAATTGGTAGTTATAGTGGTAACATGGAATTTATTTAGATCTAGGTTAGTTATCACAAAAAAAATTTAGTAGGTTTATGAGGATTAGTGAAACTCATCATGTTGGTTTGATTTTGATCTATGGCATCATCAAACAAATATTCAATGACAAAAATGGAAAATTAAACACTTACTAAAAATGAAGATAATCTATTAGTACACTAGATCAAATAGGTCAAATATATCCTATAAGAAGATAAACAAAACATTTTTTAAGAGACAGTCAAATGGGTTGACCATTTTTTATGGGAATATGAATAGAATTTTTTTTTTTTTGGAAACTTAGTTTAATAGGTTGACTATGTTCTATGGGAGGATGAACAAAAAAGTCTATGAGAGACTGAGTCAAACATGTCAACTATGTTTTGTAGGTAGGAAAAATATGAAATGTTATAAATTTGGATGATTGAGTGTTGATTTGTAGAGAATTTAATTAACACATAAGCAACAAGGTCAATTGGTTTGATATTATTGTATCACATAACAAAAACTTTGTACCAACGCTGACTAATATAAGTTTTTAAATACAAAATAAAATATACAAATAATAAGTAGCAATACTAAAATGCAGATGCTAATCTAATAAGTCAATGTTCTTAATGTATTTTAAATTATGACTTGAAATGTGATAGGGAATTTTTATTTGTAAGGGGCCTAAGAAGAGGTAAGCTAAATCTAGGTTTAGGTTTGTTATGGATGAAAGGGATCTGTAATGGTGATGGTACGGGGTTTGGTGTTGGGGCCTACCCCTCACTTCATAATCTCATAGTGATAAGGGTGTTGGGTGATTTACCAATATACCATAAACCATTTTTTTATACTCTGCTAGGACACTGAATAGGCTTCCCCCTTGGTGATGAAATCCAAGTAGGTAGACCTAAGTAGAATTGTTTAATTACTTATTTGATATTTTCATGATTTGGTAATGTGTGAGAGAGACATGTGACTAAGCTGCTAAATTAACCTTCATATTTATACTATATGTACTACTTAATCAAGCAATTAGATAAAAGTAAAGTGAGTTAATTACTATCAATGTGGTTTAATTTCCTTTGTTTAAATAGAGAAAACATAAAAAATTTGATGGGGTTGACTAAGTTATACAAATATAACATAACAAGGTCGATCAGATCAACATAGTTTGTTAGAAGATAGGACAATAAAAATGTAGTTGATCAAGTCAACATAATGTCTGGGTGTAAAAAAATATAGAGCTAATTCGATCAGATTGACTTAGTTTACTATAAGGAAATAATTTCAAGCCTGTAGAAGTTGCCCATTTTGATACAAATCTAAAAATTATATTCTAATAGTCAAAATAAGCCATTTGTATGGCCTTTTTTTCTTAGAAAACCTCTATAAAAAAATAGTATGTCCTCCATAAGTGTGTGTAAAAAATCTACAATAAATTTTCTTGAGTATTGCTATCATTTTAAGACCCTCTTTGCCAAAAATCAAATCTAAATCAAACTAGAAAGCATTTGTAGCCAATTTTTGAGCTGTACAGTCATTTTTTAGACTTGTACAACTTGAATATTCATGTGAAATAAATATGAATCTAGATTGGTGATATTTTTTGAGATATTATTTATTTTGGAGCCTCTGATTATCAAAAAATCTGACTTAAATAAATCTTGAAAGCATCTAAATTAGTTTTGTTGAATGGTACGGCTCCTTTGAGCATTTGTACAAACTCCATGATGTCCCATTACCTATATAAATTATTCATATTGCATAAAAAATCTTTAAAAATGATCAGATCTACTTAAAACTCCTAGAAATCCTCCTTCTATAGCATTGTACAGCCATATATGAAATAATATGGCCCACAACAGTTCCAGAATTCCTTTATGGCAGCCATGGTATTCCATGTTGCAAGTTTGGCATGGAAGGAAGTTGTAATAATGTTTGTTTATTTTATAAATGTATTATATAATTTGAACATAAATTTTAGTGTTTTAGGGGGTCTACCAAAATCAAATCTTTTCAACTTTTTTTCAAGAATTTCATAGAAAATAGATTTTAATTAAAAGACATTTTTTTATTATCCTTACAGAAAAATAAGACTTAAATACAAATTTCTCCTTTTATGTGCTGTAAAGTCTCATAAAGTAATTGGCAAGATTAATTTTGTAACAACCCTCAGAAGGTGGAGGTCTAGGGTTCAAATATTTATTTTGGTGAAAAGTACAACTTGGCCATTTCCTTTTTTGAGGAATATTCTATTCTTTTTGGAATTGTTTTCATGATTTACATATTGTAAAGGGATTAAAACATGTAAAAGAGTACATTTATTATTAGAAAAGGGTGTAATTGGTGAAATAAGGGTGTAACTATGTTGTTTTGGTGAAATAAGGGTGTAATTTTTTGATTCTTTGATGAGGTTAAGTGTGAAACCCATCAAAGATCTCTCTCCTTTTTACTCTACATGGAGGTTAAGTGAAAATCCCATAAAAGAATTATTTTGTGAAAATTTATATCATTGAGTGTGTTATTCCTTTCATTTATCACACTTAATTTTATTTATCACACTTTTTTTCATTTTAAGATGTCAAAAATTTAGATTTTTCTTTCAGATGGTGATCATTTAATGGATTCTAATTACATTGATTGGAAATGGTTCATGTAAGATTCAATAATTTTCAGTGAGTTATGGGATGTTGTGAAGAATGAAAATCATGTACTACCTACAAAATAGACATTTTCAATATGTGTGATTTTAAGGCCCTAGGTTTAATCAAGTGTTGTTCCACTAGAGATACATTCATATTGAAAACTCTCCTCATAGTTACACTACATAGAAGACTTTATCTAAATTATATGATAAAAATCACAAGCATGAGAAGATAAATATACACATGCAATTGTTTACTTTGTCATTAAAGGAAGATGGGGATATAAGAGAGTACATGTCTAAGTTAAAGAATATTGATACTAAGTATATTAATGCTAGGTTTGGTAAACTATATGATGATCTCATTGTTACTACTACATTAAAATTTCTAAGGGATTGAGGAGGTCGAGGCCCCCTCTCTATCTATATATGGGGTCAAGGAAGCTAAGGACCCCCTAGACATATGGATTTTGTCCCATTGGTTGCATCCACACAGATCTAATCCTTAGTTTATATATCTATTTGGGGGCCCTCAGCCTAGCGGCCTTCTCGAATGTATTGACCTTGACTAACATCCCATATATAGATAGGTGAGTTGAATGATAGGATATATATGGCACCTATCATTTATATACCCATATGTATAGAGGGGTTTGAGCACCTACTATATAAAATATATCTCCCCCAACTATATCTAGGGAATTAGCCCCATATCTTATCTCTTATGGGAGTTAGTTTAATAGAAAGGGGAGAGGGGAGGGGCTCAATATAGATATTATCTATGGGGTAGGGAGGCACTATATATATTAAATATGGATTTATAGGGGGACCTCCCACCCCCCACATGTCTTTTATAAGATCACATGCATAAATTTTGATAAATTAGTTGAGTTTATTATTCAACATGACCTCTATCTCCCCAAGAAATCCAAGAAAACCAAGGAATCCATGTTACATAGTCCAAGCCTAGTTCTTCTTTTGGTCAACAAAATTATAGAGGGAAAAGCCATAGAGGGGATAGAGGTTATAGAGGAGGCATATTTCAAAACAAAGGTAGAGGATATTATTAGAACAACTATTCAAATCAACATTCTATCCATTATCATTCAAATGAGATGAGTGATAGAGGACGTGGTCATAAATTTTATAGAGGTAGAGGTTGAGGTATATTAGACATTCAGTGTCATATATATGGGAAATTTGGTCACATTATTTATTAGTGTAGGATTCCTTTTGTCAAAAACTAGAGGCAAAAAAAAAGTGACTAAGTCTAACTCTGCTCAATATGTTAACCATAATTATGATGAGTCAGGCAATGTTGCTCATGAATCTAAATTCACTACTTAAAGGAACATTGATTATGTGGAATATGAGGCTAGAGATGAGTTCACAGATGTGTGTGTTTTAGATACATGAGCAACAAAATACATGACATTTAGGTGAGACTTATTTGGAATTTCAAATAAGCTTATCTCTCTTTGGTATCCTTGGTAGATAAGTCTATGCATACTCCACTAGGACATGGGTATATTCATACTCTCCTTCCTAATGGATCTATCAAATACTTGGAGAATATTTGGTATGTTCCCACATTGTAAGAACATCTTCTTTCATTGGTAACTATTTGTAAGAAGGGTTATCAAATTGTACTAGAAAATTGACTCATTTATGTCAACTTAGTAAAGGATCGATAAAAACCATGTATATAGGTAATCAAGATGGAATTTGGTTAGGTTGCATTGTAAAATGCTTCCTCCCACAAGGGAACTTGCACTAGTTATTGATACAGGTATAAGTACTATGTCTACATAATGGTTATGGCATCTCTACTATGGACATTTTAATGTTTAGTCTTTAGTGCACTTATAGAGACATGGTATGGTAAGTGATTTGCCCACTTTTCACAAAGATATTATTCTTTGTGAATCATATGTTTTAGTAAAATAGAATAGGTAAAAATTTCCTAAAAATTCTTCATGGTGAATTAATAGGTGTTTGAAATTAGTTCATAGTGATGTGTATGACATGAAGAAGTCATTCATTGGAGGGTGTAAGTATTTTGTGTTATTTATCAATGATTTTCTAGGATGAATTGGGTGTTTTTAATGAAAAATAATTAGAAGGTTTCACTGCGTTTATTGATTAGTTACACTTAGTTAAAAATGAAATAGGTTCATAGTTGGACACTGTTCATTCAAATAATGGTGGAGAGTATACCTCAAATGAGTTTTCATATTTATTTTTGGGACATGGTATTCATTGAAAATATAATAATGCTTATACTCCATAGTATATTGGAGTATATGAATGAATGAATAGGAAATTAAAGGGCACAACTCAAGGTATGTTGTACTATAAATAGCTCAATGATAATTTTTGGGCTGAAGCTATTAGTACTACATTGTATTTAAGAAACAGTTCCCTATAAATGCACTTTTGGGTAAAAATCCATATGAGGCTTGGTATAGGTTTAAACCAAATTTCAACACTTCAAATTTTTTGGATGCCTTTGTTTCACTTTAGTTCCCACTGAACACAAAACCAAGTTGGAACCATGAAGTTGAAAATGCATCTTTCTTGGATACTCTAAAAATAAAAATGGGAATCATTTACTTATATAGGATACAACCAAATTCATAATGAGCATGGATGTGATATTTGATGAATTTGGTACTATGAAAACTGTAGAGATTGATTCACGATTTCATAGGTTAAAGAGGAAGATTAAAAAACATACTAAGGGATTGAATAATGAGACTAAATCTCAGAGGTTGTGGCATGATACTAATATCCCTTCCATTTATTCTAATTCTTCTATTGTTTCACAAGATAATGACTTTAAAAATGTTAAAAATTATCTAAGTCTTCCTTTGAATGGTGCACATTATGAGAATTATGGTGTTCCTAATATTAACAATTTGGACAAGTGTCAAAAATGGGCTCAAACTACTTTCTCTAACTTGAAAGTAGATGAAGTTGGTCTAACAGGTCTTAGGAGTTATCACAAATAGGTGAGTTATGTAATGGTTGTTACTGCTTCTTCCACTAAGCCATCCACTTTTGAGAAGGCTTATACTGAAGAGGTTTGGCAAAATGAAATGAAAAGTGAGTACAGTGTAGTTCTTAAACATAATACTTCAGTTTTGGTTGATCTTCCACATGTTAAACACATAGGATGTGAATGGGTTTATAGGGTCAAATATAAATCATATGGCTCCATTGATAAAAATGAGTCAAGACCTATTGAGAAAGTATATGCACAACAATAAGGTATTGATTATGAGGAAAAATTTGCACTAACTACCAAATGGAACACTATTCACATGGTACTTTCCTTAGCAACACATATTGGGTGTAAATTACATCATATGGATGTTAAAAGTTCTCTTTTGAATGGATATTTACATAAGTATATATAAAATATCCCCAAAGTTTTGAGAAAGTGGGTGTAGATCATAAAGTGTGTAAATTGATCAAATATCTCTATGGGATCAAATAGGAACCTAGGGCTTGGTATGAGAAAATGGATTCTTACTTGTATAAAATTGGCTTTACACACAGTGAATCTGATGATATTCTCTACATTCAAGTGCAGGGAAATAAATTGGTAATTCTTTCATCTCTATGTTGATGACTTTTTTTATCATAAGAAATGATGAAAACCATAACAAGTCCATGAAGAAGGAATTAAAAGATGGGTTTAAGATGACATATCTTAGACTTTTTGACTATTATATTAGCATATAAGTAACTTAGAATGAGAAAACTATTTTCATTTCACAAACTAAGTATAATCATGAGTTATTAAATAGGTTTGGCACAAATGATTGCAAACCTTCCCTTAGTCCCATGGAAAGAAACTTGAAATTATCTAAGGATGATGGTAGTACCCTTTTTGATGGCTCCAAATATAGACAGTTAGTGGAAGGTTTGATATACTTGATGACTACCATGATAGATATATCATTTTCAGTTGGAATTTTGTCTAGGTTTATGCATGAGCCTAGAGAAATTCATTGGCATGCAACAAAAAGAGTACATTATTACCTTAAGAGAATGAAAACATATGGAATTAAGTAACATCCCAACAATAAATTCAAACTTATTGGGTATTGTGATTTAGATTTTGGTGGATGTGTGGATGATAGAGTATCCACAATAGGATATACTATGCATATGGGTTCATCTACCATTATGTGGTGTTGTAAGAAATATGATACAATGGAATATTCATTAGCAAAATTAGAATATATTGCAACATGGGATGCTTCCAAAGAAATTATTTATTTATGGTGCCTTATTGAAGATCTTGAAATTTCTCAGATTGATCCTAAATAATATACATTGATAATTAAAATGCAATCAAGATGTCTAAAAATCTAGAATTTCATGCTAAAATAAAACATATGGATGTCTAATATCATTATCTTTTAATGTTGGGGGTGAATAAAGCACTTGATCCAATATATTTCTCAACTACTGATTAGACAACTGACATCTTCACAAAATCCCTTGACAAAATCAAATTTGAGAAATTCAAAAAAATACTTGGCATGTGTCCAAAGAACTTACTTTGGATCATAGGGGGGTTTGTTAGACTTGTTCTAAAGTTTTAACATTAGGATAGGATGTTAGGTTAATAATGAATGTTGTTAGGTAAATAATAAATGTAAATGGGCATGCATATTTTATAAAGACACCCCTTATAATAATATTTAGTTATATATTCTTTGAGTTAATAAATTACAACTACCTTACAGGTTGCATTCCTATGGGAAGTGGTTATTAGGTTGGTTGGTTTTACTTATCATAATTAAAGCCTATAAATACATGTTTTTCTAAGTAAAAGGGTTAACAAGATATAGACACCTATTTTCATGAACTTTTTAAATTTTGATTAATAAAATACTTTTGGACCCACCTTAGTGGGCACAAGATTTAGCTTAGGTGAATTTGCATGGTCAAATGAATTTTTAGGGTGCAATCATATAGGATGAGATTCTGTTAGACCTTAGTTATCCCATTACATATTCTACTTCTATTCTTGTACATGATATTGTTCATCTAGAGCCATCATAGATTGGTACTTCAGATGAATCTAATGTTTCTAGTGAGAGTACACCTTGTGAAAACATTGATGACTCTTCTTTTCCTTTGGATATTCAAAATGTGGATATGTGTGATTCATCTGTAGTCTATTTTTTAATCTTTGAGAGATATTGAGATGTATTTTCCACTTCCCATGGAAATTAATTTATTGAATGTTCCATGTCATTCTTCTTCATCAAACTCTCCTGTATTTGATGAAATTTCTAAGCGTGAGCACATTTCTAAGGTTGAGGACACTTTTTATGGCACATACGACTGCAATAATAATGTGGACATACCTTCACCATATCCTTTTTATCTTTAAGATATTAAGGAGTTATTCCTTGATCCACCTATCTTTGGTCCACTTCAGACATTACAATGTGTAGGTATATTGATCTAGGACTCATCAAACATCAGGCACTTTATTACATAGTTAAAGGTCATTCCATAGTTCTTCATATCCTATATTTTTGTTGCACTATGGTTGTATAGAGAATTTAGCCTTCTTAATATGAATGAGGAGTATAGTTCCATATATATGGACTACACCTTCATTACATATCCATTAGGCACTTTATGGACACATTCACTACTCCAGGGTGTTCCACTCTTCACTGCACCTACTTTTGATAGGTTCAATTTAGTGCCATTACATTCAATTCTTGTGCACTATCTTGCCAGACCAATTTCACACTTTTGTTTTATATCATACTAAGAGTTATTTGTATTGATGCCTTCATCTTCAAATATGGAATGGGCATATGTTTAGTAGACACCTCATGTTTTTCCTTTGTAAAAAAGAAGAAACATTGTTCAAAGTGGATGGAGCTTATTCAGTCTTTAAGTAGAGGATATCGTTATCGACATTGATTGATTTATCATCATATTTAAGGGAGAAATATAGATCTCTATATTTCATTCTCTCTCTCTCTCTCTTTTGAGGGGGAAGTTTTTTTGTGGGTTTCCTCCTTTTCTCCAATTTGTGAGAGTTGATTTGTACTTGGGTATCTCATCAAGCCTTGTTTCTAGGACCCATTTTTTCTACCCACCTAGATTTTGATTCAAAGAAGGGGGTGTTATTATAGTTATTTTTACATATTTTGGTCTACCTTCACATTTTTTATATCATATTTATTAGGTGTACACTTCTCATGGAGGATTTACATTCAAAGTGGGAGTCACCCTTGACCAGTTATTCTAGGTATGGGAATCTATTGACCACCACCACTTGTCATGTGAACTCAAAAAATTATCATGTAAGAGTTACACATTCACTCCTTTTTATTACCTATCCTCTATGATCTATTAATCATGGGACTTGACTCATTTTTGCACTCATATTTTGTGTGTGAAACTTTTGGTTCTCACCTACTACTTAGGGTTTTGATGCAGACTCATAACTCTTAGGATGAATTTTGTCTTGAATTTTATTTATTTCATTAATTTTGGTTTGGTGATGTATTTTAAGGATTTTCAATTCCCAAATCATCCTTATATTTCAAATTGGTATCTTAGGATTGCATCTAGGTGGTTTGAAATTCAAATTTCTTATCTTCCTGCCAAAACACAATATTCAAAATTTTGAATCTGTTTGCATATATTTAGTGTTACAGGGGTAAATTAATGGTATGGTTTAGGATATTAACATTTTTTTAACATATATATATTCCAATTTAACCTATGTCAAGGGAAAATGATTCAAATGTCTAAAAATCTCATGTTGGACTAAACACCATGTTTGTAACTTACTTTTATGACCATTAGAAGTCATCCTAGTCGGTTACAACAGTTGATTTTCATATAAAAGATGAGATTTTAAAATGGATAATAGTTATTTAATGTTTTTATAGAATTATACTTCGAAATAATCAATAAAAAGGACCCTTATTGAAGATTTGTGAACACAAATCCCTGTTCATGTGTTATTTTGCTTTATTTATAGATTGTATACTTCATGTTTGATAAATAAATGGTATTTTAAATTAATTTAAAATATGATTAAATTATTTTATGTGTTTTTTGAGAATATATTTTCTAATAAATAACAAGGGGTTCTAAGTAATTTGTGTAGATAGGCCATGTTCCTTGTAACATGCCATTGTTGGAAAGATTGTGTGTTTTGTGTTATGAATGAAGGATAAATCAAATCAACTTGAAATTGCATAAAAATGTTGTGTTAAATTATTAGTGATATTATGAAGTTGTTTTTTTGGTTTTATTTTTTGTAACATTTTAATTTTGTTGTCTACAGATGTACAAAACTGTAGATTGCTTAGAAACCTGCACAGTGGAAGAGAAACTTGATTAGAAATCTTAAACAAAGAACTAGTCAAAGTTTAGAAATGATTTTAAAGTATGATTAGTGGATAAAAAATCCTTATCCATATTTTAAATTTCATGAAAATATTTTAAAACTTTCTAAAATGAATTATTTGAGGTCTCAAGTCTAAACAAGGGCATGTAAACCCTAAACTAGGTTTTAACTTGTATAAGGATATTGAACCATCCAAAAAAGCTCAAAATTGGTATTATAACTAAATTCAAGGTTATTAAATTGAATAATAGGGTTTACAATTTGGTATGAACTTGTTGGTATGGTTTCTAGAAGATTGAGTGGTCAAGGCCTAGAAAAGGCCTAATTGAGAAAGCCTAGTGAGAGAAGGTAGGTCTAGGAAAGAATTAGACCTTGAAAATTGACACATAGGTGTGTATCAATATAGGGTGGATAAAAATATATTTATTTTCTCTTAAATCTTTTTATTTTTTTTTACAAGTTATAAAACAAAAAAAATGCTAGTAAGAAGGTCTAAAAGCCTAGAGAGGTTGGTAAAGGAGGTTGAGTTGACACTTAAACCAAAGTTGATCTGCATCATTTTGGTATTAGACCTAGTTGTAAACCAAAATATAGAGAGAGTTACATTGGGATTATCTTATAAAAATAGATAATTAGTCTTTTCTTGGTTAGACAAGACAAGTGTAACAAGATGCCACCTAGGAGAAACGTAGGAGGTGTAAGGAATCAAGATGATATATTGGAAGAATTGAGGTACCTCAGAGTCATCTTGGATGATAGGTTGAATAAATTATAACAAAATCAAAGGAGAGGAGTCTTAATAGGGGACTTGAGTGATAGAGAAGATGAACCACAGGCTCATGAGGAAGAAGAAGGAGAAGAAATAGTTGAAGGACTTAAAAAATAGGGTATAGAGAAAATATTGAAGGTAATCATGGGTCAGGGATATAAACCAAAGGTGTAATTACCCACATACAAAAGTGGTCTTGATGGAGAATAACTCATGGATTAGGTGAATGAACTAGACAAATACTTTGAGTATGCAGAGGTACCTGATGAGAAGAAGGTTAAGTTTGCAAGAATCAAATTGAAGGGGAATGATTCATTATGGTGGGATTTCACTCAAAATGAGAGAGTAAAGAAGGTAAATAACAAGATAACTACTTTGGATAGGATGGTTGCCAATCTCAAGGGAAAATTCTTTCCAGGTGACTATGAGACAAACCTTTTCAAAAAGTTACAAAACTTGAAGCAAAAAAAGATATGTATGTGAAAGAATATACATAAGAGTTATATAAGAATACCAGTAGGGTAGGACATGTTGAATAATACAAAGAAAATATTTTAAGGTATTTTAATGGTCTAAGGTACAAAATAAAGGATGAACAAACACTTGTTTACTCAGGAACACTAGACAAGTGTTACCAATTTTCACTCAAGGCTAAAGACAAATTGAATATGAAATATAATCAACAGGATAGAGGAAGGGGTAGAGGATAATCACAAATAAATAATCAAGGAGAGTCAAGAAATTGATAAGAGCAACCTTTTAGTTTGAGAGGTGGTTTTAGAGGCAAGAGACATTACAACAGAAGTGGTTATGTATCAAGGGGTAGAGGATCAAGTGGATTTATAGGAAGATGTTTTAAGTGCAATAAGTTTTCTATCCATAAATCATGGGAATGCTCAGAGGACCAGCTAGTAGGAAGCCCAAGAACTGAAGGGAGAAACTAGATTGCATAAGGAGGTGAGGAAGAGAGTGTTTGCTTTTAATCACTTATGGAATAGCCTAAAGTTGGAGAATAATTTCTCATGAGGAGGGTGTTTATCAAGCCACCAAATGATAAGGATCCACCACAAAGGAAAACTCTTTTTAGGACTTCTTTCAAATGCCAAGGTAAGTATTGAAAAATGGTCATAGATTTAGGATGCATAGATAAATGGTTAGCAAGCTTGGATTGAAGAAACTACCTCACCCCACACCATACAAGGTCTCATGGTTGCATAAGGGGTAATAAGTCTTGGTGAGTGAGAAAAGTTGGGTAGATTTCCAATTTGGAAGGTATAAAGACAAGGTGATTTGTGATGTCATCTTATTGAATGTGTGCCATGTGCTTCTTGGGACACCTTGGAAATATGATAGGCAAACCACTCATGATGGAAGAAATAACATGTACACCTTGATCAAGGATGGAGTCATTCATACTTTAATACCCATGAAGGATGAGGATAGTGATTAACAAGTTAGCTCACATGTGATGTTGGTAAGTGATAAGGAATTTTTGAATGCCATGTATGAATAAGAGTTAGGCTTTGATTTGGTAGTCAAGCCTAGGATTATTATGATATTTATAAAGATAAATGAGGTTCCCCAAGATATTCAAGATATGTTGGAGAAATATGTAGATATAGTAGTTGATGAGATACCTAACACATTGCCACATATGAGGATCATAACACATCATATACACTTTGTACCTAGAGTAAGTCTACCTAACAAGGATGCTTATAAGATGACCCCTAAAGAGAATGTAGAGATCAAAAGACAAGTGTAAGAGTTTCTTGAAAAAGGGTTGATCAAAGAAATCTTGAGTCCTTGTTCAATACCTACAATGTTGGTGCCAAAGAAGGAAGGTGAGTGGTAGATGTGTACTGATTCCACAGTTATCAATAAGATCACCATAAGATATATATTTCCACTTACTAGGATGGAGGATTTGATGGATTTCTTGTGTGGAATAAGCTAATTTTCCAAGATTGATCTTAAGAGTGGGTACTACTAGATTATAATTAGGTAAGGTGATGAATGGGAGACTGCTTTTAAGACAAATGAAGGTTTGTATGAGTGGCTGGTCATGCCATTTGGTTTGACTAATAAACCAAATAATTTTATGAGATCAATGAATGAATCACTAAAATATTTCATAGGCAAGTTTGTAGTAGTGTACTTGGATGACATACTAATCTAAAACCATATCAAGGAGGAGCATCTTCACCATTTGGAGTTGTTCCTGAGGAGGCTACAAGAAGAAAGGTTGTTAATCAACCTAAAAAAGTGTGATTTTATGAAATTAGAGCTACTGTACCTTGGCTTTGTCATATCATAAGGAATGCTGAAAATGGATAAGAACAAGGTGAAGGCAATCTTGGAGTGGCCAACACCTAGGACAATAGGAGAGGTGATCTGTTTTCACGGTATTTCAAGTTTTTATAGGAAATTCATTAGGAATTTTAGTGGAATATGTGATCATATCATAAACATCATTAAGGGAGATAAGATAACATTTGTGTGGAATGAGAAAGTAGAGAAGATCTTCCAATACTTAAAGAAAATAATCATGAAGCAACCAATACTAGAATTTCCATACTTTAATAAAGTGTTTCAAATCGAATGTGGTGGAAGTAGGGTTCTAATAGGGGTTTCACAAAGCTAAGAGATAAGACCTATAGCCTATTTTAGTGAGAATTTAAATGATGCCAAAAAAAAGTACTCATATTATTACTTAGAGTTCTATGCAATGGTACAAGCATTGAAGAACTGGAGGCATTATCTCATACAAAAGGAGTTAATTGTATAAATGGATAATCATGCACTTCATTTCATCTATAATCAGCCCAAACTGAACCAAAGACATGTGAAATGGGTGGATTTCATGTAGAATTTTACCTTCACCATCAAACATAGACAAGGGAAAAGAAATAAGGTTGCAAATACATTAAGTATGAGGGTCTTATTGGTGCATGAGATTCAATTAGAAAGTGTTGGGATTGAGTTAATCAAAGACATGTATGAGGATGATGAAGACTTCAAGGAAGCATACTATGCATGCAAACACCCAAGAACACTCAAAAAGGAGCCATGGTTGGATTTTGTTCTTCAAGATGGACTATTTTTCAAATGAGTATATTTGTGTGTGTCAAAAATTTATATAAGAGGAAATGTGATCTAATAGAAGCATAGTGTAAACATGGCAGGCCACTTTGGGTTTGATAAGACATTGGAGTTTCTCACTAGGCACTATTATTAGCCTAGAATGTAAGCAAAATTGAGGAATTATGTGGAAAGGTGAAATATTTTTCCATTGTAAAAAGATAAGATCACAAATTTAGGTTTGTATCAACCCCTACTAGTCTTAAATATTGCCTTGAGAATCTATAAGTATGGAATTTGTGATGGGATTGCCTAAGACACAAAGGGGTTTTGATTCAATTTATGTAGTTGTTGATACATTCTCTAAAATGACACACTTCATACCATGTAAAACCACTAATGATGCCACACATTTGGCAAAGTTTTTTTTCAAGGAGGTAGTAAGACTTCATGGACTACCCATGAACATTTTTTTTGATAGGGACACCAAGTTTCTTGGTCATTTATGGAGAACATTGTGGAGGAAGATAGGCACATACTTGAGTGTCAATTCAGATTACTACCCTAAGATAGATGGGTAAACTAATGTGGTTAATAAAATCTTAGGGAACCTATTGAGGTGCCTATCCAAGGACCATTCCAAGCAGTGGGATCTTGTGTTGCCTCAAGTAGAGTTTGCTTATAATGACTCCACTAACAAGGGCATTGGTATGAGCCCATTCTAAATAATCTATGTAATATAACCAAGAGGAGTATTTTATATTATAAAAATCATCCGTATAGACAAGAGAAGTGCTAAAGGTGAAGAGTTTGCAATGGCAATGAAGGAGGTAGATGAACAGGTAAAGAAGAACCTAGAGTCTAGTGTTGAAAAATAAAAGAAACATGTAGATGTGAGTAGAAAGGAAGTGAATTTATATATTTTATACTTATTATTGGATCATATTAAGAATAAAAATTACCCAAGGGGTGAATATAATAAGTTTAAGATGAAAAATATTGGTCCTTGCAAGATTCTCATAAATTTTACAAACAATGTATATGAGTTGGAGTTATCTGGTGGGGTAGGTATTCACCTATATTTAATGTTTTATAAATATAACCTTAAAAATAAGGGATATAATGAGTAAAAATAGGATATGACACACCTAAAATAGGCTATTATTGGGCAACACTGTTGCCTAAGGCCAAGACAAAAGAGTTAGAGTGCTTATTGGATAAACAAGTGATCAAGAGGACTAAAAACAAGAAATACTTGAAGTACCTAGTCAAGTTGAAGGATAAAATAGTACAAGATTCCATTTGGATGAATTAAAATGATATAATAAATCATGATATTACTCTATAAGCACTCATGAACAATAGTCCATGGGTTCTTTTCTCTTTCCCTAGGAGTATGATGCAGGGGCATCACTCTTAGGATGAGTTTTGTCTTGAATTTTGGTTTGATTGAATTATTTTTGGTTTGGTGATTCATTTTAATTATTTTAAATTCCAAAATATTCCTTATATTTCAAATTTGTAGCTTAGGATTTCATCTAGGTGGTTTGATATTCAAATTTCTTGTTTTCCTGCCAAAACACAATATTCAAAAATTTGAACTTGTTTGCATATGTTTAGTGTTGCAGGGGTAAATTAATGATTTATTTTATGATATGAACATGTTTTGAACATATATATAATCCAATTTAACCCATTTTAAGGTTTAAAATATTTAAATTTACAAAAATCTCATGTTGGACTAAACTCCATGCTTGTAACTTACCCTTGTGACCATTAGAAGTCACCCTAGGTGGTTATAATAGCTGATTTTCATATAAAATACGATATTTTAAAATGGGGGATGGTTATTTAATGTTTTTATAGAATAATAATTCAAATTAGTCAATAAAAAGGACCCATGTTGAAGATTTGTGAACATAGACCCCTATTCTTATGTTATTTTGCTTTATTTGTAGACTGTATACTTCATGATTGATGAATAAATTGTATCTTAAATTCATTTAAAATGTACCTAAATGATGTTGGATATTTTTGGAGAATATATGTTCTAATAAATAACAATTATACCACTTGGTTATAATGAATTTGTGTAGACAGGCCCTGTTTCCTGTAGCATGCCATTATTGGACAGACTATGTGTTTTGTGTTATGAATGAAGGGATTATCAAATCAAATTGAAATTAACTAAAATTTTTGTGGTAAGTTAATATTAATTTTATAAAGTTTTTTGTGTGGTTTAATTCCTTGGAATATTGTACTTTTTCTATCTACAAATGTACAGCCCTATAGATTGCTTGGAAACCTGCACAATGGAAGAGAAACTTGATTAGAATCTTGAACAAAGAACTAGTCAAAGTTGGCCAATGATTAAAAAATGTCAATATGGGATAAATAGTTATTATCCATATTTTATAGATCATTAAAATATTCTAAAACTTTCTCAAACTAATTATTTAAGGTCTCAGGTCTGAACAGGGGCATGTAAGCCCTAAACTAGGGTTCAACTTGTATAAGAATATTGAATTATCTAAAATAGCTCAAAATTGGTATTTTGAATAAATACAAGGTGATTGAAGTGAATAATAGGGATTAAGAGTTGGTATGGACATTTTGGTATGGTTTCTAGAAGACTGAGTGGTCAAGGCCTAGAAAAGGCCTAATTGAGAAGGCCTAGTGAGAGAAGGTCGGTTTAGGAAGAGAATTAGACCTTGAAAATTGACACACATGTGTGTCTCAATATAGGCAAGATAAAAATATCATTATTTTATCTTAATTTTTTTAAATGTTTCCATACAATCTATAAAATAAAAAAAAAGGCTAGTAGGAAGGTCTAAAAGCCTAGAGAGGTTGGTAAAGGAGGTAGAGTTGACAATTAAAATAAAGTTACTCTGCATCAAGTTTCATGCATTAATGGATAATTATATATATTGGATGAATATAATAATCCATGGTCTTATATTTTCAACTCACAAATGGAACACTAATAAAGTGAATAATAATATGGGATGTGATTATAGGGAGTAAGAATAAATTTTTGAGGAGTCCCTATCCCAATTCAAGGTCTTATACTTCAAATCACAAATGGAATAACTCTAAGAATATGATAAATTAACAAAACATATTCATGAATAAGGAATATTGGGATTGTTTTAGTGAATTAATGGAATGGAATAAGCATGACTTAGGTGTTTATAATGAAATCTTAGTAGACTTGAGGTGCACTAAGAATATAAGACTGCACTAAGATTTTAGTGACCCTCAAATGAAAAGGATATTTGTTCAAAATAGACACAAAAATTTATGGGCAAATAAGTGAATTACTAATATCAAGTAATGAAGGTTATATATATAATAAAAGTAAAATAGACTTACTTTCCCATAACATGTTCCTTGTTCTTTAGGATGCCTTATAGAGCCATCAGTCCATTACGAAGATGGGGTAATTACATGAGAAAGTAGGTAGCACTATATATAATTTTGAATTCTCTTACCCAATATACTAGTATACCATACCCAAATTTACCTTGGCTCTATTATGAGGCTAACTATGGATTTTGAGCTTCGATTAGGAATAGGAGATGTGCTATGAATAATGCCTTTTGTTATGATTGTGACTTTTTTACTTTTATTTTTCCTTTTGATCATTACATTTTGTTTAAAATGATTTGGATTTTAAATTTTTGTGGATTTTTTTGATTACTAAACATGGATGATAAGATTGACATACACAAATGAGCTTTAGATTTTAATTATAGGAAATGAGATATCTAGAGATATGATTGACTAAAAAATTTAGTATTTCCTATAAGCTAGTATGTGGTATTGAATCTCAATCATATCTGAGCTTAATATGAGAAAGGAATTAATGATAATAGATGGAGATCAAATGAGATTTTTGTATATACTGATACAATGAGAATTATGCTTGTTAATTGATCATATGGTAAAGATATGATATGATGGGGATGTCGTTTTGATATCCAAGCCAAAATAATAACTATCCTTGTTTTCACTAAAAATAACAAATAATAATAAAAGTAGAGAAAGAGAAAGTAATCCATGTTAAGGAATTTAAGCCATAAATAAAATTTAAAATTTCTCAGGATAGTTCATAAGAGATCGTAAGAACGATATAGATATATGAGACCAAAGTAAAATGAGAATCAACATATCCACTGTATAAATAATTATAAATTAATGCCAAATCATGTAATATTGTGATAGAACACTATGATGTGTTCACAAATACCAATAAATATCTCTAAAAATATCATTCATAACATCTGATGCATCCTTATGTAGATAGATTCTGACATTAATCAAAGTCTCATCAATCTTCACATAAAGTCATGAAAAGACTTCTTTTCATATCATCTCTACAGAAAACATAGGTGTGGTAGAAGAATGATGATGCTCATCAGGATTCTCTTGTGTGGAATACTCAATGTGAGGAAAGGATGCTCAAATGTGACTAGTGTCCTAAAATTTGTTAGAAGATGTAGGCTATGGAGAAATATAAGCCTTTACCTGTGGATGACCTAGAAAAGGAGGCTAAGTAATTAAAGTCATAGGTCATGAAAAATATTTAATATTCTACTTAAATACTCTACATATATAAGTATGGTTTGTGTTTCATTAATTCCAAAGATAATATACTTACCCATTTTTAGGGATGTACTCCAAAATTATCTCAAGAGGTGGTATAGTCTTGTATTTAGGCTATGTTATGGATGGATGTAGTGTATCAATGTATTTTCTAAGCTATCAACAATGATTAGAGGAATGGTTACATGTACCATGAAAGCAACATATATGTCTATTAACATATGGTGAAGGTCTACTAGCCAAAATAGTAGAGGAATATTCTTGTTGCTAATGATGTGTACTACAATCCTTGGCCCAATAACTAACAACTCTATGGATATCACAATAAGGCTCATCTTCCCATCATGTTGGTAGAGGATCAAACTTAGGTAATGGTAAAATTCCATCACCAAGAATGGAAGAATCTAGATTGGGATCTAGACTAGGCTCAACTATGGAAAGACATGATCTAGAATCAATTTATGCAGTGTGGTCAACATCTTAGGAGTAAGAAAATTAGAAGGATCATAGAATCTAGTAAAATGGTAAGGGCCTATCATATCATAATCTATGATCATGTTTTAAAGGGGATAAACAAAGACTAGAGGAGTAGTGTATGTGTGCTCCATCTCAAATTTGTGAATATCAAAGAAAAACTAATATCTAGTTCAATAGCAAGAGAAGTAAATAGATGAATATAACTAAGAGAATACTATAAATAAGAGTGATATCTAAGTACCTAATCACTTTTAGCTTGAAAAAATCCAAATAAAAATGGGTCATCTAAAGAATATCCATCATCATAATCAAGTGTATATAAGTCAATAGTACATGCATCAACTATTCTATCAATCAAAGAATCATGGTGAATAAAATGTTTAGTTTTGGATAGAGTACCTAATAGTTCAATTGAGGGTTTTTGATGGGATCAAGGTCGGAGATAAAGAGGTAATTAATAAATTATGTTAGGAGAGAGATTGAAAGTTTTAATATTTATACTTATCTCATATGGTTCATCATCTTTTAAGTCTAAAAGGTTAAGTGGAATGTTTCTTATTAATTGAAGATGACCATTATAACCTTTAGTAGAGTTGATGGGATAATTAAAACATTGTGGTTTTTGAAATGGAATGCTAGGTAAGGGTTTAAGGGTAGGTATTTTAAAATTACCTCATTCTTGGAGTTGTTCATTATTATAAGGATTCATATCTCCTTGAATTTTGTATATAACACCATTTTAGTAAATTTAACACATTGGCATGCATAAAAGGTAATTGCTCTCATGTGATGTGTACAAGGGTAAACTAAGTAAGATATTATAAGAAAGTGAAAATTTAACTATTATGAATTTCACATTAACAATGATGAGAGGAATGGTAATAGGAAGCCAAACACAACCTAAAGGAGGTATTTATATTCTAACATATCATTGACATGTACTTTGCATGGATTTAAGATTACATTCATATTATCTAAGTGCTTTAATAAAATCTAGGGAATCCAAGAAAGTGCCTGATCCTTCATCAAATAAATCATGTTTGACTTGGATATCTCCTATTTATATGCTAATGAATAAGGGGGGTTTATTTGCAGGAAGTAATATCTCATCAAGAATCATAGAAGATATCAGAAATTTGAATGAAAGAGAAGTGTCCACCATTTCATCAATGTGGATGGACATTTATTCACATAGTTAAAGAGTGTTATCTTCAAATCTTGATGAAGTGGCTTCTTCCCCCATGGTTGGATGACAAGGGATGTTCATTATGAATAGTAATTTCATAAATTTATTATGATGATGAGAAGTTCTCATAATTTATAAGAATGGAATTTGGGATGGAAGATGGCAAAGTTATGATAAGGGAGCTCCTTCATATAACCCATTAGATGATTATTATATAATGGTATGTAATGTTGTAATACATATATTAAAATAGGGTTAAACATGCATTAAATTTTTTTTTATAAAGAATATGTGGTTTATTTTTGGTTGAAGTGGGTTGATTTATCTTAGGTGATGTGGTTATTTCTTTATGTTTTTGAATGGAAGAAAGAGGAACTGAAGTTTGATGGATATTATCTGTAGGTATCTTAGTTGGAGGAGTATAACTTATATCAATTTTATGAGAGGTATGGTCAATTTATATTTTTGGAGGTGATATTTGTGTGTTTGTTAGTTTGACATACCCTAATTTTGTGAGATGTGATGGATAAGTTTCTTGAACAATGTGAAACTTCAAAAAATTATGATGGTTAGAGGCTATATATTGATCACTATGAGAAACTAATCTCCTCATATTATTCATGTTGACCACATTCTCATTGTTGATGTTAGTATATATAGTACTTTTGATGTTATTGGTAGTATGGGTAGGTTGATTATTGTTATCACAATGATTAGGAAGAGGATATTTATAGATAGTTATATGAGTATTGGTTTGATTTAAAGATTCATTTTTAGTTTTGGTTTCATGAGCTTTATGTGTAATTTCATAATATTTTTTACATTTATGTATAAGTGATTCATGGTCAAAGTTGGGTCCAAGAAGATAGTCCATAGAAAATTTCACAACTAGTGACAAGTTTCATGAGAATGATCCCAAATTACATGAAAACATTTTTTTTGGGGGGATAATACTAGTGTTTCATAGGATGTGTAGGATCAATATCTCATGGTGAAGTTTTTAGAAGACACTTTTGAATTTATTCTAAGGAAAGAGGTTTATGTACATTCATAGTATGTCCTTGAGAAAATGTAGAACTAGGATGAGAATTATTATTTGGTGGAAGTGAAGGAACATGCTCCATTTTAGTGTTTGTAGCAATGGATTGGATGTTGTATATGGAATCATAAGTATCCATAACATCATTATTTTTTTCAGGTTAATTTTTAGATTTTAAAATCATGCGAGTTCTTATTTGAGGGTGGAAGGGTTTGAAGTGACATATAAGACTTGATGTTTAGCTTGGTCAAAAGTATTTTCCAAAGATTTTGGGGAAAGAGTCCTAATATGGTATTATAATTTAGGATAAAGAGAATTAGTGAATAAGTGGAATAGGTTTTCATCTGCTATATTATGCTCAACTTTGTTAGATAAGGCCATCCATAGTTTAATGAAAAAATGTGTCATTTCATATTCTAATTGTTTACAGTTGATACAATGGGCTAAGCTATTTTCAAGAAGATCACTAGTTTGGAATTATTTAACTAATGCATTAACCATGTGCTCTAAACTAATGATGGAGTGATTTTTAAGTTTAGTATACCAATCTAAAGCATCTCCTGAGAGAGTTTTAGCTAAGAGTCTAGTGGCAACAAATGTATTAAGTTTAATCCAATCTTTGTATAAATTTCTAAAAGGGCTCAAGTGCAAAGTATGATTTGTAGATCCATTATAAGTGGTAGTGGGAATGATACCCCATATGTCAATGTTTACAATTTGAGTCATAAATGGTTCATTTTGTAAATGTTTAATAGTTTTGTTAGTAAGTGGGGGTTGCGGTATAAGGTTGCCATAAGCATCCCTAAGTGGTAGTAGGGGGCATTAGGATTTTTCACTCTCCATTGAGTATGTTGAGGTAGATTTTGGATATGAAATAAATGGTTTTGCATCTACATCCTTTGGTTTGCATTATTAGTTTGAAAAGTAGCCATTTAGCTGAGAGTTTGAAGTAGTAGTTAATTATTTTGAACACTATTTTAACTAATAGTAGTAATGTTAGATGCATTATTATCTTGTAAGGTGTTAAGAATTTGAGATGTACTAGTACCATGAGATGCAATAGTGGCATGAGAAATGGAATTATCATAAGAATCACTAGTTTTAGTAGATCCATTATGATTTGATTGAAATTGGGTATTAGTGTGGGTGTTTTATGTAGGCCCACTGAAAGATACACTAGCCATGTTGGTAGAAATACATGGAATAGACGTGAAATAATACATGGATGTTGACATCATAATGTTAGAGGGAGATATTATAGAGTAAGGTTTGGAATAAATCATTAACTGACTTGCCCTAAATCCTATGGAAAAATTAGGCAAAGGTGAATGGGGTTATCTAAAATGAGGTCCTATTATGATGTTATAAATGACTGTAGGATCCTTAACTCTATGTTGAGTATTTTTTAATGAAAATAATTATCTTATCCATGTATTCAAGGTCATTTTCATCTTCTACCATTTGTATAAATAAAGGATTAAGTGTCTTAGAATATGAAGTTACATAGTTGGTAGTTATAGTGGTAACATGGATGTTATTTAGATCTAGGTAAATTATTGCAAAAGTATTTTAGTAGGTTTATGAAGATTATTGAAACTCATCATGTTGATTTGATTTTGATCGGTGGCATCATAAAATAAATATTCCATGATAAAAAGGGAAAATTAAATAATTAATATAAATGAAGATAATCTATTAGTACACTAGGATAAATAGGTCAATTGTGTTCTATAAGAAGATAAATAAAACAGTATGTAAGAGACACAATCAAATGGGTTTACCATGTTAAGTGGGAATATAAATATAAAAGTTTGTTGGAAACTAAGTTGAATAGGTTGACTATGTTCTATGGGAGGATGAACAAAAAAGTCGGTAAGAGACTGAGTTGAATAGGTCGACTATGTTTTGTAAGTAGGAAAAATCTGAAATTTTATAAATCTGGATAATTGAGTGTTGATTTGTAGATAAGTTAATTGAAAACATATGAAACTAGGTCAATCAGTTCAATCTAGTTGTAGAACATAACAAAGACCTTATACCAACATTAACTAATACAATTTTTGAAATAGAAAGTACAATATGCAAACAATAAGTAGTAATACTAAAATGTAGATGATAATCTAATAAGTCAATATTCCTAATGTATTTTAAATTATGACTTGAAATGTGATAAGGAATTTGGATTTGTAAGGGGCCTAAGAAGAGGTATGCTAAAGTTAGGTTTATGTTTGTTGTGGATGTAAGGGATCTATAATGGTGATGATATTGGGATTGGCATTGGGGTCTACCCCTCAATTCACAAACCTGTAGTGATAAAGGTGTCAGGTGCTTTGAAAATATACCATAAACCAATTTTTATACCTAGCTATAACACTGAGTAGGTTTCCCTCTTTGTGATGAAATCCAAGTAAGTAGACCTGAGTAGAATTATTTAATTACTTATTTGATATTTTCATGATTTGGTAGTGTGTGACGAAGATATGTGACTATGCTGATAAATTAACCATCATATTTATACTATGTATTACTTAAATAAGAAATAAGATAAAAGAAAATTGAATTCATTACTATCAATGTGGTTTAATTTCATTTGTCAAAATAGAGAAAATAGGACAAATTCGATGGGGTCAATTAAGTTATACAAACATAACAAAACAAGGTTGATCGAATCAACATAATTTGTTAAAAGATAAGAAAACATAAATGTAGTTTATCAGGTTGATGTAATGTCTGGGCATAAAACAAATATAGAACTAAGTTGATCGGATTGACTTAGTTTACTATAATGAAATAATTTTTATAGAACTAAAAAATTGGGAAATACATTGCTGAAAATTTAAGTTTTTGAAAAAGAGTAGGATAATAAATTTGAGAAAATAAGAAAATGAAATAACTAGGTTGGTTAGAATGATAATATATAATAATTTGATCAAATCAATGTATTAATGTGCTAAAGATGTTAAATTTTTGTTTTGAAATTGTGTTGTCTAAACGAGGGTTTAAACTTGTAGAAGAGAAAAAATGTTAAAACAAAGTTGAACTAATCAATTAAGATTAAATAAAAACTAAATAATTAAAATAAAAAAAGAATCACATTGACAAAATTAAAATACAGGATGAAAAATTAAATTTATAGGATCGATCTAGTGTTCTAAGATTGAGAATCCAATCATAGAGAGCCTAACAAGATCAACATGCTCTCCTTAGTTGGAAAACCTACAAGGTTATGCCCTAACTATATTGATCAGATCGATGAAGTTGATTTAACATGTAAATAAATCTAAACATAGTTAATTGGGTCAACAAAGTTTAAATACATGTGTAGAGAGTATTAAATTAGGTTAATGAGATTGATATAGTTATATGTAGAAGAAGATGACCTGCACACATAACTGAACTAAGTCGATTGGAGAGACATAATATTGAAACCAACACATAGTGTGTTAGAGTGAGTCAATAAAATTGATCCAGTAGTCTAGAAATAAAAAATTAAAAATATGCAAAGTTTAGTTCACATCAGGTTCACAAGAATGCATGTAAGCAAAAGTGAAGCTGATCTATAAATCAATCCTATCTTGTATAAGATAAATCAATTAGCTATACTGCTTGTGGTTACTTATATAATTAGGGGCATGACCACTATGGATCTACTTAACCTACCTAAGGTATTTTTTATCACACAACATGGCTAGAGAGGGTTCCAAAGCCTCTAGTCAAACAACACCACATAATAACCCTAGATAGGTCTATAATGAAATAATATGTAAATCTAATCTAGTGCTCACTAAATATTGTGACATAAATGGGGGATAAACATAAAAAATAAACATGCAAAGTAAAACTCTACTCAAGTCAATGTAGATTTAATATTAAGCAAGGAGAGATAATACATTTATTATCTATTACTTCTACAAATATATCTACCACAATAAAGGAGTAAGAGTTGGGAATGCTTACCTTAAAGATGAAACTGTGAAGCCACAACCTCTCCCTTGGACAATGGGGATTAATAAGAGGTTGTTGTGTATTTTTGAATAATTTAAGGATGGAAAATGGACTATAGTCTAGTCAAGGACTTCCTAGTAATCACAAGTTTTCATGAGAAAAAAAATTCTCTTCCAAACATGAAACCCTAAACAATGAATCCTCAAGTAGAATGGTGGAATGTAGATTGTAAAGAAGTGTAAATGAATGATTCTTTCTCTTAGAAATGAAGTGAAAGGGGGTATATAAAAATCTGAATTAACCCTAATCTGTTTCAAAATTTTAGCCAATGTAGTTGGCATAGTCAACCTTGTTAGGTGGGAAATATAGTCATTAGGCTTTGAACTAAGTTGGCTTAGGTTGAATCAATCCCCTAACATGTAATAATCCCAAAATGAGGTTGAACCAGTTAAAAGCATTTTTTGGATGGTAAAAATAGGTTTTGTTATAGGTAGAGACTATTTGAGGTAGAGGGTTGCTTGGAGAAGAGTGTGAGTGAGGTGTTAAAGCTTATGGAAACATATAGGAGGGACTTGTATTGGTTTTAGGTGATGGTAAAGGGGACAAGAATCTTGTAAAGTACCAAAGGTTTTTCCACCCCTTTCCTAATGCACCCTTAAGGTATGTACTTATATATATTGAGACTTGACAAGTTCCTGCAAAAGAGAAAGCATCAATAATTGATAAAGCATAAAAATATTGTCTCTATACAAGGTCCCTTATTGATTGAGAGAGATGTGGATATGGAGGTTTTTATAGATGAATATGGAAATGAGCCTATTATTGAGTGACTTGTCATATGTTATAACTATATCAAGTTTGATGTGCATATATATTTTTATGTATCATTTTTTTCATTGTTCTTATGTTTATATTGCATATGTTTTAAATATTCATTTTATTTTATAGTTGAGATCATATGATGATGCTTATTTTATTAGTATTTGTATATATTTGGTTGTGATATTTAATATATAATAATTTGTTGATGATATTTGTATTTTAATTTGAAATACATGCATATAATTTATTTAATTAAGAATTGTAAATTGAGCTAAGCACTTTGATGCAAATGGTACATGTGCACCATTATTAGTTTTAATTATAATGGCCTATTGACATTGTATATGAGGATTTGTATATTGATATATAGTCACACATATACTATTTACCTATGATAATTGTGGTTGATATTTTTGATGTTATATTGAAATATTTTAAGTATACATTACATGTTCATATCTATGATTTAAATTTTGGTGCTTTGATTCGGTACCCATGTCTATGTAATTCGATATGTAACTTAATCATGGACCATAATATATTTTATGATTATTCTATTGTTGTGGAATGTTAATAAACCACTTTTAATATCAAATGATAAAATTGTATTATCCTTATTCACCATTTTAGTCAGTTATTGTAACCAAGGCTATCCCAAAACTACATATCTCTATGGAATAGTATTCTATATAATTAATGATGTATTCATTGTCTTGGGTCCTACATTAATATATAGAAAAATATGTCCCATATATCTATGAGTATGCTATAAATATCACTCATTGTATCCCACAATTTGAATAAAATTCATTATACATGTATTATATAGTCATGTATTATCTGCAACAAATTATTATTTATGTGTGCTATTGATGAGTGCTTGAATTATCATTGGTTCCTTCCCAAAATTATTCAAGTATATCTTGGTCTTCATAGGAGTATATGTAGGAGAATATGAAGGAGTTGATTTTTTTATCCTATCATTTAATTTTGAAAATGTGATAATCCATTTCTCTGCAACTATTGATATCTTTTCATGGAAGGAAATAAGAATCATTATATTCATGTTTGTTTATAATTTTTTCATGAAAAATGTATTACCATTAACATAATAAAGATTCATTGTATCCCACAATCTGAATAAAATTTATTATACATGTATTATATAGTCATGTATTATCTGCAACAAATTATTATTTATGTGTGCTATTGATGAGTGCTTGAATTATCATTGGTTCCTTCTCAAAATTATTCAAGTATATCTTGGTCTTCATAGGAGTATATGTAGGAGAATATGAAGGAGTTGATTTTTTTATCCTATCATTTTATTTTGAAAATGTGATAATCCATTTCTCTGCAACTTTTGATATCTTTTCATGGAAGGAAATAAGAATCATTATATTCATGTTTGTTTATAATTTTTTCTTGAAAAATGTATTACCATTAACATACTAAAGATGATGAGGATTATGATAGTAACTACGAATAAGTGTGATTAACTTATTATCTAACAATGTTTGTAAAACACCTTGTGGTTGATCTCTGAATCTATCAAGTTGAAGTGATTACCTCTTAGTGAGAGTAGATTTACTAACCTTAGGCATTATTTTGTAAACTTGTTCTTTCCATTTATTAATTACCTTAAATTTTATTTCATGATTTTATTTTTTACCATTGATTCATATATAGTATGAGTGAATTAAATTGTATTCATTTTTTCAATATTATATATGAATTAATTTTTTTACTAATAACTTTGTTCTTGTGTGAAATTGATTCATTTATATTAGTAGCCTTATTTATTGTATAATTAATATCACATACATACCTAAACACATTCATGTGTAATATCTTAATATTATGCATGAATATTTCTTTGAGATGAGAAAATGGACCCATACTAAATATTAATTACTTTTACAAACTTGAGGATTGATAAGTTTAATAATTCAATGTATTTTATAATTGTAAAACTTAATCTTCAATGAGATCATCATGGTCATGCTATAAACCTTTTATACGTTCTAATTTGAAGTTAGGTACCATGTGTTTGTGATTGTTTTATAAGAATACATCTTATCATCTTTTTAATTTAGGTAAGGAACCCCCAAGTAGAACATAAAACTAATCTAAATCATCTCTTATGAGAATTATATGAACCATTTTTAGTAGAATGTCCATTACTACCCCATTGGCCAAAATAAAGTGTATATTCATTTAAGTGAGTAAAAGGTCTCTATTACCATCAAACAAGGCTAGTTTAGGCATAAAAATCCATTGATACATCTCATGTAAAAGGTTGTTCTAAAATAACATCATCTTATATGTCAGCCCAACAAGACCTAGTTTATAAAGTGAGATCAAGTACTTAATCTTGGGGGTCACCAATAACATGCATCCTAGAAATAACATGAATATTAGGGATAATATTAATGAGGAAAGGATCATTCATGGGTTGTAATTTATCATCTATTTTAAACATTAATATGACAGGATCATGGAAATAATCATTAACTGGCTTAGGATCGCATACTAACATAAAATAAATGTATTATTTATAATCATTACATATCTGATCACTTTGAATTTTTATAAGACTAGAAACATCACATTTATTTTAATTAGATTATTTTGACTTAGGAGAGGAAAGAGAGTCATCATAATAATTTCATCATGATACTCATATTCTATGGACAAAACATGAATATCTTTAGAATATGTGCATTATATTATATTATCATTACTTTGTAAATTTAAAGGCAATAATATCAATTTTTATTTGTATTTCATATTCGTTTCATCCTTTGATATTTAAAGAGAAGGAGAATAAGTATCATGAGATTTTACATTGTTATTTGTTATTTTTAAGGGAAGAGAAAGGTTAACACAATTTTTTATATCTTTATCCATGCTTAAAGAAGAATGTGCCACATCATATGTATTTACATCATCTACCTTTTATCGTAAGGGAGAGTGAATAGAAAAATCATACATATCATTTTGATTTTATATGTAAGGGATATGGTTTTGTAGTTTATATTTATTAATGAAAAGTAATGAATTATAAAATTTAAGAGGTAAACAAGGTGTACTAGTTACTAATTATTCACATTTACATCCTTGTGAGAGATTAAGGGAAAGAATGTATTTACTATTAGTATGGTATTTTTGATCTAATTAATGAATTGAGGAGAGAGGAGTAGAGGAAATAGTTTTTTCTTTTCTATGAATTAGTGTGCTCACTTTCCTCTTCGGTATATTCTTCACTATTGTACCAATAATCTTTATTTTATTTAGTACAACCATAATAATAATAATAATAATAATAATAATAATAATAATAATAATAATAATAATAATAATAATAATAATAATAATAATAATAATAATAATAATAAATATCGGTAATTTTACAAGTGTAATTGTTAGCCCATTCATTATCATAAGCATAAGGTTTAACATTATTAGATAGGATAAAATACAAAGGATGACCGCCATTATGAATTACATAATTTTAATACATTTTATATTTTTGACCCAAAATAAATTAAATATTACAAATACCAAGGCTATTTCTAACAAGAAATTAAGCACACCAAGAAAGAAAGGAAATCAATAGGTATAACTGGGAAATGCTTGCTTATTTTGTAGTCTCTCAAATATAATAATCCCAGTCATAAATAATGAACACTGGCCAAAAGGAACTAACTACAGAGGATTCCACCATTCCATAGCTACATTATAATGTCTCTAAGGTACATTGAGAGGAACTTTCTAGGATAATTGATTACCAATGCACTACAAGAATAAATTATTGAAAGATTTTTATGGATGAAAATATAAATCCTAAGTGTTTTTGATATACTATGAGGTACACAAAAATTAAAATATCTACACAATGATTTATAATGTCTTGAGTATTGGGATTACCACTCACACCATAGCTACAATAAAACTAAAGACAACTTTTCCCAGAATGATAGCTCTTATGTGTTTTAAAACTATCTAGATACTAATGAAAACAATAAAAAAAATTAAAACCAATGAAAAAACCTATTTTTTCAATTAAATTAGGCCCCAATGTCAAATCAAATTTATATTTAGTGTCTGGTAATCAAGAACTCAACTCAAACCCTATAAATTTTGAAAAAGAAAACAATACTCAAAAAATAAGATATGGGTTCACCAATATTTTTTATCTTATTTGATATTTAAAGATAAATATGTTTGTATAATAGGTGTAAAACTTGAAATAAATTAGAATTATTAATACATTTGATTTTTAATAATTCTAATTTATATATGCGAAATATGGAAAAAAAAATTTAAACACTATGTAGAAATGTACTTATATTGAATCTGACTTCCTATTGTTTTTTTTTTTATGTTTGATAGTGTGAATCAGTAGAAGACAATAATATGGTTGTGCATGATCAAAGGCATAGTCTAAAATCATCTCTGGATAGGTTTGTGCCCCTAGACAATAACATAATATGGTCATGTCTATTGAATACAAACTTGTTTCTGTTGAGGATGACTAATTAATGATAGTGAAAATAGAGAAAATTAGAACTTTTAAAAATTAGGATCATAAGAAAATTCTAATCATATTCTTGGATAGGACTGTGCTCCATAGAAAACAATGTAGGTCAGCTTCATCTAATTGTCTAGGAAAGTTTCTACACTTATTGTGATGTAAATCTACATATTTCACCACCTGCACCTATGTTGACTAAGATGGTTGATACACTTCCAGATTCTAAATTATGTGTGAAGCTACTTGGAATGCAAAACACTAGTTTACTACACATGAAATAAATTGATATCAAATGTGGGGTTGTTTGGAATTCTCATTGAATGACCAAACACTATCATATATTTACGATATTAACAAGATAGATAAAATGTCAATGTAGTTCTCTCATTAATGTATATATGAGAAATTATGAATTCAAGTCTCGATGATCTTTCTCCTATTTCACCCTTGGCACAAGTATGAAAATATGAATTTATACTTTGAAAAAAATTAATTTATATTTACAAAATATATAGATAGAACATTTAAATCCATGTATATCTTTTTAAAGAGTGGAGTGCCATAGAAAATTCCTTAAAATAATTTTTTATTTATAAAGTTTTTGACTTCAATTTCTAGAGACCTATTGACACACAAAATTTAACCCAATAAGACCCAATGAAAAAAAAAAGATTCAATCAAAATATTATTGATGTGGGTTTTATGCACACCATAATTTTTTTTTACAAGGTAGCTTCTATTATTTTAGGATCGGTGAAAAGTATTCACTCCAAGGCATGAGATACATGATATTAGGTTTTGTAAACAACCTATTGGTGGAATAACAATGAGTGAGGTAGTTTGTTTACCATGGATGAGTCGACTATGAGTGAATATAAATATAATTTATATGGGTGTAATAATGATGGTTATAACCTAAGGTGGGTATGAGTTCAAAAAAAAAAAAAAAGATGGAAAGGTAGGGCCGAAAAAGAGGCTAGTGGACCTCACCAAATGAAACCTTTTAAGACCAACACTTGAACTAGAGGTTGGCCTAGGAATCATAGACAAATATTTGTTATAGGTTATTATAGCACACAAAAAATCAAACATAATTAGGATTCCAAAGGACCAAAATACAATATACTTAAACACATGAAATTAAAGGTTATGTTTGTTAGACTACAATAACACATCTATAAGGGGTGATTATATTTATATGTAAAAAGCTTTCAGATCATCTATATCTCAATATGAATAACTGTATGTAAAAGAGATAAATCATAAACAACCAAAAGACTAATAAATTGAAATGATAGAATTTCTTACACAAACCACAAGTTGGAGAAGAATTAGATTTCACATATAAAGACTAAAATGGTAGAACTTATTAGAAATTACTATTAATCTTAACAACCAAAACTCTCTTCCATTTAGAATAAGAGAATATAATTATAAATATATTGGGATGGTGGAGGCCTCATATCTCAATCAAAGTCTAAAAATACATTTATAAAAATAATACTTGTGTCCAAATCTCATTCAAAATATGCACGTAAAGTAGTCATTCCATAATAGATTTTTACAACTAAAAGTACAATATATACATGCAACATAAATTTGGAACCAAAGTTTTGACTTAACCATAACAAGAAAGTATATATTTATATTTATCAAGGTGATGATGTGGAATTTTTAAATAAAGAAGATAATATAGTGTTAGCTTGAGGAACTATAGTGGTTGTTGTTGATCCTTGTGGGATCAAGATGGGCCCACCTGGAGTATGCATGACTATATATATAGAAAATTAGGAAGTTTGTATTGAAGTAGTGGTACTTATAGATAAGTGTTGGTCACTGATCTAGAAGCTCCATCCTTATCCTTAATTTATTCAAATAATGAATGGGAAGTTTTGAATTACTTATTAGTAACATCAAAATTGAGCAAAGAGAACTTGAAAATCTTGATGGTTTTTAACATCAATCATGTATGCTTCACTTTTGAGCTCTTAAAATCAGCTTTCAAGGCCCTTACTTTTGTTACTCTATCATTTGAAAATATTATTAGCTGTAAAATTACATTGTTGCTTTTATTTATTGTGCCTTCAACCTCCTCCTTAAAGCTATTCACCATTATTTTCATAAGGGTCTCAAAATTTGGCCTGTTGAATAATTATTGTGTAGAGGTTATCACTCATTGACCCTAATATCATTCAAAATTCCCAAGGCTTGGTTCTCATGGTTTAAAAAATGTGTTAACAAAGCTTTTATCTAGTTATTTCATGCAAAAGTAACATCCCTTTTAGTAATCACATAGTTTAAGGCCTAGATTGCATCTTGATTAGACATTAAATTCAACTAATTAAAAGCATTGCTCCTAGAACACTATATCAAAAATTTAATTCTCTTCTCATGATCCTTATATTAGTTTCATAATTTGAGCACACTATTCCTTTTTTATTGGATTTCACCCTTAGAAACCCAAATACTACTCAAAATATTGTACAACTTGGTGTTTACACTTCACAAACTTTCAACAATATCTCGAGGGGCATGTCTAATTTATCTCTATAATAACCTATATTATGAATCATGTTTTCTCTTATACATATCCTTCATTTTTTCCCTATCGAATCCACAAAACTATAGAATTTTTTTTTATATTCACTGGGATCTCTTGGATTCCTTTTAGCTTTCATAGCTAAAGGAAACAGGTTTTCTCTCTACTCAAATTCAATTTCTTCCCTTATATTAACATTTACTGTCATCCTATTCCTCACCCTTTTTATTTTTCCACTCTAAATATTAAATATGGTAGATATTGTGATAAATTTAGTAACAAATAAATTATACCTCTCATCTTACTTCCCCTGCATCTCTCTAACCAATTTTGGAACAATAAGTTCCCCTTATTCTCCTAAGGGACAAGGATCTTCTAAGGTAGAGGGTGGAGATGTCATAGGAACATTTATTTATTGGGGATATAATGTATAAGGTGCTAATGGATTATGTATTTTAATGGGACATTTTAATGGAGGCTATACAATCCTCTACCATAATGAGGGATCCCTTGGAGCATTTACCCTACTATGAATTTAGTCAAGCTATGAATCTATGTAATTGATAATGTGGTTGATTGTATAAGGGATGTATATGGCATAGGAATTTATAACTAAGTTTAAGGTTTCCCAAATATATATGGCATTATAGGATCAAAAATATAAACAATTTCTAAGTCTTCAAAGTGGATTGCCTTCTTAGGAGTACTTATTTGGGTATAAGTTGAAAGAATAAACAAATCAAAAGAACTAAATATTGCTAAAGTATCTACAATTGAAATATAAGAAAATAAATAAGAAACCGCATCACTTATCATTTGGCTTTGCTCCACTATGAGGATTGGTTGGTCTAGGGCACCAGCTAGTATTTCTTCTTCCTTCAGACTTCCCAAGCTTAGAGACTTGGCTTTTTTCAATTTAGCTTCCTTATCCTCCTCAACAAGACCTTCCTCCTCACTCACCTTATGTGTTTTTTCCATCACAATATATGTAATATATTTCTCATCTATGGCATAGTCTACCAAGGATATCACATGTTTTTCTTCCTTCACCTCCATCTTAGTAGGGGATTCTTCTATAGTAGTGAGATTGAAAGATGGTCTTTCCTCTAATTACTGAGTTGTAGAGGGGGTTGGGAGGAATTTGGATCTCTTTTTATATGTGGATATGGGAGGGATATGAAGTGAGTGGCATGATGAAATGATTAATGAAAGTATAGTAGTGAGAACTACTATAACTGGTGGTGATAGAATGGGAGGTGTAATAACAATAGTGGAAGGGGAAGTCAATGAAGATGGAACTGGTTGAAGAGATGGAGGGGGAATGGAAGAGATGAGAAAGAAGACTATAAAAACTCTAGAATAATTATCTACATAATATTTGTGAGAGGTAGTAAGTGTGTCATAACAAATGCACTCTTACTCTTATCTTGTGGAGATGGATTTCTATCCACTATAGTGGCTATGCCCAAATTTGTAGGATTAAATATTGAATAATTAGGAGTTATTTTGGGACTAAGGAGATTATTGAGAATTTATTTCCTTATCTATATGTTCACCTCCCTTTGATTACTTGACCCCTCCTCTTATGGATCTATCTCTTTTATGGTAGGAGAGGCTCATTGGTTTATCCCTATTGAATATTGTGGTTATGTTGGGGGACACTGATAGCTTCATGCCTTTTGGGCTCACACTACCATCTCACTTTCTTGCTCCCTACTAATCTTTAGATTATATTGTATAACCTGAAATAACATCATAGACATTTGTTCATTTATAATTATTATCCATACTTAGGATTCATCTAATGTATTTAAGAAAATTACATCATGTTCATACTCTTAATGACTGCATGTGATGTTCACCTTCTTCTCCCTCAGGGCTTGGAGGTAATTTATAATTTTACTTTTTAGGTCCCATTCTCTAACTGGACATCATCAAAATTATATGTAGTTCTCACCTTCCTTGATTAAAGTGAGCTTGAACCATGTATTAGAGCTAGCCAATACTCATTGGAGGTTTAAAGTAATAGGCCAAATGTTTTTGTCCTAACTCCTCATCAATCCTATTATATATTTGGTACATTGTTTCCTACTTTAAATATTGTCGAGGACATGGTGAAGTGAGAAAAAATGAGGTACCATTGTACTTTAGACCCTAATAATTATTGCATCAGGGTAATACTAGTAATCCCTCCATTTATCAAAGGTTCTCTTCAAAAAAATTGATAACATAGGCCTCTAGGTGCCATGCGTCACTTGATATACTTGAGGGTATACTTTTTCATAGATCTTCTTAATTTTAGTTTTGAATATTTAAACAAACATGAATAAATAGTCTTCACAAATTATATTTTCAACATATTCAGTTGGTGGTTTCCATAATTCTTCATTTAACTTATGAACTATGGCTAGAACTTCATCTAATAGTAAGACATATTATATAAATTTCCATCAGCTAGCCACTATTCATTTTTATACATCTGAGTTTATAGCTGATCACTAATAACTTCCCTGGGGAGATAATTTTGTTAGAGGTCAACAAGATGTCCAATAATGAGACTCATTATACTTGCACATAAGTGATACTAGGAAAGTCACATAATCTATTAAGGAGAGCCATGGCTATCCTAAACCATGTTTAGAATTTGATAATCCCATTGTTTGAGATACCTCCTGTAGGATTTAATAATTGACCTTTTATTAACCATTGTTTAATTTTTCCTTCCAATGTGTTGTGCTCTAGTGATGCATTGGTTGAGACTTGGTTATATGCTACTTTAGGTATTAGGATTCTAAGGTATCTCTCAAATGCCTTCCCAAAAATACAAATAACTACATTCTTTCCTTTACTAAGGTGGAGGCAATCCCCAGAGAAAATTATATTAAAAAACAAATCTCAAAGCATATCGATATAGGCCATTACCTCAGGGTTTATTGTCGTTTGATGAAGTCCTTTAATTTTGAGAGATAGTATGTCATAAATGTATTGATTTTCATCCTTGAACATTTGGTTCTATGTAAAATAAGGAACCACTAAGCTCACTGCATTCTATAACATTGAGTATTGTAAGAATTTCAACTCAAGAGCACTTTTGTCAAGTATTATATCCATCTATTCAGTAGTTCCCACACAAGAGTAGGCAAAAGGAACCTAAATGTGTGTTTAATTTGAAGAGGAGGGAATTTACACAATCTTAATTTGTTTAATTCATTTTTTTATTGTATGAAAATTATCTACAAGTTCACTAGAAATCTAGGGATTGTAGTTTTGAGAGAGCTCAAAATCATAATGTTTGATCAAAAATTGATGGCGATGTGACTTAACTTTTGCTTAGATTTTGCATATATCCTATAAATTTTATACCAATAGTGCCCAATTTATTTGGTTTCAATATGGGTAACAACCTTTAGTTTCATCCCATTTCAATTTTTACTTACCAATCAACTATGGTGGGTTTAATTATTTTCCAAATGGTAGTTACTCGTTAACTTTACGTATCTAATCATCTTGTTATAGATAGTTTTAAAAATATTTATTACCCACTTATTTGCTTTACTATCAGTCTTTTTTTATGTAGAATTTGGCTATATACTCTATGGATTTTTATTCTTGTCCATTTCTGACTCACTCAGGCCTTTAAATTTGCATCTTTAATTTATATGGTCAAAGGTCATAAGTTGACGTAATGGTTCTATTTGGAGAAATCTAGGCCCTATAGAAACCTGATGGCTTGGAAGTATGATAATTTAATCCTCCTAAACTATGTACATATATGTAATTTTTTTGTGTAATGGAATGTTGACACATGGTGCAATATCAGGACCTCAAAGGCATGAGACTGGGAACCACATAACCATTAAGCCATTGACTAAATATTTATTCTTTGAAGCTCTAGAGAAATAGAATTTTGCCACTTATAATATTACTAAAACTCAAAAGCTCATGTGGATTAGACCATAGGGACTTGAGACCATTAAAATTGTGTAATCCTTCTAAAGTTTCATAGTAATAAAAATCTACCACTTTTCATGTCTTCAAGATTGTGGGAGCTCAGAACCATTAGATGATTAACTTTGATTTCAAAGGTTTTAAGGTTCTATATAATGAAAAGTGTTGCATGACATGCTCTTGGGGATCAAATAATTTAATCACTTAGAATTTTTTTTGAAGCATAAAAGTATTCATTTAACATTGTAATTACACCTATCTAGTTCTCAAAACTCAGGATATTTGAAGACTTGGAAACTTTTTTAAAGAGCTATAGGTTTTGGATAATGTAAAGATACCACTTGTCATTATATTTTATGAATAAAGGTAAGTACCTGATAGGAATAACCTTGACAAGCTTTTGTTGATAGTCCTACAAGTACACAAAACATAGGAAACTACAACAAAGGACATTGGTATTATTAAAATAAAAACCCAATGTTCAAGATGAATTAAAATAATAATTCAATATTTGATTTTCATATTCTAAACTTCATAAAAATTTAGACCTTGAGGATAACCTTAGACTTTTATGAATTAAAACTAGAGTCAATCATTTTTAAGGCTTAGAGGACATTGAATAAAAGTATTCAGGTCATTATGAGTACCCATTAAATTTCATAAAATGGGTGTGTGTGTGGTTAGGGTATAACAAGTGTCAACTCAGTGGGGAAAATAATCCTAAATTTTATGAGAACCCAAAATCTTAGTAATGCAACATAATAAAAATTTAGCCCTACCAAGAATAGAATAAATAAACTAGACCTTAAAAAAGGCTCTTACTTCCTCATGAAACATACTATCCCTTTTCATTCCATGGATTTGAGTGTATGATTTTGTGAATTAAAATTTACCTTGTTATGATAGCTTTGAAAAGTCTTGGTTATACATTGTAGGTTTCATTTTGATCTTATATTTTGTAACCAAATAGTAAATAAAGCCTTTATATTACTCTACTACCAACCAGGCATCCATAGCCTTCATAGAGATACCACTTATTCCACTCAAAGCCTTGCTCTCTTTCCATCTAGGCATCTATAACCCTAGTAGAGATCACTTGAATCACCTTATTATATCAATTTGAAACACATATAAAATAAAGGTTGGGAATCATCATTAGGTAGGTGTTATGAATAAGAAAATGTATTTAAATCAACATGTCCCTAGTAGTGTGTATCCATTTATATGTTTATTATCTCCCATCCAAGTTTTAGCATGTTATAGTGTAGTTAATCTTTGTAAATGAAAAGTATTTAAAAAATATGCATGATTATATCAAAGTAAATCTCATAGGTTCAGTAAATGTATTCAATCAAAGGAAGACCTAATTAAGTCATAACACATACCTTCACCCTAAAATCTCTAGTATTGTTAGAATAAATCATTATTAGGACCAATGGTGTATCTTTGTGAATCATCCCCTTGATTTTGGTAGTTATTTTTTAATCTCCTTGTAGGAAATTAATTTATCTATTCTTTAGTTTTAGAAAACTAATCTAGAAAGCATAGGAACTAATATACTATAAGCAAAAAAACTAATCTACTAAAAGTAAATTATGAGAGAAGGAAATACTAATCCTATACAACATACAAATTATTATAGAAAGTAAGAAATATAACCTATAAAATAAGAAATACACTCTAATCATACACCTATAATCTCTACTCATAGTCATTATGAGGCATCTCTAGTTGGAGAAGTCATGGAATATTGCTTCAAAATCTATCCATTGACTAGAAAGGCAAGGTCATTACCTTGGAAGTCTTTCAACTAGAAGACATTCTTACCTAGGATCTTTGATATCTAATATGGTTTAATCTATAAAGGAGTGAACTTATCATGTTTTCCTTTCTTCTCATATCATTTATCCCATAGAATCACTATGTTTAAAATCTTGAAGGCTATACTCTTATCTCTTTTTTAAAACCATCTTTTGATGATATCCTATTCTTTATTAAAGCTATGTAGTACTTCATTTTTTGCATGCTCCATATGGAATATGTCTAGTAGTATAAATTATACTCTTTTGTCTTCCCCCATGTATTCTAACATGAACCAGTACATTGGTATATTAATATTAATAGGAAAGACTAGTTGTTTCCCATATAATAGTAGAAAATGCTAAAGCCTTGAGGGATTGATTGTGTCTAGTTCTATCTATCCGTAATACATATTTCAACAAGATATGCCATTTTCTATGTTTGTCTTCTACTAAATTATTAATGGCATCCATCATATTGTTGTTGGTAGATTTAGATACTCAATTCCCTTGTGGATAATAGTTTGAAGAGAACTTGATTTTTATTTAATTATCATAAGCCCATTCTATGAATTTAGAAGATTGAAAATATGGACCATTATTACAAATTAAGTAAATGAGAGTTCTAAACTTGGTCAATATCTTTTTTTCTAAAAACTTAATGACATCAATAGATCTAAAACTCTTTGTTGCTATAGATTCTATCTATTTGGTGTAGTAGTTAGTAGATGTGAGGACAAAATTATAACCTACAAAATAATTTGGGTTTACCACCCTAATAAAATCTAGGCCCCATTGGTTAAAGGGACATCCTTAAATGACTATCTATAAAGTCATGGCATCATTTAATTTTCTTTTCTTGAACACCTAGTAGTCATGGTAGGTCTTGATATGGTTATGTGCATCCTTGAAGATTGTGGGCCAATAGTATCCCATCCTAAAAATCTTGTGAGATATTATGTTTCTTGAGGGATGCCCATTTCCTATCTTATAATGTAGGTTATCTAGGATATCTGTAGCTTCCTCATTTGAAACACATCTCAAAAATATGCCTTCATAATTATTTTTATACATGACACCCTTATTGATCATATAATGAGCTAATTTGAGCCTGAGGGCTCATCTCTACTCTTTATTTATCTCCAAGGGGAATGTAATTATGAGAAATTAATGGATGATTTGAGTATAATAGCCACCACTAGTTCCCTGAGTATCATTAATTTATTCAATATTAATCTATGGATTAGTCTCGGTCATTAGCTGGATGATCTTTTAGCCTCTTACTATCTTGTCTACCTTGACTTCAAGGTTAAAATATTGAAGTTTGACCATCCATTTGACTCTTATTTCAACTAATTAATTTTGGCCAAGCGTGAGCTTGACCATAGGATCTAGAATAATGGCATATGTTTTGTTTCACAATATATAGTGCTTGAACATTTTTAGCACTTTTATCAAGGCATAAATTTGCTTGTCTATCATAAAGTATTTCAACTTGGTATCTTTTAAATTATTTCTCATGAAGGTAATGATATGCTCATTATCATCCACATTTTGTGTCAGTATAGTAACTATAGTATGTTATAAAGTGAAATAAAAAATATAAAAGTCCTTATTGAAGTTTGGACTAATCAGAATTAGGGTTTGATAAATAGCAGTCTTGACATCTTAAAAATCTCTCCAAGCTTCTATCATTGATTCTATTTTAGTATATTTATTTAACATAGTGTATAATGGTTTGACAATATCTAAAAATCCATAAATAAATTTCTACACAAAGTTAAGTTTACCAAATAAATACATTAGTTACTTCTTGCTATTGGGAGGTGTCAATTTAGATATGACCTAAACCCGACTTGGATCAATAGAGATCCCATATCTAGTGATCACATGGCCTAGTAGCTTACCTTCAGTAACTCCAAAGATGATTTTATTTAGATTAAGTGACACTCCATACCTTTTACATTTGTCAAGCACCTTTCAAACATGGTCTACATGATCAACATTATCTTTAGAGAACATAGTGAGATCATCCATGTATATTATGGTTCACTTGCCAACCAACCCTTGGAAATAAAAGACCATGGCCCTTTGGAAAGTAGATCTACCACTAATTAGAAAAAATAAAATCCTCTTATATGTGAAAGTTACTCACTTTGTGGTGAATTAAGTCTTCATCTAATCTTCTACCTCTACTAGTACTTAATTGTAACTAGAGAATCCATCCAAGAAGGATATCATCTTTGATCTACTTACCATTTGAATTGCCTCATCTAATGAAGGCATAGGGTAATTGTCTTTCTCTGATCCTCTATTCAGGTTCATGAAATTGACATAGAGTTTGATTTATCCATTCTTTTTCCTAACTGGTACCAAATTGGCTACCCAAGTAGAGTGCCTAATTAGGAATACAATTTTAGCCTCCAACAACTTTTACATTTCTATTTAAATTAGAGGTTCTAGGATTGGATTTACTATTCCTTATCTCTGCTTAAAAGTCTTATGATCTATATTTAGTAGGATAGTGTGTGTAATGACTCTAGGGTTGAAGAATTTTAGGTCTTCATATGTTTAGATTATCACATCTTTATATTTAGTTGAAGATTCTTTAAATTTTTCTTTCTCAAAATTGGTATAATTCAGGCCTATATTTGGCAAATTTCTTCATGTGTTGATTAGTTCCCAAAGTTTCTTTGACAAATTTGGCTCTTATCTTGGGGATCTATATCAAAATCTTGCTCTAAGGAGACCATGCCCAAATGGATGTGGTTCTCCTTCATATTTGAAACATCATCTTCTCCCATGTCTTCACCATGCATGGGTTGGACGTATTTATCACCTATTAGATAAGCTTCAAAATATCTAGATTTGTTCATGAATTATATGATATGTTCATCATATTTAAACACCTAGAAGTTTTCCACATTATCTAGGATAGAGGGACAAGGAACTATCTCCACTTATAACTTCTACATCTTAGACTCCTAGAGTGGTGCAAGATTGGTAGCTAAAGATACTATCAAGTCAGATGTCTATTTCTTCTATCTAGGGATGGCCTTGATGTTGAATCATTCAAAGGACTCAATCAAGTATCATGCTCAATGTTTCTATTTCTTTAAGTAGGTGAGATTACACTAATACTTGTTCTTAATCTAATTGACCACTAGTTCAAAATCACCAAAGATTTATAACTACTTAACATTGTGCTTGAGTGAAAATTGCAAGTCGGGGATTAGAACTTCATACTATGTTCTATTTTTTGTGTAGGGGAAATGCAATATGTAAGTAGTAAGGTTCTTCTTTCCATCTGGATCCATTAGGGCTATGACAACACCATAACCTTGTTTTTATATAGCTCCATTAAAATATAGAGTCCATAACTGAGATGGACCTTCAAATTTTTGTTCATTAAATTCTTATTTAGTGGTGAATGTATAAACTCTTACATGTGAATACATGAATCCCACTTTATCATTAGTGTCATTATACTCAATAATCAGGTGTTTCATTTTTGGCTCTCTATCCACTTGAATCTAATTAGCTACTCCTTTCTAGGGCAATCACATGTGTGAAAAGTTAGTGTCCATGTACCTATTTAATGTATTGGACCAATCATAGATCAAAATTAAGCCATATGTTTCTTGAATGTCAATGACTAAGATGTTTATAGTCTGTTGAATACATGTTTCATATGCCAACTAAATACGCATGTTTGTTAATTCTCTTCAACATGGGATAAAAGATTTATCTAATTATAGGACCATACTCTTTGACTTATCTGATGTTAAACCTGACTTCTTACATATAGCTATCGGCATCACATTGGCTAAGTTTTTTATGTCAACCAAGTAGTTGTGCACTTTCTTTCCAAATATTTAGATAGTTAGTAGAAATGGTGGTGCTTTAAGTTTATCTTTAAATACCATCACATTTGCATGTTAAACTTTGGATTTATATGATGTATAGGATATCTAAATTATCTCTTTGAGAAATAATTCTATTTGTTCAGTGATCTAAGCCAACTCATGTAGGATGATATTAGCATTGATCTTCTTCATGCCCTTGATAATGTTATACCTAAATCTATTTTGTGGCTCTATGCTCTATAATTATTCCTCCTCCTAGGGGGAGATGGATTCTTATTGGTCTAATAATGTATAGGAGTAGTGGTATTATTGTTCAAAGTTGTTGAATTAGTAATAACATGATTTATCCTTAGTTTATAATTGTTCCTCTAGAACTCATAGAATGCATGGATCTCATTTATATTATATTCTAGTTCATTGTTATCATCTTATAAAAATGGGAGATCATAGGTCTCAAAGACCATTTTTATACTTGAGTGTCTAGGATCAATAAAAATATAAAAGGTTATATTTAATTTGAAAATTCTTCTTTCCTATCCATCTCCTTCTAAAATATCTTGAAGGATGTGTAGAACTTGATGCAGTTTAGCTCACCATGTTGTTCAGTGTTATGAACTTGGAATCAATTTGGAAGGGTTACCTCCATGATGTTGATCTCTAGTTTATTTTTAGGTGGATGATGTTTTTTTATTTTTATTTTTTGACCTATTTAAAGGTTTTTTCTACCTCTAAAATCTAGAGCTCTGATTATTATTCTATCTTTTAGTATTACCCATGCTTTTTTCATGTTTAGAAATGTGTTGCTCAATTTATAGACCATCTTTTGAATCAATTCCATTTTTGTTTTCATAGAATAAAAATTAGTACCTTATATTTTATTAGTATTGAATGGTACTAATGATTGATTTAAGTTTTTATAGTTAGACCTAGGCACAAAATTATATAGGAAGTTAAGATGGTGATTAGGTAGAGCCTTGGTTAAAGGCAACTGATTATACACCTAGTTCTAGTTTTGGGCCACAATATTCTAGTTTGTATTTGAAATTGCACTAAAAAATGGAAAAATAGGGCCAAGACTGAGTGGGCCCAAAGATTACATCTATGGATTCAATTCTTTGTCTACATTGATATCTTTAGCATAATCCAAAACCATTGTATCAATACCAACAACTCTATGTATAAAGATATCAGTCACATGGTCTAGAGAATTCTTATACATCTCAAGGGCCAAAACCTAATTGGGTGTGTAAGCAGTCTCAAGTCTACTATACTTATTCTAGAATATAACATTGAAGCATATGATTGGCTCATTTATCTCTCTTATCATGCTTGTAAAGTGTTGAAAAACAACACTTTCACTAGTGACCATGCCAAATTAAGCCAAAAAAGTGTTTTCACATTTTTTATAAGAGGTTATTAAACCTTTTGGGACATTAATAAAATAGTCATAGGTTACATCTATCAATGTGATGGATAATAGTCTACATGCCATGTCTTTATGGGTTACATTCAGTATCCCTAAATTAGTTTTAAAGGTTTTAATATGTTCTTAAGTAATCCTTCCTCCTAAGGGAAAAAATAAGGAAGATATTTATCAAAGTTTCTAGGTAGATCATGGACATTCCCAATGACCTTTATGGTATGTCAAGTTAGCTAAGTTGGATCCTTAACCAGAGCTATGAGTTGAGCCATTGAGAGTAATGAAATATGGGGCTGTCTACTTGGAGAGAATGATTGAGCCCAGGGTTATCTCCTAACTCATTTGTCATACCTATATTTTCAATGGATTTTAAAAGGTGGGAATATTAAATTATTATTTTAGGTTGACCTTTTTAATCTTTTGGGTGCTTCCAATGCAACTCAAGTGATTATTTCAAGGAAAATAGTGGTAAAGGTTCAACCCTCCTTTTAACACTAGCTTAATTTACCTATTGATGTGGGTTTTATGCACACCATAGAGAATTGAGGTAACCTCTAATATTTTAGAATCATTGAAAATTATTCACTCTAATGCATGAGTTGTAGAGTATTAGATTTTGTAAATAACCTATTAGTGGAATAGTGGTACGTAATAGTTTATTTGTTGTACAAATATTAATGAATCTAAATATACTTGATATTTGAAGAAATATAATGGTTATAACCTAAGGTGGTTATGAATTTAAATAAATTCAAAAAGAGGGAAAGCTAGGGAAGAAAAGGAGGCTTGTATACCAAATTAGATGAAACCTTTCAATACCAACACTTGAACTAGAGATTAGACAAGGAATCATAGACCAATATTTTTATTGGATATTATAGAACACCAACTATAAAACACAATTCATAATCAAATGGAATGAGAATAAAACATACTTAAACACATGAAATCAAAGGTTTTTGCATTTTTTAGACTACAATAACACATATACAAGGGGGATTATGATTTATATGCAAAATGCATTCAAATCAGCTATAAGTTAATATGAATAATTGTATATAAAGAGATAAATCTTGCACAACAAAAAGACTAAGAAAATAAAATGGTATAATTTATACACAATTTACAGTTGGAGAAGAATCAAATTTTACACATCAAGACTAAAATCACAAAACTTCTCACAATCTCTTATTAATCTTAATAGCCAAAATTCTCCTCCATTTGAAATAGGATAACAGAAGTATAAATATCTTAGGATGGGGGAGGATTCATATTCTAAGTGAAGTCTAGAAATATATTTACAAAAATAGGACTTGCATCCAAATCTCATGCAAAGGATCTATGTGTAGTAGTCAACCCATAATAAAATTTTACAACTAAAAATACAATATATACATGCAACGTAAAATTGGAAGTAAAGTTATGAATTAAAAAAAAATGCAAGGACATATTTATATTATCAAGGTGATGATGTGGAATTTCTAACTAAATAATATGATATAGTGATAGCATAGGAACTGTAATAGCTATTGTTTTTCCTTTTGGGATCAATATGGGCCCACCTAGAGTTTTCATGATGACATATCCAAGAAATTTATAAATCTATGTTAAAGTAATGGTACTTATAGATATATGAGTGTTGGGCATTGATTTTTAAGCTCCATATTTATATTTAAGTTATTCAAATGGTGCATGGGTAGGTTTGAACTCCCTATTAACATCATCAAAATTGAGTAAAGTAGGATTGAAAATATTGATGGTTTCATCCATCAACTATGTATGGTCCACTTTGGAGATCTTAGACTCATATTTTATTACTCTATCCTTTGTAAATATTATCATTTGAAAATTTTCATTATTGGTTAATTTATTTTGACTTCAACCTCCTCCTTAAAGCTATTTGCCACTAGTTTAAGAAGGGTCTCAAAATTTGGCTTACTGACCAATTCTCTTGTAGAGGTTATCACTTTGGTGACCCTCATATAATTCAAAATTCCAAAGGATTGGTTATAATGGTTTAAAAAATGTGTTAACAAATATTTTATCATTTATGCCATGTAAGAGCAGCACCCTTTTTAGTATACATAGTTAGAGACCTAAGTTACATCTTGACTAGACATTAAATCCAATTGTTTAAAAGCATTAATACTAGAATAATGGATCAAAAATGTAATCCTATTATCATGCTCCTTAAATTGGTGCCATAATCTAAGTACCTAATTCCTTTTTGATTGGTCTTCACCCTTAGAAACCTAAATACCACTCAAAATATTATACAACTTGGTAGATACACTTTTCACACTTTCAACAATCTTTAGAGGGGCATGTATGATTTGCCTATGTATCAACATTTGTTGTGAATCTTATTTGATCTTATACATCTCCTTTATTTCTTCCTTGGTATAATCCAAAAAATTAAAGAAAACTTATGTATATTCATTGGGATTTCTTATATTCTCTTTAGCTTTCTTAGCTAAATGGAACAAATTTTCTCTTTGCTCAAATTTAGCTTCTTCTCTTGTAATAAAATTTAATGCCTTCCTCTTCCTCACCCTTTGTATTTTTCCACTCTACCTATAAAATTTGGTAGATACTATGGGTAATTTAGTAATAACTAAATTCTTCATCTCATCTTTCTTCCCCTGTATCTCTCCAACCCATTCAATAACAATAAACTCCTCTTATTCTTTTGAGGGGACTCAAGTTTTTTGAGGTAGAGGGAGTAGGTGCCATAAGATAAGTTATTATTAGGGGAGTTAATGTAGGAGGTGATAATGGATCACTTATTTTAATGGGAAATTACAATAGATGGTGTATAATCCTATACCATGGTGAGGGCTCCCTTGGTGGATTTACCTCAGCTATGAATTTGGTTAAGCTAGTAGTTTGTACAACTAAAAATGAGGCTAAATTTATAAAGGATGTCTATGGAATATGTATTTCTAACTGATATAAAGGTTTCATTAGTATTGGTGGAATTTTGGGATAAAAAATAAAAATAGTTACCAAATATTCATAATGGACTACCTTCTTATTAGTCCTTATTTGGGTAGATGTTGAAAGAATAGATGAATCAAAAGAATTAGTGACTACTAAAGTACCCAAAATTAAAATAGAATAAACTAAATAAGAAACCACCTCATATATATATTTGATTTTATTTGAGGATTGGATGGGCTAGGGTACCAAATAGTATTTATTATTCTTAAAGACTTCTTAATATCATAAACATGGATTTTTTCAACTCAACCTCCTCATCTTCCTCACCCAAAGCTTCCTCCTAACTCACACTCTATGTTTATTTTGTCACAATCTCTAAATTGTCTTCCTCATATGTGGCATAGTCTACAAGGGATATCATACATTATTATTCCATCACTCCAGTATGGTATTTCCTCTAATTGATGAGTTTTGGAGTGGGTTAGGAGGACTTTGGATCTCCTTCGATATGTGGCTACGGGAGCAATAAGATTTGATCAGGATAGTGAAATAATTAATGAAACTATAGTGGTAAGAAATACTACTATAGGTGGTGGAGATGGAATGGGAGGTGTAATAATAATAATGGAAGGGGAAGTCTATGAAGATGGAACTAGTTGAGGAGATGAAGGGGGGATGGAAGATATGAGAAATAAGACTGAAAAAACTTTTCAAAATTTACCTGCATGACAATTGTGAGAGGTGGCCAATATATCATAATAAATGCACTATTTTGCTTTTCCTATGGAGATGGATTTATTTACATTACTATGGTTGTGTACAAAGGTGTAATAGTGAATACTGAATAAGTAGGAGTTGTTCTAGGACCATAGAGATTCTTGAGATTTTTTTCCTTGTCTCGATGTTCCCCTTCCTTTGACTTCTTGACACCTCCTATGGTGGGTATATATTTTTTTGTACTAGGAGAAGGGGGTTAGCTTTGCCCTACTAAATTATATGGTTGATCTAGGGCCACTAATGGTTTCATGCCTTTTAGGCTTGTACTACCATCTCACTTGCAAGTTCCCTATTAATCTATGGATTATATTGTATATCCTAAGATACCATCATAGACATTTGTTCATTTTTCATATTTAACCATACTTCAAAGTCATCTAATGCATTTTAGATATTATATCATGTTAATACTCATGGTGACCATATGTGAGGATCACCATCTTCTTCTTCCTTAGGGCTTGGAGGTAATTTGTGATTTTCCTTTTCAGGTCTCATTCTCTAAATTGGGACTCATCAAAATTACATCTAGTTCTCACCTTCCCTACTTGATTAAAGTAATCTCATACCATGTATTAGAGCTAGCCAATATTTAGAGGTAGTTTAAAGTAATAAGCCAAAAAATATTGGTCTAGATCCCCATCTATGATATTATATATTTGGTACACTATTTCCTACTCTAAAATTTTGTTAGGGACATGGAGAGGCAAGAAAAATAGAGGTGACCTTGATCCTTAGACCCTGATAATTTTTACATTGAGGTAATACTAGTAATCCACCCATTTCTCATAGGTTATCTTCAAGTTTTTTGATAGCCTAGGCATATGGGTGGCATGAATTACTTGATACACTTGAGGGTATACTTCTACACAAATCCTCTTAATTTTAATTCTGAATTTGTAAATAAACATGAATGAGTAGTCTTCATAGGTTTCATTTTCAACATATTTGGTTGATGGTTGACACAATTCTCCATTTAACCTATTAAATCTAGATAGGAATACATATAATAAGTAATACATCATATAAAATTTTCCATCTACTAGACTTTATTCATATTTATACATCTGATATCATAGTTGACCAGTAATAACTTCCCTTAGGGAATTTTTTTTACTAGAGATCAACATGATGTCCAATAGTAGGGCCCGTTCTAATTACACATAAGTGATACTACGGAAGTAATAAAGTATATTTAGGATATCCCTATATATCCTAATCCCTATTCTAAACTTGATAATCCCATTAGATGAGAGGTCTCCCTTAGGATTTAATCTTTGGCTTTCAACATCCATTCTTTAAGTTTTCCTTCTACTGTGTTATGCTCTAGCCATGCATTGGTTAAAAATTAATTATATTCTACCTTAGGCACTAGGAGTCTGAGGTATCTCTTTAAGTCCCTCCCAAAAATATAAATAACTACATTATTTCATTTCCTAAGGTGGAGGCAATCCTGACAACAAATTCCCTTAAAAATAAAGCTTGGAGCATATCAATATAAAACATTACATCTGGTTTTACTAGTACTTGATGAAGTCTTAAAATTTTCAGAGGAAATAGATCAATAATGTATTTATCTTCATTCTCAGAGATTAGTTCTATCCAGAATAAGGAACCATCAAGTCCACCATATTCCACAGCATCAAGTAGTGTAGGAATTTAAACTCAAAAGAACTTTTGTCAAATATTGTATCCATGTATTCAGTAGTTCATGCACACGAGTAGGTAGAAATAAACTAAACACATGATTTATTTGAAGAGGAGGTTATTTATTCAATATCAAGCTATTTAATTTTATTTTTAACTATATGAAATTCTTTGTAAATTCAGTAAAAAACTAGGGCTTGTAGTTGTAGGAGAGCTCAAAATAACAATGTTTTATTATAAAATTGATGGCAAAGTGAATTGCCTTTCACTTATATTTTGCATATATCATCTAAATTCTATTCCATTAATTCATAATTCATGCAAATTCAATGTATTTAATGGCCTTTAGGTTTATCTCATTTCAATTTGAACTTACCAATCAACTTTCGCAGGTTCACTTGCTTTCCAAATGGTAGATACTCATTAACTTTATGTATCTAGTCTTGTTCTAGGTAGATATCAAATTATACCTTACCCACTTATTTGATTTTATATCAGTCTTTCTTTATGTACGCTTTGGTTATGTACTCCATGGAATTTTTCACTTGTCAATTTATTACTCACTCAGGCCTTTAAACTTACATCTTCACTTTATATGTTCTGGGGACACAAGTTGATGTAACTATGGCATGTTGAGTAACCTAGAGATTATGGGAATGTACAGGCTCATAAGCACAAGTGTTTGATCCTATTGAATTGTGTGCATCTATGTATTTTTTGTGTAATGAAATGTTGACATGTGGTACAATATCAGGGCCTTAGATACTTGGAGACGTAGAACCACATAACCATTAAGACATTGATTGAGTATTTGTTATTTTAAGCTAAAAACCAATATAATTATGCCATTTATCATCTTATCAAAGCTTAGAAGCTTGGTGGATTAGACAAAGATGATTAAAAACCATTAAAATTGTCTAATCCTTATAAAGTTTTGGATTAACATAAATTTTCCACCTATCACACCTCTGAAAAAGTGGTAGATCAAAACCATTAGATGATTAAATTTGATTTCAAATCTTTCAAGGTTCCATGTAATGAAAATCACCATGTTTCATACTTTTTGGTTTGATATAATTTAATCACTTAGCATTATATTTTAAGTGTGAATTTCTTTGTGTAACATGGTAATGAAACCTCTTTAGCTCTTAAAATTTGGGATATTTGAATACTTGGAAACATTTTGTAAATATCTATAGGTTTTGCATAACATAAAGATGCCACCTATCACTATCTTTGATGAATAAAGGTAAGTACCCAATAGTAATAACTTTGATAGGTATTTGTTGATGGTCTTACAAGTACACAAAACATAGGAAACTTTAATGAAGGACATTAGTACTATTGATCCAAATAAAAAATGAAAAAAATTAAAATCCAAGTTTTGAGATGAATTAAAATAATTGTTCAAGCTTTGATTTTCATAGTTTAAGCTTCATTAAAATGTATACTTCAAGGACAACCTTATAAATTTGCTAATTAAAACTAGAGTTATGAATGTTTAAGGCTTATAGGAGTCTAAATAAAAGTATTCAAGTCATAGTGGGTCCCAATTGAATTTCCAAAAATGGGTGTGTGTGTGTGTGTTTAGCACATAAAAAAAATTATCTAAAATAAAATTTGTAAATTATAGTTGGGAAAGTCCTCACTCAATATATAGGCATGCATCCCTATACTATTTCAAAAATAATAGACTTGTCTTGAAAGATAAAAGACTAGAATTGGAAATCTTCATGACAAATTGGAAAGATAAATAATAAATAAACAAATGTATGGACTAATATAGACAATACTCAAAAACATATGCTAGTAAATACTTTATTCATTATAAATATTTTATATGTGATAAATTTAAATATAGAACATTAATTATTGCTTTGTACCAAATATGGGTGTATACAAATTTTTGTAGTTTTAATTTATTTCTCTTTAAAAAAATACAAAAATAGAAGTATTGGTATGAGCTCCATTAAGATTATTTTAACATATAGATATTTAATGCAATGGAATGTTTTATCATGTTATATGGTACACATTCACATGTCCCAATATATTGAGATAGAATGTTTCTTAGAGCATGATGCCATCCAATCATGCATAGGTTAGATAAAACAATCACACTGGGAACAAGATCCATGTGTCATGTCTAGTATAAATATAGTCTTAGGTTAAATAATCAACTTATTTTCCCCCTTTTCCCTTGAAAAATTCAAACCTGCACACTCATTACACCCATAAAAAATTAATGTCTTAAATAATTAAAAATGTTACAATATCCAAATCTCATACTATAGCCACACAAATGCATGAATAATATCATGGTCACATAAACTAGAATACACATGTCCACTTTCCCCCTATGCACAATATCTAATCAAATATGTAACTCTTAGTTGTACACACCATGCATACCTAGTGAAACACATGGTGTATACAGACTAGAGAGCTAGTCTCCAATAAAAAATAATAAGTGAATATCCAATCATGTTAGTAGTAATAAAGAGAAATTAAGCAATAGTTTAGATCCACTGATCATGTAATAATCTAAGAATCATTAAAATATCTATAGATAACCATATAGAGCTTTAAAAAGTTAGTTATAAGAAATCATTTTCATAATCCATAGAACACAATAATACAATGGCATAAGATCATTATGGAAAAATGTTTTAAATTTGTTGTATATTTTCAATGATTTACACTCTACTAGATTGTAGAGTCATAATGAGGCCTTCCTCCCTTTGCCAAGAAAATTTTTGTGACCATATTTGCATGTTTTATGTTTTTTTTCTCATGTTTTATATATCCCATGGTTTTGGTACCAATGGTATCGAAATTACACTTTGATTATTACCTATTGATGTGACTATACATATTGTCACATATAGTAGGTAAAAAGTAGAACTTAAAATTACAAATTATTGTATTAGAAATGATTGACTTAATACAATAGAGAAGGAGTTACTTTATTGCTTTTTTTAATTGAAAGTTTATCCCAGTTGAAATCATGTGTACTACATAATATTGTGTGTATGTAAAATTTCTTATTATGTTAGTTTATGGATTCTATTTACTATTGCTTCTCTCATTTTAGTTTATCAAGTTTTTTTTCTCTTCACATGTTTTAAAAAAATTAAATATAATAGTCATATCCACATAGTCAATTACATCCAATAAAAACATAATATACACTCAAATATATCCAACATGAGTAGTAAATTAATCATATGACAGTAAAGGCAAAAACAAAATGGAGTTATAAATTTGCATGATAAAGAATACAATCTGGATTATAGTAAAAAAAATGTCACATGCAATGCATAACTATAATCAACATCATTGGAGGTCTAACAATATATAGAAATGATGGTAGGCTATCAACAACAAGTTATTCATGGAAATGTAATCAACATATTCATGTTTTGAAGATAATTTATGTGATCTCCTTAAATGTATCAACATTACATCACAATATACTCATAAAATCAACAAAATGAATACCATAAGTAGGCTATCAAAATAAACATATCAACATAGCTTTCAAGAATAAAATGAATGCATTAAAACAATTATGTACAAGCCCCTACTTGACATACAAAATATCTCTACTAAGTACACCAAAAGATTAAATTTCAATGTGTAAGATCCATCTCAACTGCATGACATAGGAGGACACATAAAAATGGGGTGTGATAGGTGTGTTATCCCCAAAACAAAAAAAATTATTATGCTTGTCTATTAAGTAGGTTAAGCCCCCTCTCTTATGAAAAATGTGTTGAGGGGGTTGGTTCCCTTCCTTTGTGAAAAACATCTATTCATTTTTTAGGGTGATGACTACTCATAGTGGTCATCTTGAGATGACTTTAATATGTGTAAAATCTAAAAATAAATAAATAATTATTTAAGTTACTCATGTATGTTTAAGTATCATGTACTTGTGATAATTAATTGAAGTATTCCACAGCAAATTTTATTATATTGTTTTATTATTTTGTGGGAGATTATGTTTATATAAATTTAAGTTGCCTTAAGATGATCTTCATGATTAGGTTGTACTTCATTTAATTCTACACTGGTAAAAAGTGTCATACAAGTGTAACTTACAAAAATATACATGCTCCAAGAGTTTTTTCAATGTAGAAAGAGGTTATAGGTTAAAATCCCAAGATATCAGAATAAATTTGTTATTCCTCCCACTATTAGAAAATAATAAAATAGTTAAGTATTATTATCTACGTGTACTTATGAGATAGTCTTAAAAATAACTTATATGGATAAATAAAATCTTGAAAAAATTAGTAATCGATTTTTAAACAAAGATTTCATTTATTGAAGGGTAAACCTCATTATTTAGGTATAATTTAAAAGACATAATAATTATTTAGTTATAATAATACATTCAATAACTAAAAGTATTATAGGTTTTTTTTTTTTTTCAATCTATTCTAGATAATGCTGAAATTGAGAAAAGCTTGCTCTATTAAGGTTTCACATCAATCTTACCTTGACTATTTTTCATGTTTTCCATTTCTACCGCGCTAGTTTTGGGGGAACTTATAGGATAAGTGCAAATTTGTCTCCACCATTTGGGTAGATAGTTTGGTTTTAAATGTCCCCTCAATTTTTTCATTACAATTATTGTTATTTATAGTGGAAAATATAGTGCTGAAGTGAGATATGAAGTTCATCTTGAAGGTATATGATGAGGTATAGCTCCTAAGAACCCCCTTCAACGTGATGTTTATTTACAATCTAAATTTTTTAATATTTTTTTCAAATAAGATGATAAATAAATATTTGATAGCTTATTATGTCGATCATATCCCTTCTAAGTAATCCCTTAATTCCTAAATTCGTCATCACTAATAAACCTTGAGTTTCCAAGTTACACGTGTCATAATATCACCAAGGGTCTCTTTTTTATTTTATTTCAAAGAGCCCTTCCAATTCAAATCCCTCTTTTCTAGGTTTAATTATTAGTTCTTGAGGAATAATCTCATGCATGTGTCCCCTTGGACATGTAATTTCAAATTTAAAGACTAGACTTCCCTTAGGGTGTCATTTTAGATCAAACTCCCTATCCTCCCACTTCCTCTATGACAATTTTTTTATGATACTTTCAAACCCATAAGATGAGTGATATACCATGATCCAAGAAAGTATTAATTTGTATGATTTAATAAGTGTGTTTATGTTGAGGTCAATTTGACTATGAATTGAAAGAGTCCATTAAAATTCAAGTAGTAATAGAGTGATGGGCACAAATTTTCACCTAATTTATTATCGAGAACACTTGTTTTTGTTGTTAATCCTATGATCATATGATTCATTTTTTTCCTCCTATGGGTCAGTTAAAATCCAAAAAAGTGTTCATAGATAATAATGATGGTAGGAAAATAGTGGATAGTTAAAAAAACATCATTGGGAACAAGGATCCCAAGACAACTAACGGTCACCTTGATATGATTCCCTCCTCTAACGAGTGAATGTATTTTATTTATACCTTTCTTAATCTCATCTTTCTCTAACATCATGTTAGATCCAAATTTATCAAGTTATTCAACACTGAGTAATATATTCCCATCTTGGGATACCCTCTACAAGTGTTCCTACCTCTAGGTAGTAATGCAATTCATCTTGTGGTGAGGCTAACTCTTGAGATAAAAATGTGTATAAACACCACTCCATTTCACTTGAGGATTTTATATAAAACCAATTTTTTTTTGTGGCAACTAATTTATATCACTTGAATTCATATGAGAAATAAAGGATGGACAATGTGAACTTATAATGGATGACACCACATAATAAGTTTAAATTCATGGTATATTTGAGGTCTCATAGTGTCCACTCAAAAATTATCTATTTGTGTTATTTGTCATAAGTTGAGAGTTTTTTTATTATATTTATTTATAGTAATTTAAGATTTCAACAATTTTTCTTGTAGGAATGTATTAGATTTTATGCATCACACTTTTTCAATTCACATGAAGATGGATGTGGTAGTGTCAATATCCTGATTTTCAAGAAATGTTCACCCTTTGTTGTGTTTAACCCTTTTTTGAAAGAGTTAAGGGAGATTAACCTAATTAATAAATTAGATAAGCTATTACAAATTAAGTCCAATTAAATAATTTAGATACATAATATTATGATAAGGTGTTTAATTTTGAAAATATGCTAAATATAGAAAGTATAATTCTAAGTTGTAATTTTAATGTAGAAACACAAAGAATAAAAAATATTTATTTATAAACATGAAAGTAGATATAAGAAGTAAAGGTGTAGGATAATATAGTATAATATTTTTCCATGATTCTTCAAATTCTAGAATATAGATCTCTAGTAGCTTGGACACTACTATTGTAATCTGGACACTAGTATTGATGCTTTTATCCTAGTTTCAATGCTTATGTCCTATATATAATATATGTCATTTTCTATAATGAACACCTGCCACTATTAGGGTTCATTTTTACCTTTTGGATTCTCTATTTAGATTGTGTTCATAGGTTTTGGATATCAATATGTATCTTAAAATTCTAGGTCATATAATTTAGGCATGTCACTTTAAAAAAAAGGGTTAATGGGATTAAGTGAAGTCAATTTGACCTCAAAGACCCCTCAATAAATGAACATGACCTACATAGACAATGCTCTGAAGAGGGCCTTAGAATGATATTTTTCTCCCCCTTATGTGGTCTTGTTTTTGAATAATTATGCAATATGCTATATGTGAGTGCATATAGTGATCTATCTTATAAATAGAAAAATACTTCTCAAGGGATTCTATCAGAATTTGCTAGTAGGTGATTTTTGGGTAGGGTGAACACACAATTATTCTACAAATTAATGACTTTGATTGTATTCAAACATGAATAAGAAGATGTACAACAATTGCATGATGTATTGAATTGCCTTCTAGTTTGCACTAATCATCTCTATTACAATAACATGGTGAAGAGGAATATAAAGGAGTAGGGGGAGTTAACTCACTAGATAACTCAAGATAGAATTGAGTGTAACTCACTTTGGAACTCATAATATAACTCATAGTGTTACTTAGTATAACTCTACATGGAACTTTAGGTGGAACTCACCCTCTCACCCACTTAACCTCTTATCACACCTAAGTAAGCTAAAGTTACAAGTGTAGGAATTATACATTTAATAATTAAATAGAATAATTAATATCCTACACCAACACCCCCCCTTAAGTGTAGCTTAGGTGGGTGAGAAAAAAAGATGGGTCCCAACAACAAGGCCTGATGAGGTACCCATATACAATGCAACTCTCAATAAGTGGAGTAAAAGGAGAAAACCCAGTGGTAAAAAACTTCCCCCCTCTAAAAAAGAGACGAAAAAAAAAAAGTTGGGACTAGAAGGCCCATTCCAACACCCACCTTAAGCATAGCTTAGGTGGGTTATAAAATTGGGTCCCAGTAATGAGGCCTGATGAGGTACCCAAGTACATAGTGATGATCCTAATCTCCTAAAAAATGTGAAAGATGTGTACCTCCTCAAAGAAGAGAGAGAATGTATACATAAAATGTCACATGATGAATGTTGTAATAGGTTCCTCTACCATAAATACTATCTCTTCCTTTTGAAAGAAAGAAACCATGAGCTATAAAACTATTGAATTCCCACTCAAGTGGATTGCATGTAGGATTCATGATGTATATCTCTGAAAAAACCTAAAATGTCTCTCTACTAATGCTTAAATGTGCCAAAGTCTGATCAAGTATCATAGGATTAACTATAAAAGATGGTAATGAATAATCATGCAATAAAGGAGAGAGAAAAGCTAGAGAATATAAACATGGAACATTCACTAAAGGAATGTCTATGTGAAGAGGAGATCAAGGCTCAACAACTATCAAAACTGAAGACTGGTCTACAAATGAAGCACTCAGATATGTAAGATGAATGTTGACATGAACATGAGTAATCAATACTCTCAATATGTATACTCTCACTAAAATTAGTAAAGTCCTATGAAATTCAAGTTTGTGAAGGCTCTAAAAGAGCAAAAATATGCACATGAATGAAAGTAGAATCTATAATAAGACAACTAAGGTCTGACAAAATCTCATCCTATAGTGGGGGATCAACAAAAGGAAAAACACTATCCACCATATATGTATCATCAAAAGAAATAAAAGCATAATAAGAGAGGACAATAGTCTCAAAAGAGACAATAGTAAGTGGAGGAGGAGTTGTGATATAAATCTCTATAGGATCACTGAAAAGACTCTATAATATGCTCCAAATAGTGCATGGACACTCTATATGTTCTACATGAAAATGAAGATCCATGGAAACATGAAGTAACAGAGTGGAAAAAACCTTATCACAAGTATTAACCCACTTATTAAACCTAATAGGATCAGTGGGTGCAAGAATCTATCCATATAGGAATGGAATACTATTCTTGTGTGTGAGAAAGTGTTCCATATAAGCATGCCAAGAAGCATAATTATCCTTCCCAAGAAGGATCAATGGAGATGAAACAAATCTCCTCATCTATAATCTCTCAAATGAGGTAAATATGACCAAGAGAAGACACCTTAAAAGTGCACAAATGCACAAAATATTTTGCAATGAATCCCCTAAAGCACACTCATGAAATGAACATTGGGCACATCAAAAAATGCATCTAAATGAGCAATTAGTTCTAGATTAAGCAAAAATAATGGTGCATTCTCTATAGATGAACTTTAGACTAGGCTGAAAATGAGTCCATATAGACGAGAGAAATTAGTGCACGAAATATGTTACAAAAAGTAGTATGTCACATACCCCCCTTGAATATGGCACTTTATAATTTGAGTACATTTTACAAAAGATATTATACCAATGGAAAGAGGATAAAAAAATATACACTTTTAAAAAAAGTGACACTCAATTCTAAGTTACCAATCAAAATCTATAGCAAAATACTTTTTCCATCATTAATGGCCTATTTAATAAAATTTGCAAAAAAAATTTAAATACTCATCAGGCTCAAGCATGAATCATGCCATGTAACCATCTATTGGAATCAGAACAAAATTTTGGACCTCCTCACATCAACAAAAGTAAAAATTACATCTGTCCAGTCACTTTTACATGTACTTTCTTGAAAAAGCCTCTTAGAAAAGGTTTTAATTAAAAAATTATCTAAAGCCATTTAAAAGATAAAATAAAACATTCTTTAAAAAAATTTAATCGTGGGCATATGTAAAGTTTAATTTTAGCACTTAGAAAATAGAAAGAAGATATATGACACTGTTATGCATGCATGAAGACCATAGAGGCATCGCCATAAGCATGCATGCACACATTTTAAACTTTTGTTGTCTTCTCTTCTCTTATCTACAATGGTGAGTCTAACTCCCTTTCAGTTTCTTATTAAATTGGCTTGATTTACAAATATTTGCTATTACAATATCATGGTGAAGAGGAATATAAAGGACTAGGGAGAGTTAACTCACTAGATAACTCAAGAAGGAACGTGTGTAACTCACTGTGGAACTTATAGTGGTACTCAGTAGAACTCCACATGGAATTCTAGGTGGAACTCACCCTCTCACCCACTTAACCTCCTATCACACCTAAGTAAGCTAAAGCTAAAAGTGTAGGAATTATCCATTTAATAAGTAAAAATAATAATTAATATCCTACACCAACATATTCACTTTGAATTCTTTAGACTTATTATAAGATGACTCATATGGATGATCTATAAATAGGGAAGAATAGGGTAATTTTTCAAGCTTTAGAGGTGGTTTTGCTTGGTATAGATAGATGTGTGCTTGATTTTGTACTCATTGATAATGAATGATCTTTTACTTGTATTTATAAAAAAAAACTTTTTAAAATAATCTTAGGGAGGGTTAATTAAGAAAAATAGTTCGACCTATACATGTCAAAATATTGTAAATTTGACCATTTGTAATGCTCAGACATTAACACCAAACCTAGGACACTAGTGTCTTAGTCTGGAGGGTATTTTCTAAGAGAATAAAAAGTTACTTAATATTTGTAGCTAATAGAGTAGGATATAAATCAGGTTTTATGCATACTATCAGTTATAAGTGATTTGGGTAATTAGAATATGAGAGTTGGACTATATGATAAGCATTTAGGCATAGTGAGATGGCAAATGTGATCCTTTTGGTAGTGGTAATGTCTTGAATTTAATATTGTACCATGAGTGATATATGCCAAGTGTACAAGACTAGTTCATCATATTAAATCATATTTTAGTATGTACATACCATCTAGTAATGCATAAAGATGACATTACTAGTTTAAATGAAATAAATATGTAGCTTGGTGTGTACAACACAACTTTATTTGATTTGAAATCTATTTGAATTTGTTTTTTGTGTGTTTAATGTAACCAAGATCATGTTAGAGTGTAATTAGTGCACATAATCTTAAAATTTAATAATGAAATACTTGAAATAAAAGAGAGCAAGGAATGAGTACATATGTGTTGATGAAACCATGGTTCCCCTTAGTAGTATTCTTTGGTAATGATGATTTTTCGTTGAAGTATTGGAGAAATATCTTCAAAACTAGACCTTGGAGATGTGAAGGGGATAATTGGAGGGTGATCATACCCCCAATCTAGTGCAAGGCTAAGTTGTGCCAAGGCCATTGAGATCACTAAATATCAATCATAAAACTCAAGTGTATACATAATATAGCTAATATATCCAATCTCACCTAGGTAAAATGATATAAACATCTCAACTTATAAAATGGATGTATTGCCAAGTTTAGCAAGGGCATTGAGTCTAAAACCCACTACTCAAGGGAGCCAACTTCTGCAAATAGATAACAGATCAATCAATACATCTTAGTAATTTTGGTGTATAAATGTGTATGTAATATTAACATGTAAATATGATTTGATACATTTTCATGGTATATGCACCTTTAATGTGTCTCAAGTTGAAGCATATGTCAAAAATTAACATGTCTTCTATAAATTGTGTATAACATTTGTCATAAATATGATAAAAATTTATCTCAAATATGTAAATATAGTGTCAAATGCATAATATTTTAACCTAAGTGTATATCTAAATCATGTAAATTGTATCAAATTACATCTCTCTATTACATGCCTCAACTAAAATTCCCCTCCCCCTATTGAGGTGATGGGAATGTAATTTGTTATTCAACTTATTTCAAAAGGATAGGATAACCATGCTAAATTTGTATCAATCATGTAGTAAGTAATCATATAGTGGTATCATGTCTAAGTAGATGTATCATTGAATCTCACAATATCCAATCACAACAAGCCATAAGATGTGTGATATAGATCATGGCAACATCTATAAGTAACAAGCACAAGATAAACAAACAATCAAACACATATATAATATATTTTAATGTTATGAAAAGGTAGTCTAAGGGGATTGAAAAAAGAGTTATGTTCAAATGCTACACACTGAAAGGATAAGACATGTTCAAATGTCCACACACCAAATAAACAACACTTAGGGAACTTTTGCCAATGAACAAGGAATATGTTCAAATGTTCCCTAGTCTAAACATGATAACAGACAAGATGTACACTCAAGTAATCCATGTGAGAATATTACTACGTTAAATATAAAAAATTATCATAATCATATCATATTAGTCTCTGCATATAGAGTTAGTAAAATGTCTTGTAGCATAACATATCTAGTAAATTGTTTAAGATGTAAACATGAGTATAAACATGTGTAAGAATTAGTATATAGGTTTAATATGATAATGTAAAGTGATCATAAAACAATGTAATATGTATTAATAGCATGGTCAATCAATCATATGCCCCCAATATAGTGTATCATGTGGGCGGAGGAAAGGTCCAAAATCTATAGGTACATGTTTCACACCCAAGTACCCTTAAACCATATGTGTATATATAAAGGAAATGATACATTATATAATAACATAGAGTAAATAACATATTCAAAATATAGTAAAGATGTAAATGCTAAGTATTTTTTTATTTTTGCTTTATTTGAATGTTTTTGTATTTTATTTTTAGTGCGTTTGAAAATGCACAAGCTATCCAATGAACTCAAGATGAGGGTAAAAATATATGAGGAGTAGTAAATAAATGAAATTTCATAAATAAAATATGTCATATGTGTACATAATAGAATCAAAAAGTGTATCATGTTCTTTGGCTAAGATTGTACTTGTTATCATTATTTTAGAGATATTTTCCTTTGTGTAGTCTTATTTTAACTATGATCCTTTTTTGGAAGAGGATGTAACCTAGTCTTCAAGATCAAATGATATGCAACCTTTGTTTCTATCAACCATTGCTCTATTAAGTGTAACCAATATTTTATGAGCATAACATTATATGCATTTGAATTATAAATGACATGAAAAGTAAGAGAACATTATTTTGAAGAAAATGAAACTCTTAAATAAATTGAATCAGAATTTTTTTGGATTTTATTAGTTTTATCTAGTTATGGATACACATTTCCAAGAGAGCTAAGAAATGACATAGAGTGAGAAAAATATTTCCTTATAGTCCATAACCTTGATATATGCAAATTGTGTGGCATCTATATGAGTAATGATAGAACAAGGGTCTTGATATGAAGAAAGGTTTTTATTTCCCCCTTTGTAACCACACATGAATCATTAGAGTTTGTAGGCATCTCTTGATTTTTTACCTCTTTTTTTATAAATTTTTCTTTAAGCATGGTTATTGGCTTCCTTTGAGTTTGATTTTCCAATTGATATTTTTGTAACATTGATTTTGTAATTTTTCCTTTTCATGTTGTTTCTTTTTTAATTTTACTTTTTCATCTTGATATTTTTTTAACATTGCTTGCACTAGCTTTGCCTTTTGAGTATTTTCTTGCTCTAATTTTTTATTTTAAATATTTTATTGCTTAAATTTTTGCATTTTCAATTATTTTTTATTTTAATTATCCTTTGGTAGTCCTATTCATTATTTTTGCACCTATGCTTTAGGAGACACACTCATAATGTGAGTGGGTTGCTTGATTAATGTATCTATTATATGATCACCACTATCAACTATACTTTGTATTTTATTCTTCAAATCAAAATAACAATCTGTATGATGAACATGCATTTTATGATATGCAATATAGTATTTTTATCTTCTAAGAGGATGTATAGGACATAATTTGATTACTTTGTTTTAAAGCATTTCTCTTAGATTTTCACTTGAAATATTATTATCCTTTTGTTCACTTATTGAAACACTAGTTGTAGATGTATTTTTTTGTGTATTCTTGTTAGGCATAACATTTCTAGATGAAGTTGTAAACACCTGATTAAGACTAGAACATTATGCATTCTTTGTATGTGTGTTATTATTTTCCCATGTTGTGATATTTGAAACTAAATATTGGTTTTTCTTTAGTAACTCTTCAATTGATCTTTTCATAGTGATGATCTAATCCTTGAGGGCTTCATAATCACAAACATTGGGTACTTCATATTGAATATGCATACAAACATAATATAAAGGAGATGTGGGAGGTGGAGGGGTTTGAAGAAGGGAATGTTGGTTTCCTTCCTTTGGAACTATATGATGGACTACCTTACCTATTGAAGTAGTGATATCATGGGCCTAATTAGATGGAAATTAGTTATCACCCTCTTAAGGGTTAGGTGGAGGAAGAGGATACTTTTTATCCATTTTAAATGTTTGAAAGACTAAGGTAAGGTTGTGAAAAGAGAGACATATGAATGATATCAAAAAATCTTTTTCTAAGTATGTGGAGTGACTATCATAATCATAAGACCAATTAAAACTGGTGTTGTTAGTCTATATATTATCATTAATATTTCCATTTACATTAACAATATTATTGGTCCATTCATTAACATAGTTTTAAGGAGTTAATATAAAATAAGTATTTTTATTGAATTTGTGGTTAGCCATGAAATCCTCATAAGCACTATTTTGATAATCAAGAAGATTGATTAATAAATCCAAAGGATGAGGCTCTTTATGTTTTTAAATATGGGTATTAATTTTGAGTATTAAAAAACAAACACATACAAAAGAAAGAGAAAAATGGCCAAGTAAATAAGGATAATAAACGTCACCTATACCATACACATGCAAAAATAATATCTATAAAATAAATGAAACAATCTGAAACTCTAGAAAGCTAAAAACCCTAGAACAACTTATGGTTGCATAATAAGACTTAGAGGTTAGGTTCACCAAATGATTAACTATATTTGGAAAGAGTTTGGATAAAATAACTTAATCAAGCAAATGGTTAAGTTATTCTAAAAGTAGGACAATTAAATAATTCATATTCATAATATTCTTATATAGTGTTGAATTATGAAAATATGCTAAATATAGTAGTACAATAAGAAATAATAACTTGAATGTAGAAATACAAATAAGAAACAATACTTAGTTTATTATTGATGTGTAACTAGATATGAGATGTTCAAATACATGATAATATAATATAATGTTCTACTATGATTCATTAGATTCTAGAAAATAACTCTCTAACATCTTAGACACTACTATCAGATTCTAGACACCAACATCGACACTTCCATCCTATATAAAATATTGATCATTTTCTAGAACAAACACTTGCATCTATTAAGGCTCACTGTCACCTTACAGATTCTTTATTTGGATCATATGCATATGTTATTGATATTATTATTTATCTCAAAACACTATGTCCTCCAATTAGGGCATGTCATCTTGAAATACAAGGGTTAGTGGGATAAAGTGGATTTGAGCTTTAAACGAAGACCATTTTTCAATGAGTGTTGCCTACACATCCAATATTCCAAATAGGGCCTCAGACTAATATTTTTATCCCCCTTGTGTGGGATTAAATTTGAACAATATGTGAGTGCATATAGTGATTTATCTTGAAAGTTGGCATATACTAATCATTGGATAGTAATTTAATTCTTTAAACGTGTAAGAATATTGATCCTATGACTCATTTGGAAAGAAGGAAGAATAGCTCAATGTTGTAATCTTGAGAGGTGTTTTTAACTGGTATAAAATATATGTGTGCTTGATTTTATAATTGATGATAATGAATAGTCCTTTACTTATATTTATAGAATACCTTTTGAAATTATCTCATTATAGGGTTAATTAATAAAAATAGGTTGACACTTACATGTCAAAATATTTACAAATTTCACCATTTGTAAGGCTTGAACATTAGCATTAGACTTGGGACAATATTGTTAAAGTATGGATGGTAGTGTTTGAGATTATAACAAATTGTTGAAGATATGTAACTACTAGATGTTGGAAATATTGTCATTGATGTTAAAGATCTAGTATTATTGGTGATAAAGGCCCCATTGCATTTAATGGTATTTTTAATATTCATATCTTGGCTAATGTGTATTAATATTTATTTAATATGAATACATATATTTTTGGTTGCATATAAGACAAAAGATGGCCCATGGAGAAGTCAAAGAGTCATGGGGTAAAAGATGAAAGAGGAATGGGATGCATTTTCTCATGAAGAGTCATCTTGAGGAATTTCAAGAGTCACCATGGAAATACAAAAGAGGTATGGCACATTTTTCCATGAAAGAACACTTTGAGGATGCGAAGGGTCATGAAAGTTTCGCACCATTTTCCATGAGGATTGAAGGATCACAAAGGGTGAACGCCAAAGGTCATTTGGAAATCTATAAATAAAGGGTTGAGAATCCATTTGGAATATGCAAGAGAGTGCATGGTTTCTATTTGTTTTTGAAGAGAGAAAAGTAAGAGATATTGTAGTTCTATCATTTGTTGAGTAAGCAACATTAAGAGATAGTTGTGTTTTATACACAAGAGGGGTTGGTGCTCCTGTGGGTTGGTGCTCACAAATATTTGAAAAGGGTTAGTGCTCCTATGGGTTGGTGCTCAGCAAAGGGGTTGGTGCTCCTATAAGTTGGTGCTTATGAAATTTGTATTTTGAGTTGGTGCTCATTCATATACTTGAGATTGTTCTCCATGGTTTTCCCCACTTTGGGTTTCCATGTAAAAATATGCTCTCTCTCTCTCTCTCTCTCTCTCTCTCTCTCTCTCTCTCTCTCTCTCTCTCTCTCTCTCTCTCTCTCTCTCTCTCTCTCTCTCTCTCTCTCTCTCTCTCTCATGTGGTGAAAATTATTATTTCATTTTTATTGCATATCTTGAATGTGTGATTAAGTGGTTAAAGAAAATAAATCAAACTAAGTAAAAAGATATATAATATACTGATTCACCCCCCCTCTCAGTATATTTCATGCTTAATGATTGGTATTAGAGTAGGTTCCTTTTGAAAAAGTTTTACAGATTGAAGGTAGATTGGGAAAGCACGATGGCTGGATAACATGAAGGATTTTCTACAAATAAGGCACCCTTGTTTGATGGGATGAATTATGTTTTTTGGAGCATAAGGATGAAGACTTATTTGACGGCCCTTGGATTTGACATATGGAAAGCAATGGTGGAGGAATATGAAGAGCCATAAACACTTGTAACTACTCTGATAGAAAATAAGGCAAGTGAAAATAATGCTAAAGCTTTAAATGCTATTTTATGTGGTTTATGTGAATCAAAATTTGTTAAATTTATGCAATGTAAATTTTCTCATGAAACTTGGGTAAAAATTGAGAATATTTATAAAGGTGATGGCAAGGTTCAACAAGCTAAGCTTCAGACTTTCAAAAGATAGTTTGAGAGTTTGAAGATGGAAGAGGAAGAAAATATAGCAAGTTATCTTTTATGGGTTAATCAAATAGTTAAGTATATTCAAGGTCTTGGAGAAAATTTAGAAGAATCAAATGTGGTTCAAAAAGTTTGGAGATCTCCACCATTTCAGATATGATGCAAAAGTTTCAGTAATTGAAGAGATGAATAATTTAGCCAAGTTAAAGATGGATAAGCTTCGTGGTATTCTTACGGCATATGAGATGTGAATTGAACAAGATAAACCCTCAAAGAGAGAAGCTGATTTCAAGACATCAAAGAAAGAAAAGGCTAAGATTCAAGAATCAAGTGATATTTCTAGTGATGATGAAGATGACAACGGAGCTCTATTCATTCACAAGCTGAAAAAGGGCATAGATAAATATCAAGTAAAATTACCTTTTAAATATTTTAATTATGGAAAGATTAAAATTTTGAAGCTAAATACCCAAATAAAGGTAATGATGATAATGAATAAAGAAAGTATACATACAAAAAGAATTTCAAAGTTAAATTCAAGAAGGGATTCGAGAAAAAGAATTTGTATTCTAAAGATCCTAGCTCAACCGAAGATAGTGGAGTTAGTGACTCAGAAGAAGAAGAGATTCTATGCATGACCAAACATGAAGATGCCTCCATAAGAAAAATTATAGATGATTAGGAAGAAAAACAAGATGAAGCTGAAGTGAATCTGCAAGGAGAACTCATTTGTGTCTTAAAAGATCTTAAAAAGAAGAATCAAAGATTAAAACTCTAGATCGAGAAAAATAAAAAGGAGTCAAAGGAAATAATTGAATATCTACAATCACACTTTGAAGAATCCAAGAAAAATGTAGAAGATCTAATGGCATAGTTGAAAATAGTAAGTAAATAATGTGAAAGGTATGCTATTGAAATTACTTCTTTAAAAGCATATCTTGAGAAAACAAATAAAGCAATCAATGATAGAGTAGCCAATGATTTAAAATTTAAGAATAACACTAATATGTTGAATAAGATTTTATAAAATCAAAGATTAATGTCAAATAAGATAGGTATTAGATTTGAAAAAGAGAAAGAGGAGGTCACTACTTTCATAGACAAGGAAAAAAGAAAGAGCTATGTTGAAGCTCTTACAAAAGAAGAAATAAAAAGGGAAGAAGTTAAGAATACAGAGGACATCTCAAACAAAGAAGGCTAGAGGGAATAGAGCTACAAAAGCTAATCAGATCAAATATACACAAATAGGTCCTATTTTTATGGTTACTATTTTTATTGTAATAGATATGGTCATAAGAAATTAGAATGTGAAAAAAGAGATAACAATTTCAGAAATAAGGAGAAGAAAAGTCATGTAGAGTCAAGCAGAAGCCACAACTCTTTTATTCCTCTATCAGGCTTTATTAAAGAGGACATAATATGTTACAAGTGCAACAACCTCAGACACATAGCTTGGTACTGTCAAAGTGTGTTTGAGTTAGTCAAGAAGGACCAAAGTTTCAAGGCTCCATTTATTAAGAAGAAAGTTTAGATAGGTTCATGGAAAAAGAAACAACCTAAAAAATCTATGTTGGTGCAGACAGCTTTTCATGCAAGAAATGAAGAAAAGCCATGGTTCATTGATAGTGGATGTTTGAGGCACATGTCAGGAGACAAGAGAAATTTCATAACCTTGAAGAAGATCAATGTTGGCATAGTGAAATTCAGAGATAATACTACTGTCAAAATTGCTAGAAAAGGTACACTAAGTTTGGATAATGGTAGAACTAAAACTGAAAATGTTCTATATGTAAAAGGTCTTAAGCATAATATTTTGAGTGTAAGTCAAATATGTGATCAAGGGCACACACTAAAGTTTTATGTAGAAGGTTTTGAAATTAGAAGAAAAAATTTAGATGTGTTAGTTGCATATGCTCAAAGAACATGCAATAACTTATATATGATATCAGACATCAAAGGTCAAAGATGTTTTTTGAGTCAAATTGAAGAAAGTTGGCTAGGGCATAAGAGAATGAGGTACATAGATTTTGAAAATCTTGTCAACATCAGCCAAAAGTAAGCAGTCAAAAATCTTCTAAAGATTACAAAGCCATTTGACACGCTTTGTGAACCTTGTCAGTATGGGAAGCAAGCTAGAAGGTGGTTCAAAATAAAAGAGTTCTCGACCACTCAAATGCTAGAGTTTGTTCACACTAATCTATGTGGACCTATGAGAACTCAAAGTACTCAAGGTGAGAAATATTTCATGTTGATTATTGATGATTTTTCACGTATGACTTAGGTAATGTTTTTAAAGAAAAAATCAAAAGCTTTCGGACATTTAAAAGCATTCAAAGCATTAGTTAAGAATGAAACATGTTTGAAGATTAAGTGTCTAAGATTATATCAAGGAAGAGAATTCATGTTAGATCAATTTATTGAGTTTTGTGAAGACCATAGAATAAAGAGACATTATTCATCAGCCAGAACTCTTCAATAAAATGGAGTAGTTGAACAGAAAAATAGAATAGTTCAAGAGATGGTGAGGAAAATGCTAAATGAATCCAAGATAGTAGATAAATAATGGAGAGAGGTAGTTTCTACAACAGTGCATATTTAAAATAGAGCATTATTGCGAGTCAATAGTGACAAGACTCCTTATGAGCTATGAAAAGACAAACCAATAATCGTTGATTATTTTAGAGTTTTTGATAGCAGATGCTTCATAAAGAGAACTGATGAAAAACTTGGTAAGTTTGAATCAAGAGCAAATGAATGTATATTTCTTGGTTATTCTTTTAAAATTAAAGCTTATAAATGTTATAACAAAAGAACCAAAAAAATTGTTGAAAGTGCAATTGTCAAGATAGAAGATGGAACACAAAGAATCAGTGATTCAGTAGACATTCTTGAAATCATTGAAGAGGAAGGTTTTGAAGAATTATATGAAGATGAGAAGAAGGAGAAAAAGGGAACCAAAACTCCATCCAAATATGTTCAGATAAATTATAATGAAAGTGACATCATCGGGGACATAAATGAAGAAATTTGCACCAAAATAATGATGGTAAGTGAATCTAAGCAAGTTAATTTCTCTTTATTATCCAAAATTTAGCCTAATTTTTTTTTAAAAGCTAGACATGATAAGCATTGGGTTAAGGCTATGGATGAAGAATTAAATTAGATAGAAAAGTATGATACTTGGGAATTAGTACCTACACTAAAAGATCACAATGTGATAGGAATAAAAATGGGTTTATAGAAATAAGTTGAATGAAATGGAGAAGTGACCAAAAGTAAAGCAAGATTAGTATGTAAAGGATATGCTCAGATTGAGGGAATAGATTTTGAAGAAAATTTTGCACCAGTGGCAAGGTTAGAGGCTATTAGAATTTTTCTTGCATATACAATATTAAAAAATTTCAAAGTTTTTCAAATGGATGTCAAATCTGCCTTCCTGAATGGAAATCTAGAAGAAGAGGTCTCAATTGAGGAGCTTGAGGGATTTAATCTATCAAATATTAGTAGCCATGTATGCAAATTGAAGAAAGCATTGTATGGATTGAAACAAGCTCTTAGAGCTTGGTATGCAAGACTTGATAAGAACCTACAGGATCAAGGTTTCAAGAGAGGATTTGTTAATAGTAATCTTTACATCAAAATAGAAGGTGAGCATCAATTTATTGATGTGGTATACGTTGATGATATCATTTTTGGAGGAAATATTGAAAAGATGACAAAATTTTTTTTTGATAATATGCAAAAAGAATTTGAGATGTCTATGCTTGGAGAATTGTCATTTTTCTTAAGATTGCAAATATTTTAGTCAAATAAAAGAATTTTCATATCTCAAAGTAAATATGCTAAGGAAATGTTGAATAAATTTGGTTTTGAGAATTTTGCACCATTTGGCACACCAATGTGTATAGGAAATAAGGTGAGCAAGGATGAATATTCACCTGTTATAGATCAATATTTGCAGAGATCTATGATTGGTAGTCTTTTATATTTGACAACATCGAGACCAGACATCATGCATGCAATAGGTATGGTTGCAAGATATCAATCATCTCCAAAAGATAGTCATGTTCAGTTCGTGAAGAAAATATTCAGATATATCAAGGGGACATTAGATTATAGATTATGGTATTCCATAGGCAAAGATTTCACTTTGGTTGCTTATACACATTCAAATTGGGTAGGGTACTTGGATGACAGAAAGAGTAAAAGTGGAGGATCTATATTCACCTGTTATAGATCAATATTTTTAGAGATCTATGATTGGTAGTCTTTTATATTTGACAACATCGAGACCAAACATCATGCATGTAGTAGGTATGGTTGCAAGATATCAATCATCTCCAAAATATAGTCATGTTCAGTTCATGAAGAGAATATTCAGATATATCAAGGGGACATTGGATTACAGATTATGGTATCCCATAGGCAAAGATTTCACTTTGGTTGCTTATATAGATTCAGATTGGGTAGGGTACTTAGATGACAGAAAGAGTAAAAGTGGAAGATTTTTCTTCCTTGGTGATAGCTTATTATCATAGCTAAGCCAAAAATAAAATTTAGTATCACTTTTTATAGCTGAAGTAGAATATATTGTAGCGGTATTGTGTTGTACTCAAGTGATTTGGATGAAGAAAACTTTGAAAGATATCAAGGTAAAGTATAATGAACCTATTTCTATTTTTTGTGATAACACAAGTGCTATTAATATTTCAAAGAATCTAGTGATGTATTCAAGAACAAAAAATATTCCCATTGGATATCACTTCTTGAGAGAGCAGGTTGAAAATCAACAAGTTAAGATGGAGTATTTCAATACTACGGAATAGATTGAAAATATTTTCACAAAGGCACTACCAAAAGACACATTTGAGTGTCTGTGAGAGAAGTTGGGAGTAATTTTTTTTACTTCTTGCCATTGATATTCAACATCATTTGAGGTGGAGGTAAGTGTTAGCTCCAAGTAGGCCCTTTGCCATTGATGTCAAAGGGGGAGAATAACAGGTATAGGTATAGGTGGAGGAACAGGTACATGGAATAGGTATAAGTTGCTATAGTAAGGGAGGGTTACTGTATGTTTTTTAGATGGTAGTGTGTGTAGGTTTTAGGATGTTTTAGTTTCAATTTGAGGTTGACATCAATGACAAAGGGGGAGATTATTGAAAATATTGTCATTGATGTCAAAGATCTAGCATTGTTGGTGATAAAGACCCCATTGCATTTAATGGTGTTTTTAATATTCATATCTTGGCTAATGTGTGTTAATATTTATTTAATATTAATGAATATATTTTTGGTTGCATATAAGTCAAAAGAGGGCTCATGGAGAAGTCAAAGAGTCACAGGGTAAAAGATGAAAGAGGAATCTCATGAAGAGTCATCTTGAGGAATTCCAAGAGTCACCATGTGAAGACAAAAGAGGTATGACATATTTTTCCATGAAGGAACACTTTGAGGAATATGAAAATTCACCAAGATAAAGACAAAAGAGGAAAGGACATTTTTGCTTATGAAGGGTCACCATATGAATTTTCAAATACAAGGATACGAAGGGTCATGCAAGTTTGGCACCATTTTCCATGAGGATTGAAGGGTTAGAAAGGGTGAATGACAAAGGTCATTTGGAAATATATAAATAAAGGGTTGAGAAGCCATTTTGAATATGCAAGAGAGTTCTTGGTTTCTATTTGTTTTTTAAGAGAGAAAAGCAAGAGATATTGTAGAGTTATATCATTTGTTGAGTAAGAAACATTGAGAGATAGTTATGTTTTATATACAAGAGGGGTTGGTGCTCTTGTGGGTTGGTGCTCCTAAATATTTGAAAGGGGTTGGTGCTCATGTGGGTTGGTGCTCACAAAAAAAATTTGTGTTTGTGCTCGGAAAAGGTGTTGGTACTCCTACAAGTTGGTGCTTGCAAAATTTGTATTTTGAGTTGGTGCTCATTCATATACTTGAGATTGTTCTCCATGGAATTTCCCACTTTTATTGCATATCTTGAATGTGTGATTAAGTGGTTAAAGAAAAAAAATTGGATTAAGTAAAAAGATATATAATATATTGATTCACCCCCCTCTCAGTATATTTCATGTTTAACACTAGAGTGGGATATAAATCAGGTTTTATGTAGACTATGGGCTATGAATGATCTAGGTAATCATAATATCAGGATCAAATTATACGATAAGCATTTAGGCATAATGAGATGGAAAACACTAGCATTTTTCTTAGGTTGTGGAGTTAAAAGCTTCACAGGTATGCAAACATGGAGGAGGTTGTTGAGTGTCATAGTAACTGACATCGATCAGGGTAACCGACGTCGGTCAGGAGTAGACAGGAAGCTACCAACATCGGTCATGGATTGGCTGATGTCGGTCATCTCCAAATAGATAACGACCGACATCGGCCACCTGTGTGTTCTATAACTATTAGTTACATGAACATTTAGTTTATTGAATGGTCAGTTTACATGTAAAGACTAATTTTAGTCTTGAGTCTGTGTTTCTAATTATTGTAATTAGGAACTCTAATTATTGTTTGTATGGGATCTATTTAAGAGACCCATGGGGCTATATTGTAAAGTGTATAATCATAAGGACTTGCAAAGGCAAGGACAAGGGTTCTTCTGGGAGTAAGATCTAGGTTTGCAGGTGTGCAAGACCAGGTTGATCTGTAGGTTGTGCAAGATCAGGGGAGATCTACATGGTAAGTAAGGTCAGTTGATCTACAGGTATGTGTGTGTGCAAGGTTAAAGGAGATCTGCAACACAACAAGGAGCAAGATTAGGGGAGATCTACTTGGAGTATGTGGTGTACTCGATGGTGGACTGGAAGTAGGCAACAACGGTTGAGTTGATTGTCACTTACCGGTTGGTGTACTAGCAATATTGTTACTGGCTGGTTGAAACAACAACTCTATGTTTGAGTTGATTTTGTTTGTAATTGAGAGAGAGAACTCTTGAGGGAGAATTAATGGTATGTCCAAGAGGTGTGGAAAGAGTGTGATTTCTTCATTGTATTTCTTTCTGGAAGAGTGTTAATACAAGTTTGTATTGTCTCTCATATTTTATGTTGTTTTTGAATTCTAGTTACATTTTACTTCTAGTTAAATTCTGTGTTTAGTTGCTTATACAAAGGTAATCAAGTGGACTCTTGAGGATTAGGGATCCTGACAAATTGGTATCAGAGCTTGGTTTAGAGCTAGGATCAACTAACAAGCTGTTTCGAAGCAAGTTAGTGTTTGTTGATTATAGGTCACTCTCAGGGGTTTCTGATTGAGTGGGAGTAAAGCAATGGTAGAAGATAGTAAGCTAAGAATGGAGGAATTCAATGGCAAGAATTATAAATAATGGAATTATGGAAAGAAAGAGCAAGTAAAGAAAGATTGTTGGTTGGTAGAAGATCAGCATGAAGGAAATGAAGAAGCAGATGTTGCAGGTATTGTTGCACATGATGCTCTTGTATGTTCCTTGAATAAAGTAGAATCTTGGGTTTTAGATTCTGTTGCCTCTTTCCATGCAACCCAAAATAGAGTATTTTTCCATGATTATGTCCATGGAGACTTTGGAAATATTTATTTAGGGGTTGGTGAGCCTTGTCAAATTGTTGGCAAAGGGGAAGTGCGGCTGAAATTGCAGACGGGCAACACATGGGTGTTGAAGGATGTCATGCATGTCCCAGTCCTAAAGAGGAGTCTAATTTCTATAAAAAATTTGGGTGATGAGGGATGCACAGTAACTCTCACAACGAAATCTTGTAAAGTTTCCAAGGGTGCACTTGAATTAGCATGTGGTAAGAAAGTAGGTACTCTTTATCTATCTACTTGTATTACTGATTCTTCTTCTGGTTTATCTACTTCAGATGTAGATGCAAAGATGTGGCTCTTTAGGCTTGGTCACATGAGTGAAAATGGAATGCATGTTCTTAAGAGTAAGTCTAATGTCTTTAACAAACTTAAGAGTTGGAAAGCCTTGGTTTTCATGGAGAAGATGATGGACAGAGATTAGCTCAAGGGGCTGAATAATTTTGAGTAGGGCAGTTTGGACAAGGTTATGATCCAAGGTGAGCTCATGGGTAAAAGTCATCACTCACAAGAAAACACAATTATCGACGTTGGTCAGGTGAGAACTGACGTCGATCAGGTAGGTACTGATGTCAGTCATGTGCAGACCAGAGTCGATGGTGTCAGGCAAGTGGAGACTGATGTCGGTCAGGGAACTAATGTTGATGACCAAGTGGATACTGATGTTAGTCAAGGAAATGACGTAGGTGATCAGGTGGAATCGACATCAGTTGGGTGCAGACCAGGGTCAACCAGAGAATAGATTTTGGGTGTATAGCAAGCTGTCAAGGAGTCTCAAATGCCCATGTGGAGGACTGAAAGGGTAAGTAAGCCTCAAATTCATTATTCCCCTTCTTTATACTACTTGAACTGGTTACTCACTGATGGTCAAGAACCAGGAAGTTTTGAAGAGGCAATGCAGGTAGAATCCAAGAAATAGTGGGAGCATGGCATGAATAAGGAAATTGATTCCTTGGGAGAACCAAATGGGAGATTTGGTAGAGTTGCCAACCGAAATGAAAGCACTAAAAGATGAATGGATTCCTAAGTTAAATAAAGGAGAGAATGGACACATGAGACAGAAGGCCAGGTTATATGGTCTTGAGCATGCTCCAAGATAGTGGTACAGGTTCTATAGGTGTATGACAAAGCATGGCTTTAGTCAATGTCAATGTAATCACTGTGTTTATTTTATCAGGTTGGATAATGGTTGCAACATTGTCCTATTACTGTATGTGGATGATATGCTTGTTGCAGGTTCATACATGTAGGGATTTGCTGAGCTATGGGTAAAATTAGTTCAGAGGTGTGCCAGGAAGGATTTAGGAGGAGCAAAAATTCTTGGCATGAGTATTTCTAGAGACAGGGAAAGTCACAGGTTGATTGTGTCTCCAGATGATTATGTGAATAAGGTAGTGGAGAGGTTCAATATGCAAGATGTAGAATCAGTTAGCACACCTATGGATGGATAGTTCACAGAACAGTGTCCCATATCACATGATGAGGTTAAGTACATGTGTACTAGACCTGATATTGCCCAAGCAGTGGGAGTTGTTAGCAAGTTCGTGACCAATTTGGGAAAGAAGCATTGGAAAGTAGTTCAGTGAATTCTTAGGTATCTGAGAGGGACCAGCAGTAGGGATTCATGCTATGCAGGGTCAGGCACTTCTCTACATGGGTATGTAGATTCAGATATGGCAGGTTACTTGGATGATAGGAGAAGCACCACAGGATGTGTGGTGGTTGGTTTTCAAAACTGAACTTGAAGAGGGATACAAGCTAGGAAACAAAATTAGACAATGTATAGGTATAGGTGCAGCTATTTATCTCCAAGTGGGAGATTTTTAGGTTATGGAGCTAAACGCTTCACAAGTATGCAAACATGGAGGAGGTTACTAAGTGTCACAGTAACTGACATCGGTCAGGCCAACTGATGTCAATTAGGAGTAGACAGGAAGCTATCAACATCGGTCATGGATCAGCTAATGTCGATCATCTCCAGACAGACAGCGACCAATGTCAGTCGCCTGTGCATTCCAGAATTGTTAGTTACACGAACAGTTAGTTTGTTGAATGGTTAGTTTGCATGTAAAGACTAATTTTAGTCTTGAGTTTGCATTTTTAATTATTGTAATTAGGAACTCTAATTATTGTTTGTATGGGATCTATTTAAGAGACCTATGAGGCTGTATTGTAAAGTGTAGAATCATAAGGACTTGCAAAGGCAAGGACAAGGGCTCTTTCGGGTGTAAGATCTAGGTTTGCAGGTGTGCAAGACTAGGTTGATCTATAGGTTGTGCAAGATCAGGGGAGATCTACATGGTAAGTAAGGTCAGTTGATCTGTAGGTGTGTGTGTGTGTAAGGTCAAAGGAGATATACGGGGTAGAAAGGTCAAAGGAGATCTGCAACACAACAAGGAGTAAGATTAGGGGAGATCTACTTGGAGTACATGGTGTACTCAGTGGTGGACTGGAAGTAGGCAACAATGGTTGAGTTGATTGTCACTTACTGGTTAGTGTACTGGTAGTATTGTTACTGACTGGTTGAAACAACAACTCTGTGTTTGAGTTGATTTTGTTTGTAATTGAGAGAGAGAATTCTTGAGGGAGAATTACTGATATGCCCAAGAGGTGTGGGAAGAGTGTGATTTATTCATTGTATTTCCTTCTGGAAGAGTGTTACTACAAGTTTGTATTGTCTCTCATATTCTATGTTGTTTTTGAATTCTAGTTACATTTTACTTCTGGTTAAATTCCATGTTTAGTTGCTTATACAAAGGTAATCAAGTGGACTCTTGAGGAGTAGGGATCTTGTTAATTTTTAATGTAGGAAGGTCTTGAATTTAATGGTTGAGCCATTACTGATAATTTTCAAGTGTACAAGCTTAGTTCATATAAAATCAAATTTTAGTATTTACATGTTTTTGGCATAGTTAAAGATCCATCAAATCATGTTATTTGGGTTTTTATTAAAATCAATGGTAATTCCTTGTAGACACTCAACATTTACACCCAAAATGATGGCTCAAATATAAGGGCATTAGGGAAATGGATTGCTAAGAATTTGCCTTTTTCCACCTAGCTAATTTATCATGATTTTAATATGGTTAATAACCCTAATGATAAGGTTAGTTCCCTTTCGATGTGATTTTGCTTGGGAGAACATGAAGCAAGGTTTTATTTTAAAATTGTTATGACTTTTTATTCCCACTTCTTTAATGGAATACATTTAATATTGTGTTGGTGGTGATAGGGTCCTTAAATGGTTGGATTATTTCATGCATTCTAAGTAGCACATGTTCTCATTTTCCTTTTCTGATTGGTAGGCTATCGTCATCCATCCAAAAATTATCTTTTGATACCACTTTCACATAAATTTGTAAGTAGAATGGGCTAGTGTCCATTTCAAGGTGACACTCAATAAAATTTATTTTATAAAATCCCTCTTCTAACATGAGAGTATCATCATCTCATCGTTAGGGTTTGGAACCTTGCACCACATCTACCTTATACTACTAGGTGAATCAAGTGGTGGAAAGAGTTGATCACTTATAATGTCACCTTCCTTTGTAAATATGCAAAAAAAATATGAGTATGAATGTAGGTCAATGGTGTTTTGCTCAGATAATATAAACTAATCTCTTCACTTCTAAAAAAATCCTTTTGATCTATTTTTATAATTTGTGGAAGCTCATCTCAAACCCAAGATTAAAATTGAATATAGTCATATAGCTACTAAAGGGGATCGAATTTGAGCTCATATGGATTGGCCTAAATTTTTGGATTGGTCCTCATATTTTTTCAAATCTATCCTAGCCAAAAAATCTAGAGAGAAAATCAAATCCATTAATATACTCATCAACATCTCGCTGATCTACCTCAAATATCCTCAGCTTCGGTTGACCACCAAAAGCTAGTGTTTCAAGCCCAAGGAGATACATCATAATATGGACAGATGTTGTAAGAATGTTTGGATGTGGTGCCTAAAAAACTTAGTATTACAAATTGGAAACTATGGCATACCCCTCTTACTCTTAAGGATATCTTTCATGTAATGTAATGGATGGCCATTGATAAATCCCCTAGTATTGATGGTTTCCATTATGAATTTAATAATGTTAATTAGAATTTTATTAGCCCTAAACTATTGTAAGTTTATAAATAAGGCTTAAATAATAAATATCTATGCTCTCTTATTAACAAAGGTAATATCAAGTTCATTCCCAAGCATGGTGACCCAAAGCTCATTATTAGTTGGAACCCCATCGCACTCCTAAGTATGTATTATAAAATCCTTGCTAAAGCCCTTACAAACCATATATGTTTTATCTTGATTAAGGTCATGTTAGATAATAGAAAACTATCTTGATTAAAATTAGATACATTTTGGATAATCTCATTGTTGTCTAAGAAGGAATGGAATGTGTGAGGCTTCTCGTTAGTGAACCATATTCCTCAAAATTTATTTTTAGAAGGTCTATGATAGGATTGAGTGGCTATTTATTTTTTACATTATTTAGGCCATATGTTTTGAACATTTTCTTAGACTTTTTATTTGTGATACTTTGACCTACTTCATGATCAATGGGATCATGTTTGACATCTTTGATCTTCTAATTTTCATTAGACAAGGTTGTCCTTTAACACTAGCTCTATATGTATTATATGCATAGGCATTTGGAAATATTCTTTCTCATAAAGCAAAATGAGGGCTAATGAAGGGAATTTTTCTTCTTGATCACTCTTCTCAATTCATTAATGGTAACTTTAGAGACGATAATTTTATAAATCTTGATGAACAAGAAGAAGCTTAATTCAAAGAGACATTGCATTGGATTAATATTTTTTGTAAATCCTTATGGTCTAATTCACAATGGGCCAAAACCCAATGCTACAAATAGAGCACGATACCTATCCTAAAATGGATAAAAAAAACTAGGATTGGATCAATAAAAGGGAATAAATTTAAACTCCCTAGTATTCCATTTTCCTTTTATAGTTCTCCTTCTAGACTTTGACAATATCTCATTTAGTGAGTGAAGAAAAAGGTGGAATATTAGATTTCAAAACCCCTTTATTTAGTCAAAAAAATTCATGTATGTTATAATAATTTAGTCGCCACCCATGTTTGTTTCTCTTTCTTCTATCCCCCTCTAAATCCTCTTAAAATTAGTTGGAAAAGGTCCTCGAGGATTTCCTATGGTCCAATGGTGTTAGAGTATGTATTTCATGTATTTCTCATGTTTTCTAGTATATTAGCTAGCTATTTCATCCTTTTTTGAGTTTATCCTATATGAGGATTTATCCCACATTGGTTTGTTAAGATAATTTTGTGTTTTCCCTTGCCTCTTTATGCAAGGGATTTCCTTTTTACTAGCATCTTATTTATGAATAAAACTTGACTTGCTTTGTTTTACAATAATTTGTCTACAGCTTCATTGTCTAATGTTTTTATTATTATCACTTCTAAATTTTAGGTAAGAATGCTTGTTCACTATTCCTAACATGGTATCAGAGCTTTGAGGTGTTGCTTCCATCTGAATTGTTGCACTTTGTTTCATAAATTTTCCTTGCCACTACTACTTCCCTTGTCATATACCCTTAGTCTTTTTCCCCCTCTTATAGATATGATAGTTATATTGAAGCTTTGAAGAAAGTGTGTGGTTTTTATTATTGGAGGGAAGGCAAAGAAGAAGTGTGGGAGAGAGGAGTTGGAGCATTGATTTCCCTTGAGAAAAGAGGCGTACCTATTAAAAAAGCATCGATTTAGTACAGAGGCATTATTGTTCAAGAATTTTTGAAGATTTTGCATTAATTTTTTCTATTGTAGAAAGAGAGGTGTCCTTATTAGAAGGAGAAGATCTGATCTTGAAAGTTGACATTGGAAAACTAGATCTAAAACTATTTTTTTTTCCAAGCAAGATCATTGTTTTTTGTGTTTTGGATTGCACCTTTTTTGAAGCATAGTATTTTAGGTAGCGTTGAAATCTGAACCTTGAGGGATTATGAAGTGAGAGAGGGAATAGGCATTGGAACTTACTAAAGCTAGGCATTTTTTTATTTTGTTTTAGATCTATGTATCTAAGGTTGGTGCTCCTTTTTATTTTGTTTTACATCTATAGCTAGAAACAAGGCATCCTTATTTATATGAGTGATATTATTTTCTTACAACAAGAGGTGTTGAATTGAAAGGCATTAGATTTGTACCTCTTAACTATGGCATCCTAGATTTGTGGCCTTTAACTGCTATGACATTCTTTCTTTTGTCTTATCTACTGAGAAAACAAAGATTAGTAGAAAGATAATATGCTAAAGCATTGAGGTGCTAAGGTGTTGGAGGAAAATTTCATCTGTTGAGTTATCTTTTTCTCATTTACTATGTGGAACAAGGAAAGTAGTGCTAAACTTTTGTCTTATGTGTTGGCAGTGTGGAATTCTGCATGGGCGAGTGGCATCCTTGTTCTTGCTGGATCATACTTGGATTTTTTTGCTTTCTTAGCCTCTTTTTAGCTAAAGACAATAGTATTCTTTCTTTTCCTATCATAAACATAACTATTTTTATTCATTATTTTATTTCCAAGCTATATTTTTTGCCTTAAGAAGAAGCACAGTTCATTTACGCAAGCATAGCGGTAACCAGATAGATATTTTTTTCACTTTGTTTGGTGTTTCAATTTTGGTTACAACGAATGGTTGGACACCTATATTATTTTATAATTTAGTCATATAAATCTATTTGTAGTGTTTTTTTAATGTTTTGATCCATTTTATGGGAAATCGTAATGCCTATAACTTTTGAACCATAACTCAAATCTAAGTTTCCTTTTTTTAAAAGTGTGTGGTTTTCAATTCTTTATCTATTGGTGTCATTAATTTATAAAAATGCACTACTTTTATAAAGTGTCAAATTGGGGGTCCTTAATATAATCTTTTAGGGGTTTGTCTCGATGTTGATTTTGTACACCCTTTTACATTCTTTATGATCTTTGGTGATTCATTATCATGGATTCTACTTCTGGTATTGACTATTGTGAGCCTATGACTACACATAATTGCCATACTAGGATACTTTGAATGAAAACAATTATAAAATACAAAAGATTATGGTGCTTAATGAGCAAAACTCAACCATAGTTTACACGTGAATTTAAAAAATTTAAACACCAATGTAAGTTTGAAGTGTGCATGAGTTTGATTGACAGTTATATGAGTGACACTTTTTTGTTTCATTTGGGTGGGTGTGATTCTCCAATCAAAATATGGGCTAAACTAAAGGGTTTGTTTGGGAAATTAGATCACTTTTGAGCCATGTAGCCTAAAGTGGAGCTTACTTCACTTAATATAGATGAATTTACCTTGATTGTAGACGGTCTCAGTAAGTTTAATCATTTGTTGACACAGTTGAAGGGGAGTGGATGAGGTAAGAAGGATGAAGAGTGTGCATACTTGATTTTGTCTAAGTTGAATGGTTCATTCCAAATATTTGTTTCTACCTTTTTATCTAGTAAGGATGCCTTAGGTGCTACATTTAAAATGCTATATCTAGAGTTTTTTTATGAGAGACATACTAGGGAGGAATCCAAATTGTCTCACTTTGAGTCTTCTACCTCTTAAAAATCATTAGTACTATCACATCCTAATAACAAAGGAAAAATTAAGAGTAAGAAGAAGAACACTCCTCCATCTCAAAATTCACCTAAGCCCAACACTAACACATCTAAACCCAAATCACATTTCAAATCCAACAATAACTCTAACCTATCTTGCTTCTATTGTGGGGGGACTGGTCATGAAGAGTCTAGGTGTTTCAAGAGAATGCAAGCCCTAGAGGATGCCATTATAAAACAAAATATTTCTATCTCCATTCCTTATCCATCTCATGAGCATGGGAAAACACTTAATGTTGTGGGTATATTACAGTCACCTATTTCAGATAGTTGGGTTCTAGATTATGGTGTTTCATACCATATAACTTCTTCCAAAGAGTCTATTGTATCTCTTGATCTAAGTTCTACTTCTAACATTGAGGTTGGATATTATTCTTTTATTTATTTTTAGGGGAAGGGTGACATATATCTATATGATGGCCACATCAATGATGTATTATATATTCCAGACATCACCACTAATCTACTTTCAATTATCAGATTTGTCATTCTAGCTAGGGCAAGCAGTGAATTTCATACCATAGGGTGCTAAAGTTTAAGATTTATTAGATTGAAACACACTCATTTCACAAGGTGTTGTTGATCATAGTTTTCAACTCTAATATTTTGAGGGTTTTGATGATACTCCTCCTATAGGGACATATTTAGTTTTTCATGCAGATTCTAGAAGTCAACTTTGGCATGAGAGATTTATACACCTAAACTATATATATTTGAAGGAGTTGATCATTCATAGTATGGTAGAGGGTCTTCCTATAGTTTTATTTATTGATATATTTTGCCCTGGTTATGCATTAGAGAAACAACACCAGTATCCATTTTTTAAGAGTATGTCCATGAGAGCTTCTTCACCACTTGAGCTTGTGCATAGTGATTTTATGTTCTTTCCTACTACATCTTTCAATGGATATAAGTATGCACTTACCTTTATTGATAATTTATCAAGGTGTACTTGGGTTTGTTTCCTCAAGTACAAGAGTGATGTCTTTGATCACTTCAAAGTCTTTAAGGCTTTGGTCAAGAAATAGTCTTTGAGTTGCATCAAGAATATTCGCATAGATAATGGTGGGGAGTACTTTAGTTGAGAGTTATTTAATTTTTTAGCAATCCATGTTATTGTTCACCAGCATTATGTTGCACAGACTCCACATCAAAATGGCTTATCAGAATGGAAGAACCAAACTTTGAAGGAGATGACTAACTGCATGATGCATTCATGGGATTTACCTCTTATCTATTGGGTAGAGGTAGTTAATTGTGTGAACTAAATTAAAAACCACATACCACATCAAACACTTGAACACATGGCTCTAGAGGAGGCTTGGTTTTGAACCAATACTGATGTCTCTTTTATCTGAGTCTTTGGGAGCCTTACTTGGGCATTCATACCAAATAAGAAAAGGAAAGGATTGGATAAGAAGAACAAACCTTTGATTTTTGTGGGATATTTTGAGAACATGAGAGCTTATCATCTTGTAAACCCTAATACTCATGATATTCATTTTTGAACACATGTATAGTTTGATGAGCACTTCACATCTTATGACTCTTCATCTTCTTCCATGCCTTCATCTCATTTTGATGATTCATCACCTCCTCTCAAGGATTCATTTTTTGAGAAGCTAGTTAAGGAGATTCCTAAGGAGTTTATAAAAGATGAAGATCCTATTCACATTAATTTTGGCACTATGCCTACGTGGGATTGTACTACAATTTTTGAGGCAAGAACTTTCATACATGATCTTCCACCTACTCGACATTATCATGCACATTCTATGACTACTGGAATTTTGTGTCAAGAATTCTTTGGGGATCCACAGTGTTTTTCATAGGCTCATGGGATTCAAAAGTGGGATGATGCGATGACAGATGAGTAATTTTTATTGATGAAGAATCACACTTTAGATTTGATCTATCTTCCTAAGGGAAGAAAGTTGGTTAGGTGCAAGTGGATTTACGACACCAATATATGCAACTGATGGATCTATTGATAAGTATAAGGCATGTATTTTTGCAAAGGGGTTCTCACAGGTCAAAGGTATCGACTACTCTAAGACTTTTGTGCATGTTACCAAGATAAATTTTGTTTGGCTTGTATTTTCTCTTATTGCATCATAGAGTTGGTTAGTATATCAAATTGACATTAAGAGTGCTTTCTTGAATGAATACTTGTATGAGAAAATCTATATGGAGTAGCCTACTAGGTTTATTCATGATTTTTCTCTTGTTTGTCAACTTCAGAGGTCTCTTTATGATCTCAAATAGGCCCCTCAGGCTTGGTATGAGGAGATGGATTTATTTATTCTCTCCACTAGATTTGTTCATTTTCATTTTGATCCTAGAGTGTATATTTAACATATTAGGGAGGACATTGTTATACTAGTCTTGTATGTTGATGATCTACTTCTCACATACAACTTCTTATCCTAGATTCAAACTATTCAATAGGCACTTTCAACATAGTTTGACATGACAGATCTTGGTATTTTGCATTTCTTCCTTGGTTTGCAGATTTTATAGTTAGATATAGGGATTTATTTAAGTCAACAAAAGGATATCCTTGATATTCTTTAGTGTTTTGGCATGGTTGATTTTAAGCCAAGTCCTTATCCTTTTCTATCTAGGGTGACTCTCACTGCCTCTTGTACTACTCCACTTTGTGATCCTATATTGTATAGGTAGATGGTTGGGAGTCTTATGTATTTGACCCATACTCACCTTGACATTTTATTTACAATTGGAATTGTATCTATGTTTGTACATGACCCTCATGACAGTCATTAATAGGCTGTCAAGAGGATTTTATGATATCTATGAAGCACTACTCATTTTGGATTGCACTACACTAGGGGGTTCTACTTAGTTGGTTGGGTATAGTGATTTAGATTGGGCAAGTTTTCTTGATGACAATCATTCTACTACTTGATACATATTTTATCTTGGTTATTCACCTATTGTTTGGTTGTGTAAGAAGTAACATGATATTATACTATCATATATAGAGACTGAGTACAAGATAATGGTTACAATGATTCAATATGTTCTTTGGCTTTGTCAGTTATTGACAGAGTTTAGCTCCATACAGGATTCACCCACTATACTTTGGTGTGACAACTAGAGTGCAATTCACATATCTCATAACCCAGTTGAGAATCAACGGATCAAGCACATTGAAGTGCATATGTAATTCATTCATCAACACATTCAAAATGGAGTTCTTAGCTTGAAGTACATTCTAACTTAGCAGCAGGTTGCAAACAATTTCATGAAGCCTTTTGCATCTCCTCATTTTGTTGATTTGCATGACATTCTTGGGGTTTCATAAGTTGTCCTTGCGGGGTATTTATGAATATGTCTTCCTTCTTCTTATACATGAGTACCTTATTAGGCCTAGTTGTCGGGAGTCATACTATGGATATGCTATTATTTATTTTTTGGCTATTGTTAGCCCCTAGATTTAATTGACGGGGGTGTTATATTTTGTATTTCATGTATTTCTCATGTTTGATAGTGTATTAGCTAGTTATTTCATCCTTTTGTGAATTTGTCTTATGTGAGAATTTATCTAACATTGGTTAGTTATGCTAGTTCTATGGTTTACCTTGCCTTCTTATAGAAGGGCTTTCCTTTGTACTATCATCATATATTTGAATAACACTTGACTTGCATTTTTTTTAAATCATTTATTTGTAGCTTCATTGTGTGATATTTTTAGTGTTATTACCTCTAAATCTTGGGTTAGAATGTTTGTTCACCATTCCTAACAAATGGTAAAGAAACTAGAGGGTATCAAAAAGTTAGTCTAGATATTTACTATCTCCATTATGATAAAGGTGATATGGGCATTATTGATATTTATAGCCAAAGTGTTGATATATGTGCTAACTAGGTGGTCTAGCCAATTGAAGGCAATGAAGTTTAGAAAATTATTCTACAACACTAAATTGCCTCTAGTTTGCCTTATGAAAAAACTAATTGGAAAAACATTAAGTTTAACACCTTCATTATTATTACTACCTCTATCAATATTGAGGGATCTTTTTTTGCTAAAATCATTTGGAATGGTTTTGAAATAATCAAACCTTATTTTAAATGGATGGGTGATGGTTTTCATAATGGGTCATCCTTCAATGACCATAATATTTGGTGGTCTCCTGTTATGAGAAACTCAATTCTTGACTTAGTCAAATTTCTAGGTATGAAAGCTTTGAGTCTTCTAGAAAAACATATTCACCATGTTAAAGATTTGATTTATTATCATGATTAAGCTCCATGGCCTCTACTAAAATATAAATACAAGTTAATCAGTTTTGACTTACCTCCCATTTTATACATTCAAAAGATGTTGTCTGATGTCATGTTACATAAGATGAGATTGGAATATCCATGTACTTGGTGGAAAGAGTGGATATGGAATTTTGATACTCATTTTTAAAATTATCCTATAGGTCTCCTCTATCAAGACATGATCCCGTTCTCTTCAGCTTTGGACAAGTTTAATAGATTTTAAAATGTGAATTTCTTACCTAAAACCTGTCTTGTTAGACTTAACAAAATTTGGAATGCTAAACTTGAGACCACGATCATTCATTTTATTTGGTGTCTAGTTTATCGGGGTCTTTCCTTTGGGGAACATATTTTAGATATTAGAAATTCTTAACCCAAGTGTCCTATGTGCTTTAGACTAGATTCCTTCCAACACCTCTTTTGGACTTGTTTAAAAGTTCAATCTGCTTAGCATTAGATCCATAGCCTTTTTCATCCCTTCCACCCATAACCATTCTCTTGGCGTATGATTTTTTTTGGGACAATGCTCAATTATATAGCTTTTATACAGAATTTCGTTTGAAATATAATTTTATTTCAACTACAGAAAGCTAGGAATTCATCTTTGTTTTACAATGATGAAGCATCTTATGAGTTAAAAAATATATTAATGACAAGGTATCTATTATCTTGTCGGATTTTATGTAAATACAAGCTTAAGCAGAGAAGTTGGCTCTTGAATTTCATAACTTAAAGTAACTACTCAACCACTGGGTGAGTGTTCCTTATACTATAAGCCACATCCCCTCAGACCATATAACACTTAGATCTCCTCCATCGACACCCCAAAGACAACGACTTTGATTGTGCAATCGCAATCACTTCTCTAGTCTTCCTCATCGAGGGGGTAGAATCCATTGCCACCTTATGGAAAGTCTCTTTCTAGCCTACCCTGATGGAGCTCCCATGTGCAAGGAAGTGAAATCGTTGGCAGTGTTGTTAAACCACCTCTTGGCTGGGGCATTATTGTTTCTTTGGCTCCTCCAGACCCAATCTAGAATGTCTGGGTGGCCCCATATCCTCATTCAATTGATCCTTCTATTTTGAGTGCCTAGACTCCTAAGGATGATCTGCCACCTCCTCTTTCTAGCGTTGTTCCCTATGCCTAGTAATTTATAATTTGTTCGGATGTTATTTTGAGTTACCTTGTTTTCTTGTTGCCATGCTTTGTCGACTTTCTTTGTTATTTTGCGCTGATGTCTTTTTTTCGACGTAGAGTATGGACCATGCATAACAACCGCTCAATTTATTATTTTAACCATCTCGTATATTCCTATTTTATTCATTTTAATAATCATGAACATTCCAATAATAAAAAGTATAAATATTATTTCTTTTAAAATTAATTACAATATTATCGATAATAAATTATTTTAATCAAAAAAAATATCCAGATAATTTATCTCAGTTTCAAATTTATTTTCCAATATATTAAATAACACCAACAACCAAGAAACCCATATTCAAATCTCGTAAACGATAAGAAAGAGACATAATTAATTGAATAATTTCGTGTAAGTACAAAGGTTGAAACACTCGCTCATATTCCAAATAAGGTGCGGGCCAGCCAATCCAAGATCACCGGCCGACAATTTTGATATATTATACATGCGAATTGTATTCTTCCCCACTCATTAACGACCCCTGCAATGAAGAACCGAGTTTCTTCTGTTCAGATCATTATCCTTAACAGAAGAACCGGGGCTTTTCACAAGCCTTTTCGCAGGCGACAAAAATCCGTATGAACAAGTACCTTATGTGGCTCAAAACGACTATTATTCGCTTGCACGGTTGAAAAAATAATTTAAATTTGGAAACCTGCATCCGTGTTAGGTATCAGTAAGGGCAATTAGTGAGAATGCGACAGAGTTCTATTTGCCCAACTTTAATCAGAGCCGTGCAACTTTGACCGATTGTGTGAGGTTCATTCATGGCCGGTCGAATCGCAATCAAATCTCATCCCTGCTTAGATACGTACCGTACTGGGTCACTACCAGATATAACAGGTACTGTTACAACCGAATGATGTATCGTGAATTTACACTGCTCCATAAAGTGCCGCCGTATTTTTCTTACTTTAGAGACGTGCATTATGTAATCCAAGTCTCAATTCGCTCCTTTCGAACAGGGAGTTCCAACCTGTATTTTATTAATTATCCCTGACCAGCGAGTCTTGCGGAATCCCAAGGATATCTCTCTCACTGCATGGAAAGCTTCACAGGTGTGGGGCAGAGGGAAACTCTCTCCACGAGACCAGCGAGTCTTGCGGAATCCCTGTGCTCACGAGGGCCATCTAAAGTACCAGAGCCGATGAGTCACTTCTAATTTTAAATAAAGCTTTACAGATTTGAATGAAATTTTATTTTTCTTTTTAATTCTGTGCCGAACATGTACACTATAATTATTTTATATTATATCACTGGAAAGAGATATATGATTATGGATGTGATAAATAAATATTTAGTTATGATATTTTTTGTTATTTATGTTTATATCATAGGGGTATTGTGATGAGTTTATTTATATGCAATGAGAAAAGGTTTTCCGTTGCATTTTCATATTATTTATATAATAGTGATTAGAGGAGTTGGTAAGGGTTGCATTGGATCCATCAAAGTGGGTACTTAATCTGAGATGACAAGAGTAGGAGTTCTAATAGTAATTAGAGTAAGTGTGGATCTCGAAATGAAAATTAATAATCATATTGATCTTATATGTGACTAGTTTATGTGACACATTACCCATGTGGAAACTTTGTATCTTATGCCTTGGTGGCATGAGTGTAAAGGGACACATTGTGTTAAGTGTGCACATGTATTTTGATGCAGAGGTCCTTATTGATCTTGTCTAATATGGGTACAAACCACAATCTCTTACACTTACCTCTGCAAGACACCTAACTTTGATCTCATTTGACTAAATCCCCTGATCTATAATCACTTCACAACTTATCTTTTTTGGGTGCAAGACTCTCAAACTACTCTTGAAACATCAAATTCCTCAATGTTTGCAAATCCTTCACTCTTTTCCATACATGAACATATGTCAACTCTTCTAACTATCTAATCCATTGACACACTTTCCACTACTCAAATCTTAACTGACCTCTTCTTCCTTTCTTGTCCCCTTCTTACCATCTCTCACTCTTCTCTTGTTCCATATGCTTGTCCTGTGACAATAACACATTGACAACTTGATCCATTCATGGTTATGAGTTTCTTGACAACTTTAGGGTTCTTGTATCCAGTTACTAATTGTTTTCAACCCTCTTGTACCTTATGTTCAATTCACACAATTCCAAAGTACACATCTTCAATATTGATTGTCTCTTTCTTTTGTCACAGCTTTCTACTAGCCTTTTTTTAGACCTTTCCTCTTAGTGCAGATAGGTACAAACTTGTCTTAGGAAACTAAGATTTTTATCAAGTACCCTCTATCACTTACTTTCCTTCCACAAAGTTCTGTGACCTATCTATTCTCTTAAGGCACCTTAAGTGCTTATTAGGTCTCCTTGACCCCTGTCTTACACACAATCCTTTATAATTGTACATCATTATACTGAATTGATGTAAAAACTTCAAAATCCTTTTATATACATTCAATATTAGCAAATCACCAGGTTTTGGGAATTTTCATCAAGTAAAATTTCATAAAAATGCATTTTGGTCTCAAAACAGTAGTTCAGGGTTATAATTGTCTATAGGGAACCAAGAGTAAATAACTTGAGGTTTTGGATTCTATAAAGGGTGTTAAACTTCTGTGAAGGCTTATAAATTTTTGTTACAACCTCTTTCACCTTTTTCAATCGTTGGTTGCCTCCCTTAAAGCCTCTGTTCAACTTTCAATTCAAATTCCTGTCTAACTGTGTGTGTAGATATGGTTTGCAAGGGTTTGAGAGGAAGAAACCATATATTTAAAGTTAATAACCAAGTTTCCAAGGACTGTATCAATTGATTAAGGTCTTTATTTATCTTACTCACCTTTTCAAATAATTAGACTTCCTTCCATACACCTTTGTGACTCACTTTGCACTTTTCTTTAGGTGATTGTGTGTATATATTTCAAGATTTTGTAGTACTGTAATGTCCTTGCTAGCAATGAAGAATAAAACAAATAATAGAAATATAGAATAACATTCAATAAACACAAATTATACTCACCAAAGAAAATATGAACTTATAAGCAAATCTTTATGAAGTCTTTCTTCTTTGAACATTCCAAACAGTCATTCTTGATATACACATATAGGAAGACTAGGACTGTAATCAAATTTTCACCATTATGAGGAGTTCCATTCATTTTTTCTTGAGTCTAGAACCTTCTTCTATTCAAATTCATCCCCCTATAAGTGTCACAACACCAAAATTTACAATTTTATAAAGCCTATAACTTCTCTAACTACCCTTTGCCTTTCCAACGGTCACTAGCAAGAAAGTTTACACATTGACATCTATATCAAGATTGATTTTCCATACATATGTGACCTAAATCCCATGGTATAATACCCATGGTGTATTTAATATTTTTCCCTTAACAAAATCAAATTGATTCATCCCTTAACACACACAAAAACTCCTATTTAATGCTTGACAAATTCAAAAATTTAAATTATTGAATTTGGTGGGAAAATGCCAAATTTGAAATCTACCCTACCTAGACACCTATAGACACTTGGAGAACATTTCAAAGTGTGTGATTAGACTCCTAACAGTATTCAAACACCTAGCACATACTAATTTACCACCTTGACACTTGCTCAAACCAAAATTAGTCAAACAAACACAACAACATGTCATCCAAAGAAGGATGCCCCTGCATCATACTATTGAGGTGCAAAAGAAACTTTCCATGAAAGTTTTGTCAAATTGTTTTGACCTCATCTTTAGAATCTCTCTCTCATGTTCACTCCAACTATTCAATGTTACATCCTCCTAGGTCCCAAGGTCTATGAGTGACACATAGACCTCCTTGTTCTTTGACTGATGCCATCTTGCTTCCTCCTTTGAGGTTATCTCTCTAAATGTTGATCTCCAAGCTGAACACCTTTATCTTCTTGGTGTTATCCTACAACAAACCTATAGATGGAACACATAATTTAATCATAACAACCTCCTTATTATCTTCTTTGAAACCACACTCTTGCACTTGCATGCTTGTCCTTTCTATGCTTGGATCTACTGCCTGTTAGACTGCTTCGTATGGTTCTATCTTCTCTCCTACAATATTATCAACCTCTTCAAATTCATTCTTCCTCTCTGGATTTTTTTCATTCTCCTTCTGATCAGCTAATTCACTACCCTTAAATAACTCTCTCAACATCCCAACCTTCTCAACAAAGTTGTCTAAATACTCCATGCTTTGTATGAAGGACAAGTGATAGGAAAAATTTGCAAAAAACCCTTCCAAATGTTCATTTGAGAACAATTGATCCTACTAGGTTGAATGTAACAACTTCTTACTGCTTTCTATCAACACCTCAAAATGCTTCTCAACTACTACATCCTCTTCTTCCATTGCTTGGGCAACTTAAACTACACCTTCTTCATTTTGGTACTTATTCTTAGTTGTCATACTCTTGTTCTCAATGCTGCAACTGACTTCTTTGCTCTTCTCAAAGCTTTCTTGGCTCAAACCTTCCTCTTTCATGCTTACCATGAGGTATGGTTCTTCTACAAACTCTCTCTCTCCTTATTCTTCATCAAGTGGTTCACCTTATTCAGGGTAACATAGGATTTTATCACCATACTCATCTATCCAATTAGCTTGTTCTTCATCATTAACATGCTTCTCATGTTTCTTTCTTGTCATCCATTCCTTATCTTTATTGACATATTTTGCTTCATACTCATCCAACTCTTTACCTATATACACACATTCCAAGAAATCATTAGTCATAATATTTTGAGGCTTGCTTGTCCTTTTGCTTCTTCTTCTAGGCTGCCTTATTATCATCTTCACCATTTATCTTATTTTCTTTTTCATCATCTTCTTGAGAGGTCATCTCACTTTATTTTTGATGCGTACTAAGAATCTTGGTCTCATATCTTCCAAGACTTGCTCCAACCTTGCCAATACCATCTTCATCTCAACAATCTCTTTCTCTCTCTCTAATTTTCTTTACTTAACTTCTTTGGTTTGGTCCATATTCTTATGTCATTCCTCATTATTTAATCCATTCATCTTTTTTTAACTCTTTTCTCCTCACACTCTCTCCTTGAACTCTTTCTCTCTAGGTCTCACCTTGACATGTCTTCTTCTTGACAAGCTTACTTGCCTCTTAGACCTTCACTTGGGTCTCTCTCACTTGACTCTCATTCTATTAGAATCTCTTTTTTTCTTGTCCTCACTTAGGATGCCTCTCTCTATCTTTAGCTCGTCTTGAGTTTTTTTCTTGGAGCTTTCACTAGCTCTCCTCTCTCACTCTTTCTAAGCCTCTTTGGCTTAAGGGCTTCACCACACACTTTCACTTTTTTTTCTTCTCACTTCTTTCTTGTAACTTGTATTAGCAATCACACAACAACATCTCAAAGCAACCTTTCAATACATACTCAACAATATCTTCATACACATGTAACTCACATTTATAATACATAAAAACACACCTCATCCATAGAACATTCCATCTCTGATACCAAATGATGAAAAGGTCCTTATTGATCTTGTTTAATATGGGTGAAAACCATAATCTCTTACACTCACTTCTGCAAGACACCTAGATCTGATCTCATTTAACTAAATCTCTTGATCTGAAATCACTTCATAACTTATTTTCTTTGGGTAAAAGACTCTCAAACCACTCTTGAAGCATCAAATTCCTCAATGTTTGCAAACCCTTCACTCTTAGACATACATGAACATATGTGAAATATTCTTACTATCTAATCCATTGAGACACTCTCCACTACTCAAATCTTAACTAACCTCTTCTTCCTTTCTTTTCCACTTCTTATCATCTCTCAATCTTCTCTTGTTCCATATGCTTGTCCTATGACAATAACACATTAAAAACTTGATCCATACATGGTTATAAGTTTCTTGATAACTTTAAAGTTCTTATATCCAACTAATCACTATTTTCATCCCTCTTGTACCTTATATTTAACTCACACCACTCCAAATTACACACCTTCAATATTGACTGTCTCTTTCTTTTGTCACAAGCTTTCTACTAGCCTTTTTTTAGACCTTTCCTCTTAGTAAGGACATGCACGGACTTGTCTTGAGAAAATAAAACTTTTCTCAAGTACCTTAAATCATCTAACTTACTTCCACAAATTTTTTTTTCCCCTAACTCTTCTCTTAAGGCACCTTACTAACTAATTCTTAGGCTCTATTTAGGCCTATTAAGTCTCCTTGACCCTTGTCTTACACATACTCTTTATAGTTGTACATCACCATACTGAATCGATGCAAAAACTTCAAAATCATTTTATATACATTTAAAACTATAAAATCACCAAGTTTTTGGAATTTTACTTAGGTAAAAATTCATAAAAATGCATTTTGGTCTCAAAATTCTTAGATTAGGGTTATAATTGTCTACAGGGAACCAAAAGCAAATAACTTGAGGTTTTAGATTCCATAAAGGGATTAAAAATTTAGTGAAGGTATAAAAAGTTTTGTCACAACATCTCTCACCCTTTTAAATCATTGGTTGCATCCCTTAAATCTTTTGTTCAAATTTGAATTCAAATTCTTTTATTTATCTTTGTGTGTAAACATAGTCTATAAGGGTCTGAGAGGAAGAAACCTTAGCTTTAAAGTTACTAACCAAATTTACAAGCACTGTATAAATTGATTAAGGTATGTATTTATATTACTCACCTCTTCAAATCATCAAACTTTATTTCATACACATTTGTGACTCACATTGCACTGTTCTTTAGGGGACACATGTATATATTTCAAGATTTTGCAGGACTGTAATGTCCTTGCTAGCAATGAAGAACAAAAAAAATAATAGAAATATAGATTAAAATTAAGAAAACATGAATTAGACTCACCAAAGAGAATATTAACTTAGAATAAAATATTTATGAAGTCTTTCTTCTTTAAACATTCCAAACACGATCATTCTCCATATACACATACATGAAAACAAGGACTATAGTCAACTTTTCACCATTATGAGGAGTTACATTCATTTTTTATTGAATATATAGCCTTAATATATTTGAATTCATACCCATCTAACTGTCTCAACACCAAAATTTACAAGTTTATAAATCCTATAACTACTCTGACTACCCTTTGTGTTTCCAATGGTCACTAGCAAGAAAGTTTGCACATTGACACCTATATCAAGATTGATTTTCCATACATATGTGACATAGAGCCCATGGTATAAGACCTATGGTGTTTTTAATATTTTTCCCTTAACAAATTCAAATTGATTCATCCCTTAACACACACAAAGACTCCTATATAATGCTTGAAAAATTCAAATTATTGAATTTGGTCGAAAAATGCCAAATTTGAAATATATCCTACCTAGACACCTCTAGAAACTTGGATAACATTTAAAAGTGTGTTATTATACTCATAATAGACTTAAAACACCTAAAAATACTAATTAAACACATTGACACTTGCTCAAACTATAATTATTCAAAAAAACACAACAATATGTCATCCAAAGAAGGATGCTCCTACATCATATAGCTGCATGTGTATGTGATAATAAATAAATGATTTGTGTCTAAATAAAGACCAAAGGTTATGATCAATAAATTGAAAAGTGGAAATGTGATTAAGGAGAAGGGAAGTATCTCTATTCAAATATCATTTAGTGATCCACAAGACACATGGTGATAACCATGATTACCAATAATTCTAGAGAAAATAAATGATGGGAAGGAAATGATGTATAATATAAAAAGGAATCCACAACAATGAAAGTGGAGAGGCAAAAAAATAATATAAAATAGGTTTCATGTTCTAGGAAGAAGGAGATTTCAATAAGAAGTTAATAGTTGACCCAACAAAATCAGGAAAATAAATATGAATTAGCAAAGAAAGCAATGATAAGAAATCCCAGAAGTTGTAACAACTCAATGGACACCATCCCTCAAATAAACACAATTTCCCAATTAGTTTTATAAATTAAATGCTGCCTAGAATCTCTTGTAAAAAGAGGGATAATTATTCAAAAAAGGTTGTGGATGGATAATGGCATGGACAATGGAGGACTTTAATAGATAATTGGTTGGAATTGCATGAAGTATGGACTACAAGAACCTATGAAAAAAGCTTCACAATGGAATATAATGCCATATTATATTGGCACAATAGACCTAAATAGACTACATAGGTTTCAATATGGCTTGATGAATTGAGTAGAGTGAGAATTTATCATTATCACCTTAAGGACTCTATGTAAACATTGTGATTGTGGCCCAATGGACATGGTACCAAATCATATATTCATCTTATATCATTTACAGGTCATGTTATGCCCAACTATGATAAAAAGTGATCCTAAAAAATCAATTACATGAATTTTTAAAATGTAGCATTTACTTTCTTTTATTTTTTAATGAATGTGTGTGTGTGTAAATACACACACAATGCTAAAATGTGAGACTAAAAAATCAAGTTAATGCATTCTAAACACTTATCATTTCCTTTCCTTTCCTTTTAAAGGATAATGTTTTTAGTTACAAACACACACATGCACACGCACATGTGCACGTGTGTGCGTGCATGCACACACACACACACACACACACACACACACACACACACACACACACACACACACACACACACACACACACACACACACACACACACACACACACACACAAATAAATAATGGAATGCTTATTCATAATAAAGGATGTAGAGGGGATAAACTAAGATTTATATCTTTATGATGCATAATTCATTAGAAATGATCTCTATGCTAGTGATTAATGTAAAATTTACTCAAAATAGGAGGTTATAATCTCCTATTTTTGTGGTGGTGCAGACATCTTCATTATGGCCATATGAATGTAGATAGATTCATGACAACTAAAATGAGGAATATCATAGTTATTGTACTCCCTTAAATTTATATCCTAACCCACCTAATTAATTTTAATTATAAATCATAACTACTAGATGTCAACCCTAAAATTAGTTATGTTATGACATCCTGATCAATTTTTAAAATTTGTACCTAAGGTCTAACTATTTACATGATCCAAGTCTTTTATTATATTACTAAACACATAATTACAAATATTAACTCTCTATGGAAGCCATTAGAGGATATTGTGAATGTAATTACCTCACAATAGTATGTGTGTTGTGTTATTGGTCACTATCACTAGAAGGAAAAACTCTTAGACATGACTATGTAACGTTGAGAGTAGTGTTTGTCTTTGTGTTCCACTATGTTCATTTATGTGAACATAAAAAGTTAATATTTTTGAATTCCCATAACACTCCTATGTTTGTGGACACAATTAGGCATAATGACATTATGAGAAGTCACCTTTGTATTTGTATTACCCAATTTATTTCTTTAGCTTATGATTCACAGTTGATGGGAATGACAAGCCATAATTTAATAATAGAATGTGAGATATCTTGGTATCAAATTATCTCTTTTGAAAATGGCCAAACATACCTTATTTTTTATCATTCACAATGATTTTGAAGGTGAAAGACCTTTTTCTATCAGAATTAATGTCATTTTGAGCTTCTCACTCCCTCATCATAGTTTCTTGTGTATGATCAAGTTCATGTAGATAAGCATCAAACATGTTATATGGAACACAAATTTTACACATGGTGATAATTATTCTACTCAAATTAATATAGGGTTCACCTTATAATTAAAACCTATGATCAATTCAAAGCCTGCATATGCATTGAATTTTACACTTTGTCTAATGAACATACTCCATGGATATGCTATGAAGAATTACATGATTTCCTTTTGGAAAGAGTCATAGGTAGTCCATGATGATGACATGTGTTAAGTGTCTTGACATCAAAATCTTATCCCGTTAATAAAAAAATTTAGGTAAGCCTTAATATTCATGGTCTATGGATATGTTGGATTATGGAATCTAGCTTAATGCATGAAGATTCATGCTAGCCCAAAATTAAGTGGGGAATGTGTATTTCCAAAGGATATTTTATTATAAAGTAAAATGAAACCATAATTCCTATATAAAGTATTGGGTATATTTTACTAGGTGTGGTTATCATGAACCCTTCATCCCTTGTGTCTTTGGGTAGTCCTTGTGACTTTGGGTAGTCCTTGAGCTAGGACCATACAACAACATTATGATTGTGACATGTCTCACCATCCCTATGTATCACACTCAGACTTAATTTAAAAAGATTCAATAAAATATCAATTGTATATGACACATGTAACCATTACTTTATGAAATTTGGTTAATATGCAAACAATAATAGTGACAATATTTTATTGTATTAAAGGAGGGTCACATGAACATTATGAAGGATCTCATATATATAAAGGACATTTCACCACATGAATAACATTCAGGTATGAAATTTTAAGGTGTCTTGATTTTCATTATCATTAAATTTAATAGGGGCTACTTAAGGTATGCATTTTTATTAACTATGAATTTATTATAACCTATGTCCATCATGTTTTTGCCACTTAATAGAGCCCTTGCTGCACAAAATATCCACATTAAACAAATACCTTGTGAACCTATCTATATTACCACATGTAAATTCAAATAAAATTGATAATTATGAAATTAAATGACTTAGGACATGCATTTCATGGCTCTGTCCATTATCATTGCATTAATGTGTAATTGTGGAGGGTGCACAAGTAATGAAATCCACTTTATTTTATAAAGGGAGTACTAATGAGACTTGAAGTTTCATTTTTAGGCCATTAGAAGTTTGTGATGAGGACATGTGGTGACCATTTGAGCATAATTATCACACCCTTTATTTTCCTATGGTTGGAGTAAGTTTACTTACAAGAGGGAACAAATGCATTGGAAGTTTAACCATGTCCTATTATGATTTTATTCTAAAAAAGGGAATTGGCCTTAGCTACCATTTGATTTGATAGATAATTTTTAATAGGGTCACATGGATGTATGGATACTTTCATATAGGTAACAAAATGAGATTGTATTTAACAACTTGATGTGTATAGGTTTGGCGGGCCCACTATCCTGTTCACTTGGAATGTGAAATCTAGTTTATATATGAACTTTGTGATATTATGAGAGATTTAAAATGAATTATTTTATGGATCTCAATTTAATTTTAGGTTTGAGTTTTTAAGTTAAATGGGATTTTATTCATATAGCTACGTAGAGGCTATATGCACATCATGAGATGTTGAGACCTTGTTCGTTGGTCACTATGCTAATATCTTTATAGATTAAATTTGGTCCATTGGTGACTCATGATGGTTTTATATTTATATAAAGGGTTAGAGACCTATATTTGTGGAATTATAGCCACATGGAAGTGATAGAGATAATATAATAGTAGGGCCACATATTAGATATATTCAAATGCAAATTATCTATTTGTAGGAAATAAATATATTAATCAACAACCCCAAAGATAAGTGATATATTCCCAAATTGGACAAAGTTTATTTTTGGGATTTAAAGTTAATAAAATAACCTTGATTCTAATTATGCTATGCACATAGGTCTATATGTAAGCATCTAAGAAGTGGGCACTAACACATAATAGGCCAAACTTTAGGGTGTTATAAATATAATGATGGGATACACTCTAGATTTCATATAACTTGGGAGGATTTGTCACTTGAAGGTCCATAAAACATCTCTCATAGAATCTTAACCTAGCATGTTTTTGGTGATAAAAACTTAGAATATATTAGTAATATACCCATATTAATCAAGTATTATTATTTATGAAATAAGGTGCAATGTTGTTATTGCATATTGATGAGAAATATATGTTGGTGTGTATGTTGAGCATAGAGCTTAAAATTTTTGCATATGTGTAATTAATTTTTTGAAAAATATGGTTGGTTTGGGTAGCATGGGAGGGTGTTACACATTGGTATTAGAGCCATAATCCAATATTATTGACATCATGGGCAGACATTATATGTGAGAGGTGTGCATGTGAAATGGAACCATAGACAAATGATGCAGGAGCATCAAGTTTCAAGTATAGTCTTGTTTCAATGGAAAAATATGTTAGATTATAAAAAGAATCTAATCATATCATCACTTAAGTTTCTAATTAAATATTAAATTTATTTTATGTTTTTGGGAAAGTCATGTGTTGAGCACTTGTTTTCATGTTGTTTTACATAATGTGCATATGATTTTTTAGTTGATTATTTTAATTTTCAGAAGTCTATTTTTATGCACCATTGTTGACCATGAGGAATCTTGAAAATTTCTATGAAATTAGTTTTCTATTCTATAAATGTTTAGGCTTGATAAAATCTTGGAATAAATTTTAGAGGCCCATGATATCTTCTTGAGCATCATAGTTTCATTTGAGGTCACCACATAATTATTTTATTGTGTGCATGTGAAAAAGAAGTTGATATGTTTCATTAGGTTATCAAAGGGGTTGTTTATTCATCACCTAAGTATTGAATAATTATAATAAATTTTGGAATAGGAATTTTCTTCAGAAGATGGAATAACAAATATGATCTTAATTTAGAGTCATTTCAAGAGGATTTAGTAATACATATTAAGATACTATTTGTGAAGACATATATAGTTGTTAAAACATAATGATATATAATGAATTTAGACTTATCCACTAAGTACATCCATATCTTTTCTATATTATAGATGTGCATTATGTATTCAAAATTTTAATTCACATTTCAAACAAAGAGTCCCTATGTACAATTTATTAATCATCATCAATGATATCTCTCTCACCACATGTAAATATTCATACACGTGTGATAGAGGGAAATGATCTCCACAAGTGTATAAAAATTCCTCTCCTAATGAGGGCCATATAAAGGTACGTAGATCGGATCAGTCACTTCTAATTTTATATAGAGTTTTATAGATTTTGAATGGATAATTTTTATTTTTAGTTATGTTAAAGAAAATCCAAAAATGTACACTTTGATTATTTCATATTAGATCCCCAAAAGGGGATATATGATTATGAATGTGATAAATAAACATTTAATTATTATGCATCTATTTATATTGTTTCATACCATAGGGTTACCATGATGAGTTCATTTATGTGCAATAAAAAATGGTTATAGTTTTATTATAATAATATGTATGTACTGATGATGAGATGAGTTAGTAAGGGTTTGCACTGATTCCATCAATTTGGGTATTTGAGTCAACACAATGAGAATTGGAGTTCCAGTAACAGACATCCATAACAAACATGAATAAAAATATTCAAAATTGGTGATGTGAACCACCTTATATGTGGTGTTTATGTTCCATAATAGACACATGGACATTTCATATTGTATGTCATGGTGGCATGAGTACAAAGAGTCAAACCATTTTTAAGTGTGGACAATTATCCACATGTTCATGGAATTAAAAAAAGTAAAAACTAAATAAAATGAGATGCAACTAAATAAATCCAAAATATTGTGATCATTAAATTTAAAAGGTGAAATGTGATTAAATACATGTGAATTTTCTCCAAATTAATATCATTGAATGGTCAACAAGACACATGGTGGTATCCATTGTGGACAATAATTTTGGAGTGAATAAATGAGGGTAAGGCATGATTCTATAATATAAAAAGGATTCCACAAAAACATTAGTGAAAGGGTGAGGAATTAATATGAAATGGGATATACATAGTAGGAAGAAAGATATTGTGACAAAAAGTCAATAGTTGACTTTACCAAGAATGAGAAAATAAATAATAATAGAGAAAGGAAGAGGTGATAAGAAATCACAATATTTAGAAAAAATTGAGGGTCACCACCCCTTAATTAAATATGTTTTTCCTAATAGGTTGGATAAATTAAAGGTTTCCAATCATATTTTTAAAAAAGGGAAATATATTTAGATAACATGGTAAATGGATGGGGGGATGGCTAATAGAGGAATATGGAAGATCCTTAGTTGGAACTAAATGAAGGATGGACTATTAAAAACCCTGAAAAAAGTTTTATAATGGAATATGATATAAAAATATATCGGCATAGTAGAACTTAATAGACTATATAGGTTTTAAAATGGCTCAATGGATAGAGAATAGATAATATTCCTTCATATCACCTTGTGGACTCTATGTAAACACTGTGAGGGTGGGTCGATGGATCATGGTACCAAAAAATATCACCATATAATATCATTTCCTATTCATGGTGTGACTATATTTATAGACAAGTGAACCTAATGAATCAAGTACATGCATTCTAAACACTTATCATTTCCTTTCCTTTCCTTTTACAGTATAGTGTTCTTAGTGACATATATTAATTTAAATCTATTGAAAGAAGATAATGCTTAATAATAGTAAACGAATTAGATGGGATAAAAAAATTATTAGATATTTATGTTTCACCTTTCCTTAGGATTAAACAATATGTTAACGATTAATGGAAAATTAACTTAGAATAGGAGGATATAATCACCCTCTTTTATTAGAGGATAGACCTCTCCCCTTTAGCCATAGACAATTAGATATAATCATGGAAAATAAATAAATGAAAACCCTTAATTATTGTGTTCCCTTACACTTAGATCCTAACCCTTCAAGTGAATGTTAATTATAAATTACAACTGGTAGATGTGAACCTTCATATTTATCATATTGTGGCATGATGATCACTCATTAAATTTTATACTTAAGGTATAATAATTTAAATGAGATGGGACATATATTTAATTGATAAGGGAATTATTATAACTCTTAAACCTCAATGGAATTCAATATAGTATAATGTGAATATTATCCTTTCACAATAGGATATGTGTTGTGATATTGGCCACTATTAGTAGAAGTCAAACCTCATAGATATGATTGTGTAATATTGAGAATAATGTGTCTTTATGTGCCACTATGTTATTTCATGTGAACATAAAAAGGTAATAATTTTTAATTCTCATTTCCACTCTCATTTCCATGGACACAATTAAACACAACAAAACTAGGAGGAGTCACCTTTGTATTCGTAATCACCCAATTAATTCAACATTTATGATTCACAATCACTTGGAAAGACAAGACATACTTCAATGTTAAACTATCTAAGATATAAGTATAAAGATATATATTTTGAATCTGACACCCATAGATTTTTTTTTCCTAATCAGAAAATTTTATAAGGTGAAAGATATTTCTTTGTCAGAATTAAAGTTATTTTGAGCTTCTCACTCCTTAATTATAATTTATTGTGTATGATGGAATTTACGTAGATAAGAATAAACACTATTAGAAGGGATAAAAAAATAGTTTGACATGAAACTAATCCTACTACTTGAAGTCACAAGGTTCACCTTGGACATCAAATCTGCAATTACTCCATGAGTTTGTAGGCGTGTTGAATGACACACTCTATTTAATGAGTAGAATATGTTGTCACTATGAATACTTAAATTATTTTAGTTTGGTAAGAGATATAGGTTGTCCATGAACATGTGCCAACCATTATATAATAACACTCTTATCCTTTTCATGGAGATGATTGGACAAGTCTTATTGTTTATGATCCATTACATTATGAAATCTTGCTTGATGCATGAATATTTGTGTTAGTCCTAAATTAATTAGGGCACATTGATTTTAAAATAATTTATTATAATAAATTAGACCATGACCTTTAATCCTAAATAAAGTATTGGGTATATTTTATTAAGTGTGATCCTTGTGAACCCTTTATTCTCTATGACTCAATGGAGTCTACAAGTCTCAATTACTCTAAAACACCATGATCATGACACGTCTCACCATCCCCACATATCACAATTGGATTCACCCTAAAATATTTAAGAAAATATGGATTGCATATGATTCATTTTTTTACTTTATGAAATTTGATTATTGTGCAATCATTCATACCTACAACTTTTTATTTTATTAAATGAGGGTCACATGAACTTTATGAATATTATTATATATATAAAGGGCATTCAAATGGGTGTATAACACTTAAGGCATGGATGTTTTATGTGGCATGATTTTCATTATTATTAAATTTATTGATACTAAACATGGATATAAAATTATTGAGTATAATTGATAGATATGTGTGTGAATCAAACTATTTTGTCTTTTGTATCTAATTTTTGATTTATTCAACACTAAAAAGCATGTCAAAGTTATGTAAAATGTGAAGTCTTTATTTTATTTGTAGAAAATATTTGGAATATGAAGTGATAATGACTTGTAATATATATATATAGTGATTAGTTTTATTGTAAAAGAGTTTTGATGTGATAAAAATTAATATGAATTTCTGAAACATTTTCTCTCGAATATCTTTTATCGTTGTTATGTGTGCAGTTAATGCATTGTTTATCTAAATCTGCAAATCATATAAATTATACTAGACGTTTTATAACTATTAATTTTGTGTTTCATACATAAATATATCAAATTTAACTAATGAATGTATAGGTTCAGCCTGAGTTGTTTTATGTTGTATACTTGTGTCATACTTGCACAACTATCCCTAAATTAGCATGTATTAATGGGTTTTACAATAACCTATTCTAACAATGGTTTGATGTCATGGAACTTTTAAAACATGTTTTGATGGATGCTAAGATAAATATATTTAGAGAGATGGTTTGATTAAGGTATCTACAATTGCATATAGGAAGCAAGATAAATAGAGAGTTATGTACAAGAAGTTATTCACTAGCACACTTACGGTCAAATTTATGAGATTTTATATTGTGAATTGCCTAGATTATTATCTATGTTATTATCAAGTTTGGAATACTATTATTTTTTAACAAGAAGGATATAATTCCAATCCTATAAAAAATAAGGATTATAAATTTTTTGAATGGTAGACACCAATTGGACTCGTGTGATAGATCACTGGACAAAAATTTCTCTCAACAAATATATTACAAAATTTTCTATGCAAGAATATCTAGATTTCAAGGTTGCACAATATATTTTTTTGAGAGGGATCTAATGAAGGTTTATCCAATGATTACCTGCTCTTATCAAGATTTTAGTTATTCAAAAGGCATTGGTGCCTATCCCTACCAACATGGAGTAGTTTCTTTCAATTTAATGGGGATGATTGCAATATAGGAGTGGATGATGAAAATATGAGTAGAGGAACCTAAAACTAAGCCCAAAATATAGAGGATGTGAGAAAATAGTGAGAAAAAAATTCTAGGATTAGAAAGAGAGTTGATACAATAAAGTAGCGAGAATAAATAGGATAACCAAAATGTAATTACAAATAGGAGTAGGAGTTAAAAAGAGGATGTAGAAGAAATGGAATCCTGAAGAAAGGGTATATAAGTTGGAAAAATTAGAGAATTTTGAGATTATGTAGAGAAATGAATGAAAATTCTTGATAAAGAAGAAGACAAAAATTGAGATAGAGAGGATATAGAATAAATAGAGGAGAAAATGGAAAGTCGATTATCAATAGAGTAGTTAGAGGATAGTAGTAGATCATAGTTACATGGAAGACTATTGTTTGGAATAAGGAAATAATATTCTTTGGAATAATTAATTTTGAATCATAGGATTATCATATTTTCAAGATCATAGACATAATAAGTTGAAGACATAGATTATTCATCTCATATGTTTGCATTCCTTGAGCCCAATTTATCTTCATCAAATAGAAAATAATGTGCAGAGGTTTGGATTGGAAAAAATTTGTTTGAATAATTTATAGATATTTTTTATAAACATAACATATAAACTAAGAAAATAATAAACAAGAAGAATTTAGAAGAGGTTGGGTTTTATTTCATAGCTAGTTATAAGACACCTGTAGAGACTAGTTCTTAGAAGCTATTAGTATTAGTTACAAGTGTGCCAAGAATTATATTAAATAGAGGAATGTTTATTTATTTAACACCATATAGTGGGTCTTTTGACCTTGAATAGTATATTTTAACCTATGATATGAAATGTTAGGTTAAGGGAGTGACCGCTGAGGATGTGAAAAAGTGTGAGATCTTCAAAGCTTTAACAGGCTGAACTTTGAAATTCATTTATAAAAGGGATGTTAATACCATAAATATTCAACATGTTAAGGATCAAATAATTTTAGAATTTAAGATGAAAAAGTGTTCAAACTAGACCATTCAGGATCTTAAAAAGATTGGCATTGAAGTGGAGAATCAATATGGGAGTACGATAATAGATTCTAATATGTAATTAACAAAGTTGATTTTATTTTGGAAGACAGATAAGGATTATTAATTTATGGAGGGACTATGATCATGTATTATGTTTTCCATTTCATAATCATATTTCTTATCTAAGACTAATGCATGAGCAACTACACTTTAGGTAGAGCATATTTAATATTATGTAGACTTTTCATCAACTGGGTCTAAACTTGAGATGAAAATAGATGCTTTTCTCAAAAAGATGGATGAGCTTCTTGAAAATAATAAACCCAAGTTGGGTCTATGGTGTATGGACTATGGTAAACAAGGATATCATAGGAATTATTATCTTAAAATCAAAATAGTTTTTTGTGTCATATGTAGATTAGTAGAACATGTGACATCAAAATGCCGTTTGTTATAGTAGTACATTCAAAAACCATATAGCCTATACTAAAAAATTTGTAATTCGATGAATCATGAAGAGAATATTTTTCATTCTCTATAAGAAATAAAATAATAAATCACTAATAACATCCTCTATGTCATATCCCAATAGATACCTACTTCAAAGAAAGGAATTATAGGCCTAAAGGTAAAAATGTCTAGCATGACACAAGGCATTATTGGGTGGATGCCTTCATCGCCATAGGATAAACCCCAAGCTATAGCTATATATATGTTTTCATCTTGAAAAAATTAGTAATGGTCATGGTGGAACACTATGGTTCCCCAGTTGCAAAAATAAAATTGGGCTCCATCATTTCCTCAGTGATAGTTTGGCAAATATGATGCTCAACAATAATAGTAATGGGGATTTGATGGGAAAAAATTACAAGCTTAAGGTTTAAAAAAACATAGAGGATACAGATGGGGTACCATGGTGAATACCAGGGAGGTCATAATATTGATAATTGATAAGCTTGATAGCCAATTTAATGTTTTTTATGTGGTTAATATAATCACTTTGAACCAAACTATATGACTAATCCTCAAAGGTAGATATACTATGTCTATTTTAGAGTTATAGGATAGAACCATATTGAATATTATACATTTTTAGATAATAAAATCAAAGATAAATTCTCACCCTAAGGAAAATGCATTCATACAAGTAGTTACAAGGAAATAAGTAGTTACAAGGCAACAACATGTAGAGCAAGGGTTGCCTCCTATGTAAATACCATAGGATCAAAGAATCAAGAAGGTTAAATAGGATAAGTATCATGAACCTATAATGGAAAAATTATTGATGTACAAAGAAGATGAAGTTCTTCAAAACATATAATAATAGGCTACATTTGATGGTGATGTTGTAACCATCGATGAACAAATGTATGGGAAAATTATCTACATAATGAGGCAATAGTGGGTAGTAAATTCCTTGACCAACCTTTTGAAAATTTAGATCACTTTAAGAAATTAACATATCTCACATAATATTACAAATCTCTTCCATAACTTATTAAAATGGGAATAATGAAGTCAACAACATACCGACAAGGTCATTTGGTACGTAAAAACTAAGAAGTTTGGGATGTTGATTCCCACATGGATATTAAAATAGTAGGATATGAAGTACCTAATATTTTATTTGATTTTAGAATAAAAATAAATATGATTTATCTATCTACCTTGGAAGCTATTAGATGACTAGCACTCAACAATAACCTAGTCACACTAAGCCTTAAAAACTATGGTAGGGTAGATCCTAAGCTGATTGGAATATGTTGAAATCAAAGTGGTCAACCTAATATTTCAAGGAGACTTTGAAGTGATCAAAATGAATATTTATGAAACACACTATTCCTATATTAATTAGTAAGATGTTAGCTTATTATGGTTAGATGACCATTAACACATTGTGCAATCAGTTAGAATCATGCCAAAGGGGTAAAATCATCATTATACATCTGAGTAAAGTAGATCAAAATACATACATAATACCTAAAGAGATTTATTATCCTTATGTTTATAGGGATAATATCTAGTCCATGTAAACTAGTAATTTGACTCAAGGGAGGTGGTTAGTATTGTGTTAGTACCAAAATGAAAACAAATTGATAAAAACACTCTAACTAGCATACATCTCTAGGCCTAGTTACAAGGGTGAGCTTAATCACACAAATAAATGAAAAACACAACAAAAAATTAAATAAAAACAAGAATCCTTCACCTTCCTTGGATGCTTCAAATTCTTGTTGTAGTGGCTTGCTTGGCTTGTGCTCATGAAGTCTTCATCAAAGGAGGCTTGGTTATCTCCTCTTCTCCTTGGTATTGTGACTTTAGCTTGGCTTGGCTCAATATTTTAGCATCATAAATTTCGCATGTGAGATCTCTTGGAATCAATTTGAAATGGTAAATTTTCACAATTAAGCTTAAAATTCATGTGGCAAGGCCTCCTATTTATAGATTTTTAGAATGGTTTGAGGATCAACCATGACTGTCAATCTCAAGATTGAGATGTGTGGCCATGAATAAATCAAACTATGAAATTCATTCTAAAAATATCCCCATTAATATTTGGGATACAGGGGTATTGAATAGGCATGGAAGATCTTAATGAGGCATGGAGGGTCTTGATGAGTCATATGAGACCCACAATCTTGATATTTTATGCATTTATGGCTTATGGATGCCACCCCATATGATGATGTCACTTGATGATGTAGTTAATATAAATCAATTTCCAATAAATATTTATTCAACAAGTTCCATGATAAATTAACTTAAGGCCCTAATTTGGTTTAATTAGCCTAAAACATGATTAGTCAACTTTGGTACAAATTTTGGCTCTTGGTGCACAAATTAATCAAAATGCCTTGTTATTGGTCAAAAATTTGACTAGATTGGAATTTGAAGTCAATGTTAGATGCATTGGATTCTTTATCCCATTTAGGATGTTACCAACACTAAATAACAAAGGCACATGTCTTGTGTAAGAGATTTGATAGAAAAGAGCAATCCAGAGTACCCAAGTGCAAAATTGGCATTTTGACTCAAAATGATCTGATCAAAGTTAATTGGCCCATAAATTATATTATCCCATTTAATGATACTCTAGCTAAAATTGGCACTTGAATATATCAATTTCAAATCATTTAATGAATTTTAGTGTTTTAAAGCCAAATTGTGCACTTTGGTGGAAATTGGTCAAAAGCCTAGTTGGAGGTTATCAGTGGCCAATTTTAGGTGTCTACAGTCCAAGGTGAGTACATAATCTAAGCCTAATGCCCTGTAAACTACTGAATATAAAGTTTGTTAACTAGAAACACAACCTCAACAATATTTTTAAATAAGATAATAATATATGTATAGACCTATGATCATAAAAGAACAAGTTTTATAGTTTCACATGGATGAATACAAGTCACCTTTTGTGTCAAAAATAGGTGTGACTGATATGGACTACATGAAGGTAATGAAGGAAGGTCTATTACTATAGGAGATTAAGTACTTAGTTAGTGGTGACTTTGATACCTACATTTTAAATTAGTCAAGGGGAGATCATGAGGTATGCCTAATGGCAATGGTATTTATCATAGAAAATCAACTACCTCAATTATTTAGAATAGATGACTTGAATCAATTTATTATAAGGCTCAAAAACCATCCATAAAACATAGACCAAAGGGTGATTCCACTAAATTTTTATCTAAAAAGAGTTTCTATGACTTGGTGGGAAGTCCATAGGATAAAATAATTGGCATGGAATAATGCTTTTGAATTATTACATGCTTGATTCCAATTACTAGTTACTATCAGGGAATGATATTCTTTTTCCAAGAAGGAGAATGCCTAGAAATACATATTCATAAATGTGTGGATGTATGGACTGTACAAGGTGTATAACCTAAATATTGGGTACACATATTTAGATATACTCTGGTAGCACTCCCAAAAGCTTGGTACATACACTAAGAACATAGATGTGAGGCAAACCATTGGCCATAGGTTCAAAAAGATTTCATTAAGAAATTTTTTAAAGGACAAGAATATTTTATTTTGTATAACACTCTATAGAATTTGAAAATATTTATCTATAATGGGAAATCAAAATACTTAAGTATTGTGATAGACTCATCTTTGTGACATGAAGTAGCTTAAGATTTGAATTTAGCTATTCCAAATTAAAAGGCAAGAAATAAAAAAGGAGTAGGCTTAATAAACCATGCAATGGGATTGAAAATGATGAATAATTTATAGAGTCCAATAATAGTGATGAGGACATAGATTTGAATGGATTTTTTGAATTAGAGAGAGAAGTGGAAGAGTTGAAAGCCAAAATTATAGACCAAAATGAGAAGCAACAACTGTGAAATTTTAATATTAAGGAACAAGAAAGACACAAAATAGTGCAAAATTCCATTCTAAGTAGTTTTTAAAAAAATATCAAAATTACTTAAATAAATTCATAGGAAATATTGGTAAACAAACAACACCAATTATTTCAACTTTAGGTGGTTATGAGACATAGAATGAGACTTCAGAAGCAGTACAAATACTGCAAGATTAACAAAACAATTTCCAACAAAATTCACAGAGGGGTATACCCTTATTTAGGTGAATGATCATATAACTAAATAATTACACATGACCTATGAAAAAGTGACCATATAGGTTAAACCCCAATACAAAATTTAAATTAAAGACCAAACTGGGTCACATGTAAGATGTAAGAATTAGATATCAAGTAAAAAAAAGTATAATGGGTCAGTCCAATGGTAGTGCAGCCTAAGAATTATTGGTAAATTTGAGTGTGTGGGTACTATCATGTGCTAAATGACACCTATATAAATGATCCTTGTCTAATTACTATTATGGTAAATTTCACAGAGATAGTTATAGGTCATGAAGTGTACTCTTTCACTAATGGATTTAGTGTGTACCACTAGATTCCAATCCTAGTAAAAGATCAAGTCAAAATAATAATTGAAATAGAGTGAGGGTATTTTGCATATAAATTGATGTCATTTAGTTTGAATAAATCTCCATTTGTGTTCTCTAGGTAGTGATAACTACCTTTAAATATTTTATCCATGATTTTATTAAAGTCTACCTAGATGATTGGGTTGTCTTTTCCTTGTTCAAAGAACACTTGTCTAAGAAGTGACTTATATTGGAATAATTTTGATCTCTATGTATTGCACTCAAATTGAAGAAGTGTTTGTTCTTAAAACCATTTGATGTCTTGTTGGGACCAAGCCAAAATTGTAATAATTGTGGGTATGCCACCTCACACAAGTTATAGAGAGGTACAATCATTATTAGAACATAAAGGAAATTATAATAAATTCATAAAAGTCTATGCAACCATATATTATCCAAATGAGAAGTTATTGTGTAAAGATTATTGTGTACATATACAAGGTTCAAGAGGACAAATGAGTGCCAAGTAGCTTTTGTGGATCTAAAGTAGAGATTGGTTACAACACCAATTTTAGTTTTTCCTAACTGAATTAAACCTTTTCATGTGCATGTATATGATTCATGAATTTCATTAGGATATGTTCTCTCACAAGTAGGAGATAAAGGATTATACTATCTAATTCAATTCACAAGTCACAAATTATTAGCTGTAGATAAAAACTATATGATGGCAAAACAAGTAGCTTTGGCCATGGTGTTTGCCCTTCAAAAGTTTATACATTACCTTTTGGCAACACCATTTGAATTTTTTAGTGATCATCAGGGTATAAAATACTTAGTTAATAAGCCTATGTTGGGAGGAAGGATTTCTTATTGGTTAATACTATTCCAAGGGTTTAATTTCATGATCAATGTGAAGCCATGAACATTAAATGCAGGGCTAGATCATCTAATCCAAATACAGAATGGGAAGAACTAGAAGAAATAAAATATCAACCAATAAATGCACATTGTCATGTCTTTATGATCCGTGAGAATATGGAAGACATTACACATTTTTAGAATAGTGAATCTTTCCTATGCACTATTTAGAAAGAGATTAAAATTCATTGATCAATTGCTCCATCATGTTAGAATCAGTAACAAGTTTTTATAGGAGCTCAAGAAATATGATGTACTATATAGAATGGCTTTAAAACATGAATGACCTCAACTTATAGAGGAGGCACATAAAGGAATCATAGGTGGACATTTGACATGAGAATCAACTATAAGAAAGATAGTAAAAAGTGGTATATGGTGTCCAAATACGTTATAAGGTACACATTAGGTTTCAAAAAATTATGATAGCTACCAAATGATGGGAAATTTTAATTATAGAGATAATATGCCATTGAACCCTATTATATCAAATCAACAATTTGAGTAATGGGGAATCAAATTTATTGGTATAATAAATCCATATGTAAGTACAAAAATTCAAGATGCATCATCACTAAAATTGACTCCTTCATCAAACAGGTGGAAGCTACTATGACCCCAAGTTGTAGTGATAAGGTTATAATTAAGTTGCTATATAAAAATATTATAACTAGATTTGGTTTTTCGATCAAACTGGTTAGTGATAGAGGTAAAAATTTATTAAATAACACCATCAATAATCCCACTAAATAATTCATGATATTCCACAAAAAAACCATAGGTTATCATCCACAATAAAATGGACAAGGGAATGCATCAAAGTACTTGGTAAGATACTATCCAAAATATGAAACATCCAAAGAGATGATTGAGAGGATAAGATTCTTGTGATCCTATGGTTGTGTAAGGAAAATTACAATCATGCAATAGGTTTCATGAAAAAATTTCTCGTATATAAACTCGAAGCAATGATGCTAATGCAATACATAGCTTCTAGACTACACATTGCAATGATCACAAGACTAAGGGATCAATATTCTTTATAGCATAGTTGATAAATTTTTAAAAAATGGAGGAAAACATGAAAAAGGCATAATGGACCCAAGATGTTAATAATCTAGTTTAAAAGGCATGGCATGATCACAACCCATGATCTAAATAATTCCATTTAGAACAAGCAATCTTACTATATGATATCATATTTAGATCATTTTGCGAGACTTGTGCATTAGATGGAAGGGATCTTACATCAATCATGATGTTTCTTTAGAAGGATAAATTGTCTTACAATATATTTAGGTAACTATACTACCATGACATGTAAATGATTGTAGGCTTAAGCATTCCATCAATAATATCTATTAGTTATCATAGAAAATGAGAGAGGGTGTTGAGTAGTACCATGTAGTTTATGATTTTTTATTAATTTCTTATTTTACAATTTTGGTTTTAGGTTTGTATGGGTTTTTACAATGTGATTTATATATCACAAGACATCAAAAGTAAAGTTGAAAAGTCAAAGTCACATAGTGTGATTTGTAAATAAATATAGAATAGAGGAAAGATAGCTTGTAGTGGTTACATAGGGATCATTAATTATGTCTACGAACAAGGTGTTGCAAACCAACGTATGGAGAAAGGATAATAAATGATCATTCAAAACTATTAATGAGATACATTTGAAATATTTCATTTGTACCAATCTAGATCAAAGGTTAGGATGAAGAGATGTACAATAAAGGAAAGTGGACCTATGAAAAGATGGCATGTCACATCAATAATTAACACTGAAAGGACTCAATGTTTATAGACACAAAATAGATACTCACATTGCCAATAATAGGTTGACACTAATTCAAAAGGAAAAATTATGTGTAACCAACTCAAAACATTTAAACCATTTTTCTAGAGGGATTTGATTTGTAAAAGATATATAAAAATAAGTACAAAGAGAACAAGGACATTAAATACTACTATAAACAAAATATATCTACAATCTATATCTAATCCATTAAAGTGTGCATAGATTCCTTGATGGTACCACTCTAGTCAGATAAAAAATTTAAACCATTCTATAAAAATAACCATGGATAAAGCACAAATTTAATCTATATTACAAATGTACAGAAGGAAGAAATGTGGATTAGGATGGTACTTTGACAAACTAAATGCCATGATCTAGACCCCTTCAATTTCATCAATGCCATAGAGGGAAATATGTTCAAAAATAACCAATTTGAACAAGCATAAGCAAGATCCATAGCACTCCAACACCCTCTATAAGGTTTTGATATAAAGAGACTCATCAAGATTAATTTTTTGGGTAGTTAGATGAGGTGATGATGACATCACTTAGTAGATATAATGAGGGTGTGGTTTATAGTTCACAAGATGTTACCATCTTCATCAACACTTTAGCCATGGTATGAGCAACATGAATCCTATCTAGGGCCAAATCTCTTTTGCTTCACGAAACTAAGTCTCCACTAATTCATTCAAATACAAAATAAAATTATAATATGGAATCCATGAGGATCCACTATTGACATAGTGGATGACATATCAATGTGAATTATCTATGAGTGTATCATCAAGAAATTTTGGTAGAACACAAAGAATTCAAAGTAGGAAATAAAAGGGGCCATTGACATTCCCTACCAAAGGATCTAGATGCATGTCAACTTTAGTTGGCTTAAATTTTTGGATTATGAGCTCATAAATAACATTAAGAACATCTTTTTTAGAACATCATAGGTTTTCTAAGACTAATTCTTAGTCTTACTACTCTTTTTACTCAGTGGAAGTTTCCAAAGGGTCTAGTCAACCCAAATGAAGACTTTTATCCTGCGAATGCATTTGCCAAACTTCCCTAAACCAAGATTGGGTAACACTATAATTAATTATCCAAGTTCAACTAATGGTGGGTTGAGATTCAAGTCCTAATTATCTCACACCCTAAGGTACCTAATTCCATTCTACAATATCTTGGGCAACATGCATCTATCACAACACCACTTAATGTGATTAATATCAAAGTCCATGAATCTCCCAAAGTGATAGTAACTCCACTACCCTTCTTCATTACCATGTTGTATGTTAAGGCATAAGTATTTTAATAAAAACCCAAGTTTCTATATCAATACAAACCTTGTAATATATACCTCTAGGTGCATAGTAGTCTTTGCCTACATAGTGCCAAGCTCAAGTACATGAACCACTAGAAATAAAATTAACTCTATTGTAAGCAGATAATGGAAAACACAAGGCACAAAAATGGTGAGATTAACCACCACCACTAAATAAGAGGGCCCACAATAATAAATATTAAGTGGAAAATAAACATGCCCCAAAAATCATTACAAAAATCAATCTTGTAGAGTTGGGCATTGAAGAAGAGTAAGTTTCACAATCAATGCTCATAGACATAGCCTATAGTTAGGGAGCTCTATGATAAATAAGAAGAGAAGGAATTTTTATTTTTGAAGGTAATATGCACTTATCATGTGTATATCTAGGTACAAAAGACATGTGAGTTTATATCACCCAACCTCCTCCCTTAATAATAGTAGATATTGTAGAGTAGGAGGTAATGCACATAAAAATTTAAATTGATATATTTCACATGAATCCAACTAAAATATTCTATGGTACATAGGGTGAGCACTCACCACTACAATAAATCCCCCTACTAGTACTATTATCTAATAAAAGGACCCATTTTATATCCAAAGTATCCCATAATATTAGGGAATAAATAGTTTCCTTTGTAGATCCTTTGATGGAATTAGAGCCTCAACAAGCTCAGAGACCTGAGCAATAAACTCAAAAAATAGTTCAGGCCTATAAGAGAGTCAATAAGAATCTCACTCCTCTACCATCATCTAGACACAAGACATTAACATAATGATGTACTCTGATAGAATCAACCTCATCATCTAATTCATATTCACCACTTGATTTTCCAACTCCTATATATGATCCAGAAGAATAAACTCCTAAAAAACTTGAGTATCCCACTAACAAGCATAAATTTCAACACAAGAACAAGCTTCTATGGTACAATATTAAGAATAAAAGTTACAATAATCAGATAAAAATAAGCATCAAAAGGTGGAAACTAATTATAATAAGGAAGAGACAAAGTGAAAGGATGTTGTGGAGAATGAGCAATGGAAGAACCAAGAGTAGGAACACATTGGAAAGGTTGAGGAAACTAAGGCTGAAAATAAAAGAGCTAAAGAAGCATATGTGAAGAAGAAATAGGTAGAAGATGTGAAGAGAAAACAAGAATTGCATGAAATATATAAGAAGAATGATTAAGCTCAGATTGTAACAAAGCTACAAGAACACAAAAAGGGAAAACAATCACTAAAATTTAATAAGAAAAAGAAAATAAGTAGGCTTATAAATAAGAAGCTAAAAATAAGTTTGTAACATAAGTAAAATCCAAGGCTGAGGTAGATGCCAAAATCAAGGTGTAGATAGAGTCCAGAGCCAACTTATAGGGTGAAGCTAAAGACAAGATAATAACTAATCATATAGATAAATAATAGAGAACATCCAAAAATCCAACTAAAGCTACCATGATGGTGGGGATACCCAATACCCAAAAACCATCATCTACATCACAGGGCTCAAATTGTACTCTAGTGGGTGCATAAGAAGAGGCGTTATAACATAGGACCTAAATCTCTAGCTAATGGGTATGGGATATCCCAACACCCTCCATGCATTTCACATCATTACATTACCCATGTTTTAGATCAAGAAAGCACATGTAGCATTTATACCTTTAAAATTTGACTTTAATACAATGGTGCAAGAGGAATCACTTGAGGTATCGTAGATATCTCTGTCAAATGAAATTGAGGGAGTAGCCATGTTTCAAATCCATCATAAAGAAAGCATCAACCTTAGAGTAGGAGATGATAAAAATCATGGATGAGAACATAGATCTTAACCTCCATCTCACCAAACTAGTCAGTTGATTGATACTATATGCCCTACCTTAGTCACTCATGTTTTAGGTGACCAAGTCATGTAAGAGGAAAAAAAATTCATGACCCTTCTCTCTCAACTCATAAAATATTGGAATGTTGTATAAAATTATCAAAAGCTTCACACTCAAGGAAAGAACATCAAGGCTAAGGTACAAACCATTTTTGAACTCTAGGAAGAATATGAACAAGTTATTATCATTATCATACACCAAGATCTCAACATAGATTAGAACATGTTCAGTTGGAAACAAAATTTATCCAATACATGGAAGGAGTCCACTTTAGACTTCATAAAGGAAGATAAATTTAAATCTACCAATATCTACCATTCTACTACCTCAGATGTAATAGACATCACACTCAAGTAATCTCTTGAATCCAGAGATAATCTTATGCTAAAGATGTAGACTTGACAAAATGTAATGTTGTGCAATACCTTTTCCAGTGTTTAAATGAGGGGGAATGCATATAATATGGAGTAGTTAGTTCAATACATTTAGATGAAAATGTCTAATGCACAAGATATGACTCTAGTGATGTAATATGAGGACATTAAAATTTTGGTTGAGTGTCAAGTGCCCCTATGCACTAGAATCAATATGGTCAGAGAATATCTCATGGAGTAAACATTTTTCAAAAAGGACATGTCTCATTAAGATAGTTTAATCATAGACATCATCTAAGAACCTCAAATTTTTCATTTAAATCAGTTAAAGTAGGAATTAAATCATCAAAATTTTATTATTTCTTTATAGCCCGCAACTCATCTCCAGCCATAGCCTCCACCAACATATTTGATAGTAACTGCTTCTTCTTTAGATCCACAAGTAGAACCAATAATGTAGCCTCATCTAGTTTAGACAACATAGTCCATGACACAACCATCATTACATGTACTATGCACATTTAAATTTTGTAATTTTGAAGCATTTTTTGGTAAGAAAGGCCTGAACATTATGAGTAGGGCTAGGTTGGCTAAAAATCCATAAAGGGAGGCCAACTAATTATGATAATCTATTAGAAACCTAAAAGGGTAATAGATTAGTATGCTACTTAGTTGAAAACCTAAAAGGTTAGATAAGTAGTGTGCAAGGGATGAAAAATGAAAAATGACACCTTATGTGATTACCACAACTTATGTTTTTAGTCTAGTTCCTTGTTGCAAGCATAATTTTTAGATTTGGAATAAGACACACTTCCTACAACTTTGTCTTAGGATGAGACAACTGTTTGAGTCTATAAAAGTGTTGGAAGTAAACAAGACTAAAAATGATGGATTATAATTGATAGACATGTGTGCGACTCACACTATTTTGTCTTTTGTACCTAATTTCATATGTATTCATCACTGAAAATCATGTCAAGGGTATTTAGAATATGAGAGGTCTTTCTTTTATTTGTAGTGAAAGTTTAGAATATGAAGTGACAATGAATTATGAAATATATATATAAAATGTTCAATTGTATTATAAAAGAGTCTTGATGTGATATAAATTAGTATGAAATTATGATAAATGTTTCTCTTAAATGTATTTTATCATTATTATGTGTGTAGTGAATGATCTATTTGTGTAAATTTATTAATCATGTAGATTATACTAAATAATATATAACTATTAAGTTTGTTAACTAATGAATGGCTAGGTTTAATTTGTTTTGTTTTAAGTTGTATACTTTTATCACACCTCGCATGACTATCCCTCTATTTAAATGTTTTGATGGTTTTTTAGGAACCTCTGCTTATAAAATTTAATTGGCATATACTTAAGTTATAAAAAAATATTATGTTTTGATTTTTTGTGACCTTTGTCCATTGTGATCATGCCACTTGTTAGATACCTTGTCACATGTAAAATCCACATTATTAAAATACCTAGTGAACCTATCTTAATTAGTAAATGTTTCATTTTAAATTCACATGGTAATGTAAAGAGTTAAGGAGATCTTAGCCCATGAATTACATGTATTTTTCAACATGTGGTGACCATTCAATCATCACACTCTTTCCCTTTATTCTCTTGTGGTTATAATGAGTTTACCTACAAGAGGGAACATATGCATTGACAGTTATGAAATGTCCTATTATGTTTTTGTATATATAATTTCATTGGAATCAATAACCAATGGGTGTGGTAAGTAACTTTACATAGGGTCACATGGATATATGTAGACCCTGATGTGGGTATGAAAAGAGAATTTTATTTAGCGACTTAGTGGCCATGGATTTGATGGACCTGCTATCATGTTCACCTTGAACATGGAATTAATTTTAAATCTAAACTCTATGATATTATGAGAGAAAAAAAATACACGATTTTATGGGTTCTTATGTAATTTTTGGTTCACATTTTCAAGGTAAATTTGATTTTAGTCATAAATTTGTGTAGAGGCTAGATAGACATATCAAGGTGATAAGACTCTATTAGTTGGCCATTGTGCTAATATATCTAGAGATGAAATGTCTTCTATCAGTGGCATAGAGTGATGCTATATTTATATAGACTATTGGAGACCTATTTTTATAGAATTATGGGCACATGGAAATTCTATAAATTATGGATATACTTATTTTATATATTTAAATGAAAACTATATGTGTATGGTAAAATATATTATACATCAACTCCTAATGTAAATGAGGAATGTATATTTGTTTCTCAACTTGAACAATGTCTCTTATTTATATTTTAGGTGAAATATATTTGTCCTAATTTTACTTATATTAGTATGCATAAGTCAATATGTAGATAGCCTAAGAAGTGGGTAGGAGTACATTAGAGGCCAAACCATAGGCTTTTACAAATAAAATGGTGGGGTATTATTAGATTTTGAGTAACATGAGAGGATTTATCTCTTGAAGGTAAATAATTTGTAGGTCCTAGTATCATAACATAGTGTGTGCTTGATGAGAAAAACATTGACTGAATTGGTAATCTACCCACATTAGTTAAGTATGATTAATATGGAAGAAGAAGAAATGGTGTTATTATGTATTAGTGAGAATTCTATATTTTTGTGTATGTTAGAAATTGAACTCAGACACTTAACATATGTGTGATTAAGTTAATGGAAATGAAAAAAAAATGTGGTTGGTTTGGGAGTAGATGGGTGAGGTTTATACATTAGTATCAAAGATGAGGTCCAACACTGTTGAAATATAGAAATAAATTACATGTGATAAGTGTTTATGTGAAGTAAAACCATGGATAAAATTTGATGGTGGAGCATCTAGGTTCACATGAAATCTTGCATCAACCAAAAATAGATTAGATTATAAAAATAAACTTATCATAACTATTTTAACTTGGATTTTCACCCTTGAGGAGATGCCTATCTCTCTTCATCTAAGTGACACAATGGAAACATCCCTCTTTCTATTGGTGATAATGTTAAGAGATGAATCTTTAGAAGGGATAGTTCTATTGATGCACTCTTTGAAGCACTTCCATACCTATCAACTTGTGGATGAAAAAGGTTAAGAAAAAAACTAAGAAAACCGAAAAAGGTGATGCACCAATGTTTAATCTCATCCTATTTTATTGAATATTTACTACTTAAAGACAAACAAAGTCTCTCTCATACAAAACTCACAACTCAAAATGCATTGTCACATCAATGTTTCATATGTTAGATTAAAGAAGGTATTTGATACTTAAGAGAGTAATGAATGATTCCATGAGGGAATAAAGTCATAAAACACTTATAATACACCTATACACTTATAAAATATTACTAAAAAAGACTTGCAACAATACCCTTTCTGCACACTTGGTAGACAATCAAGGATAACATGCTAGAAAAGAAGCTCTTCTACTAGACAAGACCAACAAGATTGAACTAAAAATCAATTTCATGACATGTAAGTAGGAAAAACACTTATTTATTTCTTCAATATTCTTTTAAGTAAAAAATTGTCTAGGGTTTCACTATCAACCAATGGAGGCTACCAAAAAAAAGTAAAAGAGTCCATATTTATAGCTTTTGAGGGAGAGGCAATGCAAAGGAAGTCCAAAGGTCACATGGATATGTGTCAATATTCCAAAATTGGTTACCATTTGAATGATAAATAGGCATGAGTCAAACCATTCAATGTCATTGAGGTCTAATTATCCATATAAGTCATGTAAATTATGCAAAGTGTAACAAAAATCGTTATCCTGGCTCAAAAAATTGCCTTCATCATTTTGAATGTCCCACCAATAACTATGGATAGGTATAATGATTGGGATAATATGTAATCCATTTAGGCATGAAATTCCATTCATTTTTTGCATTCCTACTCTTTTAGAAACTCCTAGAATGAAGTAATTATTGTCTGCATTCCTAAAACTCCTTATTTTTAGTCACCCCTCATACTTGACCTCAAAAAATTCTTCAATTCCACATGTAAATATATGAGATGGAGTTAATGACACTTATAAATCTTATACATGGCCTTATATTTATTTTATTCACCTTACAAATACATCCATTTTAGTTTTCCACACTTTTCACTCTTGTTCTCACATGCCAATTTTGACTGGCTAAAAGGAGAGCTCCAATTAAGACACATATAAGTTTTTTCATAGGATAAAATTACCATATTTATTTATAATATGTATTTATCCTCCATCCAAACTATATTTCATCTTCTCAAACCTCTTAGAACCTAAAAAACATATAAAATGGTGATAAAAACACTATTTTGCATGTTGTCTGTACAGTTTCGTACATCTTATTTGCATGGGTGGGAGTCTAAGTGAGTCTTATCCATGATACAATAGTTTTACTTGCCAAAATATTCCATTTTAATGTCTCTCCATGCTTTTTTTCTCCATCAAGGTTCCTTTAAGGGTTTTATTAGGGTTTTAGACTATTTTTGTTCTTAATAATTGTTCATATAGATGGAACGTCCAATTTTATAACTAATGCCAAAAAAAAATTTAGGAACCTTGTATAACTTCCCATAAACCCTTTTTTCCCATGAAAATCCTTAGCATAGTTATGAGCTTTACAAAATGACCTATCTATCTTGTTTATCCATGTTTTTATATGGTTGAGCTATCTCTAGGCTAAAAGCAATCTTCTTGCAAGTTTATTGGCACAATAAAAGCTCATAAATGTCTAAAAATACTACATAATAATTCCCAAATCATATGGATAAATCATCAAGGCCTAGAAATGAAAGATAGACTCCAATTGACTTTAAGTCTTCTTAAGGTCTAATGGGATTGGCATACCCCCGACAAATTTGGATCACTTGGGCTGATATAACATGTTTAGGATGGTTTCTTATGAATTTTTACATTTCATTCATAATCACTAAGTCATCATATGACCCTTCAAGCACTCCTTTCATTTCTTTGGCCAATAAGGCCTAGTGGAAACCTGCCATATTGGACTATATGCATGGACAATTAGGTCATCCTAAAGTGTTAAATCTTGTGTAAGTGTTAATTATACTTCATATATCTTCCATATTCATCATAAAATTTTCCTTTAATATCCCAATGCCTTAACCTAAGTCCTTTACTCATTTTGCCATCTTTTGCTTACCTTGCCAAAAAAATTATTTTCATGAGTGGCTAATCTCTAAGACAAAATAGAGAGATATATACCTCATCCCCATGTAAAAATTAAATTTTTTGGAGTTTTATAAGGTCATAATTATGTTATTTACCAAATTTAAAGGTCATACTTCCTCATTTAGGTACCTAACCAACTCAATTTGTCTAAAATTGGGGTTAAAAAACCCTATTTTCTTGCATTTTTGTCTAAATCGACTTGTGGATGACCTTTCCTCACCAATTTAATTCTTATAATATGTTTAAAAATTATACCCACCTTCATCTTATGCTCATGGATATTTTTAAACCATCCAAAACCTTTCTCCTTAGTGGATTCTTTATGCTCACCCTTTGAACCAAGGGTTTCCTAGCTTGCTTATACATACTATAGTCCAATTTCCAAGTGGGGAGGGAATTTGAGTAAATTATATATATCTTGGGAATGTTAGGTAATATATTTTATAATATTTAATAATTTTATAATAATTTTAACCTTCCTTTTCTTTCTAGGTAGTTCATACCTCATTGTAGCCTTTGTTTGCCTAGACCTTGTTGTAGGTGAAAGCAAGGGTCTGAGACCATATGTAGGCTTGTTTAATTCCTTGAAATGGTCTCATGACCTCTATAACATGTGAAATTAGGTAATGGTTCATTTTACTTAGCATTATTGAGCTTCAACCACATACTAATGCACTATTTTACCATTGAGACTAGGTCCCTACCTATAGGACTAAGACAAATTTATAGGGGTCTATTCTAGGTCACGATCTCTTTGATTTGGACTAATTTTTGGTTTATGTAGATCCATTTTGGTTTATATTGGATTGATATCATGCCTATCTTACAACACCCTTTTTTATGAGCCTCCAAGGCACTAATTTGCATAACTTTATCATGCCACTGTTTGAATTAAGGTGCTCTACTGGCAACCCTACTTGTAGGTGAATACATGGGTCCTTTTCACTTCATAATGATGTTAATAAACTCATTTAAACCCTTTCTAAGTTTAAAACATATGATTCTCACTTGCACCTACCATTGAGATTCTTTGGAAACCAAAAGAGTACCTTTATCTTTGACTAAGACATCTTTTTTAGGACCCTATTATAGGTCATCACAGGGGATCCCTTTCACTTTATCATGGTATGTACTAGATCTTAGAAACACACTTTAGGGTTAAAAAATGCATTCTTCATTTAGATATCTCTTATATGTTCCATTAAACCTCAAACAGTGTCTGTCTTACTTGACTCCTCCTTAGACTGAGGTATCATGCTTTTACCTTATTGTAGGTGGTAAAATAGGGGTTGATTTGGATGATTATAATGAGATTTTTTTTTAATTCACTTTGGATCTCCCCACATTTTCTAACCATTCAATAGTCACTTTTGATAGACTATACCACACCAAATATGTAAAAACCATTCCTTCTTCTTATTCAACTTGTCTAACCCTTGTAAGTTACCCTTTTATGCCTGAAGGAGGCCTGTAGGTGGTCATGGGCATGCTCAATGTTTTTCCCTAACCTATTTTATTGTCTTTTATTTCATATTGTCTCCTTAAGATATTCTAGTATTTCAATTCATTTTCCTATGCTTGGAATTTTTTTTCAAGGTGACAAAAGCTTTTTGTTCCCTATAGGCCTATAGACATCATTAAGGTTTTTTAGTGTGTTCTAAGACACTTTTGAAACCTCACAAAACCACCTTATCCTAGTCCTTTCCTCTCCAAAATTGGTAGGGTCCTTTATTATACTATGGGATATGCATCTACCAAGTTTAAAGCCTTTAAACCTTTTTAAAGTGCACTTTGGAAGGCCCACCGAAACCTCCTAGAGCTTTATTTTGCTCCTTTAGGGATTCCATCTCCAAAATTAGTCTTTGACCTTCCAACATGATTTCATGCTTCCTTTGTCTTCTAATATTTTTATATGGGTCTATCAAGGACTTCTTGTCATGAAAATGAGAAAAATAAGTGTGAAATTTCTCTAGTCCTTCTGTACACACCTGAACTCATGCTTAGCCACCTATGGAAGGTTGTTTTGAGAAGCAAATAGTGGATTGGGGTGTGGACCATTATAAACCATGAGTAAAAAAGAGACTCTCATGCCTTTGATAAGATTCCAAATGCACTTCAAGTATAAACAAGGGGTTGTAACCCATATCCACCTCCCTTTACACCAGAATGACACCATTAAGGGCTTGCAGATGCATGTTTTTGGTAGAATATATGGGTAGAGCATAGAATTAATCTCAACATGGTGGTGAACTAGCTCAAAACCACCCAAATTCCATATTAAATCTTAAATCATGTGGTATCTATCCTTTGAGACCTGGAAACATCTTAAAAACACCTATTTATAACATGGAAACACCTACACATATGTGAGAAAGAGCAAACAGATGCACCAAGTGGTTGTTTGGCATGGTATATGAACATGTAGTCAAAATTTGCACTCTCCAAAACATGAAAAAGTACCTCATTCAAATATTCAATAATTTTAAAATCCAAACACCTCCATTACCACTTCCATGCATAGAATGAACAAGCTTATGCATGGGATTCAACTAAAACTAGACATGAAGTTGTAAAATGGAGTAAGACAAGCTTATAAGATACTCATAGAACTCCATGGTGAGATAAAAACATGAGGTTATATAGTTATATGACCTAGGGACTCATGGGACACTCTTTCCTAGTTGTATGAACCTAATGAAATGGAAAAACTTAGCAAGCAAGAGACATCTTAGCTAGAACTACACCTGGTGGTACCTCCTTGTATGATAGACCATTTTTTCTCATATAAACATAATGAATCATGAAACAAATAATGGATACCATATTATAAGTAATAAAACATCATATGGAGCCAACACTAGTAACTAGTTTGTAAGAATTTGGTAGAAATAGAGCAAAACTGTTAGGGTTCACCAAATAGCTATCAAATCTGCACAATCAATTTGTTAGAAATTTTTCATACAACATAGCTTAAAAATATTATATATATATATATATATATATATATATATATATATATATATATATATATATTAAAATTAAGGTATTTGATTTTAAAAAAACCTCCCACAATCATTTTTTCTAAAACTTCTTGTGCTTCTCATACTGAGCAAAAACCTAAGGGTCACTCCAATCTACCAAGAAGAGAAAGAAATGTGTAGAATGGTTTTGGATTCAATATAAATATTTATTTTCAAAAAAATCATGGATATTAATTTTATAAATATTATGATACCCCGCATGATTAAACCCACATGGCACACTTCCTAAAAATCTGTACAAGTGCCATTTTTCCTCTTTTTTAGTTGATTTTTACAATTTCAATTGAATAACTTGCAACATTTAGAGTTAAATAACATATCTGACACCTAAACTGACTTATTTAACTTTTTAAACAAATTTGGGACACCTAGGCACCTTGGGAACCATTCCAAATACATTAATGACCCCCAAAAGCTCATAAAATGACTCCTAATGGACAAACTGACTAATGTAACTAAAACTAAAACTAATGTGACCTTAAATTAAATAATTTAACAATTATACTTCCTATTAAATCATATTATGACCCCTTAAAATGTTTAAAATCAAAAATTTTGCCTAGGGGTGCCCAAATTTGACTAAAAGTCAAATTTGGTCAACAAAATGGTGACTCGTAGGGGTAGTATGCCTGTTATACTAAGGACCAATAGCCTTATCCTACTAAGGTAAAATTGAGTCAATGTATTATTAAATACAACTATCAATTAATTTTCCAAATCATACAAAAACAAACATACCACACTAACAAATCAAAACAAAGCAAGACACAAAACAAGGCAAGACACAAGACAAAACTCACACTTGTGCATAAGCACTTAAGGAACACACTGAAAGCAAGAAACTATGTATAATGGGAGATTATAAAATTATTAACAATGTTTTAGATATATCCCATTGATTGGGATATGAAGCACCTCTCCATCCAACCTTGAGAGTTGGAAAACATTGTGTTGCTTGCATTGTGTGATTATATATGGGCCACTCCATAAAGCATCAAACTTTGTGTGTCTTCTAGGTTTAGATTTATATTAAACCCACTTTATGAAAATGTATCCATCATTGAAACCTCTTGACATGGATTTATTTTCAAAGTATCTCTTGGTTTATTATTGGTGAGCTCTCTCACAGTTAGCATAGCTTGATCTCTTATTTCCTCAAGCTCCATCAACTCACATAACCTAACTTCCATGCTTTCATTTTCCATCAGTTTTAGATAATAGGTGAGTTCCAAGGCTATTAACTCAATTTAAATAGGTATTATAGCTTATCTTCCATAAAAAAGTGTGTATGGTGAGTTTCCAATTGCTCTCTTTGGGGTAATCCTATCAGCCCAAAGGTATGTCTTCAACTTGGAATGTCAAGTCCTTTGGTTCTCCTCCATTGTCCTCTTTATGATCCTAATTATATTCTTGTTTATGGAATTAGATATTCCATTCCCTTGGGGATAATATTTTAAGGAGGTGTTAATATATATGTTATGATTCAAAGCCCATTCACTTGTCCTTGTTCCAAGAAAAGCCAATGTATGATCCAAAATTATTGTTGAAGGAGCCCCAAATCTTGGTACTATACCTTCATAGAAGTCTAGAACTGATTTTTAATTTTCCTCCTTGAGATATATATCCTCCACCCATCTTTCAAAGTAATATGTAGTAGTCAACATCCACTTGTGACTAGCATTAGAAGGTGGATTGATTAGGCATATGCAATCCAAACACTATTGCATGAAGGGTTGCCCAACTTGGATTGGATAAAGATGCAAGGAAAAAATATTTTTTTTGCCATAAAAAATAGAACACTTTTGAAATTTTCTTACTCAATCATGGGTGTCATTAAACAAGCTAGGCCAAAAGTATCCAGCCCTCATAATCCTAATAGTTATGGTTCTTAGAGTAAAGTGACCACCAACTGGTCCATCATGAAACTCAAATAGTAATTTTTCAATATTATTTTAATAAATACACCTAAATAACATACCTAAAAATTATTTCCTAAATAGTACTCCATCAACAAGTACATAAGGAATGGATTACAATCTAAAATACCTTTCCTAGCTCTATCAAGACCTTGTGGACACTCACCGGTTTCAAGGAAATGAGTCATATCTTGTGTCCAACTCCTCATGGGTGAAGATTTAGTTGTCTTAGGTTCATAATTAAGTACTAAAATAACCTCCTTTTTCTCCTTCAAGTTTTAATAAATATGCTCACATAACCCTCTTCCTTTCACTAGCTTGGTTGTCTTGATTTCCACATCATATTCCATCACTTTTATGATCCAACCTGCCCTTTTCTCATTCAAATATCTACTCAAGAGAAAGTATTTAACACTAGGATCAGGTAAAAATATTTTAATCTTGTTATTAGATACAATATTCCTAAATTTATTTAGGCTCTTAATAACTAAAAGTACTTGCTTCTCAACATAGGTGTATCTTACCTCATAGCCTTCTAAACCTTGACTAAAGAAGGCAATAGCCTACTCTAAATTTTCATCATTTTCTTGAGTAATCATGGCATAGATTACCTCTTCATTCCTAAAGTTATAAAAATTAAAATCTTTGGATAAATTAGGATTTACAAGAGTAGGATCTTGGGCATTGGCTTGTTTGATCTCTTCAAAACTTTCTTTCTTCCTTCTTATCCAAGTGAACACTTCATCCTTCATTAGCATTGAGGTTAGAGGCTTTACCAAGTTAGTAAAATCAGCAATGAATCTCCTTATGAAATTTATTTTCCCAAAGAAATTTTGCAAACCTTTCTTGTGTTTAGGCAAAGACAATGCCAAGATGGCACTCACCCTTTCAAGACCAATGGATAAGCCCTTTTTGGAGACAATGTGTCTTAATATTTTTCCTTCATGGATAGGAAACACATATTTATTTGGGTTTAAAGAGATCCCATACTCTCTACATCTTTTAAAAATCTACCTTAGGTGATCCAAGTGATGCTTTGCATCTTTAGAGAAAACTATTACATCATCAAGATACACCAACACAATGTCATTTATTAATCCTTGAAAATCCATATCCATTACATGTTGAAATGTAGCTCCAAAATTAGACAATATAAAAGGAATTTTACTATAAGTATATGTACCCCATTTATTAGTAAAGTCTGTCTTATATTGGTCATTTTCCTTCACCAAAATATGATTGTACTTGGAATACCCATCAAGGAGAGAAAACCTTTCACTACCTACCACAACTTACAAGATTTGTTCCATGGAATGTAGGGGATAATTATCCTTCAAGTAAACTCTATTCAATTCCCTAAAATAAACACACAACCTAATCTCTCCATTCTTCTTCCTAATAGGGACCAAGTTTGCCAACCAAGATGAATTCTTAATGGGAAAAATGATTTTGGACTCAATCAACTTAGTGAGTTATTTATTCATAAAGGGCTCAATATTAGGATTGATTAGACTTTGTATTTAATTTATAGGCTTATAATTTCATCTAGATTTATGGTGTGTTGATCTAGGCTTGGATCAAAACCTTTCAAATCACTATACTCCCATGCAAAGACACTAGAAAACTCCTTACATAACTCCATGAAAGCATGCTTCTCTTGACTCGTGCATACTTTTCCAAGTGCAAGTAGCTTATCCTTAAATATTTATACCTTCTCATAGCTCTCTTTTTTGGTAGACATTCTTACCTTATTTTTCTTTAGCTGGTGATCCTCATTGAATATGCTCTCAAGAGTAACTAGGCCTTTAGGAATCTTGTTAGATTTCAATTGGACAATCTACCCTCCATATTACTATTATAGTTTGGACTGATTCTTGGCAAATAACTCAGCCTCTTCTTATATAAAAAGGGATATTTATTGGTAACTATTAAGCACTTTCCAATTAGTGACATTATCTAGTATGGAAGGCCTTACAATTACCTTAAGATGTGGTTGGTTCCTATCCTCTTTTATCCCTTTTGTAACATCAAATTAAGCTCCAATTGCTGCTAACCTATCAGCATGCTTATTTTCCTCTCTTAGAATAGATGTGAAGTTAAAATATTGGAAACCTTCCACAAGATCCCACACTCTATGTTTATAGGACTTAAGCAAAGAGTTCTTGGTCAAATTGTGCCCTCTCACTTGATTCAAAACTAACTCTTTATCACAAAACACTTACAATTCCTTAACACCTCTTTTCCTTGCCCATTCAAGGCTATGAATAAGGGCCTCATATTTTGCCATATTACAAGTGCAATAGAAATGAAATCTGAAATTAGAATAGTACCTTTTCTAAAAAGGAGAGACCAACATTACTCCACTACCTACCCCAATCTTGTTCCTTGACCCATCAAAGAAAATCTGCCATAAAAAATCTATATCTTCACTTGGCCTCATCAAACATGGAATGAAGGATTCCTCCTCATGCATACAATAAACCCCAAGACCAGATTCCTCTATGAACTTTTAAGGATCATGCTCATAATGCTCATCTCCCCATTCATCTAAGTACAAAGTAGAAACTCCTTTAAGGGAAGATGTTGGAGATTGGTCAATATGGAGTTCCTCTTCATCAATGATGGCATAGTTGACATTTACCACTTCAGGTGTGTAAGGCTCCAAGTGACTATGATGAATAGGTTCTAATTCAATTTTCACCTTAGAACCATAATTTATCCTAAACACCATATAGGACCAATTGGCAACCAAATATCCACCTATCTTAGCTGTAAACTCTCTTGACAAAAAAAGAGCAAAGTATGGAGATAAATCTACCACAACCACATCATGAGGAGTGGAAAAGGTATTAAAATCATGTATAATAAAATTCAAATATTTAACTACCCCCAAAGTCTTGGCTAGTGATCTATCCAATTGTAAAACTCCCTTAGTCATTGGTTCATATTTGAGTCCTAGTTTATCCACTATACACTTGGGCATAACTGAAGTACTATCACCACTATCTATGATGCAATTATGAACCAAGAAATTATAAATTATTATAGATAGGTATAAAGGAGGAGTTTTTTAATTCTTTTTCACTTGACCATCTATAGGTTGAGTTGCATTAACTAGGACAACATTTTCATTCCTAGATGAGCCAACTTCTTTACCCAATCCTTGCAATTATTTTTGGAGCATATATTTTTGCCTTGGTATTGTCAAATAATATCATAATAATATGTTCATGTTTAGCTTGTTCATTTATCCTACAACATTAATGAAATATTTGTTCACCTTTGGGGGCTCCTTAGGAGCACTAGTTCCTTGTGGGGTAACTTGAGAAGGAGGGTGAATAGGAGATGTCTTCACATTATGAAATTTTTGACTTTATTAAACTATAGGAGATTAATTTGACACACTTACCATTGGAGATGAATTCAGGACCAAAACAAGTCCTTAAGTTGCTCCTTGTTTCTCTTTAATAGCCCTTTTCTTGGACTTAGTGTTATAGGCAACACTAGTATTCATATTACTTGGATTCCACAAATTATTAATAACAAAAAATTCCCCATATAAATTATTTATTAGGGTATAATCAATTTTTTTTACCATTATCCACCCCAATTTTCATTGGTCCTTCAAAACTTAAAACTTGGAAAGATTGATTGCCTTGCATTGCCATGGTTTGGTTGTGCATTTCATTTACATAAGCAAATTGTTCTTGATTTTGCTCAAAATATGGATAGCATGGATGTTCTTGAACTAATTTATTTTGAGTGGGAAAAATATGTTTAGATTATGACTTTGATAAGGCCTAACATGGGTGATTTGACCTTGTCCTTGCATATTACTTTAAAAAGGAGGTCTATTGGTTTGACCAAACTTATTGTATGGTTGATATGGCCTATAACCTTAGGTATGTTGTCTTTTGAGTTAAAATAAATAATTAGTGACACTTTATAACAAAATTTTGACTTTTTGGATCTCATTTGAAGGGATAATGGTAGATTTCTCATGACTAGGCAAAGGAGCCAAGGTAGGTAATGTAACTTGACTAGGAGGCTGAAAATTACGAAACAATGGCATTGAAGGCTTAGGAGTAATCTTAGACAAGACAATTCTCAACATTGATAACTATCTCATATATATCAGGGAGTGTATTCCAACCCATGTATTGGATCATCATGGCTATATCACTATTCAATGCTTTTAGATAGTACAAGAATGCATAGTTTGGAGTAGGCTTCATAAGAGCTAGGATCCTATCCCATGTTTTTTGAAATATAGTGTTGAAATCCTTCATAAAATATTATTTCCCCCTCTTTATAGTGGTCAATTTCTTAAATAGAGATAAATTATCACTCTTCTCTCCAAACTTCTTACTTAATACATCTCCTAGTTCATCCCATGAACCAATAGATTTTTAGGTAGAGTCCAATACCAATCCAAGGCTTTTCCTTTGAAATAAAATTCCAAAAACCTAATAGCCACATTTTATTGAATTATATTATGGATATTTTAGAAGTTTTATATGTTTATAATGTTTTCAATGGTAGTAATAGGACCCTCTCCACTAAAATATGGAACACTCTTAAGGGCTGCTCTTGGAATTTGGTCATATTGGGCAAGATTCAAAGAAGATGATCTGGTGAATGCTATAAAAGGTTGATTTATATCCATATTATAATGTGAAATTTGTGTATTAGGGATTGAACTAAATAAGAACTTAGACTTCTTAAACACCAACTCTCTTGAATAAGGGTGGGTGTTCACAAACCTAAACCTTTTAGTAGAATATAAGGGTAATTGCACAAACTCAAAAGGTAAACATTTAGCAACAGACCTAGTGCTCACTTTTGGCATGGAAATTAGGAACTAATAAAAAACCAAAGAGTTAGTGGATTCACTAGGTACTGAATGTAGATGTTCTTGTAGCTATAACTATGTCAAGACCAACATAAATCTTGGATAATCTTATAGGACTTAGAGCCCCACCAGGTGTGCCAAAAATGATTGTCACTTAGATTTTCACCCCTTAGTAAATTACTAGATCTCCTCATCAAATTGACACAATGGAAACATCCCTCTTGTTGTGGGTGACAATGTTGAGAGATGAATCTCTATAAGGGCTAGTTCTCTTGATGCACTCTTTGAAACACTTCCTTACCTATCAACTTGTGGATGAAAAGGGTTAATAAAACAACTAAGAAAACCAAAATATTTGATGCACAAATGTTTAATATCCTCATATTTTATTTAATATTTACTACTTAAAGATAAACAAAGTCTCTCTCACACAAAAGTCATAACTCAAAATGCATTGTCACATCAATGTTTCATATGTTAGATTCAAGAAGGTATTTGATACTTAGGAGAGTAATGGATGACTCCATGAGGGAATATAATTATAATACAATTATAATACACATATAAACTTATAAAATAATATTAAAAAATACCTAAAATAATATGCTTTATGTAGACTTGGTAGACAATCAAAGATAACATGCTAGAAAAGAAGTTATTCTACTAGACAAGACTAACAAGATTGCACTAACACTCAATTTCACAGCATGTAAGTAGGATAAATAATTGTTTATTTATTAAATATTATTTAAAGTAAAAAATTGTCTAGGGTTTCACCATCAACCAATGGAGGCTACCAAAAAGAAGCAAAAGAGTCCATATTTATAGCTTTTGAGGGAGAGCAAAGGCAAAGGTAGTCCAAAGGTCACTTGGAAATGTGTTAATATTCAAAAATAGGTTATAATTTGCATGATAAATTGGAATTATTCAAACCATTTAAATTCATAGATGTCAAATTATCCATACAAGTCATGAAAATTATGCAAAGTGTCATAAAAATCCTTATCCTGGCTCAGAAAACTACCTTCATCAGTTGAGGTTGTTTAAACATCCTACCACTAACTAGGGATAGGTACGATGATTGAGATAAGAGTTAAGACCTTTAGTAATGAATTTACATGCATTTTTTGCATTCCTAATCTTTTGAAAACTCTTAGAATGAAGCAATCATTGTCTATATTCCTAAAACTCCTTATTTTCAGTCACCCCTCACACTTGGCCTCAAAAAAGTCTTCAATTATCCATTAAAATCCATGGGATTAAGTGAATGACAGATTTTAAGCTTATCCATGGCCTTATATTTATTTATTCACCTTAAAAAGACATCCATTTTATTTTTCCACACTTTTCATTCTTGTGCTCACATGCTAGTTTTGACTGGCTGAAAGGAGAGCTCTAGTTAGGCCACTTATAAGTTTTTTCATTGGATAAAATGACCATATGGAATTATAATAGTCTTTATCCTCCATCCAAACTTTATTTCATCTTCTCAAACCTATTATAACCTAAAAAACATAGAATTGGTGATAAAAACACTATTTTTCATTATGTCCATACAGTTCCATATATATTCTTTGCATGGGTGAGAGCTTGGGTAAGTCTTCTCCATGATCTAATATGTTTCATTTCCAAACTATTCCATTTTAATGGTTCTCCATGCCTATTTTATCCATCTGGTTCCTTTAAGGGTTTTACTTGGGTTTTAGACTATTTTTGTTCTTAACAATTATTCATACAAATGGCACATCCAATTTTCTGACCAATGACACAAATTTTTTGTTAGGGACCCTATATAACTTCACCTAAACCTTTTTTTTCCCATGTAGAGCCTTAACATAGTTATAAGCTTTACAAAATGACCTATCGATCTTGTTTCTCCACCTTTCTATATGCTTGAGCTAACTCTAGGCTAAAAACAATCTGCTTATAATTTTATTGGCATAATAAAATCTCATACATGTCTGAAAACACTCCATAATCATGCACTAATCATATGGATAAATCATCAAGGCCTAGAAATCAAGGGTAGACTCCAATTAAATTCAAGTCTCCGAAAGGCCTAATGGGCTTGGCATACCCCATAAAAATTTAAATCACTTGGGCTTCTCTAACATGTTTATTATGGTTTATTATTCATTTTTACACTTCATTAATACTCACCAAGTCATCATATGACCCTTCAAACACTTCTTTCATCTCTTTTGCCAATAAGGCCTAGTGGAAACCTACTTGATTAGACTATATGCATGGACAATTAGGTCATATTAAAGGGTTAAATATTATTTGAGTGTTAATTATCCTTCATACATATTTCATACTAATCATTCAATGTTTATTTAATATCCTAAGGCCTCAACCTAAGTCCTTACTCATTTTTCCATCTTTTGCTTACATTGCTAAAGTTCTGATTTTCATGAGTGGTTGATCTATGAGATAAAACAAAGAGATATATCCCTCATTCCTATATAAAAATTAAAATTTTCATAGTTTTATAAGGTCTTAATTAGGTTTTTTACTAAATGGAAATGTCATAATCCCTCATTTAGGTACCTAACCAACTCAATTTATCTAAAAAAGTGGTTTAAAAACCCTATTTTCTTGAATTTTTATCCAAATCCACTTGTGGGTAACCTCTCCTCACCAATTACATACTTAAAAGTGGTTTAAACATTATCCCAACATTATAATTGTGCTCATTGATATTTTTAAACCATCCAAAACCTTTCTCCTTAGTGGATTCTTTATGCTTACCCTTTGAACCAAGGGTTTCCTAACATGCTTGTATGGACTATAGTCCAATTGCGAAGTGGGGAGGGAATTTTAGCACCTTATAAATGTATTTGGAATTTTAATGAATATATTTTATCATATTTAATCATTTTAACATTATTTTTCTCTCTAGGTAGTTCATACCTCATTGTAGCCTTTGCTTGCCTAGACCTTGCTTTAAGTGAAAGCAAGGGTCTAAGACCCTATCTAGGCTTGTTTACTTCCTTGAATTGGTCTCATTACCTATATCACATTTTAATTTAGGTAATTTTTCATTTTTATTATCATGAATGAGCTTCAACCACATACTAATGCACCCTTTTGCCATTAAGACTAGGTCCCTGCCTATAGGACTAAGAAACATTTGCAGGGGTCTATTGTAGGTCACTATCTCTTTGCTTGGGCAAAATTTAGGGTGTAGGTAGATAAATTTTGTTTTATATTATCTTCATATCATTTCTATCTTAAAACACCCTTCTTTATGAGCCTCTAAGGCACTAATTTGCATAACTTTCTCATGTCACTGTTTAAATTAAGGTGTTCTGCCTGCAACCCTACATGTAGGTGAATAAAGGGGTCCTTTTCACTTCATCATGATTATAATAAACACATTTAAACCCTTTATTATTTTAAAACATATTATTATGAACCTATCAGTGAGCTTCTTTGGAAACCAAAACATTACCTTTATCTTTGACTAAGACACATCTTTTTTAGGACCCTATTGTAGGTCATCATAGGGGATCCATTTCACTTTGTCATGGTATTTAATAGATCTTAAAGACACCATTTTGAGTTAAAAAATTCATTCTTAATTTATATCTCTATTATATGTTCTATTAGAGCTCAAATAGTGTTTATCCTGCTTGACTCCTGTTTCGACTGAGGTACCATGCTTTTACCTTGTTATAGGTGCTAAAATAGGGGTTGATTTGGATGATTATATTTTAAAAATGTTTTTTAATTCACCTTATATCTCCACAAATTTTATAAACATTATATATTCACTTTTTATATACTAAACCACACCAAATATGCACAAACCATTCCTTTTTATTCAACTTGTTTGACCCCTATAGGGTACCCTTTTATGCTTGAAGGAGCCCTGTAGGTGGTCATGGGCATGCTAAATGTTCTACCCTAACCCATTTTGTTTTATTTGATTTAATATTATCTAATTAAGCTATTATAGTCATTCAATTCATGTTCCTATGCTTGGAATTGGTTTTCAAGATGACAAAATCTTTTTGTTCGCTATAGGCCTATAAATATCATTAAGGTTTTCAGTGTGCTTTGAGACACTTTTGAAACCTCAAAAAACCACCTTCTCATTATTATTTCCTCTCAAAAATTTGTAGAGTCCTTTATTTTACTAGTGGATATGCATGACCATGTTTTAGGCCTTGAAACCTTTTGCAAGTGCACTTTGGAAGGCCCACCAAAATCTCTTGGAGCTCTATTTTGTTCCTTTAAGGATTCCATCTCCAAAATTAGACTTTGACCTTCCAACATGATCCCATGATTCCTTTATATTCTATTATTTTTCTATGGGTTTATCAAGGCCTTATTTTCATGAAAATTATAAAAATAAGCTTGAAATTGCTTTAGTCCTTCCGTACACACCTGAACTCATGCTCAACCACTTGTGGAAGGTTGTTTTGAGAAGCAAATGGTGGATTGGGGTGTGGACCATTATGAAACATGAGTAAAAAAATATAATATCATGCCTTTGATAAGATTCTAAATACACTTCAAGAAGAAACAAGGAGTTATAACCCATATCCACCTCCTTTTACACCAACATGACATCATCAAGGGCCTATAGATGCATGTTTTGGGCAAAATATGTGGGTAGAGCATAGGATTGAGGTAAACATGGTGTTGAACTAGATCAAAACCACCCAAATTCCATAGTAAATATTTAATCATGTGGTATATATCCTTTTATACCTATAAAAATATATAAATCACCTTTTTACAACATGGAAGTACCTGCACATATGTGAGAAAGAGCAAACAGATGCACCAAGTGGTTGTTTGGCATGGTATATGAGCATGTCAAAATTTTCACTCTCAAAAACATTAAAAAGGATGTCATTAAAATATTCAAGCACTTTAAAATCCAAACACATGCATTACCACTTCCATACATAGTATGAACAAGCTTATGCATGGAATTCGACTGAAACTAGATATGAAGTTGGTAAATGGAGCAAGACAAGCTTATAAGATACTCATAAAATGAAATGGTGAGATAAAAACATGAGGGTAGATAATGATATGACCTAGGGAATCATGGGACACTCTTTCCCAATTGTATTAAGCATTATGAAAAGGAAAAACTTAGCAAGCAAGAGACATCTCAGCTGGAACTACATGTGGTGGTATCTCCTTGCATGATAGACCAATTTTTCTCATCAAAACATCATTAATAATGAAAAAAATAATGTATAAAATCTAATAAGTAATCCATCATCCTCTAGATCTAACACTAGCAAATGGTTCATATAGATTTGGTAGAAATGGAGTAAAACTATTAGGGTTCACCAAATAGCTATCAAATCTGCACAGTCAACTTGTTAGTGATTTTTCATACATAATAGTTGAAAAATATTTAAAATACATATATTAAAATTAAGGTATTTTATTTCAAAACAACCTCCCAAAATCATTTTATCTGAACTACCTGCGATTCTCATACTGAGCAAAAACTTGAGGGTCACTCTAGTTTGCCAAGAAGAGTAAGAAATGTGTAGAATGGTTTTGGCTTCAATATGAATATTTATTTTCAAAATAATAATTTATATGAATTTTATAAATATGAGGAGACCTCCCATGATCATCTCCAGGTGGCACACTTCCCAAAAATCCATACAAGTTCTATTTTTCCTCTTTTTTAGTTGGTTTCTACAATTTCAGTTGAAAAACCTACAATATTCATAGGTAAATGACATCCATGACACCTAAAATGACTTATTGGATATTTTTCATGAATTTGGTACACCTATTCACCTTGGGAACCATGCCAAATACATTGATGACCCCCAAAAGCTAATAAAATGACTCATAATAAACAAAATGACTAATGTAACTAAGACTAAAACTAATGTGACCTTAAATGACATCATGTAACAAGTATACTTCCTATGAAAACATATTAGGACCCATTAAAATGTTTAAAATCAAAAACAATTCCTAGGGGTGCCCAAATTTGACCAAAAGTCAAATTTGGTCAACAATAACATCATGTAAGTTTCTTATTACGTATTGGACTTATTCTCTATTTTTCACAAGTCATGTTTTGCACACTTTTTCTTGTGTTGTTTTTCATAGCACACATGTTTATTTTATTTTTAGTTTGTTGTTTTATTAAGATAAATTTTATTATTTTGCATCACTATTGTTTGAAGTATATGAAGCTTGTAATTTCCTACCTTAAAAGGTGGTTTTTTTTTTTTTTTAAATTCTAGCTTTGAAAATATATGAGAATCAATTTTATATGTTGTTGATATTTCCATAATAATTAGATTCTCATTCAGGGTCACCACATAATTTTTGTTTTTTTAATGTATAAAGGAATGTTATATTTTACATGAGGTTTTTGCAGTGCTTGGTTTTTCACTATGAAATCAAAGTGATAACCTGGGGTAAGTTTGGGATTTGTAATTTTATTTATAATATGATAAAAACATATATGTTCCCAATTCTAATACATTTGAAGAGGCTACAATAATGTGCAACAAGATATAACTTATTATGAGATACAAAAATGATGAGAGGGCCTATTATGTACATCAATAATAATGTAATGTAACTTATTATTTGTGATGTATTACCATCTGGACTGGAGTTTATTTAATATTTGTTTATGGTTTATGTTGTGAAAAACACACCTCCATTATTTTCTTAAAATGGACCCACATCAATATGAGTAAAATTTTGCATAGCAATAAGGACTTCATAAAATAATTGTTAAAATATTTGGTTAATTGATCATATACTCATTCTAATTTTAAAATATCTCATGAATGATTTTTAGATAAATCTATGATGATGGATTTATTTTTTTAGATATTTTTCACATTATTTGGACATGATTTCAATATGAGACTCACAAAAACTTCATAACAAACTTATTTTATATTTTCACATTATCTCACAATGTTTAATGTTAATGTATTTATTCAAAATATGTCTATTTGGCACTAACATATACATCCTTTGGCATGTAGGTTTTTCATGTATTTTTGTAGTCTTTGTAATTCTACATGTTTAAATTTGGGACAACATAATTTTGAAATAATCAAACATGAAAAGTTGCATAATTTCATTACATACACACTAAAAAATACTTGCACCTATTTGCACATTTTTTTTCAATTTCATACACGTGAACTACTCAGAGCATGCCACGTACCCTTTGTGTATTTTTATGTGTTAGGTTTTTTCACCTTCACACCATCATATTTATCACACTTTAAAAATATAAGGTCCAAAGGTTAAAGGATCCTGAGCTATTTTCATAATGGTAATTTCCATATATGTATCATCTTACACCATCACAGCCTCATAATCCATCAAAACACCTTTGACCAAATCCTGTAATTACATAAAACATATGCAAATTAGGAGGCACCACACACCACCATTTCATAGTACTTACATCATGTATAACACACAAATCTAAAATATCCCCAATAGACCTAAAATTACATGACTTTGAAGCCATACAAAAATAACATGTGCCACTCTTCTATTTTTCACACACCTCAAATCTTTGAAGGAATTCATGGAGACCAAGGAGTGAGATAGTTCAAACAAACTAAAGTTTGTGAAATGTTTAGTTTTAGTGAGTTCATGATAGCACATTTTTTAGCACCATTTATGAACATGAGAAATGTGAAACTCTAAATAAATTAGAGGAAGACATGTGGCTACCCCCATTGACTAAACACAAAATGAAGCCTATGTAGTCCACCTAGAAAAGAAGAAAAAATTAAAAAATCTACATGATGAACTAGATGAAGAGATGTGTATGATTTAGGATCATTATTTTTAAATCCAAAAAAAATCATTTGTAAAAAAAAAATGAAATAAATGTAAAATCCAACCCTTAGCATTTAAGATGCACAAACCAGTGAATTCAGTCCACTATCCTAAGATTTAAGATAAAATATAAAGGCCATCCATTTTGGAAATATCATATTTTAGTAATCTGATTATATGTTTATGTGGGCAATTAAATATATGTAATATCGTGAGAATAATGTGAATTGTACCGAGATATAAAAACTCACTATAAGATAGTCTTGAAGGAAAGTCTTTAGGGATAACAAAAAATTTATGAGAGATTTGAGGGATTGTAGATTATGATTATCTCCTTGTTTTTAGATGACCAAGAGAGTATATGTAACTCTTGAGATAAATAAACATCCCATATAAATTGGGTAATATTGTATAAGATTTTTTGCTGATTATTTTTTTCTAAAGATCTACCAAAAACCATATTTGTCATTAGAGCATACCTAGGAGAATATGTGTTTTAAAAATTGAACATGGGGAAACTTTCTAGTTCTTGATTACCTGATTCATGAAGAGAGTGAAAGAATGTAGGAGGTTTTAATGTAGCCTTAGTCTCTTATAAAATAACCTTAGTTATACTTTTATGCATTTTAGATTTTGAATATGTATCCTTTAATGATAAAACATATTAGTAAGAGGCACCATAATAGAGGAAGCTCAGAATAGTATAGCTCATTTCCTAACCATATCATATTTTCCAAAAATTGTTAGGATGACATTCTAAACCTACATAAGAGGAAAGAATAATTTTGTATTTCATTGAGATAGATAGTAGAAGATTTGATTGACCAATAAACCTTTCAAATTCCATTATCTTCATATTAATATGAGTAAGAGAATGAAAGGAGTACCTTGAGGGAGAGGTTCTATTTAATATAAAGCATAACTATAAGAATGTAATTATGAGAAATAATCCAAACATTTATTTCAACAGTTATTTCTTAAATATCTACATTTTATATTCTATCCATAACAATTATTATTATATATTATGTGAGGTTATGCATTAAAATCTTAGTCTACTATATGCATACATCTATGCATAATAATTGATCTTATTATGTACAACATCAAACATGAATGTGACCGATTTAAATATAAGATCAACTCATCCTCTCATATACAAATTTCTCTCAAACTATGATCTTGTTGTTGGAGTATTGTCAATGATGTCATGCTTTTGTCATAGAGGTGTCTTTTGGAGTGGATGAAGTGCTTTGATATCCTAAGTGATAATGACAAAGCATGGAATGTTCATGCTCTAGTATGCTTGAAGGAAGATTTGTTGATCTTTAGTGTTGACATGGCTTGAGATGTTCAATGATGAGTATAGAACATTGAGCATGTAAAATGGGTCCTATAAGAGGTTTTATATACTTTGATTGCTTAAGTGCATGAGTATATTTGATTTGGTTGATCATAGTTTTCATCTAGATACTTTGGGTTTAGTGGTATAAAATTTGAGTAGGTAGTTTGATGACATCACCATTTCCATATAGGAATGAGTCAAGATGAGTTGGTCATATGGTTGTGATCACATTAGTCCCTAGTTATTATGATCTATATATCAATCCATGCATCAAAGCATAGTCAAATATATGAGGGTTCAAAGTTGGCTTCTTAATCAGAATTCATTGTTTTCCCATACTTAGCCAAATTTACATGTGGCCAGAAAGAGTTGAGTAATTAGTTTGATGATGGTATATCTCACACATGTGGATGTTTCAAGAGAAGGTGATCATATGGGTCTATTTATTTTTTATCCTAGTTTATTTGTGCTAAATTTTAGATCATGCGATGAAGTGAATCAAAAGATATGCATGTGCCAAGTTGGGCTCCTAGGTAGTTTGACTATGTTTTCCCATACTTAACCAATTTTTAAATGTGGCAACTAGAGCCGAGTGAGAATTTTGATGGTGTTATATCTTGCACATGTGAAGGTTTCAATATAAAATGATCATATGGGTTTGTTTAATTTTGAGCATAGTTGATTTATGCTAAATTTGAGATCATGCACTAAAGCACAACAAAATTTATGCAGGAGCAAATTTGGTCTCCCAACAAAATTCTAGACATAGTTAGCTCTGTGATAGAAGATTTTGAGAAGTCATTATAATGATGCTATATCTCACATGCACATTGGTTTTAGGAAAATTTTAGTACATGGTTGGATTCCTCTTTTAAAGAAGAACATATAGTGTAATTTGTAGGACATGAAATTGATCACAACAAAAGATATATCTATCTAAATTTAGCCTTCCAGGCATATTAAAAAGGGTCCCCATAATCATTTTTACACAAGTTAAAATTTGAGTAAGATCGATGATGTGTGTTTTTCTAGGAATTCAAGAAGTAGTGAGATGAGGACTAGTGCATGATGTTTAATGATTGAGAAAGGGTACAGGATAAGGATCCAATGGTGAGTGGGTGTTCATACAAATTGATCAAATAGTGAGCATTGGTAGTTAAAGACCTAGTTGATCTACAAAGATCCATGGAGTGTATTGAGTTAACATTTCAGGATTCAATGAGATGAGGTCAAAGTTATTGAGTTTTAATGTATGAGCATTGGCACATATGTATTAAAGATCAAAAAATATTAATGGTGTGTATTAAATATGAGCAACAAGGACACAAGATGATTGTAAAGTTTTCAATGTTTAACTATGATCATTGCCATTCAAATATTTGAATTTAACATAGGGAAAATCTAGATCTTTGTATTTTATCCATGTCTTTTGATAGAATTCAAATTTTTTATTTTTGAAAAAAGTAAAGATGAAGAGACTCCATGATGACCATGACTTGAAGATCTAAAAGTGAGTACATTCAAATATATTGAGCCAAGAAGTTGACTATGTGTTCGTGCTTATTCTAAAAATGACTCGAAAAGGATATTTGAGCTCATTTTGATGTTGTTTCAATGTCTCATGATGAATTGGATATTGAGGAGTGTTTTATACTCCATTAAGATGCTCTATGTGGATTTCAGAGGTGTGATCAATCCATCTTGAGTATGAACAATGCTTAAGACATTGATTTTATTTTTGGGAATGGTGTTCTTGTGTATAAGGTCTATGTTTGAGTATTTTGAGCATACGAAGAGGTGAGCTAAGATGACTATGATCAATTAAAGATGTCAAATGGGACATAAGGATTTGACCCATGTATTTTAAAGTGGTCTTATGTTCTTATTTTTCTCAAGGGTATTCCAAATGGGTGAATAGGTCTCCATGAGACCTCTAAGAGATACAAATGCCTTGTTAAAAGGTGTAGTTGTTTAAGGGTGACCAATAGATGCTATAGTTGACCTATGAAGAATGTATTAGGCTATGTATTCATATTATATATGTATTAAGGGTTAAGACATGCCTAATGACCGACCAAGGTGATGATTATCAAGTTTTCTCTATAAATAGTGAAATCAAAGATAGTGATTTCTAGATTTGTATGCGAGAGATTTGAGAGAGGTTTATGTGTGTGAGTTGTAGAGAGAAGGAGGGGTCGAGTTCCCTGAGGATGAGTTGAATAGATTAAAAATTTGAGGATTATTTTTATGACTTGTTGGTCATAATTTTATTAGTAGAATAGTGCTCTTGTTGTTTGAGTATGAGCGAAGGTGAAGAGTGATAATCAATGGTATATCATCAGGTGTTGAATACATCAGTGCAAAGGTGGATGTGTTCATAGATGTTGTTGTGACATATAAGCATATAAGGTGGTTGTATCCTCATTGCAAGGTGAAACTTGCTAAAATGTTTGGTTGTTGTTGCAACTTAGCTAGATAGGTGTGGCAGTACCTTGGGGGATTGTAGTCTCACTAAATAAGGATTGTAGTTCCTTGATCATTTATAGATGTTCTAAATTAGTTATTATTATTATAAGATAGTATTCCAATTGTAGGTTCCAGTGGGTTTTATTCCTCAAGAGGGTTTCCCATGTATGACATGTGTTATGTGATTGATCTTGCATTATCTCTCTTGCTTATTGCTATGAATGATATGTATGTTTCATGAATTATTGTGGTAATTGATTAAGTGTTTTTAAAGATTAGAATTAAATTTGGATTATTTGGGATCATTGATTCACCTCCCTATCAATGATTGTACCTCTAATAATTAATATCAGAGTAGGTCCTTTGGTAAAGGCCTAACATCTTGAAGGTGATCCAAGGTACAATATGGGTAGTCATCAAGGAGGTTTTTCTACTAAGCAAGCACCAACATTTCATGGATCCAATTATGAATTTTGGAGTGATAGGATGAGTACATATATTATGTCCCTAGGGTTTGATATATGACAATCTATTCTACTTTGTTGTGTTGCTCCTATTACTCTTCCATCTAGTTCTACAGACAAGAAGTTGTTTGAGAATAATTCTAAAGCAATGAATGATATCACTTGTGGTCTTTCAGAGACCAAATACACCAAGGTGATATATTGTACATATGATAAATAGATATGTGATAAAATGAAGATCATTTTTGAAGGAGATTCAAAGGTCAAGCTTTATAAGTTGCATAATCACATAAGACAATTTGAAAGTCTCAAGATGAAGGAAGAATATTCTATGACATCATTTTTGTAGAGAGTTGATGATACTATGAACATCATCAGAGGTATTAGAGAGAATCTTGAAGAGGCAACTATAGTCTAAAAGGTATTAAGTTCTCTATCTCTCAAGTTTGATCTAAAAGTATCTTCTATAGAAGAGAGTCATGATCTTACATAGTTGAAGATGGATCAATTGCATGACACCCTTACTGTATATGAGATGAGAATAAATTATAATATACCACCAAAAAGAGAAGCTAAATTCAAGATAGAGATGAAGCCTAAGAAGAATTTCCAAGGTAATAAATCCAAAGAGGATGACATATCCAACATTGATGAGGATGAACTAATTGATTTGATTACTAGGAAATTGAACACATGCTCAGAGAAGTATAAGGGTAAACTACCCTTCAAATGTTTCAATTATGGAGAGATATGACATTTTTCTCGTAAGTGGCCTCATAAACAAGAGAAGAACGATGATGAAGAGCATGTTGAAGGCCACGATGATGACAAGAAGACATACAAGAAGAAAGGATTTAGAAAGTTTAACAATGAGAAGAAGTATTTCAAAAATAAGTAGAGTCTCTACACCAAAGAAGATTGCAGCTCATTAGATGAGAGTGAAGGAAATGACTTAGAATATGATCATGAAGATGATAATCCTATTGAAGATGAATCCCTATTCATGGCTAAAGAAGGAAGTTCCTCAAATCATAGGAGTCTACTTGGAGTGATTTAAATGATGATGAGGTGGACTGTGAGACTATATTGATGAATGCTCTTGAAGAACTAGATATCGATAAGAAGATCAATAAGAAAATGAAATCTAAACTCAAGGACTATGAGGAGCAATTCAGTGTGTATGAGGCAATATTGAATTAAGACACCAAGGAGCATGAAGATATGATCAAAAATCTCAATTTTCAATTGGAAATTTTATCTACAAGCCTAAAATCTAAAGAAGATGAATGTTCAAGGCATGTTTATGAAAATGAATCTTTAAAATCTGAGCTAGAAAAGACATCTAGTATGATGAAGTCATTTGTGAGATTTGAAAAGAGATCATGTGATCTAGACAAAATTTTAAGTGTTTAAAATAATGATAGTGATAAAAATGGTATTGAATGTGAAGAAGTACAAAGGAATGTTACTCAAAATAAAATGAAGACTAATGTGAACTAAGATAATCAAAATTTCAAGACAAATCATCAGATAAGGATTGAAGGTGCTGGAAATATTAAAAAAATTAGATCAGACAACTAAATGCTATGAGGTATGCAAGATTCAATGGATATTATTACATATGTTATCAATTTGGTCATATGGCTAGAGAATGCAAGAGACCTATTAGAAATGAGTTTGCATGGGACTATGATGGAGGTCATCAGTCAAAAGGTGTGAACAGAATTAAGTGCTTCAACTATCTTAATATGAACACTTTGAAAATCATTATCCACATAAGGTTAGACAAGGTGAGTCCTCTTCAAAAATTGGAGATTATTTTTTTTCCATGATAAAGGACATATGAAAAGTTTTTATCCAAACACGGTAAGACAAACTATGGTTCCATGAAGGTGTATGGTGTGCTTCAATTGTGATTAGAGAGGTCACATTACTAGTTTCTAAAAATAAAGGCCATCAAGTTAAAATGAGTTCAATCAAGCTCCTAGAGTGCAATAAATAAGGCATGTTAACATATAGAATCCAAAGGTGAAAATTTTGAGTCATGATGAGACTACATGTCCAAGTAATCTACTTGTTATGGTGGAGAATGCTTCAAAAGTTGAAGAGTGCCAAGGGATCTCATTGTCTGCTTATGTTGAGAATGAAGAGATCAAGATAAAAGAGAAGACCAAGGTGTTGGTTGAAGCTAGTCCTAAGGTATGTATGGATCCACATGAACATCTTATTATTATTGAGCATGTATCATTCAAATAACATCAATTATGTGTACCTAGTAATGAGGTTCCAAACTGCAAGTGGATCCTTCAGATGAAAAGGTATGTAATAAATCTATATTTTTTCCATGTACTATCAATCCAATCATAGAAGAATGTTATAGTGAATGAATATTTTTTTAATCCTAAGATAAATAAGAAGAAGAAGAACTATAAGTATCAAATGACCAAGGAGGAGAAGGAATATGAGGAGTTGTGGGTAAATCCTAAGTTCACACCATGGTAAAACATTGTGGTGTAGAGGAGGTCTCTGTCTATACTTATTAAGAGATTCCTTTTAGTGGAGAAGCAAGTTTGTGTGCTCAAGATGATAATTCTAATCAAATAAGGTATTTGGTTAAGGGGGAACATCAAGTTCATGAGCCTATTTTATAGGTTTGTGAAGGAGCTATAGTACAAAGTTAGAATGAGTGGTTCCAGGTAGCTTAATGAGATTGATGAAAATGTCAAGAAGAGTTTGATGCTTAGAAAGGTCTATAAAATTATTTGTGATGAATATCCAGATATTTTTGAGGTCTAAAGGTATGTATGTGCCAATTGAATTTTTTAAATTAATCTAAGTTTTCTTAGTGTTTGGCTTAAGGGCAAGTAGGCCTAAAATAGGTTATAGGATGTATGGGTTCCCAAAGGTGTGGAAGCTCAAATATTGATCCAGAAGTGTGTGATGAGTGTCTCCATGTGTGAAAGTAGTTTCATAGCTATGCATTGACTAGAAGGAGGTTTGTTGACCCTATTTGTTTTAAGATTCTAGGGTTTTGGGCTATGTTAGCAAAGTGGTTTGCCTTGTGAATTAAGGTTTAAGGCTTCTTAATATGTTGAATGGGCCAAATGAGTGGTCAAATAAATATTCATAGGGAATTTAAGGTTTGTGGTTCTCAATTTTTTTCAAGCTTTTGTCAATATGGAGGGTTAATTGACTAGTAGGTTTGTGAAGGAAGTTTGTTGCAAATGATGATCCTAGTGATGCAAATTTTTATGATTGAGGGGGAATATGAGAGTGATCCAAATTTGAATTTTTAGGTCCTGAAGATGTATCTATAGAAAATTTTGGGCTTTACAAGTTCTAGATAGGGATACAAAGAGGCTAAACATGCCTAGTTTGATGAAGAGTTTTTTTGATCAGTTTCTCCAAAAGAGCAAGGTATGTGTGTTTTAAGATGAGTTATCAAATTGTTTTATTACATGTTTCCTATTTGATGAGTGGCATGAAATTCTGTTGGTGGTCCTTATGGTAGCTTGAGAGAAGGCTAGTAAGCATATGTGGTGATTCTTCATGGTGTGTGGAGATCTGAAGATGCATAGAAGGTGAAATTGATCAAATTTTTTAGGGGGAGTCCCTCTCAAAAAATTTAATGATGTGTTCCATTAGATTTATATGGTTTTTTGTGTTCTTTATTCATTGGTTGCAGTGCTTGGTTGAAGAGAGTGTTGGCATGGAGAAAGAGGAAGTTATTAAGATAGGCAGAGGTAGGCTCAAGGTAAGGGGAGTTTGTATCATATTTCTAAGATGGTCCTTTCTTATTTATGGTCTTTTCAAGTCCTTAGGATTAGTTTGTGCCCACTTTGTCATTGTGCCAAAGGGGGATAAATTTCCTATTGTGGGAGTGTTTGAATAGAGAGAAGGTGAGTTATACATTGCTATATATGATGATTGTTGATATCAATGACAAAGGGGGATATTATTGGGTTATTTTAAATGATATCATGGTGTTTCCATGGATGTTTCCTATTAATTGGATGAATTGATTTGATATCCCAAGTGACAATGCCAAAGTGTGTAATGTGCCTGTTCTAGTATGCTTGAAGGAGGCTTGGTTCATCTTTAGTGTTGACATGGTTAGAGATGTTCAAGGATGCGTATGGAGTATTGAAAATGTGCAAGGGGTCCAATAAGAGTTTTTATATGCTTTGAGTGCTTGTTTTCATGAGTGGATTTCATCTAGTTGATCATATTTTTCATCTAGATATTCTAGGTCTAGTGGTAGAAAATTTGAGTAGGTATTTTGATGATGTCACCATTATCACGTGGGAATGAGTCAAGAGGATTTGGTCAAATGGTTCTGATCACATTAGTCCCTAGTTATTATGTACCAAATCTCAAGTCATGCACTAAAACATAGTTAAATATATGAGGGTAAAAAGTTGGCTTCTTAGTCAGAATTCATTATTTTTCCATACTTAGCTAAATTTGCATGTGGCCAAAAAGAGCTAAGTAAGTAGTTTGATGATGATATATTTTGCACGTGTGGATATTTTAGGAGAAGGTGATCATATGATTTTGTTTAATTTTAAGATCAGTTTATTTACACTAAATTTTAGATCATGTGATAAAACACGGTAAAAGATATGCATGTGCAAATTTTGGCTCCCAAGCAGTTTGATTGTGTTTTCCCATACTTAGCCAATTTTTCAATGTGGCAAGAAGAGCCAAGTGAGCATTTTGATGGTGTTATATCTTGCACATGTGAAGGTTTTAATAAAAACTGATCATATGGGTTTTTTCAATTTTGATCATAGTTGATTTGCACTAAATTTTATATCAATGCACAAAAAAAGTTATGCAAGAGAAAATTTGGTCTCCCAAACAAATTCTAGACATAGTTGGCTCTGTGACAAAAGATTTTGAGAAGGCATTTTAATGATAGTATATCTTGAACATGTAAAGGTTTTAGGATTAGTTTGGTACATGGTTAGATTCCTCTTTGAAAAGAAAACATATGGTGCAATTTGTGGGACATGAGATTGATCACAACAAAATAAATATTTGTCCAAATTTGGCCGTCTAGGTATATTGAAAGGATCCCCATACTTCATCATTTTTGTACAAGTTAAAGTTAAATAAAGATCGAAGGTGCACATTGATTTAAGAAGTTAGAAAGTAGTAAGATTAAGATAGGTGCATGATGTTTAATGACTAAGCAAAGGTACAAGATAAGGATCTAATGGCAAGCAGGTATTTATACAAATTTATCAAATGATAAGTGTTGATAGTTAAAGACCTAGTTGATCTACAAAGTTATATAGAGTGCATTGAGTCAACATTTCAAGATTGCATGAGATGAGGTCAAAGTTACTAAGGTTTAACATTTGAGCATTGGCACTTATGCATTAAAGATAAAAAAATATCGACTATGTCTATTTGATCTGAGCAACAAGTATACGAGATGATTGCAAAGTTTCTATTGTTTAACTGTGACCGTTGTCATTCAAATATTTGAATTTAACATAGGGAAAACCTAGGGCTATGTATTTTATCCATATATTTTGATATAAGTTAAATTTTCTAGTGATTTAAAAATTAAAGATGAAGAGGAATCCATGGTGCATCTAATGAACCTGATTTGAATATCTGAAAGTGAGTACAATCAAAGATATTGGGCCTAGAAGTTGACTGTGTGTTTTTACTTGTTCTAAAAATGACCCAAGAAGGAAATTTGAGCTCATTTTGATGTCTCATGATGAATGAGATATTGGGGAGTGTTGTAGACTCCATTAATATGTTTTATGTGGATTTTGGAGGTGTGATCAATCTATCTTGAGTATGAACAATGCTTAATAAGTTGACTATATATTCGATAATGGTGTTCTTATGTATAAGGTCTTTGTTTGAGTTGTTTGAGCATATGTAAAGGTGAGATAAGATGACTATGATCTTTTAAGGATGTATAAGGGGACATAAGGAGTGAACCCATGTATTTGAAAGTGGTCATGTGTTCTTTTTTTGCTCAAGGGTGTGTTAAATGGGTGAATAGGTCTCCATGAAACCTATAAGAACTACAAGTGCCTTATTAAAAGGTGTAGTTTCTTAAGGGTGACCCATAGATGCTATGGCCAACTTATGAAGAATGTATTGATGTATGTCTTCATATGATAGATGTCTTAAGGGTTAAGACATGCCTAATGGCTGACCAAGGTGATGGTTTCAAGTTTTCTCTATAAATAGTGAAATCAAAGATAGTGATTTATAGACTTGTATGTGAAAGAATTGGGAGAGATTTGAAAGAGGTTTGTGTGTGTGATTTGTAGAGTGAAAGAGGGTTAGAGTGACCTGAGGATGATTTGAAGATAAAAATATATTGAGGACTATTTGTATGAATTTTAGGTCATAATTCTATTGAAAAAATAGTGCTCTTGTTGTTTGAGTATGAATGAAGGTGAAGATTGATAATCAGTGGCCCATCATTAGTTATTGAAGACATTAGTGTAAAATTGGATGTTTTCATAGGTGTTGTTGTGGTAGCTTATTATCTAAGGTGGTTGCATCCTCCTTACAAGGTGAAACTTACTAAAAGGTCTGGTTGTTGTTGCAGCTCAGCTAGATAGGTGTGGTAACACTTTGTGGGATTGTAGTCTCACTAAATAGGTATTATAGTTCCTTGATCATTTATAGATGGTCTAAATTGTTTCTTTCTATTATAGGACAATAGTCCAATTGTAGGTTCTAGTGGGTTTTATTCCCAAAGAGGGTTTCCCATGTATGTCATGTGTTATATGATTGATCTTGCATTGTCTCTCTTACTCATTGCTATGAATGATATGTATGCTTCATGAATGCTTGTGGTAACTGATTAAGTGTTTTTAAATATCATAATTAAATTTGGATTATTTGGGCTCACTGATTCAACCCCCCTCTCAGTGATTATACCTCTAACACTTGTTTGCATCAATCTCATGGAGGTGGTTTTGAGATCATATGGACCTCATGGGGACCCTTGTCTCTTTTCTGTTTTGTTCTTGATTTATGAAGTGATTTATATTTGTGAGAAAATTTATGTGCTTCTTCTAACAAAGTTTTATATCCTAATGATGTTTTTAATGAAAACAATTTGTAAAGAAAGGCCGTGGTATTTTTGTGTATTATAGTTTAAGTCTTGTAATGTAGTCTAGGTATTTATAGTTAATTATTGTTGAGATTTGATATAAATTGTGTCAAAAGTTAAAATTTAAATTATGTTATATGTGTGAGTAAAGCTAGAGTATAATGGTAGTTTAATTGATTGTTTAACTTTGTTTCATTAGAGTCTTATAAGTTTTTTGGTTGACTAGGTTATAAAAAGTCTTAAATTTTAGTTAATTTTTTGGTTTGACATTTTAATATAAATTATGTGTGTCATTTTGTAAAAGCACAATGCTAAAATATCTCTATTTATAATGGACATATTTTTAAGTCAACTTGATGTCCAACTTATGAGGGGTGGGGATATGTTATTAAAAAATGACATGCAATTGATCTTCAATGCTAAATTTACAGAGTAAGAAGCATAATATAGGAAGATGGAAGTAATAGAGATTGGAGTAATTTCAACATCTCTCATCACCTACTAACAAGGAGGCTGCACATCTAGATTAGTGACAAATAAACAGTGTAAAAACAAATATGGTGAGGATAATCACCTTTAGAAATGGTGACTATATATGTTATGTTAGATCAAGTGGAAATAATCACATGCAGACGCTATAAAAGAGATGATGAGGAATTATTACTCATTTTTAGTTTTTTATGTTTTCTTATTTTTTGTGATATAATAAGTGAGCAATTTTGAAGGCAATCTCTTAATGTAAAATTTAGTGAAGTAAAGAATCACAAAGTTATACAACATCATGATACTTGTATGTAGGTTGTTTGTTGGAGCCTTTATAAAACCATATTTATAAGTTGTTCATTGGATCCTTTGTAAAAAAATATTTGTAGGTTGTTGGTTATTTCATAAAACCTTTTGGATGTTTGGGTTTTTGGTTGAAACCTTTGTAAAACCATAAATGTAAAGGTGTGGAGGATGAACAAAAGTTTGGGTCCATGTTCATACCTAGGTGGTTTCTATATCCATCCATAAAATTCACTTATGAGAATGCAATTTTGGATATTTGTGTGAAATTACACATAGATCAAGATCATGAGTAAGTAAAGGCTTCACACTGTAGTTACAAAGTGAGATGATTTCTTCCATGTTTTCCATAAGGAGGAATGTTAACAATATCATAGTTCATTGCCAACATTATATGTTTATATGGGTAATTAAATATATGTAATTGTGTGAGAATAATGTGAGTTGTACATGAGCTATAACAACTCACTAGAAGATAGGCTTGTGGATGAGTCTTCAGGTATAATATAAATCTTAGGAGAGATTTGAGGGATGAAATATTATTCTTATCTCCATGTTATTACATAACCAAGAGAGTATAAGTATGTACCTCTTAAGATAAATAAAAATACCACATGAATTGAATAATATTGAATAAGAGTTTTTGTTTTTTTAATTTATTTATGCTCTACTTACTATTTTAATTTAAAGACATTAATTTTCATTAGAATCCCTTCGAGGAGCATCTAGAATTTAATTAAATAATCATTTTTTCAAGTAACGATATTGGAATGCAAATTGATAGTGAAATATCCAAAGATATATAATGACTTCATACTTGTTCTCATTCTACACTTCACAAGTGCCCAAAGACAACTTATTCATCTATAATGCCATGAATTTAAGGTTTAAACACTATATATTTTCATCTATGATAAAGATTTAAAAATAAGGCCAATACAAAAATAATAAATCCCTTCTTCAGAAGAAGATTATTAATATTATTGTTGTTGTTGTTGCCTACCCAAAATAAAACATGGTTAATTCCAAATTAGAAACCCAGAAATATGTAGATGCCAAAATTTGGCCACATTATCTAGTTAGTGATAATACATCATTTTGATTTTTTTTTTCAAAATACTTCCTCTAACTTCTTATTTATGTTTTTTCATCATTATACTATACAACATCTAAAATAGAATTTATATACATACCTCACAAACCAGCATGAGTTAGGACTTAAATGTTTTTCACATTGTATGATATTTCTCAAAAAAATATATATTATTTTTTTTCCTTTCACCCTTATTAAAAATGAAAATTTTAATAATTTTTGTGATTTTCCAATAATCTAAAAATTGCAATGTCCGTTATAAAAGATGTACATTGTTCAAAATTAAGAGTAATGTTGTCACATTGAACTACTTCATCTATATCCTAACATAACTAAAAAAATGACTTTGTTGGTATTGTCCCTATAAATCATCAAGGAGAAATAAGGTTTTGATATTTTCATTAAACTTTCTCTCATTACACATTCACCACTATCATTTGATGTAAATCCTAAAAGTTAGAAAATATAATTATATATGGAAGTTATGTCCACATATAATGATTTAATTTTAAGTAGGTTTCATTGACATTAAAAATTTATTTCACGTAATTTTTAAGTACTACATATAATTTTTCTGTCATGTGTATTAACATCTCTTTCATGTACTTGTTGACCAAATTTGACTTTTAGGTCAAATTGGGGCACCCATAGGTAAAAAATCAACTTATATATTTTTTATGGTGGTATAATTTATTTTCATGGGGTGTATTACATGTTATTTGATGTTATCTAATGCACTTCTAGCCTTAGTCATAGTTTCATTAGCTTATTTGTCAATTTGGGTCATTTAATGTGCTTTTAAGGGTCATTAATGTAAGTGGCATGGTTACTAAGGTGAAAAAGTGTAATTATATCCTTATAATAATAAAATAGGTCAGTTTAAATATCAATAATTTTATTTAAATCAGAAATTTTCAGGTTCCTTAACTAAAATTTAAGAAATAACTAAAAAAGAGAGCAAATGGCACTTGTATGACCCATGGAGAAGTGTGCTACATGGGAGAATATATTGGATGGAATTTTCAAATTAATAATACTCATTTATATGTTTGTTCTCTATAAGTGTCATTTTAAATCCAAAACCATTATTCTCCTTTCTTGGTTTTCTAAACACACAAAAGTGATTTTTAGGTTTTTGCTCAATACAAATAGCTGAATATGTTTCAAGTCAAATGCTTTTAGGAGGTTATACTAAAATAAAATAAATTAATTTAAATATAAATATTTTGAATAATTGTGGCCTATACTTCATGAACCATCCTCATGAATTTGACTGTACTTTTTTGGTAGCTATTTCATGCACCCTATAGGTTTTACTCCATTTTAGTCAAATCTGTATGAACCAGTTGGTGATGTGTGCTCAAAATGATTTTGGATTAATTATAAAATGGTATCCATTCTTATTTTTATGTTTAATAATGTTTTATGATCAAATTAGTCCATGTTGTAGGAGGATGTCACCATATGCAGTCTCAGTTAAAGTTCTTCCTATTTGTTGAGTGTTTTTCTCTTGTAAGGGTCTAATGTAGTTAGAAAATGGTGTTTCATAGATTTTAGGGTCATATTATCATGTATTCCATGTTTTGGTTTCACCATGTCATCATTTTAGTAGCTTGTAAGCTTGTCTTTCTCCATTGTCAACCCTTTGCCCAACTTCACTTGCAGTCACCTGTACAAGCTTGTTCAACTCGTCATGGAGTTGTAATCAGAGTGTGTTATTATTCCAAACCATCAAGAGTTTTAAATATTCCATTTATATTCTTGGATAAGGTGTAAGTGTGGTCATAATTCCATTCACCATGCTAAAACAATCATTTAATGCTCCTGATTACTCTATTCCACATATATGCAAGTGATTTTCATATTAGATAAGTTGTATTAAAGCTACTTTCAAGGTGTTCTTGATGGAGATCATCTACTTGAAGGTTGAAAAATTCATCTGAGTGGTATTGAAACTATTCCCTAATATTTTCTTGCCCAATTCCATCCCATGCCTATATAATATATCCTAATGCACACCTACAAGGCCCTTTTTGATGTCACATTGAGGTATGAGAAGGTTAAAATATTTTCTAACCTCTTAGTATTACTATAGGTGTATTAGAATGTTTTATAAGAACATAGAAAGTTCACATTCATATAAAGTTTCATGTCATTCATATCTATTTCATTGTTTGTGTACCAAAACATCCACCTATAGGTGGCTAAGCAGGGTGCTAAAATGATTTTATGGAAAGGGTGAAGCAACTAGACACATACTTAAGGTTGTGGTATTATAATCAAGCCTTGCCAGACCCATAAAAAGTGGCAATTTAAAAAAAGAGGTGTGCAACCATGTTAAGGATACAAAGGATTGTGTTCTAGGAAATTGTCCCTAAAATGTCAAAATAGAGGTTAGGGGGCTTCTTGTGAGTATCTTAAAACATGCTTTCCAAGTGTTCTAAAGCATATAGCCTATCTCATATTGCATCCCTTCGAATAGAGAGTCTACATGCCAATAATTGAGGTTAGATAATGAGGGAAGATAGGTTGTTTTAAGCCTCAAATGTGCCTTAGAAATAATTGAAACACTTCATTAAAGTCTATAGGTTTGAGGTTGCAAATGAAGTTTGACACCCTAAGGAGTAACACTGGACAAACTCCATGACTAGGATGGATAAATTGATGTAATGAGGTAAAAATGAATATAATTCATCACTAAATTGTTAATACAATATCTTATAGATGCCTATGAATACCTATAGGTACCTTTAAAGCATGAGAATGACACCTATAGGGGTCAGATAGGTAAGATGAGCAAATAGTGACTTAGGAATTTGTTATGAAGGTGATTAGCCATCTAAGGTGAGATAAAGGTGATCAAGCATGTTTTTTGACCTCAAATTGAACTCAATAAGGTATTTTTCCAACACAATCACCTCAACCAAGGTTATGAATACCTACAGTAGGCCCTACAAGTAGAGCAAATCAGTCTAGGGTAGTGACCTTATTTTTGATGTCCAAATGGTGTTTTTAGGACTCTTAGTTTGAATTCAAGATAAATAATGAATATTATGACCTCAAGGAGCTATAAATAATTTCCACCAACATCATGACCTAGTTCTTAGTTAAGCCACATACACACCTACAATAACGTAAATAGGGGTGTCTGAGTCAAAGCAAGAGGAAGCTAAGTTTTGAGCCTAAGGAGTAGATGAGGTGAGAATAGGGTATGGTAAGATATCAAGTGTATATTTTTATAATAGTTTATTTATTATTAATTTCACACATAAATAATTCTCAAGGAATTAAATGTAGTCTAGAACAAACCCTAAAGATATATGTCTCAATCCAATAGGGTATAGTCTTGGAGTTAGGGTAATCTGAGACATGGACTTGTCTGGGGGAGAGAGGTAGTTTAAAATCATTGAAAAGTGATTAATTATAGTAAAATATGTGTTTTTAAAATCAAAATACCTTGCTAAAGTGATCATATGTCTTCCCTACTTGGCCAAATAGCAACAATCCATATAATGAGATAGGAAGCCTTTTTGCTCAATAGGTAAGTATGAGGAATCCAAAGAAAAGGAATGTTTTGAGGTGGGTACCAAGATTAAATATAATTAATTAGATATATAAAACATGTTTAATAATCATATAATCATGGGTTTAGCCTGGAAGGGTGACTTTTAGGTGGATTTGAGGAAAATACAAGAAAACATGATTTTTTGAGGCCTTTTTTTGGCATTTGGAGATGGTTAGGCACCTAAAGCATGGAATAAAGATAAATCCTATTTTAAAAATCATAATAAATAATTTTAAAACTAAAAAAATACTTATTTTGTCTTATGGATAAGGGATATACCTCATTGTTTTGCCTCAGAGGTCAGCCAATCTAGGAAAATTAGGTTTTGGCAAAGTGAGCTAGTGAGTGTAAAATGGGCAATGGACTTGATATGAAGTTTTGGGAACCTCAAAAAACATATAATGAGGTGTATGGAAGGAATATATATTATATATAATCACTATATATATCCCATATCCCTTAAGGTGACTAAATTACTCATGTACATAGTCTAACTAGGTAAACTTTCACTAAGCCTAGTTGGTGAATGAGAGAAGAAGAGTAATTCGAGGGTTATGTAGTGGATTTGTAACCTCAAATGGGATGTGAAAATGCATAATACACAAAAATAACTATTTTCACCCTTTGAGGGGATGAAAATCTCTCTTCATCTAAATGGCACAATGGAATCACCTCTAGGCTTGTGGGCAGCCTAAGGAATGAGGTAAATCTCTAGATAGGGCTAGCTCCTTTGATGTACCACTTTGGATTGATAATAATAGTAAATTTGGGGATGAAAATTGATAATTATAAATTAAATAAAACTAATATAATGGAGGTGATACACCAAATTGACTGATGACATCCAACTATATGCATATTACACTTGAAATCACAGGACAAACTAAACATACACTCCCTAATCTATGTCTTTTTGCATCAATGTTACATTGTGGGGTTATGAATGAATGTTAAAATATATGAAGAATATAAAATAGTAATTTAGTTTCACTAATTAATATATTAAATCACTTAAACTTTGACATTTATTGGAACACATCACATGTTGTACAAGAAGAAGTTGCAAATAGGTGAGAGAAAGTGACAACTTGAGAAGGAATCCATAGTCTTCACTAAGAAAATTAAATATTAAATTAAATAAAAATATTAAAAATCATGTAAGAGGCAAAAATTATTCATTTTATTGATCAAAAGGTATACAAATAATTAGGTCTTCACCATACTCAGGTGGAACATCCAATACAATGCCAAATAGCTAGTTTTTATAGAACTTGAGAGAGAGAGAGAGAAAAGAAGAGAAGTACAAGGGTCATAAGGAAAATTGTAAAGATTATAAAAGGATTTAATTATTCACGTGGATATTTTATGGTATGAACCATGAAATTTATGGAAGTCCAAGTGTCCATACAAGGCATAAACTTCATGAAAAGTGGTAAGAAAACTCCTCAACTTGCTCATAAAAATTGATTTCATGATTGGAGTTTTTTGAACATCCTATAAATGATTAATATTCATAAAAATTATTTTAATTAAGGTTAATTACATCATAAATTCCTCTCCATGCATTTTCTTCATGCTTGGTCATTTGAAAATTCTTGGAAGGAAACAATCATCCTATGTTGTCCAAAAAACTACTTTTCTATGCACCTTAGACACTTGGCTCTCAATTTAGCTTTATTTTTCATAAAAATACATAAAATTTATTTTATGACATGTTTAAATTCCCTAAATTTCCATAGAATCATTAGTAACACCTTAAAATGAGTTCACTTGAAGTTTTTCATCTTCTTCACTAGCTTGTCTAATATGCCAGATTTGACTAGCTGAGTTGAAACACCTGATTAGGGTAATTATAAGTTTATTAAAAGAATTAAATTAATATGGAGAGTTATTTTAAGTGTTAATATTTCACCCAAATTTGGTTTCATCTCTTGAATCCTTCTATAACCTACAAAACACACAAAAGAATGAAAAAAAACCTTGTTTATACCCCCATCTATACAAGTTCATATAATAAAAAGGCATGAGAATAATATTTAAGGAGTCATATAAAATTTATAATCACAATAATATCCAAAATATCTCATTATATTAGCTATACAACTCAATCTTCCCAATCAGATTTTAAACAGGGTTTGTAAGGGGTTTTTACTAGTTTTGGGTCTTAAGCTTTGTTCATAAAGATTACACATCCAAGTTTTAATATAATGACACAAATTGGTTGATATGGACCTCATATAACTCCTCTTAACTTATTTTATTCCCATGTATATTCTCCAAGAAGATGTGAGCTCCAAAAGTTACCTTATTGAGCTTGCTTTTCCAATTTTGCATAAGTATGAGTGGTTTTGAGCTCAAGAGTGGTTCTTATGATGTTTCCTATATATTATAATGGATTTAAAACATATTATTATACTAAAAAAAAATTAATACATATTTTTTAAATCATGTCTCAAGCTAATAATGATTTTGACCCTTCATTTGGTCCATAGGCATAACCATGACTAATGTGTTTGACTATTTGCTATAGGGATTTAGGCCTCCCTATTGGTTTCTATACCAATTTGAGGTGTTTTTAATTATTTAATATGTGTGATATATCTTCAGAAAACCTCTTTCATAGTCCAACTATCTTCTATCTTCACCTTTTATTCCCATCTTTCCAAATATATAGGTTTTGCATTTGAGGGGAGTGCCCTCTATCTGAGATAAAATAGAGGGAAATTACCATATTTGTCTATGAAAATTAATCATTATAAGAGATCATAAAACTAACAAGGATTATATTTACAAGTTTTGACCCTTTGGTTTCAATTCTAGACCCCCAAACCTCCTCAATTTCTAAGGCAAACTAGTCAAGCCAGGACTGTGTGTGAATCTTCTCCAAGTGGACTGTATGTGCATGATGAAGACCCATTATTTTATTTTTTTTCACTACATAAGAGTGTATAAACTATTAAAAAACATTAAATAATGCATTGTAACTATTTTATCACCCTCATTATCTTTTCTTCTTTAAGTTCCTTGATTGGCTCAACTACTTGTACAAAAATCTGACTATGTTTCATGTTTTCCCTTCTCAAGAAAGACTCTTGTAGGTGTCTTAAATGATTTTATCCTATATAAAGTGTTTCAAGACCTTAAAATATTCTTAAAGGATCATATTACACTTTATTTCACTCATTCTTAGAAATCACTTACTCTTAATAATCAAACTTACTCTTTGTTAACCTAGTTACAGTAGGTTGTACATTTTGTCTCAGAGAGGATCACCTGTAGGTGAATATGTGTGTTTTTAATTTAAATAACATATAATAACACATTAATATTTTAATTGAGTCATTTAATACCTATTATATTCATTCTCATGCAATTCAAGTATACAAAGGTCACTTTCTAGCATAATGCCTACATACCCTACCTATCTAACCCCTACCTATAGGTATTGATCTCCATGCTTGAGACCTTGATTATGATGTTTGGTGATCACCTTGAGCTCATGTTGGTAATATAGTGAATATTTTAACATTAATTCACCTTTTAATGATCTTAGAGCATTAATATTTGGGGTTAATGCTTCATACTCTACTATAGGTATGAATCATCTATACAATGGGCACCTATAGATAGTCATGGATTACAAAGGGACATTTATCTTGAACTTTTCTTGATTATTTGCATTCATTTAAAATCATCTCACTATTTGAGAACCCTTATTCATGATCAATTCTCAATTTTTCTCCTTTGATGCTCAGGTCAATGTTGCCTTCAAAACATGTAGATATTATTGCATGCTTTCAATGTCCTTAGGACCATTTTGAGGCTTGCAACCTTCCCCTTGCACTAACCTTCTAGCCTACATTATTGGTAAGGGTTTTTTATTATTTATGGACTCCAAGACATAGTCATTAGGATACATCAAAGTATTAGTAACCTCGTTGTATGACCTTGGTAAAAAGGTCTCAAACCTCTATTTTCCCTTTTTAGGGATAAAGGGCCTGAAATAGTCTGTTGACTCCTCCAAGATATTTACATCTTCTACTTACCCATTTTAAACTACACGTAATTATTTTCATGGTAAATCACATGATATGATTTAAAGGAGAGTTTTATCATACTCAAATTCCTCATACCAAAACTTTCATAACTCTATAAGCACCAATTTTAGATGTGTATCTTCACCTACAAGCAGAGAATGTAACTGTATGAAGTGAGTGGTGTATTTAACAATGCACTTCCTACTTATATTTTAATAATTTTAAGGTCTCTCTCAAGGAATACAAATATACTTTTATTCTTTATTATTACTCTCTTCCAATGTGACTGGTCTTATGAGATACCTGTAGGTAAATGGACTATATGTAGGCAGATAAGTGCATTAGAAAGGAGTAGGAATTATTAATCTTGAAGTATGAGCTTGCCATAAATCTTAAAACCTTTAAAATTCTCATGTATATCTTTCACTACCATGTCAAAACAAGGTAACATACTTCATAAGACGTGTTATCCTTCCCTTGAATCACCTATGGGTGTATACCAATGGTAGAATATGTGAATGACTACCATATTCTCCTTTTATTGATGAGTTAAGGTATATAATTGATGCCCTATTATGAGAGTGTGCTCCAAATTTCAATATTTCAATTTCAATTCCATGAATCATGCTAAAGATGCTCCACACATGTGATTCCCTGTGACTGCAAATGGAAATGAGAAAAAAGTTGCCTGTGTATGAAAGCAAGACTATAAGTTATCCAAAACATGATGTTATGAGATAAAAAATTAAGGGTAAGTGATAAATATGATCTTGATACTAGTATAAACATCACACCACATTCTTATGAGACCTTTGAAATAAACACATAGTTTACAACAAGGAAAACTGACTGAGACTACATATGGTGATACCCTCCTACAAAGTGAGATATTTAGACTATCAAATCAACTCAAAATTTAAATAAAATAATTGATAACATGAGTAAAGGGATTAAACATGATCTTAAACCAACATGCCCAACTAGATTGTATGAAATTTCCAACAATGGAGCAAAACCTATAGGGTGCATAGATTAGTAAGCAAATTGGGAAGGTTAACTTATTATGGATGGTTTATAAACCCCAAGACACCATTCATATTAAATTAAAAAAAAAAAAAAAAAAAATTAATATAACTGAGTTTAGAATATACCCCTAAGAGTATTTTATCTATAACCCATTGTGTTGACTGTACCAAGCAAAAACCTACAAGTCACCTCTGCTTGTCAAGAAAGGTGAAAGTGAAGCAGAACGGTTTTGATAAATAAATGGAACTTATAGAGAATTTAAATCACTAATATTAGTTTGGCTAAGATTAATGGACCTTCCATGAGGTTTCACCATGTGGCATGCTTCCCAAGGAAGTCGTACAAGTGCCAAACTCACCTTTTACTTCAAGAAAACTACCTCTTGCTGAGTAACCTAACAATTTCAATTAGTAGTAATTACCAAAGACTTCCTAGGATACATGGAACATGAAATAACTTTTTACACCTTCACATGTCCAAAAAACCCATACAAATCATTAAATGCACCCTTTTTGACTTCAAAATGACCTAAAAATGATAAGTAGACATAAAAACTAATTGACCAAAGCCAATATAACATCAATTAACATCAATTAAACTATAATACACCAAATGAAACTCATATTACACCCCATATATACCTATAAAATAATTTTTTTAACTATAGGTGCCCCAATTTGACTAAAAAGTCAAATTGGGTCAATAATAACCATGAAAGATTAGTCCTAACAGTGAAAGCTAACAAGGTGCCTATTAGATCTATTAGTTTTTTAGGGGACCTATAACCAATTTGGGGTCCATATTCATGTATAAATATTGGTGGACTATCTATATGATTGAGGCATGTTAGGGAGGTGGATATAGACATGTTTGAACTGATAGTATATAGAGGAACCTACAAGAAAGCTAGTTTTAGCCTAAAAAGAGCCCAAGCATGCAAAAAGGGTAGAAATAAGTTCGATGAGGTGTTTTAAAATGATCATATATTTTATAATGATTTTAATGGGAACCAAAATAATTGAGATGGGTTATCAGGATCCCTTGGAATCAATTTTATGGCATTAAGTGGTAGGTTCAATGTCAAAGCTTGATGAACAAAGCTTAAGATCAAAAACTACCTAAAACCCTACTAAACCCTCATCCAAGACCTGATGGAGAAAAAATTATTAGAGAGATATCCAAATGACATATTTTTACCATGGAATATATCTCAAATTTTAGAGTACTCCCTCATAATATCTCCCGCCAAGATGAGTTGTATGAAATTATATGGACAACATGAAAATATGGTATTTTTTACCATTTTTTGTGTTTTTTAGGTTCTAAAAGGTTTAAAAAGATAAATAAATTTTAGAGGAAGGTTTTATACTATTTATAACCCCTCATGGTCATTTAATTATTTGGAATATCTGCTAATTATCCAAATAATTGCCTTCATCTCAGCCAGTCAATACTGGCATAGTGGACACAAAGGTGAGAAGGGTGAAAACTCCAAGTGTGAGAATTTTTAAGGTATACCAAAGTATTATAAGGCCATGAATAATATTTAAAAGTGTAATTCAATCCCTCCCATGTATTTTCATGGAAAACTAAAGGAATTTTGGTGGCCAAGTGTGAGGGGTGACTGAAAAAGGAGTTTTTTAAGACTATAGACAATTATGGCTTCCTTCTAGGAGTTTCCAAATGAGTAGGACTATAAAAAATGCATAAAGAGGAATGTATGAATTCATTACATATCATTCAAATAATCATACCTATCCCTAGTTAGTTGTGGGCTGTTCACATAGGTCCAAATGATGAAGGCAATTTTTAAAGCCAAGATAAGGAATTTTGTGACACTTTTCATAGGTTTCATGATTTGTATGGACACTTGGACCTCATAACATTGAATTTTTCATTTAATAAATATTTATCATTCAATTTTAACATATTTTATCAAAATTTAAAAGTGCCCAAGTGACCTTTAGACTTCCCTTGCCTTGATCTTCTCTCAAAGGCTATAAATATTGACTCTTTTGGCTCTTTTGAGCAACCTTCATTGTTTAATGGTTAAACCCTAAACAAATTTGTACTTGAATTAATATTTAATAAATAAAAAAGTTATTTTTCCTACTTACATGTTGTATAGTTGATTTCTACTACAATCTTGTTGGTCTTGTCTAGTAGAAGATGATCTTTTCTAACATGTTATCCTTGATTGTTCACCAAGTGTGCAGAAGAGTAATTGTTACAGGTCTTTGTTAGTGTTATATTTCATGTTTATAAGTGTCTTATAAGTGTTCCATGATTTCATTCTCTTAATAAATCATTTTTTTTGCTCCTAAGTATCAAAATACCTTCTTGAACCTAGCTTATGAAACATTGATTTAACAATCTATCTTGTGTTGTGAGTTTTGTGTAAGAAAATCTTTGTTTTTATCTAAGTATTATAATTTCAATCAATAGGAGAAAATAAAATATTTATACATCACATTTTTTATCTTAGTTTTTTTCTTAACCCTTTTCATCAAAATTTGATAGGCAAGAAAGTACTTTAAATAATACATCAAGGGAACCAGACCTTCTAGAGATTCATCTCATCAAATTATTACCCACAGCAAGAGAGATGTTTCCATTGTGCCACTTGGATGAGGAGATCTATGAATCTCTTCAATGGGTGAAAATCCAAGTGACAATAGTTTTTGGCATGCCTAGTGAGACTCTAAATCCTAGAAGATTTTCCAATATTGGTGCTAGTCTTGGCATAGTTGTAGCTATAAGAACATATAAATTCAGTACTTAGTGACTCCACTAAAGTTTTCAACTCTTTGGTTACTTATTAGTCCTTAATTTCCATGCCAAAGGTGACCACTAGGTCTAATACTAAAGGTATACCCTTTAATTTTGTGTAATTGACTTTGTATTTTGTCAAAAGGTTTAGGTTTGTGAGTACTCATCGTTATTCAAGAGAGTTGGTGTTTAAGAAGTCTAATTTCCTAATAATTTCAACCTCTAATACTCATATTATGCATTTCATCTCCTTTTAATCTTGCCCAATATGACCAAATTCTAGGAGCAACCCTTAAGAGTGTTCCATATTTTAGTGGAGAAGGTCCTATTACTGTTATTGAGCACATTAGAAACATTTAAAACTTATGAAATATACATAATATCAGCCAAGAGAATGTGGCTATTAGGATATTTTCATTGTCTTTCAAAGGTAAAGCTTTTGATTGGTATGAGACTCTACGTAAAAATTCTATTGGTTCATGGGATGAACTAGAAGATTTATTGACTAAGAGGTTTGGAGAGAAGAGTGATCATTTATCACTAAATGAACAGTTAACCACCATAAAGAGGGTACCATAAGATTTTATGCAATATTTTAACACTATATTTCAAAAAACATGGGATAGGATCCCAACCCTTCTGAGACCTACTCAAAACTATGCCTTCTTGTACTATTTAAAAGCATTGAATAGTGATGTATCCACAATGATTCAATCCATGGGTGGGAATACACTAATTTATACATATGAGATAGCCATTAATCCTAATAATTATCTTGTTCAAGTGGGGAATATTTCTCCTAGACCACCAATGTCATTGTTCCTTGATTTATAGCCTCCTAGTCAAGTTGTATTACCTACCTTGGCTCCTTTGCCTAGTTAAGAAAAGTCTACCATTGCCCACACCAATGAGATCCATGAAGTCAAGAGTTTATACAAAGTTATACTAATGAATTAGTTTCCATCAAAAGGTAATAATCTCAAATTTATAAGCCATACTAGTCCTACAATCAGTTTGGGCAAACAAATAGGTCTCTTTTTCAAGGTAATAATCAAGGACAAGGTCAAATCACTCAAGCTAGACCTTACCAAATTTATAATCCTAATCCCCATCATATTCCAAATCTCTTTTCCCCAATCAAAGTAACTTTTTTCAATAACAACCATGTTATCCCTCTTATGGCCAAAATGAAGGCCAAGTTGCATATGCCAATGAAATGACTAGCCAAGATATGATAATGCAAGGTAATCAAGAATCTCAAGTTTCCAGTTTTGAGGTTACAATGAAAAGTGGAATGCAAATTGAAATGGAGAATGGATAAAAATAATAAAATTCTAGTCTTATAAGTCATTTGGAGGGAGAGTTTTGTGCCATCAATCATTTGGGGAATTCAAGTAATGTAAATGCTAGTGTGTCCTCTAACACTAGGTCTAAGAACAAGGATATTGAAGAGACAAAATGGGATAATCAAGGACATATTTTGACTCCTACCTCATCTCCAATGGTGGGTGTATATAAATTAGTCCCTAAGGTGCAATAAAATTATAAGTTTCAAAATGTAAGGCCTGCTCCTACACATCCACCTTCATAGGCTACACCATAAGGTAATAGTGCTTCCAAAGAACCTTCTAATGTGGAAAATCCTTCTATAAATGTTGTGGAATAGAGTAAGAAGTTTCATATTAATATCTCCTTATGGTATTCATTAAAAATACCAATACAAAAAGAAATGCTTCAAAACAAATTGTAAGGACTTGGTAAGCAAGTTGGATTACCTAGGAATGAGAATGTTGTCTTGGTAAATGGAACTCAACCCATTGATGAACAAGTGAACAAGATTTATAAAAATATATATTTTTACCTATCCTTGATTATTGGTGATTTATTATTTCATAATTGCATCATAGAAGTGGGGTTAGTACTTCAGTTATGCCCAAATGTATAACATAAAAGTTAGGCCTCAAATATGAGCCAATGGCTAAAGGATTCCTATAATTGGATGGATCACCAATAAAGACCTTGGGAGTAGTAAATAATTTGAAATTTATTTTTCATGCTTATCCTAATTTTTCTATCACTCATGATGTGGTTGTGGTAGATTTACCTCAATACTCTGCTCTTTGCTTGTGAAGAGAGTTTACAACTAAGATTGGTGGATACTTGGTAGCTAATTATCCCTATATGGTTTTTAGTACAAATTATGGTACTAAGGTAAATATTGAATCAGATCCTATCCATCACAATCACTTAGATCCTTACATGCCTAAAGTGGCAACTGTCAATTATGCCATTATTGATGAGGAGTAACTTCACATAGATCAATCTCCAACATCTTCTCTTGAAGGAGTTTCTAATTTATATTTAGATGAATGGGGAGATGAAAATTATGATCATGATCATTAAAAATTTATAGAGAAATCTGGTATTATGGTGTATTGTATTCATAAAGAGGATTTTTTCATGCCAAACTTGATGAAGCCAAATAAAGACATGGATGGTTTATGGCAGCTAGCTATTCTTTCATGGATCTAGAAGCAAAGTTGGGGTAGGTGGTGGAGCAATGTTGGTTTCACCATCCAAAGAAAGTTACTATTCCAATTTCATATTTTACTTCTCTTTTACTTGTAATGTGGCAAAATATGAGGCCCTCATTCATGGCCTTGAGTGGGCTAGGAAAAGAGGTGTAAAATAATTACAAGTGCATGGTGATAGTGAGTTGATTATGAATCACGTAAGAGGCCAAAATGTGAATAAATATTTGATTAAGTATTATAATCATAGAGTGTGGGATCTTATGGAGGATTTCCAAGTTCTCAACATCACATCTATCCCAATAAAAGACAACAAACATGCTAATAGGTTGGCAGAAATTAGAGCTCAATTTGATGTTCTAAATGGGATAAGAGAAGATAAAAACCTACCACATCTCAAGGTGATTGTAAGACCCTCCATACCTGATAATCTCACTAATTGGAAAGTGTTTGATATTGACCAACACATAACACTTTTTATACAAGAGGAAGCTGATTTTTCTTCAAAAAACTAGTCCAAACTATAACAACAATATGGAGGGTAGATTATACAATTGAAGTCAAACAAGCTCCCTAAAGGCTTAGTCATAATTGAGAATTTCTTCAATGATGATGACCAGTTGAAAAAAAAAATGTAATAATGTATAATAATCAAGAAAAATATGAGAAATTACAAATCTTCAAGGATAAGTTTCTTGCTTGGGAAGGTATGTACTAGTGAAGAGAAACATGCTTTCATTGAGTTATGCAAGGAGTTTTCTGATGTCTTTGCATGGGAATATAGTGATTTGATCCAAACTTATATCAACATATCATAGAGATATATGGGAATGCTAAGCCTATCAATAAAATACAAAGGCTAATCAATCCTAAGATTGATCCTCTCATGATAAAGGAACTTACTAAGTTGATTGAATCCAAAATCTTTTTTCTTATTAAGCATTCATCTTGGTTGGCAAATTTAGTCCCTATTAGAAAGAAGAATGGGGAGATCAGGTTATGTGTTTATTTTAGGGACTTTAATAGAATTTCATTGAAGAACCATTATCCTCTTCCCTCTATGGAACAAATTTTACAATTTATGGCAGGTAGTGAAAGGTTTTCTCTTTTGATGGATATTCTAGGTATAATCAGATTTTGGTGAAAGAAAGTGATCAATATAAGAAAAAATTTACTACTAAATGGGGTACATATGACTATAGTAAAATTCCTTTTATCTTGTATAATTATGGAGCTACATTTCAATGTGCAATTGATATGGATTTTTAAGGACTAATAAATGACATTGTGTTGGTGTATCTTGATGATATCACAGTTTTTTCTAAGGATGCAAAGGATCACTTGAATCACCTTAGGAAGATTTTTGAGATATGTATAGATTTTTGAAACTATTTTAATCCAAATAAGTGAGTTTTTATTGTCTATGAAGGCAAAATTTTAGGATACATTATCTTAAACAAGGGCCTATCCATAGATCCTGAAAGGGTGAGAGAAATCTTGGCATTGGCTTTGCCCAAACACAAGAAAAGTTTGAAAAGTTTCTTTGGGAAAATTAATTTCATTAGGAGTTTCATTCCTAATTTTAATAATTTATTCAAGCCTCTAACCTCTATGCTAAGGAAAGATGAAGTTTTCACTTGGACAAGAAGAAGGAAGGAGAGTTTTGAAGAGATTAAACAAGCCATTGCCCAAGATCCAACTCTTACAAGTCCTGATTTCTCAAAGGATTTAAAATTGTATACCTTTGTAAATGAGGAGGTAATCTATGCCATGCTTACTCAATCATATGAAGAAAACTTGGAGTAGCCTATTACCTTCTTTAGTCAAGGTTTGGAAGGCTATGAGGTAAGATACACCTATGTTGAGAAGCAAGTTCTTTCAATTGTTAAAAGTCTAAAGAAGTTTAGACATATGTTATATAACAACAAGATTCACATATTGGTACCTCATCCTAGTATAAAATATTTCCTTTTCAGTAGATATTTGAATGAAAAAAGGGCTGGTTGGATCACACAAGTAATGGAATATGATGTAGAAATCAAGACAACCAAACTAGTGAAAGGAAAGGGGTTATGTGAGCATCTTGATTCAGATTTGAAAGAACAAAAAAAGGTTTTTTTATCACTTCATGATGACCCTATGAAAGCTACACCTCCATCAAATGAGGAGTTGGATACAAGATATGATCCATTTTCTTCAAACTAGTGAGTATTTATAAGGTTTAGATAGAGTTAAAATAAGGTACTTTAGATTACAATCTATTATTTATGTGATTGTTGATGGAGTGTTGTTTAGGAAGGAATTCTTAGGTGTGTTATTAAGCTGTGTTTAATCATATCAGGTTGATAAAATATTGCTTGAGTTTCATGATGGACTAACTAGTGGTCACTTTGATCCAAGAACCATAGATGCTAAGATTATGAGAGTTGAATACTTTTGGCCTAGTTTTCTTTAAATACACACATGCTTGGGTAAGGAAGTGTTAAAAATGTGCTCTCTTTGATGGTAAACAAAATCTTGGTACCTTGCTTTTTCATCCAATTCAAGCTGACCAACCCTTTATGTAATGGGGTCTAGATTTCATAGGCCTAATCAACCCACCTTCTAGTCCTAGCCACAAGTGGGTGTTGACTGCTATAGATTACTTTAAAATATGGCTGGATTTTGTTTCTCTTAAGGAAGCAAATGGAATTTCAGTTCTAGACTTCTATGAAGGCATAGTGACAAGGTTTAGGGCTCCTTGAACAATAATTTTAAATAATGCATTAGCTTTATTTAGAATGAAGACAAGTGAATGGGATTTGAAACATGGCATCTATATTATTGCTTCCTCTAACTATTATCCACAAGGGAATGGACTAGTTGAGCCCACCAACAAGAATCTAATCAAGATCATAAAGAGGACAATGGAGGAGAACCAAAGGACTTGGCATTCTAAGTTGAACTTAACTCTTTGGGTTGATAGGATCACCACAAAAAGAGCCATTGAAAAATCACCATATACACTTATTTATGGGAAAGAAGATAGATTTCATATTTTAGTTGAGCTACCAACCTTAGATCTCACTTATCAGCTGTAGTTGATGGAGAATGAAATCATGGATGTCAGATACTGTGAGTTGATGGAGCTTGAAGAGAGAAGAGATCAAGTTATGTAAACTATGAAGACTCACCAAGATTAAAAAAAAAGATACTTTGACAAGAAATCTATGCCAAGAAACTTCCAATAAGGAGACATTATTCTAAAGTGGGATGAAGATAGGGCTAAACCTAGAAGACAAATAAAGTTTGATGCTTTGTGGAGTGGCCCTTATGTTATCACCCAATGCAAGTAACATAATGATTTTAAACTCTAAAATTTGTATGGAGAGAAGATTCATATCCTAGTCAATGGGATATATATCAAACATTGTTATTAAGGTATTCTTCTCTCCTTATACATAGTTTATTATTTTCCTTGTTTTCCCTAAGTGGTTATGCACATGTGTGAGTCTTATTGATGTCTTGCTTTGTCTTATGTTTGATTGGTGGGTTGTGTTTGTTTTGTGTGTGTTTTAGGAAATTAATTTTTAGTTGTATTCAAAAAATAATTGAATCTCTTGGCCCATGGTAGGATAAGGCTACTGGTCTAGTTAGTATAGCAGACATACTACCCCTATGAGCCATCATTTTGTTGACCAAATTTGACTTTTAAGCCAAATTAGGTCACACCTAGGTAAAAAATTAAATTATATATGTTTTAGGGGGGTATAATTTATTTTAATTTGGTGTATTAAATTTTATTTAATGTTATCTAATGCACTTCTAGCCTTAGTCATAGTTTCATTGGCTTATTTATCAATTTGGGTCATTTAATGTGCTTTTAAGGGTCATTAATGCAAGTGGCATGGTTTACAAGGTGAAAATTTGTAATTTTATCCTTAAAATAATCCAATAGGTTAGTTTAAATATCAATTCTATTAGTTACATCAGAATATTTCAGTTTCCTTAACTGAAATTCAAGAAACAATTGAAAAAGAGAGCAAATGGCACTTGTATGGCCCATGGGGAAGTATGCCACATGGTAAAATATATTGGAGGGAATATTAACCTTATTAACACTCATTTATACATTTTTTTTCTTTGGAAGTTTCATTTTAAGGCCAAAACCATTCTACTCCTTTCTTGGTTTTCTAGACACATAGAAGTGACTTTCAGGTTTTCGCTCAGTACAGATAGCTAAAGATGTTTAAAGTCAAATGATTTTGGGAGGTTATATTAAAATCAGAGACATTTATTTTAATATAAATATTTTGAATAATGGTGGCATTTTATTCATGAAACATCCTCATGAAGTTAACTGTACTTTTTTAGTTGTTATTTCATGCATCCTATAGGTTTTGATCCATTTTTGTTAAATAAGTATGAACCAATTGGTGATGTTGGATATAGAGGATGTTTTGTTTCTTATAAAATGGTATAAATTATTATTTTCATGTTTTATAATGTTTTGATGAGCAAATTAGTCCATGTTGTAGGAGGGTGTCACCATATATAGTCTCAGCTAAATTTCTTCCTATTTGCTAAGTGTTGTTTTCTTGTAAGGGTCTCATGTAGTTTTAAAATGGTTTTGAATATATATCAAGTTCATATTACCACCTCCTTCCATGCTTTTTTTTCACCATGTCATATTTTGAGTAGCTTGTAAGCTTGTTTTTCTCTAGTATCAACCCTTTGCCCAACTTCACTTGCAGTCACCTATACAAGCTTGTTCAACTTGTCTATGGAGTTGTAATTAGAGTGTGTTAGTATTTAAAAACATAAATATTTTAAAAGAGTCTATTTATATGCTTGGATATGGTGTAATTGTGGTCACAAGTCTATTCACCATGCTCAAATAGTCATTTAGTGCTCTTAATTACTCTATTCCATGTATATGCAAGTGATTTTCATGTTAGATAAGGTATATTGAAGATGGTTTAAAGGTGTTATTGATGGATATAATATAATTTAAGGTTTAAAAATGTATTTGAGTGGTCTTTAATTTATTCCCTAACATTTTCTTGGCCAATTCCATCCCCTGCCTGTATAAAACATCCTAATGCACACCTACAGGGTCCTTGTTGACATCAAACTGAGGTGTGAGAAGGTTAAAATGTTTTAAAACCTCTTAGTATTATTAGATGTGTATTAGGATGTTTTATAATAACATATAAAGTTCACATTCATATAAATTTTCATGTTGTTCATATATAATTCACTATTTGCATACCAAAACATCCACCTACAAGTGGTTGAGTAGAGTGCTAACATGATTTTATGGAGAGGGTGAAGTAATTGGACACCTAATTAAGGTTGTGGTATGATAATAAATCCTTTAAAGAACCATATAATGTTTTAATTGAGCAAAAAATGTGTGCAACCATGTTAAGGAGACAAAGGACTGTGTTATGGGAAATTGTCCCTAAAATGTCAAAATAGAGTCAGGGAGCTTCTTGTGAGTATCTTAAAACATGATTTAAAAGTGTTCTAAAGCATATAACCTAGCCCATGTTTCATCCCCTGGAATAGATATTCTACATGCCAAGAATGGATGTCAGATAATGAGGGAAGATAGGTTGTTTGAAGCCTCAAATATGCCCAAGAAGGCACTGAAACACTTCATTGAAGTCTATAGGTTTGAGGTTGCAAATGAAGTTTGACACCCTAAGGAGTAACATTAGACAAACCCCATGAATAAGATGGCTAAAATAATGTAATGAGTTAAAATTTAATGGAAGTCATCAAGAAAGGGTTAATACAAGGTCTTGTAGACTCTTATGACTACCTACATGTACCCTTTAAGCATGCGAATTGACACCTACAGGGGTCAAATAGGTAAAATGAGAAAATAATGACTTACGCATGTGTTATGATGGTGTTTATCCATATAAGGTGATTTAAAGGTGATAAATCATGTTTTATGACCTCAAGGGGAACTCAGGAAGGTCTTTTTCGATCACAATCACCTTAGCAAAGGCTATGAACACCTATAATAGGTCCTATAGGCAAAGCATATCAGTCTAGGGAAGTGACCTTATTTTTAATGTTCAAATGGTGTTTTTAGGACTCTTAGTTTAAATAAAGGATCAATAATTCATATTTTGACCTCAAGGAGTTATAAATAAGTTCCACCAACATCATGACCAAGTTCTTATTCAAGCCACATAAACACCTACAACAGGGGTGTCTTAGTCATAACAAGAGGAAGCTTAGTTTTGAGCCCAAAGAGTAGATGAGGTGAGCACAAGATATGGGAAGATATAAAGTGTTTCTTTTTATCATAATTTATTGATGATTCCTTTTTAACATGACCAATTCTCAAGGAAGTAAATGGACTCTACATCAGACCCTAAAGACATGTGTCTCAGTTCAACAGGGTATAGTCTTGGAGTTAGGGTAAGGTGAGACATGGAATTATCTAGGGAAAAGAGGTAGTTTAAAATAAATAAAAGGTGAATCATGATAGGAAAAGAGGTGTTTTTAAAATCCCAAGACCTTGTTAAAGTGATCATATGTCTTCCCTACTTGGCCAAAGAGCAATAATCTGTACAATGAGATAGGAAACCTCTTTGCTCAATAGGAAAGTATGAGGAATCCAAGGAAAAGGAATGTTTTGGGGTGGGTAAAAAGCTTAATTATAATTAATTGTATATATTAAACATGTTGAAGAAGAATATAATCATGTTTTTATCATGTAAAGGTGACTCTTAGGTGGATTTGAGGAAAATACAGGAAAATAAGCTTTTTTAGGCCTTTTTTGGCATTTGGAGATGGTTAGGCACCCAAATCATGGAATAAAGAAAAAAAATCTTGTAAAAATCATCATAAATAATTTTAAAAACTTAAAAAATATTAATTTATTCTTAGGGATAAGGGCTATACCTCACCTTTTTATCTCAGAGGTTAGCCAGTTTAGGAAAATCAGGGTTTAACAAAGTGAGCTAGTGAGTGTAAAATGGGCAAAGGACTTTATATGAAGATTTGGGAACATTAGGAAACATAAATTTGATGTGTATGGAAGTAATATAGATGATATATAATCACTATGGAAATATTAAACCCCTCAAGGTGACTAAATTACCCATGCACACAGTCCAACTAGGCAAACTTTCACTAAGTCTAGTTGGTAAATGAGAGAAGAAGATGAAAAAGAGTGCTTGGAGGGTTATACAGTGGATTTTTAAGCTCAAATGGGATGTTAAAATTCATAATAAACCAAAATATCCATGAAATTTTATTCCTAACATCTAAATCTAGTAAGATGCCTATTAGACCTATTAGGTTTTCAGGGGATGTAAAACCAATTAGGGGTCCATCTTCATTTCTAACTCTTGGTGGACTATCTATATGATTAAGTCATGTTAGGGAGGTTTATATAGACATTTTTGAACTCATATTATGTATATAAACCTAAAATAAGGCTATTTTTATCCCAAAAAGATCCCAAGTATGTAAAAAGGGTAGAAATAAGTTTGATGAAGTGTTTTCAAATGCTCATATCTTTTATAAGGATTTGCATGGAAACCAAAGGAATTTTGATGGGTTAGAAGGGTAACTTGAATAAAGTTTTTGGAATTTATTGGTAGGTTCAATTTCAAATATTTATGAACAAATATTAAGGCCAAAAACTTCCTAAAACCCTACTAAACCCTCAGTGAGGACTCGATGGAGAAAACAAGATTGGAGAGCTATAAAAATGACATATTTTGACCATGGAAGCTATTGGAACTTGTAGAGGAATAACTCAAGATATATTCCACCAAGATTAGTTTTACATAATTATATAGACATCATGCAAAACATGGTATTTTTAACCATTTTTTGTGTTTTTTAGGTTATAAGAGGTTTCAAAATATGCACTCAAGTTTGGAGGAAGGTTTTAGAACTGTTATAAACCTTCATGGTAATTTCATTCTTAGGAAAATCTTCTAAGTATCCAAATAATTTCATTCATCTTAGCCAATCAAAACTGGCATAGTGGACACAAGGGTGAGAAGGGTTAAAAATCCAAGTGTGAGCCTTTTTAAGGTATACCTAAGCAGTATAAGGCCATGGATAGTGTTTAAAAGTGTCATTAACTATATACCTTATATCTTCATGGAAAATTTAAGGAATTTTTGAGGCTAAATGTTTGGGGGGGCTGAAAAAAGAGTTTTTTAATACTATAGACAGTGATGGCTTCCTTCCAAGAGTTTCCAAATGAGTAGGACTGCAACCAATGCATGAAGAGGCATGTTTGAAGGACTAACCTCTCATTCCAATCATCAAACATATCCTTAGTTAGTTTTGGTATGTTCAAATAGGTCCAAATGATGAAGGTAATTTTTTGAGCTAAGGAATTTTGTGACAATTTTCATAGGTTTCATGACTTGTATGGACACTTGGACCTCCTAACATTGCATGGTTCACTCCATACCTATTTATCATGCAATTATAACCTATTTTATTAAAATTTACAAGTGTCCAAGTGACCTTTGGACTTCTCTTCCATTACTCTTCTCTCAAAGGCTATAAATATTAACTCATTTACCTCTTTTGAGTAGCCTCCATTGGTTAATGGTGAAAACCTAGCCAATTTTGTACTTAAATGACTCTTTAGGAAATAAATAAGTGATTTTTCCTACTTACATGCTATATAATTAAGTGTTATTGCAATATTGTTGGTTTTGTCTTGTAGAAGGTGATCTTTTCTAGCATGTTATCCTTGATTGTTCACCAAGTGTGTAGAAGAGTAATTATTATAGGTCTTTTTTAGTGTTCTATTTCAAGTGTATAAGTGTCTTATAAGTGATCCATGACTGTATTCTCTCAAAGAATCATTCATTTCCCTCCTAAGTATCAAAATACCTTCTTGAACCTAGCTTATGAAACATTGATGTGACAATCTGTCTTGTGTTGTGAGTTTTGTGTAAGAGATTTTTTTTTAAATTCTAAGTAGTATAATTTTAATTAATAGGAGGAAATAAAATATTGGTGCATCACCTTTTTTAGCTTTCTTAGTTGTTTTCTTAACCCTTTTCATCCAAAATTGATAGATAATAAATTACTTCAAATAATGCATCAAGGGAACTAGCCCTTATAGAGATTCATCTCATCAAATTGTTACCCATAGCAAGAGAGATGTTTCTATTGTGCCACTTGGATGAGGAGAGCTAGGCATCTCCTCAAGGGGTGTAAATCCAGTGACAACAGTACCTTAAAGTTTATAGAAATGATAATCCTATTCTATTAACTAATGAGTATATATGAATTATGGGTATAGAGAGAGGTTTTTTATATTAAAACTTTGGTATATATAAGTGTAAACCTATTGGAGTGATAAGGAACCAATCCATGTCCCATGTACAACTTGTTAAAAACTTTTAAAAATAGTTTGAGATTGGTTTTACTAGATACATAACATATTCATGGTGATAATTATGCAACATGGGAAACCAAAGTGATAAATCATTTATGTAGAGGCATTATGGAGAAGTCATAAACACCCTCATCATTTGATTCTCTATCTAACTGATCTCATGCACTTGGTGGTTTGATCTTCATTCTCCCTGCTAAGCTAGTTTCTCTCTCTCTAAATAAAAGGGTTGGTCACCTTACTTGAATGGTATCTACTATTTGAGGTGGATTTAATGTTATAATGTCTTTAAATTCACAATCATAGTCTAACTCTACCTCATGCCATTTCCCTTACTCACAAACTCGCCATGCACCTTCATTAGCTTGTCCTAGGAAACTAACTTCTAGTTATATAGTGTTAATTATTGATACAGGTAATTAGAATTCAATTTGAATTTTTAAATGGTATTACATATCCATATTCCATTTGAATTAACCTTATCTAACCACTATTTCCAACCTTACATATCAATTTTATACACAACCCTTACCTTGTCTTCTTAAGGCTAGTAGCCTTTTTTGAGCATTTATTATTGGTTTGATCAATCTAATCACTATTTCCTAGAAATAATCACTTTAATATCCTTGTATTACTCTATTTTAACTCTATGCCAAGTTTCATGACTCATTTATCTCCCTAACTAGCTCTTCCATTGTAAAATATCCATCTTTTTAGGCCTAATAAGGCCTTATTAACCACCTCATTGTCCAAATCCATACTTTTACCTACTTTAAAATCTTTAAACCTCTTCCATTAGTTATAGAAGCTCAAACTATGTAATATTAAAAAAAATTAGATAGTTTTCATGGTTAAATCTCATTATATCAACCAAACCCTAATCTTAGGGTTTGCATCCTTCTACACAGGCCTAGAGGCTTCTAAAACCATTTTCTTGAGTTGTATGATGAATCAAAGGATTAAAAAAATTTCAAAAGTTCTATTTTTTCCCCCTTCATCTTTCCCAATAGACAAAAATTCTCAATTTAATAAATCCATGCTTAGAACATTAAAAACTTAGTTTACTGTATGTATGTTTCCACTAACTAGGCAGGGTTTATTTTAACCTATTCATTTCCTTATGATTTTCCACAATACTAACATATTTCATTGGTTTTATTATATATTTTATTAACACATGACATTCATTCAACACCTTATACTTGTAGACACCTAAATTTGGCCACCAATGACCTTCAACTAGGCTTTTGACCAATTTCCACCTAAAGTGCACAATTTGGCCTAAAAACACTAAATCACATTAAAATATTTGAAACTAACATATTAAAGTGCTGATTTTGGCTAGGGTATCATTAAATGGTTTAATGTAATTTATGGGCCAACTAAATTTGTTCAGATCATGTCGAATAAAAGTGCCAATTTGCACCTGGGTGCTCTGGATTGCTCTTTTCTATCAAATTTCTTGTACGAGATGTGTGTCTTTGTTATTTTGTGTTGGAAACATCATAAATGGGATAATTAATCCAATTCATCTAAACACTGACTTCCAATTCTAATCTATTCAAATTTTGAGCCAATAACAAGGCATTTTGATCAATTTGAGTAATTTGTGTACAAAGTGCTTAATCATGCTTAAGAGCTAGTTAAACTAAGTTAGAGCCTAATTAAGAATTCCATGGAAATTTTTTGAATACTTGTTTTTAGAAATGAATATTTAATATCTAAATCATTAGGTGATCTTATTTCTTGGGAAGACATCTCTAGGCCATAAATGCCATAAATATCAAGATTCATCTCTCCCATGCCTCATCAATGCCCTCCATGCCTCTTAATTGCTCCTCTATCCCAAATATTGATGAGCATATTTAATAATTTTAATTAAATAATTGGATTAATCCTTATCCAGACATCTCAATCTTGAGATGGATGGTTCAGGTTGATTCTAGCCATTTGTAAAAATCTATAAATAGAGAGGCCATGAACATCATTTCTAAGTCTTGATAATGCAAAGTTATAATGCATAAATGATTATAAAAGATATTTAAATTAGTGTTACCATGTCAAATTTATTCCAAGCCAAGCCAATCCAAATCCAAAGGTGCCAAGGAGAAGAGGAGATAGCCAAGCCTCCTTTGATGAAGACTTCATGAGCACAAGCCGAGCAAACCACTATAAAAGCATTTGGAGCATCCAAAGAAGGTGAAGGATTTATTTTTTTCCTTACTTTTTAGTTGTGTTTGTCATTTTTTTTATTAAGCTCACCTTAGTAACTAGGCATGAAGGTGTTAGCTTAGTGTGTTGTTTGTCAATTTACTTTGTTCATTTTGTCACTAAAATAACACTAATCTCCTCTTCTTAGTCAAACTCCTAGTTCACATAATGGCACACCCAGTGGGACCAAATAGCTTTAAAAAATTGATCACAATGCTCCCTCAAGAAACTCACTAACTTTTTTTATGTATAATATTGGAGTGGGAGACTCAAAAGAGTGAAAAAAATCAAGAAAAACACTTTTTTCTGTAAGTGGTGGCTTTGACTGGACACAGTCATGGGATTGTCCTATAACTCATGGTATTGTCATTCAAACTCATGGTATTGTGCTTAGTCATTTTTTTAGACTAACTTTGTGTTTTTTTGCAAGGGTTAATAATACCACTACTTTATAAGTCACAAGATTACTTTGTAACTCATGGGGTTGCTTAATCGAGTCATGATCTTATCTAACTATTAGCAGTTAAGTGACAATACCACAACTCATGAAGTGATGGGATTATATTGCTACTAGCGGGATCATCAAACCAAGTCATGGTATTGTGACCAAACTACCTATGGTTTACAATACCATGAATTTTAAAGTTATAGGATTATCCTACAAGTAACATGATTATCATTTAGAGTCACGATATTGTGATTAAACAGTTAGCAGTTAGTTACAATACCATAACTCTTAAAGTTGTGGGATTATCCTACAAGTAGTGGGATTTCTCTATCAAGTAGTGGTATTTCACTACTGTGTCAAATTGAGAGCTCATTTTCCTAAGTTGATCATTTAATTTTAAAAAATGCTTCAAAGCTAGACCACATGCCAACATTTTTCTTGTAGGACCAACTTGGAAAATTACTAAAACATGTTTAGATCATCTTTTGCATGTTTTAAAATGAACTAGGAACATTATTTTGGTGCTTAATGTAACATTTAGGTACTTAAGTAAGTTTTTAACATTAGTTTTATAATTTTACAATTTTAAGACCAAGGGTCCAAATGAACACCACCAAATCTTTCATTTGGGCTTAAAATTGAACACACTTATCATTTTTGTCTTCGATAGTTGCTTTCTCTAGTTTTGTTTAGCAAAGAGAGGGGTGTTTCATGTATGATCTTCCATTTTTCCCCTTTAGGGAACCCTTGGAATCAAAAGTGCCATTCCTATTACAAATTTCCTATTCCAAAGCATAGATATAACATTGTCTAAATTAGTCCCCAAAAACTTGTAAAAGTATTGGGTGACCTTGACAATGACCCTAAAGTCTTTCTATTTTATGTTTTGTTTATTTCATGTAAAATTGGCCTACAAAGGGGATGTCATTACCTCCCTTGAGTTATTTAGGGAAGCTTTGACCTGGGTTTCACCTCCCGACACTGACATCATTTGGCTTCATATTGGAGTTGCACATGGGACATAGTGGCACTTTGGACATTGCACTACACTAAGTGAACAATAGGATGTAGTGGTTTCAAAAAGGACTAGACCTTTTTGAAAAAATCCAAGTGATATAAAACCAAAATCCATGCTTTTATTTTGTATTAATTGATGTGAAAGTCATTGTGCAATTGATTCCCCTAGAATGTTTGAAAACTTGTAAATCTTATACAAATCCCCACTTACCATGAAAGTATTGTTGGTGCAAGGTGAACCTTAAGGTTCATGTCAAAGTACTATCATTTGAAAGAAGGGGGGGCGTAAAAACCCTACTATATAATTCATATTTACTTTTGTATGAACACTTAACATCCTCTCAAATGGCATATATTGATGGATTCTAATAATACCAAGCAACCTTTTCAATTTAGGATCTAAGAGTGATTAATTAGTTGGTTTTGTCCTAGATTAAAGTATTTTTTGGAGTCAAAAATTGGTGTAAAAAAATGATGCAAACCAAACACATTGTCCCCAATTTTGTTTGAACAAGGAGGCATTATGCTGCCCATGTGAAATCATCAATTTACCTTGTTCAAAGTTCATCAAAACTTGGAGTCATAGCATCTACTTTGGCGTAGTTATGCTACCCAATTGGTTCTAGACATTTGCCAGAGTTGTTTAAGTCTTTCATTTATAATCTAAATTCAAAATTTCACCTTTATAATTTCATATAGTTGATGTGTTAAGCGGGTTTGCCATTTGTACTACACTTGAGGGAACTTAGGTTCAATTTCCAATTTGGGTTGAAGGCCGTTTAAGACTCATGATAGTTATCACCACTTGATAGACTTACTCATTTTGTGCTAAACACTTTCACTTTGAGTCTATGCACCAAAACATTTTGAGTCAAGAAAGGTAGTGTTATGATATCAAATTTGTGAGAAATTATCTTTGCCTTAGAGAATTTTTAAAACAAGCATTTTGTCACATATTTTGGGTAGTCTAGCACTGTTACGCTACCTAAAACATTTCAGATATTGTTTCATAGGCCCTCTTGCATAGAGTTCAAAATTTGTTCCTACATTTTCAAACTAATCCAAGTATACCTTTGTGAACCTTTGTCTATCATAGTTACGTTGTTCACTTTTTGTCTAGTTTATTTGTCAAAGAACCAAATTTTATACCATTATTTATGAGAAAAATAAACTATCTATAAAGTGCCTTTTGTTTCATACCTTATACCTATTTGATATAAATGCATAGTGTCTAATTTATTTGTCAAAAGAACCAAGTTTTAAATGCATAGTGTTTGTTATAAGTGTTTTAAATTTGTTAAATTAAAATTTTCATCTATTTTTAAAGTCTAGATTTTGACGTTGTTTGGCCAAGAGTCTTGGTGCATGACTTGTTTGAGCCTAGTTTTTGACACTGCGTTTGGCCAAAAGACCTAGCAACTTTTACTTTTCCTATATTAGACTAATTTGAAACACTTTGAACTTAGATTTTGGCATTTAGATTTTTGGTTCATTTACTTAATCTTTTTGTGTAAGATGTGTAACATTAGACGCTTAACGTTAGCTTGTGTTATCACAAATCTTTGCTTAAGCCTTTTTATCCTTTTGATGAATCTAGACCAAGTTTGAACATCATCTTTTAGACATTATATTTTTAGAGTTTATATAACTCTTTGACATTTTATTGTAAAAATATTTATTATGGATCCCAATGTGTATTCCTACACTTGTAGTGAACTCATGTACAATTTGGGGATTAGTAATGTGGTTGGATAGGAAGAAATGGTGCAAGACCCCTATGTAGATAATATTGCTTATGAGATGGATTCTTATCCCTTTTATAATAATTAATTAGGGGCACAAATCCAAGATCAATTGGCTAACTATTTGGTTAATACACCACCTTATTCAGAACAAGACTAAGAATAAACCACACAATACCTAGTTATAATACCCACAACTGATGAGCCAATTCTTCAACAGTCATGCTCTACTAATACACCTTCCACATATGTGTTGTTCTCAAAATCCATCACTTGCTTTTTTGGAAAACATACCAACCATTTTGGTCCTACAGACCAAAACTCTCTCTTTTCTTTCTCAAAAATATTTTGAGTAATTAAGTTTTTCAAATATTCAAGCCTTTTCAACTAAGGAAGTCGTAGGTTCAATAGGCGAGCTTTCTTCAAAGGAAGTTCAAAACACTTAAGACATTTCCTTAGTGTTTTGAGGATGGTTCAACACTGAGGTTCAATCAAAAGACTTAATAGCGGGATTCAAATAATTAGAAGGAACCACTTTAAACCATTGAACCATTGAACCCCGCCTCTACAAGGTTCAAAGGTTCAACGACTTCAAAGGACTTAGAGAATAAAAGGATTCGAAGAGTGAAGATTGAACTGTTGAACCATTGAAACTTGAACTAAAATAGTTCAAAGGTTTAAAGGTTCAATAAGTTAAACAAGTTTAAAGGAATTAGATAAAAGAAGGATTCAAAGAGTTAAGATTGAACCATTGAACTGTTTCACCTTAAACTGAAAGAGTTAAAAGGTTCAATGAGTTCAATAAGTTCAAAGGACTTAGAAAATGAAAGGATCTAGAGAGTTCAAAGATTAAAAGGATTCAAAGAAATAGAATGAACTGTTGAACCTTGAACCAAAATGGTTCAAAGGTTTAAAGGTTTAAAGGGTTCAAAGTTCGAAAGGAAGTTTTGAGTGAATGAAGGAAGTGGAAGATTCCAAAAAGAAGTTCAACCAAATGGTTCAATCAAAGAAGAAAAAGAGAGCGAATGTGGCCCTTTATAAAACATTGAATCATTGAACCTTTGAACCAAAAGAGTTCAAGGTTCAAGGTTTAAAGAGGTTCAAAGTGACTGGTGATGTCCCCATAGACATCAAATTTAGGGTGATGGAATAACCATTGGTTTTCAAAAGACTTGAGAATAAGCTTAGCGACTAGCTTAGAAAGGAGCTAAAAGAGCCAACAAAAAGCAAGAAGATAGCCTCGAGAGCTCATATCGCCAAGGAAAGACAAAACATGGTAAAGAAAGAGAGAAAAACTACAAGAAATCCAAAAATATCTATAGGAGAGTTATTTATAGTAGGTGAAACAGTCTACCAAGTGGACATCAGAGAACACAAACATTCAAAGGCATGGCCTATTTTTCTTGCATTAAGTAAAGGCGAATGGATAGCTGTGTAAGCATCATAAATAAGACCAAACAACCCATGCTTAGGAGGAGACATTTGTGATGATTCAAAATGCCAAAGTCAAGGCCAATGACTTGTTCCAACATGGCCCTTTCATAGATATTCAATGCATTCAATTTAGCATGGACCATTTTCATGAAAACAAGTGCCCAAGTCTTTCTTGTAATGCTATATATTGTAATCTCCCATTGTGTCACCAAGAGATCTCTCTGTTATTAGAAGTGAATCTCTGCCCGAATTAAAAGGCATTCTTGAGACTTTGAGCTCAGACTGTTAATCATATTTTTTAAAGTGAATAAGAAAGCAAGCGACCTTTCAGACTTTGTGTTGAAATAACTTGTGTCATCTAGGAAATTTTTCTTATGTCTTTTTCCTAAATACAATCTTGTCCATTTAATCAAATAAGTAGAACAAGTGGAAATAAGCTGGAAGATGTCCTAAAGCTGATTGTGGGAGACTTTGTGCTACCATAATTTCCTTCAATCTATGTTTTGTGTAAAGGATATTGGAGAGACTTTGAGCTCCCCTTATCCTTCATAACCTTTTACTCTATTGTAGTTGAAGTGGAGACTTTGAGCTACGCTTCAAACTACTGTGTTCCTTTGTCCTAATCAGTGGAAGGAATAATGAAAGACTTTGTGCTTTCATGGGTTTCTTGTGGTTTCTGTTACTACCTAGGAAGAATCCTACTATTGGCTGAATATCACTTCTAAAAGAAGAGAAGTGCCTTCAGTAATTACACCAAAATTATCCTTTGTTCTGTGATTATCATCTCTAAAAAAAGAAAGATGGATGGTATGATTTCACCCCTGTGTGTATTTTTAGCTTATATAGTATATAATAGATTATAGAGAACCTCCCCTTGCTGAGAGGAGATATTTATCCCATTCTGGCTGTGGTCACCACACCCATTTTGTCGCATAAATCTCCTTACGCTGTGGTTAATGCACCTATTTTGCCATCAGTCAGTTGGTGACAAAATATTCACCCAATAGTTGTTGGTGACTATGCTGGGGAAGAACAAGCAACTTGAAGCCTTAAGCTTCAAATTGAAGTAGTTCTAGTTCTTTTTCATTTTCATTTTACACTCTGGTAGATCCACCGTACACACAAAGCTAGAGAGCTCAAGGTATTGTTGAACCTGTATTTGAGTTGGTGAAACTAAGTAATTTTGATCTTTTTCCCCCACCATCTCACCTTCAGCGAACCAGGAGTTTTCCTCCTACAAACATCAGGTCCCCAATACTATGCAAAGCTTCTCTTTCCTCTGCTAATAGAGCTTTGTCCATAGATATCCCATAGAGATTTATTATCCCTCCTTTCAACAGCCATATCATGGTAGCTCAAGGCCCATGGGGTAATAATTTTGGTCCCCTGAATTTGACCCTACCTCTACATGAGCCACCCCATAGCTCAAGGAAAAATTTTCCCAAGTTCTATGGTGATGGGAAGGTTCATCCTGATGAATATATATCAGCCTTTTGCATAATATGTGATGTAATAGGCATTGAATATGAAGACATTATAGTCAAACTATTTGTGAAAACATTGCAAGGCACTATTAAAAACTGGTTTTATCATTTATAAGCACAAACAGTGACTAACTGGAACACTCTCAAAGCCAAATTTGAGGCTAGGTTCAAACCTATAGAAGATGCACATGCCCTGTTAGTCCAGCTTACACAAATGAAGAAGGAGCCTCATGAACCCATGAGAGACTTCATTGCTAAATTTGACAAGCTGAGGAAAAGGATTCCCATAATTGCTTAAGCCGACGCTTGAGAATATCAAATGCTTCTTCATCAACTCTCAACTTCCTGAAGTGAGTTTCCTATTGAGGCAGGTTGACCACATAGATCTTATTGTAGCTCAAATTTTGGCAACCGAGGTTGAAGATGACCTTATCTTGGCAGGAAAGATAAGAAGAGATCCTAACAGAGGTAAATATTCTTCATCTTCTGAATATTCTTCTACAGGCACCACTGATCCTATGGTGTAAAAGCTAGCAAATGAATTACTATCTCTAAAAAATCAAATGGTGTAAGGGATGTCTACTCCTCCTTCTTACCGAGATATACCAAGGAGGACATTTCCCAACCAATTGTATTAAGGCAATATTAATAGAAATCAAGGGCAACCAAATCACCTTCCTCCCCCACCAGGGAAGCTTGCAATTGAAGTAGCACCAACTAACTCAATAGTTGGTTATCTTGAAACTGAATCTAATTTTTCTTTCCAACCTGAGTTGAACTGAGAAGATGACACTGATCTCTTTACAAAAGGCCAAGAAGAATTAGTTGGCGACTCCAACATTGGTTTCTTGAACTACCAGGATGAACCCAGAAGTAAAGGATAAACATTTGATGGATCATACACTGTATTTATTAGGTCCTAAAACTAGTCATCTCAACAAGTGGATAAAGGAAAAATAGGGGAAGAATCTTGACCAATAATCTCAATTGCTAAATGAGGGGCTTCTCTACCTTTCCAATCAAAGGACCTAGTGATCAATAAAAAAGTAAGTACCTCAAATATTCCTTCACCTTCTACTTCAAATTCAAAGACCAGTCTTACACCTAATAAAATCCAAATTGATGGACTGCCTTCCTCTATTTCTAATTCCTTTCAGTCATTTGATATAATTGACCATGTTAAGAAGACCAAAATTCAAATGTCTAAGTTTGAATTCTTGCAATCTAACCTTGAGCAGTTGGATAGGTTAGTTCAATGTGTTAAGAATAAAATTGTCCTATTCCCCCAAAAAACACACCTACCTAAAATAATCTTGTGATTACTCCTCTAGCTTCCCTTGGAAGGGCATAACTATTTTATGTCTCCCTGCTGATAAATGGTCATCATCTGAATAATTACATTATAGATTTTGGTGCCTCTGACAATGTCATGCCCACCAAGGTGGCAAATTCTCTTGGACTCATGCTGACTAAGACCTTTGGGAGATGTTTCTCCATGGAAAAAAAACAAGTGCCACTTATAGGACAAATCAAGGATGCCCAATTTGCATTTGTGGCCTTCCCAGATAAGAGAATCAAAATGACAGTCCTGGTGGCTGACATCCTAGCCTCCTACGACATTCTTTTTGGGAATTTTTTTGCAAGGACATAGGTGGAGAATTAAGCATGGACCTATTTAAGGTGAGGATTCTTGTCAAAGGCATCATGTAAAAGCTACTTCTTGAGAAGGAATCGAAGTACATTGTCACTCAAATGTCAGCCCCTAAAGCTCAAATTCTATATGAGTCTTTAGGAATGTGTAATTACTTTCTGTCTATTGAAGACATTCCTATTTCATTGGATGAAAGTCCCATAGGTGACAATATAAAATATTTAGATAAGACATTATAAGAATTAGTAGGGTGAAATACATATGAAAAAGGATCTTCCCTTCCTAATGAAGATAAATCTAAAAGAAGATCAAATTCTGATGATGTCTAGATTCTAGAATTTGATGGTAGCAGTTCTTCTACCAATTCTAGAGCTAGAGTAGTTTTGATATCTTCTCAAGGATATATTTTCCCCTATGCATATAATTTGTAGTTCAGTAACACTAACAACATTGCTGAGTATGAATTACTGCTACTCAGTTTAAAGGCTGCTGAAGATAAAGGTGTTAAAATCCTTCATGCCAAAGGAGACACTGAGCTGGTGGTTTGTTAGGTGAGGAACTTGTATCAAACCAAAAATGAGAGATTGTGACATTATCAAAATATGGTGTGGGATTACATTGAAATCTTTGATACTTTCAGTATTTATACTATGCCCAAAGAATTCAATAGTCATGCAGATGCATTGGCAGTCTCTGCAACTCTCTTAGTCCCTCACCAAGATTTTAAAGAAGATAGGTACACTATCGAGTTGGTCTTTCAACCAAGTGTACTTGATAATGCTGACCATTGGTAGGTGTTCAATGGTGACAACCAAATCATTGTTGTTTTGGAACAAATAGATAGCTTTGAGAAGCTTCATTTTGAAGGCAGTGAATCTCAGCCACAGGAATCAACTCCTGAAACAAATTTAAAAGTTGATGAAGAGCTCCTTCAGCTTAAAGGGAATAAAATTCCCAAAAGATTAGTTTATCTTGAGAATTTTTTTGACAATCATGATCGGTTTATCAAGGAACAACAAATATATTCAAAATCCTCCAAGGATTTTGATCAAATAAATTTGGGTACAGAAGACAATCCAAACATGGTCAACATTGGAATTTATTGTACCCCTGATGAAAAACTCAAATTTATCACTCTGATTCACCATTACATTGATGTTTTGGCATACTCTTATGATGATCTGAAATCTCTCAGACTTGAAAAAATCTAGCATGAAATTTCTCTCAAGATTGGGTCATTACCTCACAAGCAAAAGCAAAGGAAGTACAACCCTAGGATATTAGGCACTATTTTATCTGAGATACAGAAAATGTTGAATGCAAGAATTATTTTCCTATCCACCATTCCACCTGGATTGCAAACATAGTCCTTGTGAGAAAGAAGAATGGAGAAGTTTGCCTATGTGTTGATTTCAAAAATCTGAATCAATCATCTTTAAAAGACAACTATCCCCTGCCCATCATGGATCAGCTACTGCAAACAATGACTGGTGCTGAGATGTTATCAATGCTAGATGGTTTTTTAAGATATAATCAAGTGGAGGTTGGTGAAGCAGACCAACATAAGACTACTTTTACAACACCTTGCGGCACTTTTGCATATCACAGAATGCCTTTTGGCTTGATCAATGCTGGTGCCACCTTCTAAAGAGTGATGGATCTTGCTTTCAAAAATGAAATGGGGAAGTTCATTGTGGTATACCTTGATGACTTAACAATCTTTTCTAAGCATCATCCTGATCATGTGCATCATTTACAATAAGTGCTAGAGTTATGTAAGCAAAATGGTATTTCTCTTAATCCCAAGAAATTGATTTTTGGGGTTATCGAAGGGAAACTTCTTAGTCACACTGTGTCCTAAGAAAGCATAAAGATCAACCCAGAAAGGTTCAAATCCATTCAAGAGCTTCATCTTCTTGCTAGTAAGACTATAGTTCACTCTTTCTTTGGAAAGGTGAATTTTCTATGAATGTTCATTCCTGAATTTGCAGAGAAGACTCGCCACATTGTCAATATGATGAAGGGCAAAGCAAATTTCAGTAGGATTGAAGAAGGCAAGTCGGCATTTCAAGACATCAAGGAAGCTATCACCCATGCCCCAATTCTAGTTTGTCCTAATTACACCAAAGACTTCATGATGTACAGCTATGCTTCTGAACACACGCTTTCAACCATTTTGGTTCAGCAGAATAAAAAAGGTGTGGAATATCCCATATCTTTCATGAGTTGTCCTCTCAAAGCTCATGAACTGAAGTATTCAAACATGGAGAAGCATGCTTATGCTATGGTAAAGGTGTTAAATCACTTCCATTTTTATATCTTGAACTCACACACTGTTGTTTTGGTTCTTGATACAACAGTCAAGTCCATACTAACTCAACAGGAGTTTGGAACCAAGAGGGGCAATTGGATTGCCAAAATCTAGGAGTTTGATCTTGTTATCAAACTAATGAAGCTTATATGGGGAAGGGGTCTCTGCCAATTAATTGTTGATAACATACCAAAAAAAGTAGAGCATAAAGAAACAAAATTTGAAGACACACCAATAGTTCTCTTTGTCACCACTACGAATGAGTGGTATTCAAATATTGCTCATTTCCTTACCTATGGTGAGTGTCTTGCTCACCTATCTAATAAAGAAAAGAGGACTGTAAAGTTGAAATATGCCAACTTTATCCTATGGAAAAATAGTCTGTATAAGAGGAACCTTGATGGGGTGTTCCTCCATTGCATGGATAAAGTGTAGTAGAAGAAAATTTTGGAGTCCTTCCATAATTTGGCTTGTGGAGGACATTTTTTTGTACCTATGACTACCCATAAGATTCCATGAGCCAGGTACTATTGGCCTACCCTATTTTGAGATTCATACGCTTGGGTGTGTAGATGTGATTTGTGTCAACAGTTCGTTGGCAAACCCAAGTTGGTTGCATTACCTCTCAAGCCTGTGGTGATAGAAGAGCCATTTCAGCAATGGGGAATTGATTTCATTGGTACTGTAAATCTGTCCTTGAGTGATGAACATGATTATGTCCTTATATCCACATACTAATTTACCAAGTGGGTGGAAGCCATTCTAGTCAAGCATGCTACTTCAGAAGTAGTGTGTAATTTCCTCAAAGAAAACATCATTTCTAGGTTTGGGGTCCCAACCAAGATTGTAACAGATAATGCAGCCTATTTCTCTTCTCATGAGATTACCCAGTTTTGCTACTATTATGGGATTATTCTCTTCCACTCTTCTAACTATTATCCATAAGGAAATGGTCAAGCAGAGTCAATCAATAAGAACCTGATGACCATTATCAGGAAGTTGGTAGATGACAATCAGAGAACCTGGCATAAAGCATTGCTTGACACTTTATGGGCAGATAGAATTACACCCAAGAGGGAAATAGGTATGTCCCCATTCTAAATTTTGTATGGTCTCAATGTAGAGATACCAATCACCTTAGAATTACTAGCATTAAAGTTAGTAAAGGTAGTGGAAGATTCAACTTTTGAAAGTTCCATCGACAAGAGGATCATGCGCTTGACTGAACTTAATGAGCAATGAACTATGGTGGTGGACTGAATTGTTGCGCATCAAAGTCTGGTGAAGAGACTCTTTGACCAAAAAACAAAGATCCATGATTTTCAGATTGGAGATCAAGTCTTGTTGTGGGACAAGAGGAGAGAACCAAAAAGAATGCATGAAAAATTGGATTCCTTGTGGAGAGGCCCATTTGCCATTCACCATTTAAATGGTGAAAATAGTTTCTTGCTGAGATATCAAGATGGAATACCATTTACTCTACCTCACAGTGCGTAGCATCTAAAGCACTTCAATCTTTGAAGTATCAAATAATTCCATTTTTATATATGTATAGTCTTTCTTTATTTTGTGTTTTTCATTTGTTTTTGGCATTGTTTGTTTTTTAGTGCCTTTTTTTTGGGTAGCATAACTCCATAGCCCAATGGTATAGATGAAGGCACTGAGATTCTAGATTCTACTCCCTTTGATTTCTTTTATTTTCAATCGATGGAAGTTCCCCAACTAGAGCTAGCTGTTGTTCCCAAAATCCATCACTTACTTTTGTGGACAACATATCGACCATTTTGGTCCTGTAGACCAAAACTCTCTCTTTTCTTTCTCAAAAATGTTCTGAGCAATTAAGTTTTTCAAATATTCAAGCCTTTTCAGCAAAGGAAGTCATAGGTTCAATAGGTGGGCTTTCTTCAAAGGAAGTTAAAAATACTTAAGGCATTTCCTTAGTGTTTTGAGGATGGTTCAATGCTGAGGTTCAATCAAAAGACTTAATGGTAGGCTTCAAACAATTAGAATGAACCACTTTGACCGTTGAACCATTGAACCCCACCTCCACAAGGTTTAAAAGTTTAATGGCTTCGAAGGACTTAGAGAATAAAAAGATTTAAAGAGTGAAGATTGAATTGCTAAACCATTGAACCTTGAACCAAAAGAGTTCAAAGGTTCAAAGGTTCAACGAGTTCAACAAGTTTGAAGCACTTAGAGAAAAGAAGGATTCAAAGAGTTAAGATTGAACCATTAAACCATTGAACCTTGAACTGAAAGAGTTCAAAGGTTCAAAGGTTCAACGAGTTCAATAAGTTTGATGGACTTATAAAATGAAAGGATCAAGAGAGTTCAAAGCTTCAAAGGATTCAAAAAAATAAAATGAACCGTTGAACCTTAAACCGAAATGGTTCAAAGGTTCAAAGGGTTCAAAGTTTGAAAGGAAGCTTCGAGCGAATGAAGGAAGTGGAAGATTCCTGAAATAAGTTCAACCAAATGGTTCAAATAAATGGTTCAACTTAAGAAGAAAAAGAGAGTGAATGCGGTCCTTTACAAAACATTCAATTGTTGAAACTTTAAACCATTGAGCCTTTGAACCAAAAGAGTTCAAGGTTCAAGGTTCAAAGAGGTTCAAATTAACCAGTGACATCCCCATGGATGTCAAATTTAGGGTGATGGAATAACCATTGGTTTTCAAAAGACCTGAAAACAAGCTCAATGACTAACCCAAAAAGGAGCTGAAAGAGCCAACAGAAAGAAAGAAGATAGCCTCGAGAGCTTAGATCACTAAGGAAAGACAAAACATGGCAAGGAAAGAGAGAAAAACTATAGGAAATCTAGAAATATCTATAGGAGAGTTATTTTTATTAGGTGGAACAATCCACAAGGTGGACATCAAAGAACATAAACATTCAAAGGTGCAGCCTATTTTCCTACATTAAGTAAAGGTGAATGGACAGTCATGTAATCATCATAAAGAAGACCAAACAACCCATTCTTAGAGGAGACATTTGTGATGATTCAGAACACCAAATTCAAGGCCGATGACCTGTTCTAGCATGGCCCTTTCACAAATATTCAATGCATTCAATTCAACATGGGCCATTTTCATAAAAACAAGTGCCCAAGTCTTTCTTGTAATGCTATATATTGTAATCTCCCATTGTGTCACCAAGAAATCTCTCTATTATTAGAATCAAAGCTCTACCCAAATTAAAAGGCATTCTTAAGACTTTGAGCTCATACTATTAATCATATTTTTTTAAGTGAATAAGAAAGCAAGTGACCTTTCAGACTTTGTGTTGAAATAGCTTATGTCATCAAAGAAATTATTCTTATGTGTTTTTCCTAAATACAGTCTTCTCCATTTAATCAAATAAGTAGAACAAGTGGAAATTAAGCTAGAAGATGTCCTGAAGCTGAATGTGGGAGACTTTGTGCTACCATAATTACCTTTAGTCTGTGTTTTGTGTAAAGGATATTGGAGAGACCTTGAGCTCCCCTGATCCTTCGTACACTTTTACTCTATTGTAGTTGAAGTGGAGACTTTGAGCTATGCTTCAAACTACTGTGTTCCTTTGTCCTAATCAGTGGGAGGAACAATGAAAGACTTTGTGCTTTTGTGGGTTTCTTGTGGTTTCTATTACTACCCAAGAATAATCTTGTTGTTGGTTGAATATGACTTCTGAAAGAAGAGAAGTGCCTTCAGTAATTACACCAGAATTCTCTTCTGTTCTATGAGCATCATCTCTAAAAAAAGAGAGATGGATGGTATGATTTCACCCCTATGTATATTTTTAGCTTATATAGTATATAATAGATTATAGGGAACCTCCCCTTGCTAAGAGGAGAGATTTATCCTATTCTGGCTGTGGTCACCACACCCATTTTGTCACATAAATATCCTTATGCTATGGTTGATGCACCTATTTTTCCATTAGTCAGCTGGTGACAAAATATTTACCCAACAGTATGATCCATTTTTTTTAGCATAATTTATTAGAGAATAAAGATGAGATTTTTGTTAGATCCATAGGAGGTAGAGGCCAAATTTCTAGTAGACTTCCCTCATGAAAATTTACCAATCCTAATAAGAATGCCCCACAACATAATTTATGATCAACAGGGTTTTCCTAACAATCCTTTGGTTCTAGTCCAAACAAAATATTAGTACCCTAATATGACTAATAGAGGAAAAAACCTCATGGAAGACCACTTTACCCAAATGCAAATGGCATATCAAACCTACCTGAATCTAGCATGCAATTTCAATTAGATGACCATGGTGAGCAAACCTCTTATTGACTTAGCTCTTTCAACAGGAGTTTTGATAGAGTTAACTGATCAAGACAATCAAAGTTTAGACCCATTCATGAAAAACACTTTGGTAGACAACTTACTACATATGCCCAGTATTGAAGAAGTTCCTTCTGCTTTTACGTAGAATAATGAGAAAAATATAGTGGACAATGTGTAAGCAACATCCAATACAAATCAAAGTGGTACTAATGCATAAACAAATATTCAAAAAAATGTGCCTATAGTTAATATCATGAGTGGACTATCATACCAGGGAGTATGAGTTTCTACATTCCAGCCTCAACTAGCTACTTCATCAACCATGCAACCAATAGGATTAGGTAGTCAAACAACACCCAATTTCATACCTCAATAATAGAATGTGATGAATCCTACTCCTCCTCAACAAGGGATAAATAGTATTCCATAATATTAGGCAAAATATAGTGTACCAATGCAATAGAGGTCAAATGTATTACCACCTCAACAAGGGGAAACTAATGTTTCACCTCATCAAGTAGTGACAAACATACCTCTTCAATCGTAGACTAGTGTACCAATATAAAACCAAATGATGACTAGCCAACAACATGTAAATATTGGTCAATGAAAGATTTTGAATCTTCAACCTACTTCCCAACAAGGATTCATGAAACAAGGAGGCTCTAATGTTTCTTAAGTACCTACTAGACAACAATCGGTTCAAAATGTGCCACAAGTTTAGAGACAGGGTCCTAGTTCATAAGTTCCCACTCAATAACAAGGTTTGATTAGTTGGTAGCATGTCCCTTTTCAACCATATTAGGCACAATATAGTTATATCCCTCCATCCCACCAATAAAATACTCCAAGTCAAACCTTCATAGCCAATCCAATCCAAAATATCACATAACCAAATGTGTAATTCCAAGTACAACCTAATCCATGTATGCATATTCCTAGTCCATTTCCCATCAAAAAAAAAAACTCCAACAGATATCTCCATCATACCTTAGTCAAAGTGTTGCACTTGTGACCTCCCAACCATCTACCCAAACTAATAGTCTCCCTCACACCAATGTTCCTTCCAGTTTCCTATCCTAAGAATTGCAACATATGAAGGATGAAATTGCTACCATTTAGGATGTGAAATAGAATAAAGAGTTTAAGTTGGATGATGTGTGTTCTTATCCATTCAACATGGAGTACTTAAAAATACTCTTTTCTATAGGATACGAACCACCAAAATTAGACAAATGCAAAGGGAAAGGTGACCCTAAGGTCCATTTAACCAAGTTCTTTGTCGCATGTCAACTGGCATATATCGATATATACATTTTGTTGTTGTTTCTAAGGAGCTTGGCTGGAAAAGCCTTGGAGTGGTTTTAAAAATTTCCCAAGAATTTAGTAATAGATTTTGATGATCTTTTTGATAAGTTTATGCAACACTTTTCCTATAATCTCGAACATGAGATTTCATTGGTTGACTTGACACAAACAAAACAAAAAGTTGATGAGATTTTTTACAAGTTATCTACAATGATGGAGAGCCCTTGCAAGTTGATTCACCCATAGTTTACCAGATAAACAATTATCCACTATGTTTACTAAAAAATTTAATAGTGAGATAGCTTATCATCTAGAACTACAATGTGCACATGCGTTCATGGAGATCATAGATAAATGCTTTTTGATTGAGTGATCTCTTATTAATAAATGGATCATTAAGCTTACTTCAACTAATTAGAATCAAGTTACCGATTAGGGAATTGGCCAAAACCAACATCCAATCCAAGAGTAAGCATCACAACTAGCACAAGCCAATAACCAAGATAGACCAAAGCAATTCAACTATAGTAGGAATGTTGTGGGTAATGGAATAACTGAGTCCCATCATGTCCAAATAGTGAAAACATCATATGTACTACCTTTTTAACTTAATCTTACCCAAAAACCTCTACAAACAACATCGCAAACACAACAACCAAGACCTATGTAATAAATACAACCTTTACCATTACAAACCCCTCCTCCAAGGAGAACTATACCTATGCATTGTGTCTTTAGTGATCTGAGAGAGCCTATTGAGTATGTATTTCATAAACTTACCACTACTAATATGATTAGTTGGCCTATACAAAATCATTATCCATAAGGCATTCCTTATCTTGATTGGTACCATGAAAATGAATTTTGTGAATATCATCAGGTCAATAGGCATAATCTATGAAGATGTGTGTAAATCAAGTATTTGATTGAGAATATGTTGGAGAATGGGGATATAACATTAGATAATGGTGACTTCACCTCTAATAAAACTCTTGGGATTTATCAAAACCCCTTTCCCCAATATAACACACAACAACATCATAACAATAAGTAACAACAACAAAAACAACACTAGCTGATGCAACAACAAAATCAACAGTATGAAAATCAAATGTTAAACCACTAGAATCAACATAATCAATAATAGAACCCAAAACATCAGAACAATGGACAAAACCAAGGTATAATGGTAACAACCAAAAAACCTACCATGTAGTTACTCATGACTATAACAGGGTTGTAGGTCATATTATAGGAGGCATCATTAATACCATCTCCATTAATCTTAGAACAAGCACTGATCAATCTAGACCATTTCTAAACAATACCACTCAACCAAATTTCATGGATAATCCTTTTTTGATTTGGGACTGCACACAGGCAAACTAGTAAATCAAGAATCCTACTTTTGGACAATATACTGATAACTTGCCCTTGCCATGTGACCACATACAAGTACACCAAAAATTGAGACTTGTCTTATCTGGTCCCACATCATTCCCAAAATTTATTAGAAATTTTGGTCTAGCATCTAATCTTAATTATACAATCATAACTTAGAGGTCAAAGATTACTATCCTAGGTCCACAAACATCTACCACTTTACCTGTTATCCAACCAACAATTCAACCTCAGAATAAACCATTCACCATTGACCAAGACAAGAAGTTTGATATTATAGAACAATTGTAGAAGACACTAGCATAAATTTCTATTTTAGATTTGCTTCAAATGTCAACAATCCACAAGAACATTTTGAATGAATTTTTAACTTAATCCATTGTTGCCTATGACATATCCCCTAATAAAATTCAAGCTTTGGTTGGACACCTAGCTCTAGCCCAACAAGTCACATTCAACTAAAGTGATAAGTCTTCCCTTGGCCTGCTCCATAATAATCCATTGTACATAGAAGTTTATATAAAGTGGCATAAAGTGAAACATGTCCTTATAGACAATGGATCAGGCCTCAACATAGTGTCTCAAAAGCTCATCAAGCTTCTTGGTTACACAATGGTAGATCTCCAACTAGAAGATAAGTATCAAAGCCTATGATAATCAGGAAAGAGAATCACAAGGCACCATTAGCTTACCAGTTATCATTCGGCCTTTGACCCATGATACAATTTACCATGTTATTGATCTTGAGTTTTTATATAATATGCTTCTAGGTAGGCCTTGGTTACATGAGATTTGTGTAGTCTCATCAACACTACACCAATATATCACGTTCTCCCACTCAAGGATGGAAGTGAATATTCTAGGATATTTACGCCCATATGAACACTAAAATCACCTCGAGGCTTGAGTTTCAAAGCTAAAATTACCAATAAAACATGAATCTAAGTTTTGAGTAGGATAAAAGAAAGGCCATACTTATTGATCCTCCACAGGATAATTACATAGGTAATAATACCTTGGATTCCCTTTCCCACATGCCACCTCTTGAAGCTTCTAATCATTTCACCATTTTAGATAATGACCCATGGGAGTATGTGACCCATGATACCTTCCATAATAATAATATTCCTCAAAATCCAAAGACCTTTGGATGACCTAAAAATACCCCACACATGCATTGGTAATGAAAAAACAAAGATAAGGGACCTGTCATGTTTGTACTAGCATCTGGCCTAGAACCAAACCCTCTTAAAAGGGATGAATCATGGTTGTACAATGAAAAAAAAAGCTAATTGTTATAAAAGTGTAAATTATCATATTCCCAATAGGATCATGGAGCATCAAGATTATGAAAGAAGAGGCCTCGAACTGAATCAATAAGGAACCATTGAGCCAATTTCCATGACTAAGTACAAAATACCCTATGGACTTGGATTTAAACCACCTAGGGGTGGCCCCACATATCTAATTCAAGTTCCATCATTGATGAATAGTGATGATGATGCCGATAATGAAGTAGAGTCTGATCATAACCTCACCTTTGATGACCTAGCTGAGGCTAACCTATTCTATAACAATGCCATTTGTACTCTTACCCCAATCATTTGTCACAACCCTTTGCCATTATATTATCCCCAACTGATAGATTGGGACCAATAAAAATATAATTTGATAATTGATGAGTTTCAAAATGATGAGGCATTATGTGATTTTGTAGGCCTTAGAGATAACATTCTGTTGGGAGATCATAAATCAAGATTCTTAATTACATTAGATCATGAAGCCTATTTTGGAGAGTAGGTGAAAACCCTTAGCCAAAAGAAAATAAATAAATAATTGAGGTCCCAAAGTTAAAACCTCTTTGAGGCACTTTTTGACTAGGAAAAAAGTAAAGATAAAGGCTATTCTAGTGGTGAAAACCTGTTTCAGTTGACATTACATGGGGGTGTTCATTCTTCTTCAAATTTAGACTAGGAGACCACCAATGATGAAATTGCCTATGGATCCGAGTTCAATTTTGTGGAAAAACAAGTATTTTATCCAATTTTTCAAGATTTCCAACTATTTTTGTCACATGGATAGATCTCTCATTGGGGGACTCAGATTCATCATGCCTAGGAGATGTTGAAGAGCAAGTCCTAACAAAGGACCCTAATATAGTTCAATAATTCAAGTCTTTACCTACTATCCTAGAAGATGGTTAGACCCTTCTAATCAAAGATAAAATAGAGGTAAACATTAAGACTTCATCAGACCCAAAATGTATAAAATTAGGCATGTCTCTCACTGAGGAGGAAAATGAAGTATTTACAGCTCTATTGAGAGAATTTGTAGATATCTTTGCATGGGCTTATTTTGGCATGCCAGGTTTGGACCCTACCTTGGTTCTACACCACCTTGGGGTCAATATTGATGCTAAACTAGTGAAACAAAAGCTACGTAAGATGCATCCTTAAATTTATGTCTTGGTAAAGAAAGAGTTGGAAAAACTCTTAGAAGTAGGATGTATCTGATACATTGACTACTCACAATAGATATCTAATGGTGTACATATTAGCAAAAAGATTAAAGAAATAAGAATTTGTACTAATTTCTGAGACATAAACAAAGCTTATCATAAGGATTACTTTCCATTTCCTAATATTGACATGATCATCGACTCTAGTGGGTTATGATATGCTTTCACTCATGGATGGATTTTTAGGATATAATCAGATCATAATATCACCATAAGACCAACATAAAACAATGTTCACCACTTCATGGGGAACATTTTGTTATTAGGTAATGTTATTTGGTCTTAAGAATGCTAGAGATACATATTAGAGGTCCATGACTATCATATTCCATGATATGATGCATGATATTATTGAAGACTATATCGATAACATATTAGGAAAATCCATGACCAAGGCCGACCATCTAGCAATGCTACGTAGGATATTTGAAAGATTACAGGAGTACAAAGTCATAATCAATCCAAAGAAATCTGGGTTTGGAGTAACCTTAGGAGAGTTACTTGGATTCATTGTGTCTTATAGAGGCATTGAAGTCGATCCAACCAAAGTCCATACTATCACTGAGATGCCACCATTGACCAATTTGAACTCCACAGTTTGTAGGGTAAAATCCAGTCAATCTGACACTTTATATCTTAGTTAGAAAACAAGTGTCATCCATTTACATATATTTTAAAGAATGGAGTTAAATTTAACTGGGATGATCACTGCCAAAAACTTTTCAATAACTCAAGGACTATCTAGTTAATCTATCTATTTTGTTACCTTTTATGCCAAAAAAGCCATTCTTGTTGTATCTATCAGCTACTAACAATGCATTAGGGGAAATTTTGGCTCAACATGATAAAAATGGAAAAGAGCATGCATTATAATACTTAATCCATACCTTGGTCACATATGAACACAACTATGCACCTATTGAAAAAGCTTGTCTAACCATAGTCTTCACAACTCATAAACTATGCCATTACATGTTGAACAATAAGACCATGGCCATTTCAAACTTAGATCCACTCAAGTATATACTATCTAAAATATATTTACAAGGTATAATGGCCAAATGGATCATGCTTCTTAGTGAGTTTGACATAGAGTATGTCAATCAGAAGGTAATCAAAGGATAGGTTCTTATAGATCAACTTGTTGAAGCACCCCTTGCAAACATAAAGCCACTCACATTTCATTTTCTTGATGAATCCATAATGACCATCATTGACACACCTCTTGAGGAACAACACTATAATCTATATTTTGATGGTTCATTTACTGCATAAGGATTGGGGGTAGGCCTCTTGTTTATTACACCACATGGGGATCTAATCCCTAAATCATCTAGAATCAGTTTTCCTTGTACAAAAAACATGGTCGAGTATGAATCACTTGTCATTAGACTTTGATAGGTAGTAAACTAGAACATATCTCACCTCTAATTTTATGGTGATTCTTAGTTAATCATCAATTAGGTCACAAACCATTTTCAGACCAAAGATGACAAGTTAGTTCTGTATAAAACTATGGTTAACACTCTCAAGTAATAAATTGATGACATTCAGTTTGAGAATATACCAAGGGCTAGTAATACAACTTCAAATGCCATGGCTACGATTGGATCTCTAATTTGAAAAATAGACAAAGCTAGAGAATATCAATTTTTTGTTGAGAATTTGTTTGCACTAGCTCATGAACCTTTAACTATTGCAATGATTTGTGATATTGTTGGTCTTAATTCTATCTGGTACTTAGACCTTTACACCTACCTTCATGACCAATTTATACCACCTAACCTATCTAAAAAACAAACCAAAGCCTTTATTCATCATTCCACTCATTATACTCTACTTGGATCCACCATTTACCATCATAATTTTGATAGAAATCTACTTCATTATTTAAATTTGATAGAGTCTACACTAGCATGAAGAGAAGTTCGTGAAGGATTATGTGGAGATCATTCTAGTAGGGAAGTCCTATCCAAAAATCTCTTATGTACTAGTTATTATTAGCTCATGATGGATGCAGATGCAACTACATATGCAAAGAAGTGTGACAAATGTCAATGGCATGTTAATCTGATTCATGGCCAAGCACAAACTTTAAAACTAATGTTAACACCATGGCCATTTTCTCCATGTAGACTTGATCTCATTAGGAAGATCAACCCCACTTCATCTAATGGCCATAAACATATCCTTACCACCACCGAATATCTCACTAAGTGGGTTAAAGCTATACCCCTCACTTACATGATTGGAAAGCAAATTTCCAAATTCATTTTCAACCATCTCATTTTCCACTATGGTATCCCTTCTGAAATTATATCCGATAATGGAGGATCACTCAAGAATAAATATGTTGACAAGTTATGAACCAAATATATCATCACACAACATTTTTATATAACAATTACCCTCAAGGTAATGGCTAGGCTGAAGCATCGAATAAAACCATTGTCAATATTCTCAAAAAGATTGTCAATGATGTTGGTCATGATTGGTACCTTTAGATATTCCATACCCTTTAGGCATATCATACCAATCATCATACCCCCATAGGAGCCACTCCATATTCACTTATTTATGATACCAAATCCATTCTTCCTATTGAGGTCAAATTACCTTCACTGCATATATCTTTCAAGCATGCCCTAGATGATCATAACTATCGAATAGCTTTCTTGTAAGAGATAGACCTACTTGATGAAAAATGCACAGTTGCACTCAAAAATCTTTAGGCATATCAAAATTGACTCAAAGGCCACTACAATCGGCATGTCAAGTATAAACCATTTAAACTTAGTGATATTATTTTTAAAGAAAACCAAAAGAATACCATGGCTGAGAAGAAGCACAAAGGTATATTCAAACCAAATTGGATAGGGCCTTTTATTGTTACTACAAATTATGGCTCAAGAGCATACAGCTTGCCACACCAGATGGAAATGAACTTCCTGAGCTGATGAATATTACTCACCTCAAGTGGTACTATGATTGAGTGCTATGGTGTATTATCTGTAAGGACCATTTTAGTTGTGTCATTTTGTCCTTATTCTTCTTTCTATGAATATCATGCTAATCATTCCTTTTATCCCATTCCATCTGCTTTACCATCTCGTTCTATCGACCAAATGTGTTCTAAAGCCTAGCCCATTTGACCTTAGTTTTTTCCATTCATTATGCATTTTTAGCATCGAGGAATCTGATCAGTTTCATCGATTGTTTTAAGTACTTCAAATAGAGATCATATTTTGGAGTAGTATGATAGAAGTTTTGACAGTTGTATCCTTCATTTGTTATTCCTTTCTTATCACTAGTCTTGCTACTAATTATAACCACCTTTGGGAAAATTAGTACCATTGATCCATGCCATTGTGTCGTAGTTATAACCACCAATGGGAAAACTAGGGGAAACATTTGTTTATTGAGTCTTGACATACTAACTTGCCACTTCTTATGCCATACTATGCCTTTTTACCAATTATGCCTATTTTGTTTGAATTGACTGCTACACTAGTTGAATGACTCCACTGTAGGGTGGAACTACAGTGAATTAAGGTCCTACTCTAGGATTATGTAGGCAACACTCGATACTTTTTGAGGTTAGATTAGTCACCCTTATTACCACATTCTCATCATTTTACTAGAAACCTAAGTTTGAATACTCTCACTATTTTGTGAGCATCCTAAGTTTCCATGCTCTCACCATTTTGTGAGCAACCTAAGTTTGAACACTCTCACTATTTTATGAGCATCCTAAGTTTCCATGCTCTCGCCATTTTATGAGCAACTTAATTTTAAATGCTCTTTCCATTTTGTGAGCTTGAACCATTTAGTGTCTCATCATTCTTGATCGAGTTGAGATAATTCAAAAAATTCCAAAAACATTTGTAAGATCATTAGAAAAAACAAAAAACATTAACCATTTCTTTGCCTTAAGGATTCTAGGAACCCTTATTAAGTTGAAAGCAAACCACTTGTCATGGCCTTTTCCCTCATGCACTTGGCATTTTTCAAGACCATTCCTATTCTTTTATCACATCCATTATGTTTGTTTTCATCAATTATCACATTCTTCCCATTCCCTGGGAGAACTACATTTGGCCTCAAGTTTTTTATTGGATATTACATCCATGAAACTATGTAGGCAATGTCCACTTGCCTAGTGCATATGGAGACAGCTTGGCCACCCCCTTCCTTTTCTTCTATTCCCCCATTTTGTTTATTTGTTAAGTTGTCACCTTTTTTTCCTAGGGTAAATGTTTGTTTGGTTTCTATTGTAGTGTTTGCATTATTTGTGTGTTTATGCTTTTTTTTTGTTTGTCTACCTATTTGTTTGCTTTTAGCAGTGCTTCCTTGATTCAGTTTATGTGTGCTCATTAGGTGATTCCTTGCCCACACTTATACTCAAATCCATTCATATTCATATATTTACATTTTCATCATGGTTTCTATCATTGGTACATTGTTTTCTATTTGAGTATTGGATTTTGGGAGTCAGTTCTTATGCATATTTTGGCCAAGTCCTCATGATCTTATACCATGATGCCTACCAAAACATGCTACAACAAACCTCAGCTTCAAGAAGTCTATTCAGTAATGGCAGTATCAACATCTCTTCAGACTGACATCATGATTCAATCCCAATCATATCCCAAATAGAGTAATTAACCACAAAAGAATTTCAACCTTTATTAGTTTAGACGAGCATCTCCCTACTAGTAGGTTATTCCAATTCATCATTACCCTCTATTTTAAGTTATCATCATCCTTAACCAAGTTTTTCATGTTTTCCATATTCGAGGTCCAATGATTATAAATATTGATGAGCCTATTTATGAATTTTAATTACATAATTGGATTAATCCTTAGCCACACATCTCAATCTTGAGATGGATGGTTCAGGTTGATTCTAGCCATTTACAAAAATATATAACTAGAGAGGCCATGAACATCATTTCTAAGTCTTGATAATGCAAAGCTATAATGCACAAATGATTCCAAAAACTATTGTAATTAGTGTTACCATGCAAAATTGATTCCAAGCCAAGCCAAGCCAAAGCCAAAGGTGCCAAGGAGAAGAGGAGATAGCCAAGCCTCTTTTGATGAAGATTTCATGAACACAAGCCGAGCAAGCCACTAAAAAAGCATCTGGAGCATCCAAAAAAGGTGAAGGATTTATTTTTTTCCTTAATTTTTAGTTGTGTTTGTCATTTGTTTTTGTTATTAAGCTCACCCTAGTAACTAAGCATGAAGGTGTTAGTTTAGTGTGTTGTTTGTCAATTTTATTTATTCATTTAATCACTATCACAGTACTAATCTCCTCTTCTTAGACAAATTCCTAGTTCACAATACCTTCCATTCCTTAAACATATTTTCTTCCTTCTTAAACTCTACCTATATTGAATAGGGTATAATAGGATTCTGGGGGTCTGATTATGAGTAACCAATTAAAATAATGCTTCTCAAAGTTGATCTAGAGTTTAATATTCATATAATAGGTCCATAACTTATCACTCAAATGCCAACACTCACATTATACTCTTCTTGTTTTCCTTTACAATAATCTTCCAAAACAAGGGTCTCCTTTAGATGGTGAAAATGGGGTACCAAATGTAGCAATTAAACTCTTGTTTCTTTTAACCTATCTATGAGGTTTTCTTCATTATTTGAATTCAAACAATCTTACTATAGTCAAAACTCTCACTTATCAACCTTTATTCATTCATTAAACTACCATTTGGGATCTTGGACATTTGGTCATTCAATTTGATGATTGTGCAACAGGGTTCTAATTTTTGAAATAGATATTACTTAATCATGACTGAGTATTATCAAATTCCATTCAAACACCTTATGAACATTCATCTCATTCTCATATCTATAGATATACCCCTGTCCCATCTTATCAACTTCTATGGTTTAATGAAAATAACACTTCTTCACCTTACCTAAGACTATCATATGTAAACACAATGCTTTAGAACATAGTGTCTTCTCCTTATTGAGTTGGACATGCTTTGGGACTTGAATTAGTCACCCTAAATTCATATATTCTTAGAATCATTTAAGAAATAGGGTAAATATAACCTCCATCACTATGCTTGAGGAGACCACTTCATGTCTCACTACCAAATTGTCATCTACAACTCATGGTTCTAACCAAAAACTTCTTTTAAACTTGAAACTAAATACAAAATTGGTAAGGTGATGGCCTAAAAGGCCTTACAAGGACAAAACAAGAATAATCCTAATCCAAAACTTATTCATGAATGTTAACACATAGAAATCTTCCTTCTTATTTATTGAGATATCAAAATCATTACAAGATTTGGTCTATTCCAGACCCTATCACTTTCTTTGAGGAGTTTTTATAAAAATGTTATTATTAAACTCTCTCCTGTTTTTCCATGAATTTCTCTCTTATCTTCCTCTATGCCATTCCCCCACCAAATGACTCACTCTCCCTATTTTCAATGTAGGCTTACAAAGTTGTTATAATAACCTACACTCATAATTATGTTTTCAATGTACAATGGGCTTCCTTGAGTTCATATAACTTGATTTGATCTTTACACATGAGATACATTAAAACCCCTTATTATGACTTGCATGGACCTTCTATATCAAAATTTTCTCACTCAACACTTTAACATTTAAAATGATCCCTCTAGACTCATTTGCACTATTTGAATTTTCAAATTCTTGCTTTTGGAGGGAAAACTCCTCGTAGCCTTATAACACACTCTATGACTCCAAATGATTTTCTAAGACCACACATGGACCTAATAAGGTCTTACACACCTATTGACATCAAATTTTGACTCAAACACAAAATTTGACAACTTTTGGTTAATGTTCCTGCATCATACTCCCTAGGAGGGAGAAAATTTGAGCCTCTAAATTTCCTCCTTGTATTTCAATTGGTTCTTTGGGGGTGCTGCATCCTCATCATGCTACTGTTCCTTTATTATGGCTTCTTATTCCTTGACAAACTCTTACTTTTCTTCATCTTGGCTTTGTCTAGCCTTCTTATCCATGCATCTTATTCCTCCACGAAGTGTTTTTTCTACTTTATCTCCTTATTTTATATATCTACCACCTATTCCATGTCATTTTGAAGCTTCTCATACTCAACTGCAACTAAATTATATGCAATTATTTTTCTCATTCTTGCTTCATGGCTTCTTTTCTCATCATTCTCACTTGTGGCTTGATTATTTTTTGATTTATGCTCCTTATTCATGATATCATCTCCTTCATTATACTCTAATGGCATCTCATGCATCTCATCCTCTATCCTTTTCTGATCTACACTCTCTTTTCCTGTCTCTTATTCAAAAAATTTCACATATGGATGCCTTTTCCTTTCACCTTGCTCACTATGTAAGTGAAATTTCTTGTTCCACTTATCCTCTTCATAATACATTTTTATGTGACCAATATTTGGCCTCCCATATCCATTTTTACCAAATTTAAAATCAGCATTAGTTTTCCCAAATGAATATCTTACCTTGTTTGCTTCTTCATACTTCATTTGCTTTCTTGCTTGCTTACCAATTTGTACATCTTCTTGTACTTATCTTTGCTTCTCCTTTATTGAGTGTTCTTGGAGTTATTTCTTGACTTTTACCTACTATTATTCACCTATTTTTATCTCCTTTTATGGACTAAACATGCCATCCAACATTCTCAACTCCTCTTGCAACTCGAATGCATCAATCTCTTTATTTTCTTCATCAAACTTTGCCTCACATTATTCTTCCATGTCTTGGGTAACTTATTCTTTATCTTCTCCTTAGAATCCCTAATTTTTTAGAGTCTTAACAACATCCTCTTGCTGTACATCATGCTTCTCAAGCACTCCATTAGGTGATTCTTCTTCATCTTGCCATGCTACACCCTCATCCAATAATTCAATAGTTTTCATGTACAAAATATCTACCTTATTGGATTCAAGTTCAAGCATTCCATCATAAAAAAACATTATAAAACATAGATATCAAAAACTTATCTTAATTTATGTATTCATTTCCTTGTTCACATGGATGCACCTTCACTTATTTTACTTGGTTTCCATGTTCTACCTCTTTTGCTTTCTTTGTTGGCTTGTTATCTTCCTCTACCTTCATGACTTCGTGGATCACACTTATAATATGGTCTCCTTGTTCTCTTTTCACACTATTTTAAACCCATTTGATTCCTTTTAACTTCTTGGGATACCACTTTTTTCTCTTTGTATCACTCTCATGCCTCATGCCTTGGTCATCTATCTTACCAACTTTATGTTCCTTGTCATTTACTTTTTATTTCCACATTTGTTCTTGTCTTCCACCTATATTATTGCTTTGTTTGACCTCTTTTTTGAGGTGAATATCCTTTTTATCATCACCTATTTGTTTCAACCACTTTGAACACACATTTCCATTCCCTTTCTCTTTTCTTGAGGGTTGCAACTTGTCATGTTTTCTCTCAACCTGCATATCATTATTTTCTTCTTCACTTATGAAATAATATTCATCATTCAAACACTAATTTACCTCCATAGGTAACTATTGAAATCTTATCTCTTCCTTGATGTCTTCATGTGTGATATTTATGTCTTCTTTACACACTTCATCTCTTATTTTAAATCATTGGCTTGGAAATGTGTCATATAATTCCTCATTTTATTCATCTTCTACATGTGGCATACTCTCAATCTTCATCATCTTATCTTCTTCAAGTGATTCTTTCTCTTTTATATCTTCTTGCCATTGGATGGGTATTTTTCTTGACCCATTCTTCATCAGCTTTGAGGCCTAATTCTTGGCCTTCACCACTCTCTTCTTCATACCTACAAACACAAACTTATAAAAAATGTTAACATATAAAATGAGAGACCATATAGTCTCTTTGAATACCTTTGGCATAGGCATTGTCCACCTTTTCTTATTTTATTCACCTTCATGTGCTCTTCTTGTTACTTCTTTCTTCTTCTTATTCTATTCAATGAAAACTCTTTTCACAACCTCTCTTTATTTTTTCTCACTTGGAAACATATTATATTTCATGCCTCTTTTGTATTTCCTCTCATTCTTTATCTCTTCTTTCAAAACACATTTCTTATGCCTTCTTCTTCTTCTTCTTCTTCTCACTAGTGACTCTATAGGCCACTCCACCTTTATCTTCATACTTTAGCATCTCCATTGGTTTTATTATTTTATCATGAGCTTCACCATGAGATCTAACCTATATATACCTTGCATCATTCTTCTCAATTTTTATATTTCTCTTTCCATACCCATCTTGTCTTCCTTCCTTGTTTTCTAGGCCTATTTTGACCTTTCTCTTGGCAAGTCTATCAAGCTTGCATCTTAGACCTCTTTTGGGCATTTCCTCTTCTTGACTAATTTCTATAGGATCTCTTATTAAATCTCTTGACTCTCTTTTGGAGTCTTCTTTCTTTCCTCTTCTCTCTTGGAGATTCAATGCTCTCTTTTCCTCTTTCTTTCCTAGTCTTTCCTTGACTAGATGCTTATCCTTCTCAAAGGATTTTGGGGCTGTTATTTTCTCTCTCCTCAATATAATTTCAATATATTATAACCTTAATGGATTATACCCATAATATCCTCTTCTCCAAATACCCTAAAAGTTACTTCTCATACACAACTCATAACACTATGCATTCTTCTCAAATCATCAAAATGTCAAACATTCAAAACACAATTCTTACCCAAGCATACCTTACCTTGATTTGATATAAAATGATGTAGAGGAATTAGGGATAATTAATAAACCCCCTCATCATTTTATTCTCTATCTAACTGATCTCATGCACTTGGTGGTTTGATCTTGATTTTCCTTGCTAAGTTAGTTGCTCTCTCTCTAAATCACAGTGTTTGTCACCTTACTTGAATGGTATCTAATACTTGAGGTGGATTTAATGTTATTATTTCTTTCACTTCAAAATCAAAATATAACTCTACCTCATGCCATTTCCCTTATTCACAAACTCACCATAGACCTTCATTAGCTTGTCCTAGGAAACCAACTTCTAGCTCTATAGTGTTAATTCTTGATACAGGTAACTAGACTTCAAATTGAATTTTTAAATGGTCTTAAATAACCATATTCCATCTTAATTAACCTTCTCTATCCCCTAGTTCCATACTTACCTTTCAATTCTATACACAACCCTTACCTTATCTTCTTAAAGCTAATAGCCTTTTCTGAGCATTTATTCTTGGTTTGATAAATATAAATATTATTTCATAGAAATAATAAATTTAATATAATTTTATTATCCTATTTTAATTTTTTTCCAAGTTTCATGACTTATCTCTCTCCCTAACTAGCTCTTCCTTTGTAAAATACCCTTATTTTAAAGCTTAATTAAGCCTTATTTGCCACCTCACTATCTAAATCCATACTTTTACATACTATAAAATATTTAAACCTCTTCCATAAATTATATCACCTCAAATTATGGAATAATACAAATTTTTAGGCAATTTTGAAGGTTAAATCTCATTATACCAATCAAACCCTAATCACAAGGGTTGTATCCTTCTACACAGGGCAAGATCCTTCTAAAACCCTTTTCTTGAGTTATACGATGAATAAAAGGATTAAAAAAATTCAAAAGTTATGTTTTATCCCCCTTAATCTTTCCTAATATGCATAAATGATCAATTCAATAAATTCATGCTCAGAACATTAAAAACTCAGTTGACAATATGTATGTTTCCATTCACTAGGTAGGGTTTATTTTAACCTATTCACTTCCTTAGGAATTTACATAGTAAAAACATGGTTCATTGGGTGTATTATATATTTTATTGATATAAAAAATTCATTCAACACCTTATTCCTTCCATTCCTTAAGCATATTTTCTTCCTTCTTAAATTTTGCTTGTATTGAATAGGGTGTAACAGGATTCTGGGGGTTTGAGTATTAGTAACTAGTTAAAATAATGCTTCTAGGAGTTGATATAGAGTTTAATATTCATATAATAGGTCCATAAATTATCACTCAAATTATAACACTCACATTAAAATCTTCTTGTTTGCCTTTACAATAATCTTCCAAAATAGGGGTCTCCTTTAGATGGTGAAAATAGGGTACCACCTGTAGAAATTCAACTCTTGCTTATTTTAACCTATCTATGAGGTTTCCTTCCTTGTTTAAATTTAAAAAATCATACTATAGTAGAAAATATCACTTATCAACCTTTATTCATTCATTAAACTACCATTTGGGATCTTGGATATTTGGTCATTCAATTTGATGATTGTAAAATAGGGTTCTAATTTTTGAAATAGATATTGCTTAATCATAGCTAAGTATTATCAAATTGAATTAAAACACCTTATGAAAATTCATCTCATGCTCATACCTATATATATACCCCTATCCTATCTTATCAACTTATGCTTTAAGGAAAACAACACTTCTTTACCTTACCTAAGAATGTCATATGTAAACATAGTGCTTTAGAACAAAATATTCTTTCCTCATTGAGTTGGCCATGCTTTGGAAATTGAATTAGTCACCATAACCTTAAATGTTCTTAGAATCATTCAATAAATAGGCTAAATACAATCTCCATCTCTATGCTTGAGGAGACCACTTCATGTCTCACTACCAAATTGTCATCTACAACTCATGGTTCTAACCTACAAATTTTGTTAAACTTGAAACTAAATACAAACTTGGCAAGGTGAAGGCCTTAAAGTCATTACAAGGACAAAATAAGAATTAGATTAATCCAAAAATTATTCAATAATGTTAACACATACAAATCTTCCTTCTTATTTATTGAGATATCAAAATCATTACAAGATTTGGTCTACTCCAGACCCTGTCACTTTATTTGAGGAGTTTTTATAAAAATGCTATTATCAGAATATGTCCTCTATCTCCATGGAGTTATATCTTGTATTTATCTATGCCATTCCCCCTAACAAATGACTCTCTCTCCATATTTTTAATGTAGGCTTACAAATCAGTTACAATAACCTACACTCATAACTAACTTTTCAACATACAATGGGATTCCTTGAGTTCATATGACTTGATTTGATATTTACACATGATATACATTAAAACCCCTTCTTATGACTTGTATGGACCTTCTATATCAAATTTTGCTCACTCAACACTTCAACACACAAAGTGATCCCTCTAGACTCATTTGCACTATTTGAATATTCAAATTCTTGCTTTCAGAGGGAAAACTCCTCTTAGCCTTATAACACACTCCATGACTCCAAATGAGTTTATAAGACCACACATGGACCTAATAAGGTCTTACACATCTATTGACATCAAAATTTGACCTATTTTTACTCAAACACAAAATTTGACAACTTTTGGTTGATGCTCTTACATCACTCATGTGGAATTATAAGAAATATATCTAGTTGTTGATTGGACATTCACCCAACATGCCTCAGACACTGACTAGTAGAAGAAGTTTGACAAATAAAAATAGAGGGAAAAGTAGATCATTATGTTCAAGGTATTGAATGAGATCTAACCTTATATATGATATGGTACTATAAAAAGAAATTCAAGGGATAAACTTAGTACTATCTATAATGAGAATATCTAGAATATTATCCTCCATATATAAATATAGCCTCACTATCTCTTGTTAAGGACATCATATAAAGTTAAACAATTTATTCATCATGATGTAATATTACAGGTGTCATTCATAGAGTTGAGAGAGAAAGTGTCATATGAATCCTCTGTACCCATCATCTTGAGAGTATTTCCTCCCATCTATAAAATATTTGTGATTTGGTTGAATATATCAGATATAAAGCCAAATTTTGAAAATTTGGTGAACATGTTACATTAGAAAAAGTCTATGCACACAAAATAGGTAGATGTATAAGAGTATGCAATTGTATTAAATAATAAGGGGAAAAGGCCATGAATCTTTACAAACACTCAACTTTAAAAATAAATAAAATCAACATGGGAATAAACCTTGTTATTAGAAGTTTTGTTGAAGTTGTGCCAAGAGAACCCATGAATTAAAGGATTTATGTTACAATTATGTTATGAAAGAATCATTTAAATAAAATAATCCTAACTCCAAAGAATATCAGGATATAATAAGAAACCATAATCTACATGCATTTGAAAATATAAATCTTCTTCACAACATGTTGGTGAAATATTTTACAATTGTGACAAATAGGAGATTTAAAAATAGTGGAGACAAAAGTATCTCCTCCATTTAAATAGGAGTTTATATTTATTAAAAATATTAAAAGTTAAAATAAACATATTTACAATATGTACATGTTGAATGGAGCATTGGGTTGTACTACTTTCAACTAAAAGGAAAAATAAAAGAAAGGAAAATGAACGGACATGCATGAATTAACAAACACATATTTCATCCAACACGCTACAAGAAAATGTTAATGAAAAGTAACTTGCTTATTTAATATTAATTCAAAAATTACTTGAATTTGTAGATATGTATTAGCACGGAGAAAATACACATCCACAAATAAAAAGAAACACACAAAGTTCTAGAATTTCCTTGTGTTCTTCATTTGAAGAATTAACAAAGTTTATTTCTCCTTTTTTTAAGAAGAATGAAAATGGATATAAAACAACCCTTGTAAAATTTTCACTTCTCATATTTATAAAGATAGGAGGGAATGGGTCGAACCTTCACATTACAATGTGGCATTTGGTATTTACATTTTTTTTCCTATTCTCTTTTTACTAATTTTCAAATATATATATATATATATATCTATATATATATATATATATATATATATATATATATATATATATATAATATTGAAATATAAGAACTAACAAAAATAAAAAATAGTTATGAGTATCCTAAGATGCCTTATATGGAGTATTACCTGGTGTCAAAGATCTTGGAGCAACAATAGAGATTATAGCTTGTTATTTTATTTGAGCAAATTTAAATTCTATGAATCTCTTTAAAACTTTAGTGATTGTATTCCACATAGGGAGTACTACATGCTTAGAATGTGTAAACCATCTATCAGAAACCAATATCATAGTGTTTTGGAAATTTAGAATTTATGTCAATTGATTATTCATTTCCTCAAGTGAACCATGGATTTAATTAAGAATAATAATCAAGTTTACATTGAAATCATTTTTTTAAATAGTTCATCGTTGATCATCTTCTTAAATTGAGCCTTAACTTCTTCCATAATAAATTGCCTCGTCCTATCTTCATTCAGTAGGTCACAATGTAGGCCTTTGAAATTAGACTAAATATCCATATGTTTATATATTCCAATTTGGACTTGATCTTGAAAATTTCCTACGTCTCTGTAAAAAATTTCAATCTTTTGAAGGATGAATTCTGTCCACTTTTATAATGTGTCATCTTCAACCTTCTAAAACAATATACATAATCATTAGTTCAAAGTCAATATTGATCATATTTTGAACATCACCTTTCAAAATTTCCAAAACCTTCAACTCACTATCATGGGCCTTAATTTTTTGGTTGATATTGATAATTTTAGAATTAATTATCCCATTCAACATCACCATCTCTTTGATATACTACATGCCACCCAATAGAAATTCCTCAACCCAAGCCTCAAATTTTTATCATATGTGGTTGTATATGGTGATGGTGATTATGGAATCCTTGTAAATACTAGGGACTTGAGGAGGGTTATCTACCTAAGGATCCATTTATTCTTTGATTGGATTGAGAAGATAATTAACATACATATCCAACTGTTGAACTTGATCCTTAATGTAATCCTGAGTGGGTTCATCTAATTCGATATCTTGATAATTATTTCAATATTATACCACTAGTTATGAACATCAGTCTCTTATGTTTTCCCTCCAATATATGATCATTTCAGATTAAAATGACTTTCATTCATCTCTCTTCATTTTTATATCAACATTTCGCTCAACAATATCCACATAATGAGATCCTAATTGGTCTAAGATTAAATTAAATGTGGTATTTTAATTTTTATTCATAGGAGTCTTGAGGAGGATATATAGTAAATAAAATATATATTTCTATCCTCAACCACCCTATTCATTTTGTTTAACATTTATTGCATCCATTGAAATGAAATTTTAATGAATCTAGTCATTTGAGTGCTCAAACATAGTGGTGAAAGTTTATTCAAAGGTGAAGATTCTAGAGGAGGTATAAAAAATGGAAAAATTATGGGAAAAGGAGATGTATAAACTTTCACTTCAACATCACTAACATTTACTTATTAAACTATAACTTGAACATAGACATGATATTGTTGAGAGGTGTTCTTGATTGAGAGAGATGTGTATTCTAGAGGAGAAGAGCTCTAAAGCATAACAGACTTATTGGATTTCATCTTATTTATAATATTAGATATTTTATCACAAGTATTACCAGGTTGTTTTAACTTCTTAGGAAATTGATCATATCTATCTTCAAAACTTATATATATGGATAACTAAATTGCAACAGTAGAAATACTTTTTTCATGAGTCCCAGGACTAGCCATATGTGCTTATTTTGGAGGTGTTTATATCCTTGATATCTTGGAGATTTTTTGATCCAATTAGTTCTCTAGGATTGTTGTTCAACGATTAAATAGACTAGTCTAATAGGTGATTCATTCTTATTTGTAAGTCTGGTATATTTCTAATAAACTAATTGATGGTTGAAATTGGAGCAACCATGGCTTTATCAAATACAGGGTTGAGGAGGTCACTTTTATCATCAATAATATCATTAGGAACCCATGTATCTGTGAAGGTTATAATTTGATACAAACTCATGCTACCCAGTCACACCTTATTAATTAATACTCATAAAAAAAACCAGCCCAATAATATTCTAAATGTGGAACATGCTCATAAGAGACACCAATGCCAAGGTGTTTTTATACAAACCTATTAATGTCAAAATAGGATCAACTTGTATATGAACTAAATGTGAACTTTGATATTTTAGACTCAATATTATAAGAATTTACTATATTATTTCATGTAAAACTTGAATAGATAGGGAATGTAACACCCAAAACATGCCTATCCCTACAATATTTGTGTACTACACCAACTATTTACAAAATTAAATCAGCATTATTTTGTTGTTGGCCAACATTGGTAGTAGAAAAGGATATCCTTAAAATCCTTTTACTTTGATATATGTGAATTTTTTAAATAGGATTAAGCAACTTTGATAATGTGAAATCAAATTGGCTACTTCATTAGATATTAATCTTCCCAAATATTCATCCAAAGCTTATAATATTCTAGTTATGAAGATGCCATTAACCCTACTGAAGTGTTTATTTCTCTAATCTAGAGTCAATTAAGAATAAAAATCATATAATTGGTTGGATGCATCCAAATTGGCTAGTTGGGTGAGACAAAAGTATAATCTTTGGGTTGCCAATGAGTATACAAAGTATAAAATCATGAAAAATTACTTTGTTGACTCCACATTGTTCAGTTCTTTATGTAGATAGTCATTGATCATATCCCTGCATTCAACGAATTATCTCCCATTGTAAATAATGTTCATAGACATAAAAATCCATGAATATAAATTCACGGTGTTTTCATTTTTGGCCACATGATAGAGAAGAATTATCATGTTTGATAGCTATTATTAAAAGTTATACTCAAAGTTATTTAAAATATTAGAGGGTTGATTTATCTTATAATCCAACCATGATTCATTAATGGTGGTCAAGTGTTTGTTAGGATTTTTATCGTAATGGCATTATCTACTACCACACCCATCCTATACTTACATAGGTCTTGTATAAAGTGATTCTCAAACTCATGCCCATTCATTCCCCATCTAATTTATAAATTAGAGACCCACCACTAAATTTTAGTTTTGTGGTCTTCGGATCATAATGTTGAGCCTTGAAAAATACCAAATCTAAGCATTAAAAATATATATAGAAACTAGTTGTTTCAGGCAATCCACTATCTAAAAGGTGAAATATTAAATAATTTGTATTTTTTGGATCCAACATCTTATGTAAATATTTAAGGTCTACGTACCTAATAAATGAATCTTAGATTTTTAAAATGTTACTACTGAAGACCAACAAAGGTTCAAACCCCATATAGTTGTATTTGATTTTCAATGGTTTTATGACTTGAAAGGTCACTTCAATAAGAATTTTAAAATTAGAAAAATTAGGGGAAATAAATATATGTGTGGTTATAATGAAAAACTTTGGTGGTCATGAAATACCCCTCATCTATCTAGAATACCCCTGAAATTGGTTAGGCAAAAACTGAAAATGTTTTAGGTCCATGGATAATATGGATCTTCCTATGTCTAAGAACTATTGAAAGGATGAAATAATTCTGATGAAAACCCTATCACTATAAATTAAATGTAGAATTAGAGATTTTGACTATCCTTATGCAAAATTCATCTTGGGTAAGAGAGAGTTAGAGATAGGTGGAGTTGTGTCCTACATTTGAATAAACTCGTGGAGAAAAATGAGACTTTGAATACCTTTTAAAGAAATCACATATATATTTTTATCACAATGTATAAAAAACCTCTTGTTGTGTATGAAAATCACACAACCATATGTATGGTCCCACACATTGTTGTTGTCATGATAAACTGAGGTATTATCTACACATTAGAGAAGATACGACATTACATTTGTGGAGACATAAGGAATGTGAAAGAATATACCATGGATCTCATGTTTAATCATCCCACTCATATTAGAGTTTAGGTAGGCTTGACCTCCTAGATGCATGTGGTGCGAAATGCACTTTCATGAGCTTATCTTTTTAAAAACTTTTAAAAACTCAAAATTTTTCTTGGTTAAATGTTTATCTAAATTTAGACCCTAGATTTTTGGCATCACATTTGATGGTTCCATCCAAAAGGTAAGGATGGTTATATAATGATATAGATATGGTTTGAATATGATTTTTAATAGGTTACACACAAACAATGGAATTCTTATAGGTGAACTATAGAAAATTAGGAAATTTGAACCCATGGAAATAATGTAGATGTCATATAAGGGAAAATAAGAGTTGTATGTGTATGCATAAGTCATGTAAGGTTAAGGTAGGTCTAATATAGATTTTACATGTAATAAATTATATATTTTAGTATCTAAACATAGAATGAAGAGTAGATCATCATTTTAATTATGGGAATGTGGTGAATTTATGCCTAAAATGGAAGAATCATCCCATAAGGTGGAAAGAGAAGGATTTTAAAATAAGAAAATAAGAAGAATATTTTAGATATATAGAGGCCATTATGGTGGTAGAGGATGTAAATCCAAATGAATACATTTTATTTATTACAAATGTGGTGAGGAAGGGAACAAAAAATCTAGCATCTTAGTTATTTTTCACACAAAAATATGAAAGAGGAGAATTCAGGATTAAATTTGGTTGGTTTAAAGAAGAGGGAAAAAAATCAAAGGTTATCATAGATGTAAGAGAATATGATGATGATAAATAAAATGATAACTTCAAATAATAATAATGTTCAGGATAAAGACAATGGTGACTCATGGAGTCGTACAATATTTTTGGAATAATATGCAAATAAACAAGAGAGTATGTAAAGTTTTTTTAATGGTGTAAGCTATGAAAATATTTGTTTATAAATAAATGTTAGAGAAAACAGGTTTACATTGTCATAAGAATCCTCATCCTTCCTATATTTACAAAATTAAAAAAGTAAATGAATTTCTTGTTGATAATAGGTGTTAAAAAAGTGCCATATGAATGACTTATCAGTGTAGACACCTAAATCTGGCCACCAATAACCTCCAACCAGGCTTTTGACCAATTTACACCTAAAGTGCACAATTTGGACTAAAAACACTAAATCACATTAAAATATTTGAACTTGACATATTCAAGTGCTGATTTTGGCTAGAGTATCATTAATGGGGCAATGCAATTTATGGGTTAGCCAACTTTGATCAAATCATTTTGAGTCAAAATGCCAATTTTCCACCTAGGTGCTTTATATTTCTCTTTTATATCAAAACTCTTGCACAAGATGCATGCATTTTTTATTTGGTTTTGGTAACATCCTAAATAAGATAACGGATCCAATGCATCTAACATCACATTCTAATTCCAATCCAGTCAAATTTTGGACCAATAACAAGGCATTTTAATCAATTTTGAGTAATTTGTGCACAAAGTGCTTAATCATGATTAAGAGATAATTAAACCAAATTAGAGCTTAATTAAGAATTACATGGAAAATTTCTGAATACTTATTTTTAGAAATGAATATTGAATATTTGCATCATCAGGTGACATCATTTCTTGGGAAGACATCTCTAGGCCATAAATGCATAAAATATCAAGGTTAACCCCTTCCATGCCTCATCAATGCCTTTTATACCTATTAAATGCCCCTTTATCCCAAATATTGATGAGCATATTTATGGATTTTTAATTACATAATTGGATTAATCCTTATCCACACATCTCAATCTTGAGATGGATGGTTTAGGTTGATTCTAGCCATTTTCCAAAATTTATAAATAAGAGGCCTTGCCATATGAATTTTAAGCTTAATTTATGCAAAGTTACCATGTCAAATTTATTCTAAGATCTCTCACATTCAAATATATGATGCCAAAATATTGAGCCAAGGCAAGCTAAATCCAAAGTTTCTAAGGAGAGATGGAGGTAGCCAAGCTTCCATTGATGTAGACTTCATGAGTACAAGCTGAGCAAGCCACCAAAAAAGCATTTGGAGCATCCAAGGAAGGTGAAGGATTATTGTTTTTCCTTACTTTTTAGGTATGATTTTCATTTATTTTTGTTATTAATCTCACCCTAGTAACTAGGCCTAGAGATGTATGCTAATTAGTGTGTTTTTATCAATTTATTTTCCTTTTGGGACTAACACAATACTAATCACCTCTCTTGAGTCAAATTATTAGTTCACAAAATGACACACCCAGTGGGATCGTACCCCATAAATTTTATCAAATAACACTTACAATAAACATACTAACCATTGTCATGTAGGATCTTGGAGTGTGGAAGCAAAAAAGGTGAAGATTTGAACAAAAAACTTATTTTTTGGAGCTCACAGTTTTGTTCTCGGGACTATGTAATTTAGATCCCAACTTAGCCTGACTTGACCCAAATCACCCCTACTGAGATCCCAAATCAGCCTTGAATTAGATCCCAACTCATCCCAACTCAGCCCAACTTACCCCAACTCAGATCCCAACTCGACTGTGTGAAATTCGAGAGCTAAAAGGGTATTTTAAAATGCTTGGTTTGGGGTCATACATACTTCATTTTGGATGATTTGTTTTTTAAAACCATGTGTTTTTTTATAAATTTTAAAAATATGAAATTATTTTAACTTCAATTTTTATATATTTTTAACAAAGTTTTGAAAATCTATTTGGATGTTTCTAATCTAACACATTTACTTTTTGGGTGATGCCTTTAGGGTAGACAGGTAACCAACAGATTTTAAATTTGATAAATCATATTTTAGACCACGTTTTGAATTATTTTAAAATTAATTAGGAACCTTTTTTGGGTGCTTAATGAAATATTTAGAAGCTTAAGTGAAAGCTTTCAAAGTTACAACTTAAGACCAAGGGGTCAAATGAACACCACCAAATCTTTCATTTGGGTTTAAAATTGAACACACTTGTCAATTTTATTTTCATTGTTTCAATTAGAAATTTGTTTTCACAAAATACAAGGATATTATGTATATAATCTTCCATTTTTACCCTTTAGGGAACCCTTATAATCAAAAGCACTTTCTTTATTTGCAAATTGCCTAGTCCAAGGCATAGAAAGAATGTCGTCTAAAGCACTCCCTAAAAACTTGTCAAAGTTTAGGTGACCTTGAAAATGACCCTAAAATATTTTTATTTTAATATTTTATTTCATGCAAACTTGGATTATGAGGGGGACATCATTACCTCCTATGATTTTTTTAGAGAATCTTTGACCTAGGGTTCCATCTCCCAGCATTGACTTCACTTACTCCTTCTAAGTTACACATGGGATGTATCTGCATTTGGACATCACACTCCACTGAGAGAATAACAAGATGTAGTGGTTTTAAAAAGGATTAAATTTTTTTACAACTATATAATGTCACGGTTGCCCAATTTTCATGTTTGTCTTTTGAATCATTTGACGTGAAAGTCATTATGTAATTGATTCCCCTAGAAATGTTTGAAAGCTTGCTAGTTTAGTCAACTCCACATTTCCATACCTTTGCTAGGATTTGGATGATTATACATAGTGTATTTTGGTCATTTTTACTTGGTATGTTTTGAGACTAAAACTTTTATTTTTGTTCATAAGCCATGTCAAAACAATGTATTTGAGTTGAGGAGGGTAGTGTTATGCTGCCCAAATCATGTTAAAACATTTTGAGCCTTTTGAGTCTTTGAAACAGAACATATAACACATCATTTGAGCATGCTTATGCCGTTAGGATGCTCAATTTTTTCAAGACTAGTTTACCTTGTATCATAAACCATTGTTTCAAACCATTTTATGTACACCATTTAGACCTTTGTCTTGTGCTATCATGCTATCCAATCTTGTCTATCTTATTTGGTCAAATCCTAGTTTTTAATGTTGAGTTTTTAATTAACCTTGTCAAGTTTGGATTCAAACATTGATTTATTTTTGTTTAGGATTCAATTCATAGGGATGACACATAGATCTTTCTATTTTGGGTTACATAACTTCAGTTAATCGATTACCTAAATTTGAAAACTATTGATGGTTTGTTTGTTAAAATACTATCCTCATCATCATTTGTGCCTTTATTTTGGAGACTACAAAGTTTATTCAAAATCATTTTGCTTTATGCCTTATGCCAACTGATCATGTTTATGTTTGATTTTGTGTGTCAGGTTTATGTCAAAGTTGTTTCTAAACTTGTTGGATTAAATCAAATCACATGATACCTTTGTTTCAAGTCTAGATTTTGATGCCATTTGTCCAAAAGTCCTAGCATATGCCTATTTGTTTGAGCCTAGATTTTGACTCCGCATTTGGACAAAAGACCTAGTAAATCAACTTTTCCCTTTCCTAGTTTAGACCTTGTTTGGAACACTTTGACCTAGACCTTTGACATGCTAGTTTTTATTTAGATGGTTGACCTTTTGTGCATATGAGATTTGACATTAGACACTTGATGTTAGAATATTTTATGCCAAGTCTTATCATAAACTATTTTGGAGATATAACTCCATTTTCAAACAATGTTGAAGATACAGCTCCACTTTTGACCAAGTTAGACCAAGTTTGAACAATTTGTCCTTTAGACATAGTTTTTTTTGGAGTTTGTAGAAATCTAAGCCTTTTTGTTTTTGGATTTTTCATCATTTATGTAGATATGTCTAGCTACACCTATGGTGGAGTCACGTATAATCCAATTTATGATAGAATGGCTACACAAAATGACTTTTATGGATTTAGTCAAGACCCAAACAATGATAATATGATTTGTGAGATAGATTTATATCCACCTCAGAATAATCATTCATGGCAACAAAGTCACAAAAAAACTCGTGATCCAAATCGAGACCTAGATTAGTATAAAGAGGCTTGTGAGGAGGACTTTGAAGACCCAACTATAGATAATGTTGTTTGAGATACAGATCTATACCCTCTTTACAATAATCAGTACATGGAACACAGTCAAGAACTAGCTTATGAGCTAACTCACAACTAGGATGATATGTTTAATGAGGAAGACTCAGATCTTTTGGCTTATGTGAGTAATTAGGATCCACCACTTCATACTATTTCTATTCTAGGACCAAAATGTTTCCCCATTCCCATACCAAGACCTCATCCTTTGGTTTATGTGAGCAATCAAGTTCTATAATACCAAACCATTTTATAGCAGTACTTCATCTTTTGGTTTGTGTGAGAAATCAAGCCATAACACCCCTTCATCATTCTAGGACCTAGTCCTTTGGTTTATGCAAGAAATCAAGCCCCACAATGCCCTATCATTACCATTTTAGGACTTAATCCTTTGGCTTGTGTGAGAAATCATACTCCCCAATGCCCTACCATTATCCAACTGCAATCTATTCCTCATCTAGAACCAATCCCATCCAAACCTTAATTGACCCAATCATTCAAAGACCAAGCTATGTTCAAAAATGGTATTTTTGAACTCATTGGAAACCAAATCCCATACAACCAACCAATCCAAGATGTTTTTGTTGAACCAACCACTTATAATAAGTCAACTTATGATGAATCACCTATTGATCCTATACTAGTTATCAAGGAGTCTCACATTGATGAGTTAGCCTTTATCGAGTCATTTCTTAGTGATTATAACTACCTTTGGGAAAATCATTATCTTGACCATGTGCCTATTTTTTAAGAGCCTCCTATTGATAAGCCAGTCTCTAAGGAGTTATCTCTTGACATTTTTCCCATCTTAGAGGAGTCCCACTTTGACAAACTAGTTTTTGTGGAGCCCATTATGCCATCATAGGCCATTATTTGTCTAAAACTAAACATTCAACAAGACATAATTATAATAGAGTACTCTTCAAATGAATAATCAAATTTAAAGTTAGGTTCAATCATTGAATCAACATTAAATTTAGCATCAGAATCTGAATTAACATTAGTCTCAACATCAGATTTAGAGTCCCTTGAATTAGAATCAAATTCAAAAAAAGAATATGTTCATGGCTATTACAACATTGGTTATGCATGCCTTGTAGATCAATTTGAATACATTTGTGATCTTTATAAATTTTTTAAGGATGAGTACTTTAGCTTCAACATAAATTATCCTAGTATCTTCTATGAGGATTGTGCAGCCTCTTCCCATTCCATTACCATTCCATAGGCCATTACCATCAACCAAAATAGCCATATCATTGACATTCCATCTCCCACAAGTGTCGATTGGGATTGATATAATCACACTTTATTGAACAACATCTATGATGACATAGCAGTTGAAGGAGCTAGGATGCCAAGACCACATTCATATAGCAAAAGAACACTCTCCTAGTGAAACCTTTTTAGAGGTGTTAGGGGACAATCAAAGTTAGAACTGAACATCTTCTAGTGAATTTTTTTTAAAAGCACTAAAAGAAAATCAAATTCAACATTCCTTAGTGAAACCTTATTAAAGGTGCTATGGGACAATCAAGAGAACTTCATTGGTGAAAACCTCTTTGATGCACTAATATATGAGCACAAAATTTCTTCACTACTTGACGAAAACAAAATTAAAGATCAAATCAAAATAGATTCCACTCTATAGCCTAATTAGATGGTAGCTACTCTCAAAATCAAACAACAAAAAAATCTAGTGGTCCTATCAAGAGAGCAAGTCTTTGGCCCCACTAAAACCAAAGTTATGTTAAATCTAACATCAACAACATTACGTGTGACCTAACATTCTGATCTTCATTTATTTCCCAACTATTCCACATTCCATTATCATCTACCATTTCATTTCACAATCAAACCTACCATCCATTATTTTTCCTTATTTACCATCCATGGTCGCACTTTCCTTTGTAGAGGCTATAAAGATACCTTGTCTCAATGTTTGAAAGAATCAAAATCAATGACCAATGAAAATCACAACAATATTCTTAGAATCAAATTTTATAGGTAATTTTTGATGGAGTAATTATTTAGATGAGGTGTGGGCTAACAATTAACAAGATTTATTATTTTGTTTGTATCATTTTTTGATTAGGACATGCATCTCTATCTCAGTAGAAATAATAGAATCATATACCATTTACAATACCTAGGCTAAAAATATGTACCATACCATTTCATATGCCATTGCCATTGTTACATATCCTTTTTACATTATTACATATTCCTTCCATTTACCCCATCACTTGGGGGAAACCCTCCTACTATTTTCACCCAATTATCAAACCATCATTATCCTAGAGCAAGACCATTCTATTTTACCATTACATCCCTATCTAGACTAAATCCTATTTTTAGTCATTCTACCCAATCCTATTTTAATCTTGGTTCATTTGGTTCTTCCTATACTTTTTGTGACATGATTTTGATCAAGTTTCAATAATCAATAAAATCCATGTTTACAATGACAATCTATGAAAGTAGCGTGATAGTTGATCTAGCAAGATATCTTTCATCCTATCAAGTTTGTTTATGTGAGCCTGATTATAGCCGCCTATGGGCAAATCAATGTCTCACTAGTTTTGCTACTAATTATAACTACCTATGGGAAAATTAGTATCATTGACCTATGCCTTTGTATCCTAGGTATCACCACCTATGGGAAAACTAGGGGTAACACTTATTTACCATGCATTTTGCATCACCTTGCTATTATTGTTTTCATTTAGCTGGCCATTTGTTAGATTTGAGAATTTTTTAGGACCTAGTTGGTTTTTACCCACCTTTTGTGTGGATAAAATTACTATGACTTGAGGTCATTTTAGGAATATGTGGGTCATGCTCAATTCATGTTGAGGTCATCTCAATCCCCCTTTCCATACGCTCTCATCATTTTATGAGCAACCTAAGCCAAACACTCTCATCATTTTACGAGCAGGTATCTTGTCATTCTATAATGAGTTAAGATACCTCAAAATGCCAAAAACATTCATAATATTTTAAAATCCAAAAATATTTGTCCTATCTAAGCTTAGTCAATTATCCTCGATCCACCTTACAAGGGCATCGTCATTGTTTAGATGCTTTCTTTTGCTTTTGTTTTTAGGATTTTTGTTGTTTGTTTTTCTATTTGTTTATTCAATTACATGTTTGTTTGATTTCAGCACTATCACCTCGACTCAGTCTATATGCATTCATGGGTGATTCCTCAAGCACATTATTCTTGAGTCTATCCATACTCATATGTCAATATTATCATCATGGTTTTATCATTGTTATATTATTTTTGAGTGTTTATTGGATTGAGAGTCAGTCCTTATGCATATTTTGGGATAGTTTTCATGGTGTTCTATCATGAAGCCTACCATCACATGCTACAACAAAAATTATCTTCAAGAAGGTCTATAATCAATAGAGCCATATAAGTTTCTCCTTGGTACCTTGGCAAATCCTTCCATCCCACCCTTGATCAATTAACCCATTGGCCATTCTAATTGTATCATTACTAATAAGGATGAGCATATCTTCATTAATAGGTACAACTAAATCATTTCTAATGATTAATATTATTCCTCTATCCATCTCTTTTATCACTTTTCACCCACTCATCTTTAATATGTATTCCAGGTTATATCATTGAGTTATGCTTGCTAATCATCCCTAACTGGGGCACCATCATCTTTAGCTAATCCAAGTCCTCTTATTGATTATAACCACCTAATGGCAAATCATTATTTTGACTTTCATTCCTGATTATAACCACCTTTGAGGAAATCAATATCTTTTTTAAATCAATGCATGCAAACATTTTCTCATTTGGATTAATCTCAACCATGGGTTAATTCCACCTTTCTTCTTGATTCTTTTTGAGGGACCATCCATCAACAAATGTGATGGCCACTACCTCAAGGGGGCATCATCTTAGGCTTCCAAAAAACTATTTGAAGCTTTGTTCTTCAACCATCATCTTGCTTTTGGCATACATGCCATCTCTCATTATTTGAGAAGACATTGTTGTGCTTATAGCTTGCAATGCCTTCCTAAATAGCGAAAAACTGTAGACACCCAAATCTGACCACCAATGACCTCCAATCAGGCTTTTGACCAATTCCACCTAAAGTGCACCATTTGGCCTAAAAACACTAAATCACATTAAAATATTATAACCTGACATATTCAAGTGCAAATTTTAGCTAGAGTATCATTAAATGGGGTAATTCAATTTATAGGCTAGCCAACTTTGATCAAATCATTTTGAGTCAAAATGCCAATTTTACACTTGAGTGCTCTGGATTGATTTTTTCTATGAAAACTCTTACACAATATGCGTGCCTTTGTTATTTGGTGTTAGCAACATCCTAAATGGGATAATGGATTCAATGTATTTGACATCGCATTTTAACTCCAATCCAATCAAAATTTAGACCAATAATAAGGCATTTTAATCAATTTGAGTAATTATTGCACAAAGTTATTAATCATGTTTAAGAGATAATTAAGCTAAATTAGATCTTAATTAAGAATTTCATTGAAATTTTTTGAATACTTATTTTTAGAAGTGAATATTGAATATCTGCATCATCAGGTGACATCATTTCTTGGGAAGACATCCCTAGGCCATAAATGCATAAAATATCATGATTAACCCCTCCCATCCCTCATGAATGCCTCCCATACCTCTTAAATGCCCCTCTATCCCAAATATTGATGAGCTTATTTATGGATTTTTAATTACATAATTGAATTAATCCTTAGCCACACATCTCAATCTTGAGATGGATGGTTCAGGTTGATTCTAGACATTTTTCAAAATCTATAAATAAGATGACTTGCCATATGAATTTTAAGCTTAATTTATGCAAAGTTACCATGTCAAATTGAATCCAAGAACTTTCACATGCCAACATTATGATGAAAAAATATTGAGCCAATCCAATCCAAAGCCAAAGGTGCTAAAGGAGAGATGCAGGTATCCAATCTTCCATTGATGCAGACTTCATGAGCACAAGCCGAGCAAGCCACTACAAAAGCATTTGAAGCATCCAAGGAAGGTGAAGGATTCTTGTTTTTCCTTACCTTGTAGTTGTGATTTTCATTTTTTTTTATTAAGATCACCCTAGTAACTAGGCATAGATATGTATTCTAGTTAGTGTGTTTTTATCAATTTATTTTCATTTTGGGACTAACATAATTCTAATCCCCTCTCTTTAGTCAAATTCCTAGTTCAAAATCAGCATAAATTATGTTGTGACTTTATGCTAATGGATGTATTTTTATCAAATTTGTGATTAAGATGGGTTTAATATTAATTAAACAAACAAATATGTAAAATAGTAATGAATACTATATGCAATAAATCACACAAATGGATTTTGAACTTGCTAAATATAAAAATATTCTAGAAAGGTAATGCATACGAATGGGGACAAGTCTCTGTAAATATCAATATCTAGTTCTTAATCCAAATTGGTCACATGCACTTGGTGTCTTTTGATCTTCAAGACTTCAATCTCACTAGCTTTATCACTATGATTATCAGTTTTTTGCTCAAATCATTGTTTTTTTTAATAATAACAACACTTATTTATGTAATTAACCTCTAAGGATCTTCCAAAAACACATTCTTACCTCATTCGTTTCATTTCACTCACAAGTTCCCTCTCAATCACTTTCTAACTTCTCACTAACCAACCTCTTTAGGTTTAGGGTGTCAAAACATGGTGTAGGTATCAATCAGCCAATATTAAACCATATTTGTTCTTATGTAGTTAAAGCAAACCTGTTTCAACCTTTTACTCATACTCAAATATCCCTCTCCCTTCAATCCTTTACACTAGGCTCATAATGTCTTCAAATGGCTTGTAACCCTTTTTGGTGTTTTTATCTTGGTTTATCAAATATAGAATCTTAATCAAATATTTGGAAAAATATTAGGGCACCCTTAATTACCCTTCATCTCCTTATAAGGTTTAAAGAATTGATTCACTTTCCTTCAACATTTTCTCAACACTTCTCTCTTCTTGATTAGCCCTTCTAGGCCTAATTTTGCCTAGCTAAAACACAGTTGATCGTAGGCATACATAATGAGACCATAGAATTATAAAAAAAATAAAATAATATTTTACACATAATTTTATACCAAACCAAAAATTTTCATTGGTTTTCAATTGTGGAAACATGAATTATTCACCCATTTGTGATTAAACCCTAAACTAGGGTTTGGGAGCTTTATATAGGCCCAATAAGCATTAAAATTCATTTTATTAAGATTTAAGTGGATTAAAATGGAATAAATATATTTATTAGGTATTTTCATGTCCAATTCACCTTCCAAAATTATTTAGACACTTACTATGCCCTCGTTTGTATGACTGTGATAGGGTTTCCATCAATCTTTACAACTTTTAAAATACCTAAATATTACTTGGACCTTAATAAATGACCATAAAAATTTAATCATGATATATATGACCTCTTTCAATCTTTTTATACCCTCCTAAACCTTCCACATCTCACTTTGTCTACAAACTATGTAAATAGGATAAGCTTGAACAAGAATGTGTCAAAGGAAATTTGACCAATGTTTGACCAGTTATGATAATAGTTTAAAAATGATGTTCTTTGGATTGATATTCCTACATCATACTCCCCAATAGGGAGAAAAAATTAAACATATAGATTTATTTCTCACATTCCAATTTATTATTTTATGGTATTTCATGTTCAATTGATTTATAATCTTTATTATTTTCTCCTTACTTGCCAAACGCCATTTGTCCTCTTCTTGAGTTTGTCTAGCCTTCTTGTCCATGTATCCTCCAACTCTATAAAGTGTTCCAATTTTTGTAGAATCTTGATTACTATATATTAAACTTATTCTAAGTCAATTTTAACCTTTTAATGCTCAGATACAACCATTTGGTGTTCATTATTATTTATCTTACTTGTTTGATAGCTTGCATCTCCATGATTCTCACTTGATTCTTGCCTCTTGAGTGATGTTTATTCCTTATTCCTTCTAGTATTTTCTTCCTGGGATATAATGGCCTCTCATGCATGTCAATATCTATAATTTTTTCATTTATACTCTCTTTTTTTCCCTCTTCAAATTTCTTCAATTTTTGATGTTTTTGCCTATCAGCTTGCTCATCATGCAAGAACAACTTTTTGTTCTTTTCATCCTCACCATAATAAAATATGATTGGACCTATATTTTTTTGTCCATATCCATTATCAAAAATTTTAAACTCAGAATTAGCTTGATGAAATGAATAAATCACCTTATTAGCTTCTTCATACTCCATTTGTTTACTAACTAGCTTGCTTGTTTGCATCTTTGTTTGCACAACTTCTTATATTTCTTTTTGTTGCTCCTCTCTTAATATTTATTGGAGTTTCTCCTTGATAGTTAAATGTTTTACCTCACCTAATTATAGCCTCTGTTACGGAATAAACATGTACTCTATCATCTCCAACCCTTAATGAAAATTTTGTGCATCAATCTCTTCATATTCCTCATCAAACTTTGGTCTAAATTATTCTTCATTGTCTTGGACAACTTTTATTTGTCTATTCCTTAGAATCATTAATTTTTGAGAGTCACATTAACTTTATCATACTACATACCATGCTTCTAAATCAGTCTTTTAGGTTCTTCATCCTCATCTTTCTTTGATACACATCCATTCATCAATGCAATGGTTTCCATATATAAGAGATCTTCATCATTGGAGTTAAATTCAAACATATCATCATATAAAAACTTAGAAAAAAAATCTTGAAAATACTCATCTTTATTTATGAATTCATTTTATTGCATACATGGATGTACCTTCATCTCATTTACTTGGTTTGCATGGTTTACCTCTTTTGTTTGTCTCATAGTCTTGTTATCTTCTTCAATTTGCATGCTTTCTTGGAGTACACTTGCATTATAATCTCCTTGTGCTCTTTCCCTATTATTAATCACCCATTTTCTGCCTTATACCTTCTTGGGCTGCCATTTGTCTCTATTTTCATATTTTTCATGCCTCATACTTGTATTCTATACCATGCCAACTTGGTATACCTTGCCATTTGTGCTCTGTTTCCACATTTGTACTTGTTTTAGATTCATTATTTTGATTTGTTTGACCTCTTATTTGAGGTTTATCTCCTTATTCTCATCACCTATTTGTTTTAGCCACTTAGGCCACACATATCCATCCCTTGTTCTCCTTTTTATGGTTGCACTTTGTCATGTTTTCTCTCAACTTGCATATCATACTTTTTATCATCATATATGCAATCAAAATCAAAATTTAGGCATTCATTTACCTCCAATGGAAAATGTTTCAAGCTTGTTTCTTCATTCATGTCTTCATGGGTGACCATCATGTCCTCTTGGGTGGCCTTATTATCTTCTTAGTATACCATCTCCTTTGTTTCATTTTCCATGCATGGCAATGCATCATAGAATTCTTGTTTCTCTTCATCTTCAACATGTGGTATGTCTTCAATATTCATAATATTTTCTTCTTCAAAAAAATCTTTCTCTTTTTCATCCTCTTTCCACTTTATGGGTGACATTATTGGTCCATTATTCATCAAAATTGAGGTCTCATGCTTGGCCTTCACCACTCTTATCTTCATACCTGAAAACACAAACTTGAAAGCAATTTTAGCATATAAAATGAGAGACCTCATAGTCTCTTTGAATGTCTTTGGCATAGACATTATCCATATTCTATTCTTTTCACCTTCATGTGCTCTTCTTAGCACTTCTATATTATTCTTGTTCTCTTCAATGCGAATCCTCTTCTCTACCTATTTGTCTTATTTCTTACTTGACAACATATCTCTTCTCATGCCTCTTTGGGTTTCTCTCTATTTCTTATTCTCATTATTCAAGACACTCTTAATGTGCCTTCTTCTTCTCACAAGTGAATCTAATGGCCACTTTAAATTCCTTTTCACATTATATCCAATTCATTGGATTTATTGATCTCTTATGAGCTTTATCATGAGTTCTATCCTCTCTATACCTTACCCTAATTCTCTTCTTATATCTGACACTTCTCTTTTGATATCCATCTCCTCCATTCTTCTTTCTTTTATAGGCCTATTTAGACCTTCCTCTTAGAAAGTCTATCAGCCTTTCCTCTTAGACATATTTTTTGCATTTCTTCTTCCTTGAGTCATCTATCTAGGATCTTTTATTAAACTCCTTGGCTTTATTTTGGAGTCTTCCTTCTTCTCTCTTGGAACTTTAATGCTTTCTTTTCCTCTTTTCTTTTCTAGTCTTATCTTGACTAGATTCTTGTCCTTCTCAAAGGACTTTGGGGATTTATGTCTTATATTTATCACTCTTATTCTCCTCTATGCTAACCTCAATGGCTCAAAACTATAACCTTATTCTCCCTCAATACCCTACAAGTGCCATCTCCTCATAGCATATACAATCATCTCAAACAACAAGTTGTAAAGAATGTAAAACAAAATTTTACCCAAGATTACCTTGCCTTGATAAGATACCAAATAATACATAGGAATGGGTATAGGTATATATAAATATCAATAACTTATTCTTAATCTAAACTGTTCACATGCACTTGGTGGTTTTTGATCTTCAAGACTCCAATCTCACTAGCTGGATCACTAGGATTATTAGATTTTTTCCCAAATCCTTATTTATTGTACTATGAACAAAAATTATTGATGTAATAAACCTATATGGATATTCAATAAAATCATTCTTACCTCATTCCTTTCATTTCACTCACAAGTTCCCTCTCAATCACTTTCTAGCTTCTCACTAACCAACCTCCTTAGGTTTAGGGTGTCAAAACATGGTGTAGGTATCAAGGAACCAATATTAAACAATATTTTCATTATGTAGTTAAATAAAACATTTTAAAAAAATTTAATCACACTCAAATAGACCTCTCCCTTCAATCCTTTACACTAGGCTCACAATGTCTTCAAATGGCTTGTAGCCCTTTTTGGGTGTTTTTATCTTGGTTTATCAAATACAGAATCTTACTTGAATTTTTGGAAAAATATCAGGAAAAATGTATTCCCCTTCATCTCCTCATAATTTTTAAATAATTTATTCACTCCCCTTTACCATTTTATCAACCCTTCTCTCTTCTTGATTATCCCTTCTAGGCCTAATTCTGCCTAGCTACAACACAATTGATCATAGGCGTACATAATGAAACCATAAAAGTATAAAAATAATGAAATAATATTTCCCACATAATTTTATACCAAAACAACAAGTTTCATTGGGTTTTAATGGTGGAAACATGAATTATTTAGCCATTTGTGATTAAACCTTAAACTAGGGTTTGGGAGCTTTATAGAAGCTCGAGAAGAAATAAAATTAATTTTATTGAGATGTAATAAAATTAAAAGGGAATAAATAAATTTATCATGTATTTAAATGTATAAGGAACCTTAAAAAATTATTTAGACACTTATTATGCCCTTTTTTGAGCTTGTATTATTCAATATGTAAGAAATATGTCTACTTTATAACTGTGATAGGGTTTCCATCAATCTTTCCACATTTTAAACTACCTCAATCATACCTAGACCTTAATATATGAACAATTTTTTTTTATAATGATATAAATAACCTCTTACAATCTTTGTGCACCCTCCCAAATCTTCCACATCTCACTTTGTCTATTGACTATGTAAATAGGGTAAGCTCGAGCAAGACTATGTCAAAGGTTTCCAAGCACCCAAGTGCACTCAATGAGGTTATGAAATCATTATAAAATAAATATATGTATATGATTATCTTATAAATATATATAATACACAAACAAATCACTATCTTAATCCCTTCTCTCACTTATGTATCTTTCTTATCTTGTAAACAGGTTATAGGGTACCAATATGCATAGACATGGTTTTCTCATTCAAGTTGACTGTGTATTGATGTTTACCATTAAATTTGTGTAAATAATAAAAAAATATCCTTTTTAAATTAACCTTATTAGTCTCAATCTCATTCCACTCACCTAAGTCCATATACCATATTATAAGAAAACAACTCTCCACTTTCAGATTCACTGTCATATATATAAAATAGGGTATTAACAAGGTTAATGATTTATATGAAAATAAATACTTCAAGGTTGGGTATTTATATTTTAACCTTAATATTATAATAAATAAACTATGAAACAACCACTATTACATCTTATCAACCTTTGTCCAACCATATTGAAAATCTATCTCCTCGGAACTAGATCTAATATTCTTTCTTTGACTTTGTATATTAGTCTATAGAGTCTCTAACTTCCAAATGTCATTCAATTTGAGATGTTAAATTTATATAGGTTTTAAATTTTTTTAAATATCTGAAACATATTAACATATACAAGTAAATATATATTTATAAAATTGTATTCCTCTCACTTATAGAAAACAACTAAATATTCTTCTCACCTAAGACTGGGATCACAATTTTTAGTCAACCCTTGTAACTTCATCCAAAAGTTAATGTCTTCATGGTTTCAAAATATTTTCAAAGAAATAATAATTTTATTAAATCATACTCATTTAATTTAAAAACACACATGAAAACACATTTGCTTATTTATTATGTTATTCCCTATTCCAAAACAGTCCATTCATGGACTTGAGATGCCTTTTGAGGAGTTTTATCAATTGTACTACATTGCTCCCTATTTTTCATTCTTGGAGAACTCTCACCTCCTCTCTCACATCTAATACACCATATGATCTCTCTAATGATTTTTTCCTCTCCAAATCCAATGTATTTTTGGTTGGTAGTTACACCAATTTGTTCTCCATAACTAACTCAACATACAAAAGGGACTTTTATTTAGTTCATATGACTTGAATTAGGCCCTATACATAAAATACATTGAAATAAATTTCTTATGACTTGAATTGACCTCCTAAACTAAATTTTCTCACCTAAACACTTTAAACACACAAAAGGACCCTCCTAGACTCTTGACAAAATTTTAAATTTTTACATTCCCTATTTTGGAGGGAAAACACCTATAAGCCATATATCACACATTGATGACTTAAAATGGACTCTAAGGACATAAATTATTGGATGGTGGATCCTAATATTATTTTAATGCCTAGTTCTTGATAGGGGGTGTAAGGGTGGCAACACACCCTAGCCCACCCCGGCCCACCCACCCCCATGAAGAATTTTTTATAGAAAAATGCATTATTAAATATTGTAATTTTGTAGTTATTATATACCATTTACTATTAGGCTTTGTATATAATGGTATAAATTAAGTTAGTTCATTTTTTCCCTAATTTGTAAAAATCCTTTGATATGAGGGAATTGTAATCAGGAAATTTTTTGTGAGAGTGAAGAGGATATTGTAATGGATGTATTGTAGGTTTTTCCCTTCATTTGTTAGATTGAATAATAAGGATTGATACTTTTTGTGTGGATTTAGCCCATATTAGGTGAACCACATTAAATTTGTGTCTCTATTTTGTTATATTTTTTAAATTTTAATTATATCTTTATTTCATTATTATTTCTCTACATTCTATATTCCTAACAACTAGTATCAGAGCCAAAAGTTTATTTGGTAGATAAACTCACAAGACAAGAGGTTTCTTGGTGTAAGTAAGAGCAATGGAAAAAGAAGGCAAGTTTAAGGTCAAAAAGGTTAACAACCAAAACTACCAGCTATAGAAGATGCAAGTAGAGGACTATCTATATCTAAAGGATCTTTTCCTACCATTGGGCAGAGTAGCAAAGAAGCTAATGACTATGAAGGATGAATATTAGGAGGTTCTTGATAGAAAGGCACTAGGAACAATATGGCTATGCCTGAAAACATCGATGGCCTTCAATATTTCAAAAGAAAAGACAACAATGGATGTGATAAAGGTATTAGATAGAGTGTATGAAAAACCCTTAGCCTCCAATAAGGTATTTTTTATGAAGCATTTTTTAATCTAGAAATGTCAGAATGTGGGTCTATTTTTGACCATTTAAATGAATTTAACATGGTCACAAATTAGTTAAGCTCTTTAGGAGTAAATTTTGATGATGATATTAGGGTTCTTTTAATTATATGCTCATTGCCAATAAGTTAGAATGGCTTGGTCATGGATATGAGCAATTCTATCTTTGGCTCAAACAATTTAAAGTTTGATGATGTTATTGGTGTTATCCTTAGTGAGGAAATGTGATAAAAAACCATAGGTGAGACTATTGTCACTTGGATGCATCCCATGAGAAGAATTTTTCTAGGCCTCTAATCTAAGTGGCAAAATTGGGACATATCACTTGCTATGGGTGAGCAAAATTGTGAGATGAACCTCTAAATAAGGGCCATCTCCCTTTGATGTATCATTTAAGCACATATCCCTACTACTAACACTTTGGGGTTGAAAAGAGTTAATAATATCATGAATTTAAGCCTAATCTATGAAGATGATACACCAAAATATTTTCTCTACTCATACCTTGTCATGCACTTTGAAACAAGGACAAGTTACATATACACTTCACTCAATATCAACTCTCTCTCTCACACATCAGTGTTTCAACATGAGGTCTAGGAGATAACATAGATAAGGAAGACTTAAGCTATAGGCATTCCAAGAAACTCTATTGGATTAGTTTTCACTATATTTTTAACCTCACTTGACACTTCTTGTTGACCTACAAGAAATAGATCATTAAAAACTAAGTATTAATAGGAGTGACATGTGAAGGTCGATTGAAACCACACTTGCACAAGACTAACAACTATCATTTACACTTAGTGAAATCCTTGAATGAGGTAAAATTACTTGTTTTTATTGGTTCAAGGCATAAATCTAGTAGGGCTTCACCATACCCAGCAGAGAGATTCCTATACAATGCCAAAATGGCTTCATTTATAGAATTTTTGAGAATAGAAAAGAGGGAAGCTCAAAGGTCATAGAAAAACATGATCAAGCCTAAGAATATAAATAGTTACATTTCACATATGGTTGAGTGGGAAGCAAATAATGAATGTATCCTGAGATAGATGTCCATGTAAAATCACGATAGACTCTTTTGAAACAATGTAATGACTCTTATGCCATCCTTCATGAAACTACCTCTATCAGAGACCATCCATGAGAATTTGAAACTGTCAACAGAGGAGATGACACATATCATTGCTTAAGGCAAATTGAATTCATTTAGACAGTTAAAAAATGCTTTCCTTAACTACTGGCCATCCTTTAGACACCTATGTTTATGATTTTGTGGAAGCCCTTTGATTTGGTTAGCTACTAGTAATGACTCAAACCATCTACATGCCTATTTTTTCTTGCTTTATCTGCACTAGATACTTAGGATTCTTCCATTTGTTACCTCCACATTTTCCCTTAGGTTCCTACCAAGATTTTTTAATTCTAACAGCTAGCCCATGACCCTGAATTTGATGTTCATGGACCCAACATGAATTCCTTTAAGATATTTTCCTCGAACACTTTCTATTTCCCTCAGAATTAATGTCTTCATGTCTTTGACTAAATTTCTTCAAATTTTTTGTTTCCACTTGTATGAGACAAAATGTCTAAAAGAATTATATTAGCCCTTTTTCAATGCAGATATTTTTTTGGACTTTTGCTAAGTGCCCTTTTCAAAGGGAAAGTGCCCTTTGGATTTTGAGAAATAGGCCTTCAACGTTCTTGCAAATGTCTTTCAAAAAAATTATAAATGGTCCCTTTTCCCTTTTATCAAGAAAAGTGCCCTTCATATTTCTAGAAATAGACCTTCAGAGTTCTTACAAATGAACCTTCTAAAATGAAAATACCCATCAATTTTTTGTAAAGTACCTTTCAGCTTTGAAATGGGCCCTTTCTCTAAGGAAAATACCTTAAATTTTTTGAAAACACCCCTTTTAAGGGATTATAGGATGCACTTTAGAAAAATTGAAGTGCCCTTCAAAAAAATTAAAGTGGATAATTTTCCTAAAAGACTTCTGACCCTTAGCATAAAAAAAGATACCCTTCAGGAAAATTGCTTCAGACAAAATGTCTAAAATAATTCTTGACACTTGAATAAAAAACCCAAAAATAAAACCTCAAAAAGAATAGACACTTGTACTTTTGTCATGGGTTTTGTGTGGAACACATCCTCTGAAGTAATTTTACATACTGGACCTAGCCAAAAGAAATAGACTTAGATGGTCAAGCTTTCATATAGGGGTGCCCAATTTTGACTTAAAGGGCCAAAATTTGGTCAACAGAGACATCAGGTAATGCTTTGACTATAGAGAATAGGGGAAGATAAAATAATAAAGGGCCTAGAGAATTATGGGAAGTATAAGAAGGGTATATATAAATCTAGAAGAACATTGGTGTTCTAGATTTGTGGGAAGAAAGGACACCTAAAGATTTTTTTTTGATTTTGAAAATGAAAACAAGGAGATGGACAACAAGATAAAAACCAAGAAGCAAATGTAGTAGGTGATGTGTTACAATATGCTTTAATCCTTTCTTCAGATAATATTAATGATTCTTAGGTGTTAGATTTAGGGGCTTCATTACATGTTACATCCCATAAAAATATTTTCAAGACTATGTTCAAGGTGATTTTGGGTAGGTTAATTTGGGTGATGGTGAACCTTATACAATTGTAGGAAAGAGTAAGATATAGATAAAATTATAGAATGGAAAAAAATGGTTGTTGAAATAGGTGAGGCATAATCTTGAGTTGAGAAGAGATCTAATTTTAGTAGGGTAGCTAGAATGTGAGGGCTACATAGTTATATTCATAAAAAATTCATGGAAGGTCACTAAAGGATCATTAGTAATAGGTAAAAGAGAGAAAGTAGGTACATTGTATTTATCTAATGGTGATGTTGAATCTTCTATTTATTTAGCTTCTAAAGAAGTAGATACAAAATTATGGAACCAAAGACTTGGGCATATGAGTGAGAAGGGAATGCAAGTTCTCCACTCAAAGAATTTGTTGCTAGATTTGAAGAAGGTGGATTTGGATTTCTGTGAGCACTATGCATATGGAAAATAGAAGAGAGTTAGATTTCTTAGAGTAACTAAGAAGTTAAGGCTACATAGTTACATTCATAAAAAAATTATGGGAGGTCACTAAAGGATCACTGGTAATAGCAAAAAGAAAAAAGGTAGGTACATTGTATTTATCTAATGGTGATGTTGACTCTTCTATTTCTTTAGATTCTACATAAGCAAATAAAAAATTATGGCACTATAAACTTTGGCATATGAGTGAGAAGGGGATGCAAGTTCTCCACTCAAAGAATTTGTTACTAGATTTGAAGAAGGTGGATTTGGATTTTTGTGAGCACTTTGTGTATGGAAAATAGAAGAGAGTTAGATTTATCAAAGTTGGGAGGATAAAGAAGGATGAAAAGTTAGAGCTTGTATATACATATGTATGGGGACTAGCTCAGGTATCATCCCTTGGTGTCTCTTCTTATTATGTTAGTTTTATTGATGATGCAACTAGAAAAACTTGGGTTCATTGCATATGAAATAAATTTGATGTTTTTGATACTTTTAAGAAATGGAAATCTTTGGTTGAGAATGAGATAGGAAATAAGTTGAAGTCTATCAGATCAGAAAATGGAGGTGAATACTACAACAAGGATTTTTATAAGTACTGTTCATCCTATAGGATTTGTAGAGAGAAGATAGTTTCAAGAACACCATAACAAAATGGTGTGTCAGAAAGGATGAACATGATAGTCATGGAGTGTGTATGGAGCATGAGATTTCATGCAGGGTTGTCCTTATAGTTTTGGGTAGAAGCTATGGATACACTACTATTTAATTAATAAATAGAGGGCCTTCAAGTCCTTTGGATGGTGACATATTGGAGGAATCATAGACAGGTAAAAGGGTATATTACTCATTTTTAAAGACTTTTGGTTGTGAAACATTTGTCCATATTGATAAATAAAATAAAACCAAGCTTGAGGTAAAATCCAATAAATGTACTTATATTGGATATGGAGTTAATGATTTTGGTTACCATTTATGGGATATTGAAAATTGAAAAATCATTGGGAGTAGAGATGTGATCTTTAATGAAAAGGTCATGTATAGAGATCAATTACAGGAAAAGAAATAGGAAAATTCAAATACAAAATATGTAGTACTTGATGAAATTACTAGAAATGATATTCCAAAAGTGCCAAAAAATTAGAATGTGTAACAACTACAACAAGTAATTCAAACTCTTGGAAGTGTAGTTATAAGATCTACTAGAGTAAGTAGACTCCATTAACGTTACTCTCCTTCATTTTGTTATTTATTATTGACTGATGGTGGTGAGCTAGAATGATATGAATAAGCAATGTAGGTAAAAACCAAAAAAAAGTGGGAGCAAGGCATTAAAGAGGAGATGAACTCCTTGGTACACAACCAAACTTGGGATTTGGTTCAATTTATAGTAAGTAAAACAACATTGTAGAATAAATGGGGTTATAGGTTGAAGGAAGAAGATGGAGGCAAAAAGAGGTACAAGGCTAAACTTGTTGTAAATGGGTTTGTACAAAATAAAGGTATTGACTTTGATGAAATATTTTCTCCAGTAGTTAAAATGGCTTCTATAAGAACCGTTTAAAGTTTGGTAGTAGTAGAAGATTTTCACCTTGAATAGTTAGATGTGAATACTACATTCCTTCATGGTGATTTGGAGGAGGAATTATATATGGAGCAACCACAAGGATACAAAGTCAAAGGTAAGGATAAAATGGTGTGCAGATTGATGAAGAGTTTGTATGGCCTAAAACAAGCTCCAAGATAGTGGTATTTGAAATTTGACATGTTTATGATAGAACAAGGTTATAGTAAATGTCATTCTGACCACTATGCTTACTTTAATAAATTAGATAATGGCATCTATATTATCTTATTATTATATGTAGATGACATGCTTGTTGTAGGGTCTAACATGCATGATATAAATGAGCTAAAAATAAAACTAGAAGATTTATTTGCAATGAAGGATTTGGGTGCTGCAAAGCAAATCCTTGATATGACAATAATAAGAGATAGGAAAAATAGGAAATTGACATTGTCTCAAGAAGAATACATCAAGAAGGTGTCAGTCAAGTTCAAAATACAAGATGCAAAAACTATGAATAAACCTTTGTGAGGGAACTTCAAATAAAGAAAGGAACGATTTCCTAAAACATAGAAAGAAATCAATTACATGACCAAAGTGCCATATGCTTTAGCAGTTAAAAGTTTAATGTATGTTATGGTGTGCACTAGACCAACTATTGCTCATGTAGTGGGAGTTGTCAGTAGGTTTATGAAAAATATAAGAAAAGATTATTGGGATGCATTCAAGTGGATTATTAGGTACTTGAGAGGGATCATTGATAGACATTTGTGATATGAAGGTTTAGATGTTACCTTATAGGGATATGTTGATGTAGACATGGCTAAAGATTTAGATGGTAGGAAAAGCACCACATGTTATGTATTCACTATTGGTGACACAACAATAAGTTGGATTTAAAAATTGTAGAAGATAGGTGCTTTGTCAACTACAGAGGTAGAATATGTTGTAGTTATAGAAGCTAGCAAGGAGATGATATGGATATAATGGTTCATGGAAGAGTTGAGGCATAAGCAGGAAGATTGAAGGTTGTATAGTGATAGCTAAAGTGTAATTCATTTAACAAAGAACTTAGCATTCCACTTAAGAACCAAACATATACAACTTAGGTATCACTTCATTCATTCCATTTCGGAGGATGGTCAACTGATGTTTGAAAATATCTATACAAGTCATAATCTTGTAGATATGCTAACAAAGGCAGTCACTAAAGATAAGATGGAGAGTTGTTTAGCTTCAATAGGTCTTCAACAATAACAAAGAAGATGAGAAACATGCTAGGATCAAAGTTCAAAGAAAATTCTAAATTAAGAGTGGTATCAATAGAGTTACAAAAATCAATCTCCAAGTGGGATATTGTTGGATGGTGGAGCTTGATCTTATTTTAATGCCCAGTTCCTGATAATGGGGTTTGCGGGGGGCAACACCCCCCACTATGGTCATCATGGGGGTCTAGGGGGTGGTGACCTAATTTTGAGTCCCCCTTGGTGGGGGTTCAGGGGTAGTGCCCCTGAAGCAATTTTTTTTGAAAAAATATATTATAAAATGTTGTAATTTTGTAGTTAATCTAGACTGTTCATTATTAGGTTTTAGATCTAACAGTAGAAAATAAGTTAGTGTATTTTTGTCCTAATTTGTAACCATCCTTTGATATGAAGGTATTGTAATTAAGAAAAATTATTTGAAAGTGAAGAGGATATTGTAGTGGATATATTGTAAGTTTTTCCCTTCATTTGTTGGATTGAATAATAAGGACTGATAGTTTTTGTGTGGACATAGCCCATATTAGGTGAACAATGTTAAATCTATGTCTCTATTTTATTATGTTTTTTTAATTTTAATTCTATCTTTATTTAATTATTATTTCTCTACATTCTATATTCCTAACAACTGGTATAAGAGCCAAAGGTTTATTTGATAGATAAACTCATAGGAAAAGAGGTTTCCTAGTTCAAGTGGGAGCAATGGTGGAAAAAGGCAAGTTTAAGGTCAAGAAGTTTAATGGATAACTACCAGCTATGGAAGATGCAAATGTAGGACTATATATATCAAAAGGATCTTTTCCTACCATTGGGTGGAATAATAATGAAGTCGATGACTATGAAGGATTAAGACTAGGAGGTTCTTGATAGAAAGGCACTAGGAACAATACGACTGTGCCTAACAACGTCGGTGGCCTTCAATATTTGAAAATAAAAGACAATAATGAATGTGATAAAGGTATTACTTAGAGTGTATGAAAACCCTCAACCTCTAACAAGGTATTTCTTATGAAGCATATATTTAATATATAAATGTCAGAAGATGGGTATGTTGCTGACCATTTAAATGAATTTAACATGGTCACAAATTAGTTAAACTCTGTAGGAGTAAATTTTGATGATGAGGTTAGGGATCTTTTGATTCTATGCTCATTGCTAGAAAGTTGGAATGGCTTGGTCATGGCTGTGAGCAATCCTATCTCTAGCTCAAACACTTTAAAGTTTGATGATGTTATTGGTGTTATCCTTAGTAAGGAAATGTGATGGAAAAGCATAGGTGAGACATCAGGGAATGCTTTGATTATGGATAATAGGAAAATAAAACATAATAGATGAAAGGGCCCAAGGAATCATGGGAAGTCTAAGAAGGGTATATCTAAATCTAGAGAAATATTGATGTGCTAGATTTATGGGAAGAAAGGACACCTAAAGAAATATTGTTGGTTTTGAAAGGGAAAACAAGGAAATGGACAACAAGATAAAAACTAGGAAGCAAATTTAGTGGGTGATGTGTTACAAGATGTTTTAATCCTTTCTTTAGATAATATTAATGATTCTTGGGTGTTAGATTCAAGGGATTCATTTCATGCTACACTCCATAAAAAATATTTTCAAGACTATGTTCAAGGTGATTTTTGGTAGGTTACTTTGGGTGATGGTGAATCCTATAAAATTATAGAAAAGGGTAAGATACAGATACAATTATAGAATGGAAATAAATGGTTACTGAAAGAGGTGAGGCATGTTCTTAAGTTGAGAAGAAATCTAATTTTAGTAGGGTAGCTAAGAAGTCAGGGCTTCATAGATACATTCACAAAAAATTCACGGGAGATCATTAAAGGATCACTAGTAATAGCAAAGGGAGAAAAGGTAGGTACATTGTATTTATCTAATGGTGATATTGAGTCCTATATTTATTTAGCTTCTACATAAGTAGATACAAAATTATGGCACCACAAACTTGGGCACATGGGTGAGAAGGAGATGCAAGTTCTCCACTCAAAGAATTTGTTGCTAGATTTGAAGGTGGATTTGGATTTTTGTGAGCACTTTGTGTATGGAAAATAGAAGAGTGTTAGATTTCTCAGAGTTGGGAGGACAAATAATGATGAAAAGTTAGATATTATGTATACGGATGTATGGGGACCAACTTAGGTATCATCCCTTGGTGGCTCTTCTTGTTGTGTTACTTTTATCAATGATGCAACTAGAAAAACTTGGGTTTATTGCATATGAAAATTTTTTGATGTTTTTGATACTTTTAAGAAATGGAAAGCATTGGTTGAGAATGAGATAGGAAATAAGTTGAAGTGTGTCAGATCAGACAATGGAGGTGAATAATGTAGCAATAAGTTTGATAATTACTAATCATTCCATAAGATTTATAGAGAGAAGATGATTCTAAAAATACCACAATAAAATGATGTGTCAAAAAGGATGAACATGATAATCATGGACCATGCAAGGAGTATGAGATTGCATGTAGGGTTGCCCTTATAGTTTTGGATAGATATTATGGATACTACCATTTACTTAATAAATAGAGGGCCTTCAAGTCCTTTGGATCGTGGAATTTTAGAGGAAGCATGGACAAGTAAAAAGGTAGATTACTCCTTTTTAAAGACTTTTGGTTGTGAAGCATTTGTCCATATTGATAAATAAAATAGAACCAAGCTTGAGGAAAAATCTATGAAATGTAATTTTATTAGATATGGAGTTAATGATTTTGGTTACCGTTTAAGGGATATTGAAAATAAAAAAATCATTAGGAGTAGAGGTGTGATCTTTAATGAAAAGTTCATGTATAGAGAATAGTTGTAGGAAAATAAATAGTAAAAGTCATATACAAAATATGCACTACTTGATGAAATTACTAGAAATGAAATGCCAAAAGTGCCAAAAAATTAGATTGTGCAACAACTACAACAAATACCTCAAACTCCTAGAAGTGTAGTTAGAAGATCTACTAGAGTAAGTAGACTCCCTGAAAATTTCTCTCCTTCACTTTATTATTTATTATTTATTGATGGTGGTGAGCCAAAAATCTATGAAGAAGAAATGTAGGTAGAAACCAAAAAAAAATGGGAGCAAGGCATGAAAGAGGAGATGGACTCCTTGGTATACAACCAAACTTAGGATTTAGTTCAATTTCCTGTAGGTAAAAAAACATTGTAGAATAAATGGGTTTATAGGTTGAAGGAAGAAGATAGAGGCAAAAAGAGGTACAAGGCTAGACTTGTTGTAAAGGGGTTTGCACAAAAGAAAGGTATTGACTTTGAAAAAATATTTTCTCCAGTAGTTGAAATGACTTATATAATAACTATTTAATGTTTGGTAGCAGTAGAAGATTTGCACCTTGAATAGTTAGATGTGAAGACTACATTCCCTCATGGTGATTTGGAGGAGGACATATTTATGGAGCAGCCACAAAGATACAAAGTCAAAGTAAGGAGAAAATGGTGTGCAGGTTGAAGAAGAGTTTGTATAGCCTAAAACAAGCTGCAAGATAGTGGTATTTGAAATTTGACATGTTTATAATAGAACAAAGTTATAGTAGATGCCATTCTGACCACTATGTTTACTTTAAGAGATTAGATAATGGCAGTTATATTATCTTGTTATTGTATGTAGATGCCATGCTTGTTGTAGGGTCTAATATGCATGATATGAATGAGTTGAAAATAAAAATAGCAAATTTATTTGCAATGAAGGATTTAGGTGTTTTAAAGCAAATCCTCAATATGAGAATAACAAGAGACAAGAAAAATAGGAAATTGACATTATCTCAAGAAGAATACATCAAGAAGGTATTAGTCAAGTTCAATATACAAGATGCAAACCTATGAGTACACCTTTAGGAGGGCACTTCAAATTAAGAAAGGAAAAATGTCCTAAAACACAAGAAGAAATTAATTACATGACCAAAGTGCCATATGCTTCAATAGTTAGAAGTTTAATGTATGCTATGGTGTGCACTAGACCAGATATTGCTCATGCAATGGGAGTTGTCAATAGGTTTATGTAAAATCTAGGAAAAGAGCATTGGGATGTAGTCAAGTGGATTCTCAAGTACTTGAGATGGACGACTGATAGACATTTGTGATATGAAGGTTCAAATGTTACCTTACATGCATATGTTGATGTAGATATAGCTAGAGATTTAGATGGCAGGAGGAGAACCATATGTTATGTATTCACTGTTGGTGACATAGCAGTAAGTTGGATTTCAAAATTGTATAAGATAGTTTCTTTGTCAACTATAGAGGCAAAATATGTTGCAACTATAAAAGCTGTCAAGGAGATGATATGGATACAATGGTTCATAGAAGAGTTGAGGTATAAGTAGGAAGATTATAGATTATATAGTGATGGCTAAAGTGTAATTCATTTAGCAAAGAACTCGACATCCACTCAAGAACTAAACATATCCAACTCAGGTATCACTTCATTTGTTTAGTTTTTGAGGATGGTCAACTAAAGTTAGAAAAGGTTCATATGAGCCAGAAACCTACAGATATACTAATAAAGGTAGTCACTAAAGATAATATGGAGAGTTGTTTAGCTTTAACAGGTCTTCAAGGATAATAAGGAATATGAGAAATATACTAGGGTAAAAGTTTAAAGAAAAGCCCAAGTAAGAGTTATAGCAGTGGAGTTACAACAATTAGTCTCCTAGTGGGAGATTGTTGGATGGAGGATCCCGATCTTATTTTAATGCCTAGTTCTTGACAAGGGGTGTGGGGGGGGAAAAGCCACCCCCCTCCCATAATGGTCACCATGGGGGTCTAGGGGGTGATGACCTATTTTTTAAAAATGCATTATAAAATATTGTAATTTTTTAGTTAATGTGGACTGTTCACTATTAGGTTTTAGATCTAACGGTAGTAATTTAGTTAGTACATTTTTGACCTAATTTGTAACCCTCCTTTGATATGAGGGAATTTTAATCAATAAAAATCATGTGAGAGTGAAGAGGATATTTTAGTGGATGTATTACAGGTTTTTCCCTTCATTTGTTGGATTGAATAATAAGGACTGGTAGTTTTTGTGTGGATGTAGCCCATATTAGGTGAACCATGTTAAATCTATGTCTCTATTCTATTGTTTTTTTTAATTTTTATTCTATCTTTATTTCATTATTATTTATCTAAATTCTATATTCTTAACATAAATTAACCTCATAATACCCTTCACACACCTTGACACTCAAATTTGACCAATGTTTGACTAGTTATGACAATAGTTCAAAAATGATGTTATTTAAATTGATGCTCCTACATCAAAAGGGAAAGTACCAAATAAGAATAACATAAATATAAATTAAATATGCATAATTTTAGGTAAAAATATGAAACTAATTTATTACTATATAAGGTTACTATGAATTAGGGATACAACTTTACATTTGTCTAGGATAAGGTCAACTTGCTTTAGTGTCTATAAGGGCTACTATCATTTGGTAGGGTTTAAACTCTTTATTCAAAAATAGATCAATGGACATTCCCTTATAGGTCTAATGTGTGTGACTTGGGTTTCTTATTTCATTTCAAAATATAGTGTATTCCTTCTTCTTCAATTAGAACCTTGGATCAATAGATAATAAGGAACAAAAATAATAAATGAGAAAATTGGGTTAGTGTCTGAAGGTTTTCTTTATCTTATCATCCCATGTGTTTAACTTTACCTAAATACTAATACTCATAAGAGGGTTCAAAATCCATGTAGTTCTTTTATTATACAATGGTGTGTGTGATATAATGATGTAATATTGCATGATGTTTTAAACCTAGTGTGATTAAGTGCTTCAACAATGAATTGTCACCTTAGAGGTGTATTTAGATTCAGATTAGAGTTACATAGGCTATGTGGACTCTTAACTGAGATGAAAAGGTGATTTATTCTCAATGTATAGTTAGATGTTTTAGTACTTTTCAATCATACAAGCCTCTAGTGAAAAAAGGTTATAAAATGTGGAATTATAGTGATGAGTTTTAAATTCCTTAACATGGGAGTTTTAAAATGTGTGGGATGATCCTTTAGGTTAATTTTAATTTGAAAAACTATCTATTATTTGGTGGGAGGATGTGGATGGTATATTTAGACACTACTAATGGGAGGGATTATCCTAAAGGAGTGACATTGTCTAGGGAGTGAAGACATCTAAATTGGAACTTTGGATTAATATAATAGTGATTTAGGCTATTCGGAATGAATAATAGGAATATTTAGTAATAAATATTTAATTTAGAGGTATCAATCATTTGCATTAAGAGTGAAGGAATGGTAATAAAAAACTGTGGAATTATTATGAGCTAAGTGTGTATAAGTGGAAGGTCACAAGTAAATTATTTTAGAAATAAATTTTAATTTATGTATATAAATATTTCCCCCATTTACTATACTAATGCATAGATTTAAATTACTTGAGTAAAAGGAAGAGATATATCCCTGAACTTACCTATGAATAATGATCATGAATGTAGGCCATTAAACTAAACTGTGATTAATGCAAAGCTAAAATGATTACACATAACTATGACTAATACAAAGATAAAATGAAATATGTATAAATCAGTCCTTTAGATAAAATGTGAGAGAAAATAGAATATAAGATATAGACCAAAAAATATGAATGAATACATCTGTTTGGGTACTCTAACCACTGTGTTTTCTAGTAAAAAATTGGTGACTATATAAGGTAGGACTTTTGGATACATTTTTTTTCATCGAAACACTTTTATTAGAATGTGAATGCATAAATCCTCATTTATATGATACTTTTCTTAATAAATCAAGGTGTGTTTGACTTCATAATTTCATAGATAAGGTATAAGAGTATCTTGGAATCCATTTATGAATTCTAATATATTAGTTTAGTTCAAAATTGGTGAAAAAATGTGCATCAACTACTACTATAGATGGAATAAGATCCAATTATGGTGCAAAATTAGTATGATCTATGTATGGGGTATACAACTTAGAGAATGACATGGATTTCCATTCCCTTTATATAAACCACTATAAAAATTGAGCAAAAACATGACCACACATCATGCACATGCCCCCAATATATTATCAGAGTATATTAATTTTGATAAATGAGTAATATCAAGTGATTTTATGATAAAAAACTTATGCAATAATCTGTAACATATGACACACTTCATTCCCTCAATCTGAGAAAAATATTATATAAATTGGATTATTCATTTGAAATAATTATTTATACCTATTGAAAATTACTTTTTAACTAACTATGATTTGTGAAATTATATAAATCACTATTTTTTACTACTACGACAACATTGGCTTGTTATGGACATGGCTATCTTGTATCCTTATCCAAATGGAGCATTATCATTTAAAGCTTATTTATAAGTAAAATATAGGTATGAAATATGATTAACTAAGCAAAAACTATAATTTTATATCTATTTAATGTATTTTTTCAGCTTTTGATACCACTTGATGTGGCTCTGATACCACTTGATTTGGCCTACAACCACATAGATGGGCTAAAAAATACATACTCTCACATAAACACATAAGCAACTAAGAAATTCTTCTCAAAATAACCTCACAATTCTCATTAATTCACATAAACATTACAATTCAAGGCCATTCCATCAATGCATGCCATATACAAGCTTAATCGAGCTTCTCATCCCACATTACAAACTTGGTCTCAACACCAAGGAGGCTACCCAAACTTCTCACTAAGCTTTTCTCTTCTAACTCTAGCCTACCAAACTATGAAAAAGAGTATCCATTTATATAATTTATAACCAAAATAACTCCAAGTATGAAGGAAACAACCATCCACCTAATGAATTTGACCTCCTCCACTTGGAGGCACAAAAAATCAAGGAATACATCATTCTCCATGAGGTGGAAAAGAAGAAAAAAACTAAAAGCATCTACTACTTACAAAAGACAAAAGACAAGGTTGAAAATCAATCTCTAAGAGAAAATTAGACCCCCTTGTCATGTGAGGTAATAATAACTCATGTGAAGACTCTCTCGACTTGGCCCCCTTTAGATATGACCCCTTTAGCATCCACTTCACATGGGTTTGCAATCTGCATAGTAAAAGTTATCCTCCATTTGCATATGCTTCCAAAAATCTAGTGGATCTTCTTTTGACTAATGGCAAAACACATTATACTTGTCTCCACTTAGAATTTCAACGCATTATCATAATGACACTTAAAATTAAGTCCTCACATAGGATTTGGGAGAAATGTGACACCCCAGATGACTTAAGCAATTGAATAGTTTTGATGAGTCAACAAGAATAGTGGTTATGACACCTCATTAGGATGAGTGTCTACCACCTCAATAATAAATAGTAACTCATGAATAGTGATAGCATGAATAGTGTTTTCTACCACATCAAGTTTAGTCTCTAAGACAAGTCATTATGTATGCCCCCTATTTTGAGGTAAATTTTGAATCCTGTGAACTAAATTAGCTAAAAAGGAGAAATTTATGTGAATTACATTATAGATAAGATTAAAATCTATAAAAATAATGATAACATTATAAATCATGGCATCATCATGGATAAAATGAGTAATAATTTATGTAATATGTGTGCATAATAAATCATACACAATGTCATGTCGAGGTAGATGTTAGCAATTAAACACATAGTGAATAATGATTATATATTGAACATTTGAAATTGATATATAGAAATGTAGTGAGGATACATGATATCCATCATGGCATCAAAAAGATGGGATTTTTCATGGCGTTCATCTTAGTATAGAAGAACTGATCAAACTAAGGAAATAGGAGTCATAGACATATCACACACACACAAAGAGTAAACACAAAATAACATAAAACATTCAATAGAAGGCCAAGATGCCACATATAAATGATATGTTCAACAATGTCACTCACACACAAATAAGTGAATATTAAATCTTAAATCTTCAATTAATGTGATGTGGCCTACAATGAAAAATCACACTTCTTTCATAAATTGATACTTATAAGGTATATAATACCCTCTCAAATTCATTAATTATATCATCAATCAACAATAACCCATTACATTTCCATAGCTTTCAACAAAGTTTTATATTTCCAAAGGCCATGCTAACAATGCATGCCTACACACAAGCTATCTTTCCAAACCAAATACTAACCTAGTTTCAAAACCAAGGAGACTACCCAAGATTCTCACTAAGCTTAAACCTTATAACTCTAGCCTCCTTAAACAAGCAAGGAATACAAACACTTATAGAATGTGGATAAGGAAAACAACAAATGGGGCCTGAAGTTGATGCCAACACTCCACATGGGATAATTTACCACCAAGAAAGATGAAATCACAAAGAAATCCATGCCACATTCTCCACTTGGATGATACTTTCAAAGGGACAAAGTCTTCACCAAGGAAAAATATTCCATCTTTATGAAATAACTAAAATGTGAAGTGAATGATGATGAATAAAGGTGCAAAGACCAAAATTTGATTCCATATTTCACATGGGTTGGATGATGACTAAGGAAAAATCACAACCCTAAGGAAAAAATATGCCATCCTTCACATGGCATTCACTTGACAAGTCAAAAATTTGATTTGATTCCAATCTTGAATAGTAAACTTGTCTCCCACTATCAGAAGCTTCCAAAAGAAGGTGGATTCTCTTTTTTGACTAATATTTTCAAGACCCACATGGGACATTTGACCCACTCTCATGATTACAATTAAATTAAAGTTGCCATATGGATATTTGATCCACTTCATATGGCCTTCACAAGTCAAAAGTAAAAGTAGATTCCAATCTTGAATTTTCTTCCACCACCACTAACTTCCAAAAAGTGATAATATTCTCTTTTGACTTATCTCCCATGGGAAATTTGTCCCATGCCACATATGTAATCAATAATGGTAGCTAAAAACAAAAGTGACAATCTGGAATAGTTACAAGTAGGGACCACTATGACACTCTAGCACAAGAAAGCACATCACCATGACACTCTAGCACATGAAACCACATCATTAAGACATGTCATCAATTTAAATAGTGGTTCTTCATCATCCTCCTCTGGTTGAAGTTAACTCAGCTCTTATGAGTTTCTCTGATGATAGTTTTGACATTTTTCTTTGTCCATTTTTTTTAACTCCCACTCTATGATCCAAGTTTTGTCTTCTGGTGGTAATCCTTCCCATTGTATCAAAAAATTATTGTACCTTCCTTGCCTTGTGTGCACAACCTTCATGTCTATAACTTGGACTATCCTTTCCCTCTATTTCTTTAGAATTTGTTGTTTCTAATTGATGTCTTCTTCATCATCTTCTTCATCTACTTATACATGGAAATCATATAGATATGAAACATTGAATATTGGGGAAATATCAAATTCTTCTAGCAAGCTTACCTCATAGGCATTGTCACTAATTTTCCTCACAATTTTGCAAGGGTGAATCTTCTTGTATTTGAGATTGTTATAGGTCCTTGTAGGAAATATCTCTCTCCTCAAATACACCATCACTAAATCTCCCTTATCAAAAGACTTTGATCTCCTCTTAACATTAGCAACAATCTTGTACTTCTCATTGCTTTCATATAATCTCATTTTCACTTCTTGAAATTGATGTATATGCTCTAAAAAAGTCTCAACATCATCACTCACTCTTTATGTAATGGGAAACTATACTAAATCTAAAACTCCCATTAGATTTCTCTCATAAACCACCTAAAATGGTGATTTCCTATTGATCTATTAACTAAATTTTTGTATGCAAACTCAGATTATGGTAAAGCCAAGTCTCATTGCTTAGGCTTTTCTCTAATAATGCATCTCAACAAATTTCCCAAGCTTTTATTTACAACCTCTATTTGTCCATCTATTTGTGGATGATATGCACTACTGAACTATAAATTTTTATCCAACTTCTTCCACAAAGTCTTCCAAAAATGAATTAAAAAATTGTTATCCTTATCTGAAGTAATGGTCTTTGGAATACCATGCAATTTCACATCTCTAAAGAATAATTCAACAACTCTAGTGACATCACTAGTTTTCTTGCATGCAATGAAATGATCCATTTTGGCAAATATATTTACCACAACAAAAATAGAATCATTATCTCTATGTTTCTTTGGTAATCTCAACACAAAATCCATGCTCAAATCTACCCATGGTTCTCTTGGGACTGGTAATGGCCTGTATAATCCCATATTTTATGCATTTCCCTTAGCCACTTGACATATTATACATCTTGAAACATATATTGTCAGATCTCTTTTCATATTTGGCCAAAAGTACTTGTCCTCCACCAAAGCTATGGTCATAGCTTTGCCAAAATGGCTAGCTAAACCTCTAATATGCAACTCTCTTACAATATTGTCTCTCAAAGACCCAACTAGAATGCACAACTATCTTCCCTTAAAAGAGTAACCATCTTAAATAAGATACTCATATTTAATAGTACCTACATCTTTAGTTAATGGATTCTTGCATTGCTCAGCTATCTTACAAAATTATGGATCAGTATCATACAACTCAATAAACTCAAATCTAACCGCTTCACTTACCAAAGTAGTTATCAACCTGAATCTTCTGCTCAAAGCATTAGCTACCTAGTTTTACTTCCTTGATTTATGCTTCAACACAAAACTATATCCCTACAAGAAAGATACCCACTTGGCATGCCTACTACTCAACTTCTTTTGGGTATTCACATACTTCAAAGCCTCATGGTCAATGTACAAAATAAACTCCATAGAGATCAAGTAATATCTCCAATGTCTCAATGCTTGAACACTTGCATAAAACTCAACATCATAGGTAGGATATTTATTTCTTACCTCATTCAAATTCACATCGAAATATGCTATTGCCTCCCTTCTTGGCTTAACACAACTCCAATGCCCACATGTGAAGCATCACAATCCACTTCAAACACTTTGTCAAAATTAGGGAATGTCAAAATATACTTTTATATAATCTTTCTTTCCAAAAACTCAAAAATCTTTATTGCTTCTCTTGTTCACATAAACTCCTTTCCTTTTATGCAATCCATTATTTGTGAAATAATACTACTAAAATTCTTAATGAATTTTCTATAAAAAGTTGCCAAACAATGGAAAATTCTTACCTCTGTGATGCTCTTGGGAATGGACCACTCAATAGTTGCCTTCACCTTCACTTCATCCATTTTAACACCATCTAATGAAATTAAAAATCTCAAAAATACCATACTTTCTTGCATAAACCTTCACTTATTCAAATTCACATAGAGTTTCTCCTTTCTCAACAATTCTAACACTATTATCAAATGTTCTAAATGCTCCTATTTAGCTTTAATAAATATCAAAATGTCATCACAATAAACCACCAAAAACATACCAATTTAATCTCATAGCAATATGTTCATCACTCTCATGAATGTGATAGGTGCATTAGACAACTCGAATGGCATCACCAACCATTAATATAATCCATCTCTAGTCTTCAATGTTGTCTTCCATTTATCTCCTTCACAAATCTAGATCTGGTAGTAGACACTCCTTAGATCCATATTTTTGAAATAATTTGCTCTTGAAAGAACATCCATTATGTCATCCAATCAAGGTATAGGAAATCTATACTAAATAGTAATCTTGTTGATGGCTCTACTATCCACACACATTCTCTATCCTTCATCCTTATTTGGAGTCAATAATGCTGGTGTTGAATATGGACTCATGATCTCACCTATTATGCCTTTTCTTAATAACTCGATAATGATTGTTTAATTCTATATGCTCTATTGGGCTCATTCTATATGCTGCTTGATTGGGTAGAGATGATCCTGGGATCAAATCAATGTGATGCTGTATGTCCCTGTTTGGCAGTAAACCATTTGTAGCTCATCAAGAATGACATCTGCATATGATTTCAAAACTTTTGTTTCTTCTTCTAGAATTTGGATCACATCTTCACCTTCATTCCCTGCAATTAGTGCATAAAAATAACCAGAAAATTTCATGTCATCAAAAAATTCTTTAGTGGCTAACAAATTTTACTCTTTTATCTCTTCCTTAAGAGGAAAAAATATCACCTTTGTACCATCTTTATAAAATGTGTATGTGTTCTTGGCTCTGTTTCCACTCAAAATTCGCTTTTCAGACTTAAGAAAAAGAAGAAACTAAAAAGTAATGGACAAGGCTTGGGAAGTACCTGGACTAAAGATTGCGCACCGTAAATCCAGACGCTTGTGGGCACTCTTCTTTGGCTGTGGAGGAATGACACCTGCAAGAAAAAAAGGAAACTTGGACAAGAAAATGTTAGATGGATGGGCAGTGGGTTGCCAAGCAAAAGCTTGTTCCCGAAAGTGTGAAAACTTCCTTAAGGGAGGTCAACCCACTGTTTTGATAAGATAAGTGACTGATAAAAGACAGAATGCCAGAATACAGAAGTGACAAAGAAATTAGAAAGGAAAGAAAAGACCAAAATGATTACCTGAAGGAGCTGTTGGGCTGATGACAGTCGCCGAGGTCGGAAATGTTGCCGGCGTCGGTTATCTGATCTGCCGGCGTCGGCTATCCTGCCGACGTCGGTTGGGGTAGTGACCGGCGTCGGTCGGGGTTGTGGCCTGTAGTCGGGTCTGAGTTGCTTTCTGGACTGTGGACGGGTCTGAGACTGAGTTCGTGAACGGGGACAAATTTGGATGGACTGGGGAGTGGTCTTGTTCTGGTTGGGTGCCTTATGCAAGGTCTTTGTTGACAGGGGGATGGGGAAGAGGAAGAGACACAGAGGACAGGGCCTGAGAAGACTTTGCAGCCTCTCAAGGGGGAAGAACAGAGGGAGTAGAAGACAGTAGATAGGAGAGATGACCAAAAACTAAAGAAATAAAATAAAACACCAGACTTTGCTTACCTTTTTGCTGACTGAAGAAAGGAGGTGCTATTGTTGGAGCCACGGAAGACTTGTTGCAAGAAGAGAATACCTGATCCAGAGCCTTTTCACCTATTGCTGTTGTTGCACGAGGTCAAGACAGAGGAGAGACGAAAGCCAAAGCACCAAGAGGATTCTGTTTGCGAGCTCAAGGGTCCAGGGGCTGCAACGGATGCAGAAAGGGATAATGAAGGCTGCCGACGTCGGCCGAAGGGTCGCCGACGTCGGCGGTCGCAGGATGGGCACAGAGGCTAAAAATAGCCTCTGCCCATTCTTGCACGCCACCGGGCGAGGGGTTATGGGAAGAACGGTCACGAGGATGCCAAAATGGGCGTGGGGGGAAGATAATGGAGAGATTTGGCCTAATAAATGCTAGGGGGAAGGTGGAGGGATTCAAGGGAGGATCCAAGGTGGCAAGGGTAGGGTGGAAAGGGGGCCACTTGATTAAAATACTTAGGGTATTTTAATCAAATGGAGGCCAAGGGTTAGGATTAGGGGTTTGAGGTGGACAAGGGGGAGAACCAAGGTGCAGACACGTTTGCGGTGTCTACATTTGCCCCTTTTTGTCTTGTTGGTTGTTCTAGACGAACTGCAAGACAAAAATAGGAGTTGGTTGCCCCAGAAAAAGGATGAGGTGTTCCCCCCTCAAAGCGATAGTCGAGAGAAGGGAACCGAAGATCGAGTGTCGATTTGACAGAGAAATCGATAGAAGAGAGTGAGTGAAAACGCTGCCATAGTCATGATTGCGCGTAGTCCACTTCACGAGAGGGTCAGGTCAAATTGTCGCATGTCGAGGGTCAAGGAGTGCCAAAATTGAAGTAACTGGGCCCCAGCATTTAGTCATCTGCTGATCGGGTCACTCAATCTAAGCTGAAGCTCCAGATGGTCATCGTGTCCCAGGTATCCAGGGCTCAGGAAGTGCTCCCAGAAACACGAAAAAGCCACAAGTAGTAGGGATCAACTGGCTCGCGATCCTATACTTGCGAAGGGTCAAAAAAGGTCTGCAGACAATTCTGCTAACCAGCCGTGGAATAGCATACACGCAAAAACAACCAAGGCAACATTGGCTTGGAAGAAGGTCAAAGAAGATACGCATGATCTCCAATGGTCATTGGTCAAGGGGATGGATGGATGAAAGGATGCGGCCGAGCTAACCCCAGAAGACCCCATGTCAACTGAGTGCTGCCTACATAGCCCCTGTCGTAGGGGCCTCAGGCCGATGTAGTTCTCCCTAAAAGGGAGGAAGGGTCAGAGGGATTGATTGGTCTTGGTCAAAGTCGATGATTGGTCTTGGTCAAAGGTCTTGGTCAAAGGTCTTGGTCAAAGTTGACGAAGTTGGGCGTGATAAGAGTCAAAGAAGAGAAGGTTTGTCCATCAAAGAGATGAACAAATGGGGGTGGTCGAGCTAACCTCAGAGGATGCGGTATCTGAGTGCTGCCTACATAGCCCTGGTCATAGGGCCTCAGACCAATGTAGTTCGGACGAATTGAGAAGATTGGTTGATGATTAGATGTGGTCAAGCGTCGAAATGATGAGGCTAAGATGAGGATAAAAGGATGCTACAGATGGTGTATTCTGTAGAATTGGTCGAGAGTCTTTCATCCCTAGCAAGTTTCCATAGTCGCGATGGATGTATGCTAAAAATGAATGGAGGGTCTATTTATGCTTCAGCAAGTATTGGTTTATGCTTAACATAAATTGGGTCTGGTTGGTAGTTTCCATGTGTATTGGTATCCATAGAAACTATGTGAAATGGACAAGGATGATGCCTGATGTCGTGGTGAAAGTGTCAAGGTTGGGTTGGAAAATGTTGAAGTTGGTTTGGTTTAAGGATGAGTCGACAATTGATGTGATCAAAGTGTGACCAAAGTGTGGAGAAAAGGTGAAAGGCAAATCGTTCTTTCACTGACAAGGACCAGAAAGGAAGCATAGATAGGGGTTATAAGAACATAAGCCCCGTTCATGCATTACGTCGTTGACCAGTATGGTGTTAGAACGGTAATCGAATCACTTTGACATTAAAGTGAGCTCAAAGTCCCTTGAGCAGGTGATAGGAGGAGGATAGGGTAACCCAGTTTAAGAGCAGGAATAACCTTGCCCCTTTTATAGGAGACCCTGAGACAACTACAAGCCAATGTCCATGACTCGTTTTTTTTTTTCTTTTTTTTTTTTTTTTTTTTTTTTTTTTTTTTTGGCGCAGACTGATCAATGCGGGAAGCCTGCATAGAGATGTCATTTGATGTAATGGTCATGTTGCGAAGCTGATCAATGCGGGAAGCTTCTAAGAAAAGTTCTATTTATTGCCAGATTAGTCATAGCCATCCTTCGAGGGAGTGGTCTATATTTTTGCTTGATAATGTTTGAAAAGTTGGCCTAGCTGTCCTTCAAGGGATCAGTCTAGTAATACAGCAATGATAGAACAGCTGTCCTTCGAGGGATCAGTCTGTCTTTTTGATTTTGACTTGATTATAGTGACCATGGATATGTTTTGACATCTTGATTTGTATATATTGATAGAAATGAGAGTCACAGACAAAACTGTAGAAGCTCAAGGACGCCCCTTTTATTAGGACAAAGCATCCATGCATCATAAAAGGGTTGCAGAGGACTTGTTAAAGGGGAATAGGGTTGAAAGGGATGAGGATTAAGAGGACGAGGATTGCTCAAGGGACGAGCTCAAGTAAAACGTCAAGTGATCGAGCACTCGACTAACAGAAGAAAGGTCGAAGATGCAACGCATTAAGAGGCTCAGGTTCTGGCCATCCGTCGAGGGAAGACAGACGATAAGTCCCTGACCCATACTTGTGCGTGATGATAAAAGGTCCAAGCCAATTGGGGGTGAATTTGCCTCATTTACTTTGCTCCATATTGGTCACGTGCTGATTCTCTTTGAGGACGAGGTCTCCGATGTTGAAATCTCATTCTCGCAGATTTTTGTCGTAGGCCCGCTTTATGCGACTTTGGTAGACATGGAGATGATTAAGGGCAGCCAGACGGCGCTCGTCGAGTAACTCAAGTTGAGCTAAGCGATCTTGACAAAAGTCATCGTTGGAGAGAATGTCATGCAGGGAGATGCGGAGAGACGGGATCTGTACTTCGAGAGGTAAGACAGCCTCTGTTCCGTACACGAGAGAAAAGGGAGTAGCACCCGTAGAGGTTCGGATGCTAGTGCGGTAGGCCCACAAAGCGAAGGGAATATGAACGTGCCAATCCCTTCCTGTATCGTCGACCACCTTCATGAGAATTTTGGTGAGAATTTTGTTGGAAGCCTCGGCCTGCCCATTTGCTTGTGGGTAGTAAGGCGAAGAAAAGCTGAGTTTGATGCCAAATGAGTCGCATAGTTTTTGGACAGTCTTGTTTTTGAAGGACTTGCCATTGTCAGTGATAATTTTGTGAGGGACACCGAAATGACAGATGATGTGGCTGCTGATGAAATCGACAATTTTGTCAGCTTTTGTGGAGACAAGAGGAATGGCTTCCACCCACTTGGTGAAATACTCAGTGGCAGTGATGATGGACTGATGACGAAGAGATGAGTGAGGGTTGATCTCACCGATGAGATCCAAGCCCCACTGAGAGAAAGGCCAAAGATCCTGAGCGACTTGCAAGGCGTGGCTAGGGAGATGAAGCAGGTTAGAGTGCTGCTGACACTTGATGCAACGCCGAACATAATCGCTACAGTCTTGATGAAGGGTGGGCCAATAATAACCCAGGCGAAGGAGGCGCTTGGCAACCGAGTTTCCACTGAAGTGTCCACCACAAATCCCATCGTGGACTTGCTTTATGGCATGAGAAGCTTCAGTGGAGGTTAGACAGCGAAGAAGGAGACCATCGAAGCCTCGCTTATAGAGAAGGCCCCCTAGCATGGTATAGCGAGCTGTGCACTTGATGAAAGCTCGCCGCACATTGCTAGAGAGGTTGGGAGGAGTGACAGAAAGAGACAAGTAGTCCACGAGTTGCTTATACCAGTCATCTTGTGGGCTAGCATTGACAGTGTTGATATGGTCGATGTGAGGAGAGATGTATGAAGGCAAAGGTACACGATGCACTGTGACAAAAAGGCAGGATGATGATGATGAAGACGGGATATGGGAAGCAAGAGAAGCCATGGTGTCGGCAAACTTATTCGTAGAGCGTGGAACAGTCTGCAAGAGGTAATGGTCGAAAGATGCCAAAAGAAGGTCAGCACGATTCTTATACCTCTGTAAAACTTCATTTTTACAGAGATATGAACCGTTAACTTGATTAACGATGAGCTGCGAGTCGCCGAAGATGTTGATAGACTTGATGTGGAGAGAAAGGGCAGTCTGAAGTCCCAAAATTAAGGCCTCGTATTCGGCCATATTATTGGTACAATCAAAGTCAAGCTTGAAAGATAGAGGCATGGGCTCCCCTTTGAGTGGGATGAGGATGACCCCCGCACCCCCACCGAGTTGACATTTGGAGCCGTCAAAGAACATAGTCATTTGGTAGACGGTGTCATCGGTGGAAAGGGTAGCGATAGACTCGTCAGGGAACTCACAGTGTGAAGGTTGGTTGTCGGGAAGAGGGGCATCTGCCAGTTGGTCAGCGATGGTTTACCCCTTGATAGATTTCTGTTGGATGAATTCGAAGTCAAACTCAGCAAGCAGCATGAGCCACCGAGCCATACGTTGATTCTGATATGGCTTGGAGTGCATGTACTTGAGAGGGTCGGTGTGAGTGACGACAAAGGTTTTGTGGTTGAGAAGATAGTGGCGGAGCTTGGTAGCGGAAAAGACTAATGCCAAATAGAGTTTCTCGGTATGAGTATACTGAGTTTCATAGTCGACCAGTGTTCGGCTGATGTAGTAAACCGCTTGCTTACGATGATGCTCGTCTCGGTGCGCAATCATGGCACCTAACGAATGGTTGGTGGCAGAGATATAAAGGTAGAAGGGTTGGTCATCCTTAGGTGGAATGAGGACTGGTGGAGAGACCAGATAGCCTTTGAGGGCTTCAAAAGCCTCTTGACAGCCCTTATCCCATTTAAAGGAGATGTCCTTCTTAAGGAGGTGATGGAAAGGTTGGCAGTGATCTGAAAGCTGCGAGATGAAACAGTGAATGGACTGGAGCTTCCCTTGTAGACTGTGAAGCTGCTTGAGATTGGTCGGGGGCGGCATTTCGAGGATAGCGTGGATCTTGGCGGGATCTATCTCGATACCACGGAAGGAAACGATAAAGCCAAGAAGTTTGCCTGAGAGGACCCCAAAGACACACTTCTTGGGGTTGAGGCAGACATTGTATTGCAAAAGACGAGAGAAGATGATTGTGAGAATGGTCAGGTGGTCGCGGCGAAGCTTGGACTTGCCGAGAAGGTCATCCACATAGTCCTCCATGATTTTGTGGAGGAGATCATGGAAAATGTAGGTCATGGCGCGCTGATAAGTGGCACCAGCATTTTTCAGGCCGAAAGGCATGACTCGATAGCAGAAAGTCCCCCATGGGGTGATAAAGGTAGTCTTGTGCTGGTCTTCCGGTGTGATCAGGATTTGATTGTATCCTGAAAACCCATCCATGAGAGATAGCATTTCATGGCCGGCCGTGAGATCAACAAGCTGGTCAATGTTAGGAAGAGGAAAGTCGTCTTTGGGATAGGCTAGGTTAAGGTCGCGATAGTCCGTGCAGATCCGAATCCCCCCAGTTGCTTTAGTAACTGGGACGATGTTAGAGACCCACTGTGGATAATCGATGGGTTGGATGAAGGAGACAGAAAGAAGGTGCTGAAGCTCCTCTTTGACAAGAAGCGCAACGCGAGGATGCATCTTTCGAAGCTTTTGCCTAACAGGCTTAGCCTCTGGTTTGGTGACAATGTTATGGGTAGCAATGGTGGGGTCGATGCCAGGCATGTCGCTGTAAGTCCAGGCAAAGGCCTTGCTATGGTTGGAAAGGAACTGGGCATAGTCAAGCTGCTCCTGAGCGTCTAAAGATTGGCCAATCTTTAAGACGTGAGGAAGATCAGAAGAAGAAGGGAGGTTGATGTCAATGGTGGATTCATTTAACATAACCTGGGTCTCAGAAGGGAGGAAACGCTGGACGAAAGAGTCATCGGCACCCATGTAGGAAAGGATGGCGTCATCGTCAACGCAATGGACAGTGTGAATGGTTGCCGACTCATCCTCTACCATGCTAGGAAAGATGAGAGGGAGAGACCTGGGCACCCCATTGAGCTGATAAGTCAGGGGTTCCAGGCGGATGGTGTTTATGGAAAAAAAAAACTAGGAGGGATGGAAACCACCGACTCCGTAGGTGACGAAGGAGAAATGGGCGAGTCTGGAAGAGATTGGTCAATGGTTGGTTCGGGACAACGGTCAGAAGGAGCCTGAGTGGGGTCATGATATCCCAGGCCATACCGTTTCTTGGCATCGTGATCATTGAGCGGCTCGATGGGCTGATGGGAGCCCTGCTCATAGCGTCCGAAACCAAAACCCTTCCATGCACACCTGTGAAGTTAAGTGTGTGCAAAGGTGGGGTTGCCAAGAAACGAGAAATCAGATGTGAAAGGTTAGGGTGAAGAGGGGGAAGTGCCGTTGGTAGGAGCTTGATTAATCCCCCCATAGACAAAGTTGGTTCGGAAGTGAGGAGGACCATAAGGTACGACCGTCCCGATCCGATGGTCGTAATTATGACTGAGGTGAAGGCGTCCATACTCTTGCGGAGTTTGGAACATGTCGAGGGTCAACAAGTGATATTCCCCAAGTGATAGTCGTTGGAAGATGTCTTCCATGGGGTCTTTGGTCGGCGCTTGAAGAGGAGGGGTGAGGGCAATCGCCGATTGCGAACTGGTCGAAGCTTCCGCAGATGGAGGCGGTGCTGGAGTTGACGGCTTGATGGGAATGAGGACATCGTTGGGACGGTAGGTGGTGTTGCAAGTCTTGAAGGGTGAAGGGTCAGTGGGGATGGTGTGGACTTGCCCGTCATGCTCAAACTTCACACAACGGTGCAGGGTGGAGGGTATACAGGCCATGGCACGGATCCAAGGTCGGCCCAGTAGAAGGTTGTATTGAAACTCTCCTTCGATGATATAGAAGAGCTCCGGGACTGTGCGTGGACCAACGCGAATGTGGAGGATGACTGTGCCAATGGTCGTGGCGGTGGTGTCGTTGAAAGAGCATAAGATCGCGTCAGTTTTGGAGACGCAGTTCTTGGGAAGAGCCAGCTGATCAAAGGCGTGGGTAGAGATTATGTTGATGCTAGCGCCGCCGTCGATCATAATGCGTTTAATGCGTGTCCGATCAACATAGGCAGTGATGAAGAGGGCGGCGTCCTGATCTTCCGTGTTAGATGTGGGAATCTCAGAATCGCTGAATGTGATGGAGGCGACAGGAGACAAGGAATGGACGAGGGCAGCGAGTGGTTAGGGGTCCTCGGGTTGGACCTCCGCTGCCTGCAAGGCTTGGATAAGGGCTTGACGGTGCTGAGGCGAGGTTTGGATAAGGTCATAAAGAGACATCTTCACAGGTGTCTGGTGAAGCTGCTTCAGCATGGAGTCATGAATTGGCCCAGAAGAGGAAGACGAAGAAGGTTGGGATGCGCCAAGAATAGAAATTTTAGGCTTGGGCGCAAGGGGTGGCTTGACGAAGGGATAGGTCCAAGGAATGGCAGCTTTTTCCTTGGCCTTGTCCTTTTGCGACCTAGTGGTTATACGGATAGCATTGATTTCGAAAATGGGAGACGAAGAAGGGGTCATGTCTTGCCGGTGAGATGTTGACGTGTTTGAAGAGGTTGGACAGGAAGGAGTCGGGGTTTGGTCGAGAGTGTCCTCAAGGAGAAGAGTGTCTTTCTCCATGTGGCGGCGAATGATAGCCTTGAGGGCACAGCAAGTCTCGGTGTCGTGTCCTGGTGTACGATGATATAAGCAAATTTTCGTATCGTCGAACCAGGAGGGCTTGGACCTGAGAGGTTGGAAAGGCTTGATGGGCGGAAGGGTTATGTCAGAAGTCTAGAGAAGTCGGCGCAATATCAACGAGTATGAGCCCAATAGAGGGTCCGTGCTATTTGATATGTGCGAGGCCGGTGACTTTTGCTTAGGCGAGGTTAGAAGAGGTTTCCGTACCACCTTATGGGTTGATGGTGCGGTGACAGATGGAGACGGCTCTTTCTTGGTGGTTGATACCGCCTTTTTGGGAGAGGGACGACTGGAGATAGGCAGAGGAAGCAAAGGAGGCAATGAGTTTTGGTTGAAGGTCGGAGTGGGAAGGATGCTAGCCAAGGTCGAAGGATGGGGGCCCAAAATGGATGGCAATGGTGACGGGGAAGGAGACGTTCGTTTCTATGGTCTGGCAGTCTTCTTTGCCTTGGTTGGAAGACTACTGCTGGTCGAGGTCTGGCCCAGGTCCACCTTCACTTGCGGGTGAGTGAGGGAGGAGATAGGACGAATGCCAAATGACTTGGTGGGTTTAGACGAGATAGATGCAGGCTTCGGTTTGGGCGGGTTTGGTCGAGGTTTGAGAGTCTGGTCTTTGTCAAGAGTCTGACGAGATTCCGTCTTAGGAGGATTAGCAGCATGTGATGAGAGGGCGTGGGTATGTTGAAGGGCTTTAAGACGCTCCCACAACACCTGAGGTGTCACTTTCCTCGGAGGGAAAAGTTCGATCTTCTCCACTAACCGGGAAAATGGCTGAGAGGAAGATGTTGATGGTTGCGAGGTTGAAGACGAGATGGGTGTAGTGGTCTTAGACGCATGGTGTGGTGAAGTCATGACAGATTTAGATGAAGACGAAGGGGAGACCGGGTCTTCCCTGGGTGGAGAAGAAATCGGGGAGCGAGGCTCCTCCAGCGGGTAAAGGGCAGGGATGACGGTGCCCTCCACTTGCGGCTGAGGAGTAGGAAGGGTCGGGTCCTCCATAGGCTGCAGAAAGGAGGATGGCGAGACCGGTGGTGCTGGTAAGGCTGAGGCATCCTCCAAGATGAGAGAGGTCAATGGAGAACTAGCCGGGGAGAGAGGTTCATCCACTTGTGACGGACTGATTGATGGACTAACCTCAAGAGGTTGATTGGGGATGAAAGGAGAGACCGTATTGACTGTCCGAATATTGTGCTCATGATTGTCGTCAATTAAGGTCTGGACATTGTTCTGAGTTGGCGGATGATTGGGGAAAGGTTGTTTGAAGATGTCAATGGCCTGATTAGGGGGTGCATTTGGATTGTCTAAGATGAGATCCCCCTTTTCAATCATGTGTTGTATTATGTTCTTAAAGGTCTTGCAGTTTTCCGTGTCATGGCCCTTAACACGGTGGAAGCTGCAGAAGTCTTGCTCCCTATACCACGCGGGGATGGCATGTGAGGGATCGAATTGCGGAGGAGGTCGGGCTTGAGGGAGATTGAGGAGCCCCTGTTTAAGAAGCTTTTCCAGCACAGACGCATATGATTCTCCAAGAGGAGTATATCGTCGCTGCACGTATCTTTGCTGGAATTGCCGAGTAGCGCTCTGAGATGTAGAGGGCTCAAGCTGATTGGACGAAGAAGATGAAGGTCTGACAACCATGGCATTAGCTGAAGCCTTGGATTTAGAATTGGATGATGATGGCTTAGCAGAAGAAGAGTCATTGGTCTTAGAGCTGGGATTCTTACTCTGCAACTTGACTTTATTCTCCTCGATGGCACGCAACTCAAGTTTGCGGGCCATCGTGAAGGCCTCATCAAAAGTGCGGAAGGTTTGAAACCTCAGGGTGGAAGAGATATGTCGGGCACAGGCTTGAGAAAAGAGTTCAATAAGCTCGGCCTGAGGCAAGGAAAAGGAGAGTTGGTTGATAAGGTCTCTCCATCGAGCAACGAAGTCGGCTATGGACTCGTCCTCGAATTGCCGAATAGAATAGAGGTCCGTGATTGAGACCTTCTTGGTTATGTTGATGGAAAAGTGATCGAGGAATAGCTGAGCCAATTATGTGAATGAGAAGAGAGAATGGCTAGGAAGGGAGCTGTACCAGTCGAGTGCAACACCCGAGAGAGACATAGGAAACGTGCGTAAGAGTAACGCATCGTCATGGCCAATGAGGTAGCAGGCATGTCTGAATGCCCGCAAGTGTTGTTGTGGGTCTTCCTTGTTTTGAAAGCGAGAAAACTTTGGAAGCTCCCACTGGCTGGGATATGGTCTGATTGGGACAGAAGGATGAATGGGTTCGTTGCAGATCTGCTCGTATGAAAGAGTGTTGCGCGAGCCGGAAACAGAGGTCTCAAGACTGGTCATCTTGTCCATCAGCATCTTGATGATGTCTATCGACAGATTGACGGGTTGCGCGCCCCCTAAGTTGTAGGGCGCTTGGAAGAGGTTAGAGGAGGCGTGCGACATAGTCGGTTGTACAATATACGGATGACTAATCACAGGGGCAGAGGTGAAGGCTAAAGGTGGTTGGTTAGAAGACATAGCTGGGCCCGTTGTTGCCACGAGAGGTTGGACTATGGTAACAGGGGCCAAGGGATAAGAAGCCACCCTGGTGTTGATAGGGGCCAGGGTAGGCGGGATAGAGACGACAAGGTTTTGAAAAGGAGTGGATAGCGGTTGAGCGGGTTGGGGTTGACAGGGGGCCGGAACCCCGGTGGCAGTGGGCCCAATGATAGAGGGAGAGGCCACACCTGGAGGATTGGTCAAAGTCTGGTCAGTGGTCAAAGCGATGGCTTGAGTATCTGAAGGTTGAACTATGGATGTTGTCGATACAGCCGTAGTCGCGACAAGGGAGGTTGGCATTCCGTAGATCGGATTGCCCAAGGAGTCCCACATTCGGCTATGTGCGAGATAGTGTTGCAAGGCCTTGACATTGAGGTCCAAGAATCACTCGAAGTCTTGGTCCCCTTCTTGGACAATGGGAGTCTGTGGCGGGGTTGGACGGGCAGGAGTTCTTTCGGTCTCCGAGTTGAACTCCATTGTAGGCTTGGTCACAGACGGGGTGGACGGAAGTGGTTGACGGCTGGCGTGGTCGACAAGAGCCTTGGCTTGGCTACGAGTCAAGACCATGCAAGTCAAAGAAGGTTCAGGTCTCAGGAACTGTGTTGCTCAGTTTCAGAAGACCAGGATGGAGTCTTTGACAGAGAAGGGACAGGTTTCAGGTTGTTGGTTTTGGGAAAAAAAAAGGACAGTGACAGAGACTGACGTCAGTTGAAAAACCGATGTCGGTAAGAAATATGGCCGACGTCGGTCAGATAACCGATGCCGGTAACAGATGAAGCCGACGTCGGTAGAAGAACCGAGGCCGGTGACAGGGGAAGCCGACGTCGGTGGCAGAACCGATGTCGGTGACTGTGTTTTCCAGAGAACCAAAAGGTTCTTGGAAAACAAAGAAGAAAGCGTCCTCACACACTCAAACAAACAGATGAGAAGAGGAAAACAGAGAGAGACAGACAAGCCTAAGCAATAAATCCTAGGAATTAACCTTAGAAACTGTGGCTTATGCCTTAGATGAATGTTTAGGGAGATTGGCTGAAAAATGGGTCCTAGAAGAAGGCGGTCTAAAGATGGTTTCAGGTGTTGTTTTAGGTGCTCAAAGATCTGTGTTAGGGTCTGGTACGTGGCCTGGTGCTAAGGAGCAAGCTCCCCTCACTTCATGATTCTAGTGGTTAGCTGGTCTCGCTTAGCCAAGATATACCTCGCCTAGAGTTTAGACTCCGCCAGAGAACGGAGTGGGCTTCCCCCTTGGTGATGAAATCCAAGTAGGGTCACCGGGACGGGTAAGGTATCCGCTGGGGGATGAAATCCCAGTCGGGCCTTGTCTCAGGTAAGTTTTATGTGTGTTTTAGTGCATGTGGTTCGGTAGTGTAACATCAAGTGTCTACGGTTTATTCAATATGCGTCTAAGTTACTAGATGTGGACTAATGCAAGCACAAGCAGAAATGAAAGTGCAATATGTTTTAATGCCCAAGTCGAAATGTGATGTTTGTTATGAAGACAAGTTTGAGAAAGGGTTGAGAGTATGATGTTTAGGCTAGTCTAGAATGCAAGGAAGAAAGATTCGTTTTAGTCCTGCTTATAGTGTCATTGAGAAGAAAAGAAGGAGGAGAAAAGGTAAGAACCTAATGCTCCTAAATGAATGAAAAGGAAAAGGAACCCAGGAGGAACCTAGGGTCCCACCGGGCGTGCCAGAGATGTTTCCACTCAAAATTCGCTTTTCAGACTTAAGAAAAAGAAGAAACTAAAAAGTAATGGACAAGGCTTGGGAAGTACCTGGACTAAAGATTGCGCACCGTAAATCCAGACGCTTGTGGGCACTCCTCTTTGGCTGTGGAGGAATGACACCTGCAAGAAAAAAAGGAAACTTGGACAAGAAAATGTTAGATGGATGGGCAGTGGGTTGCCAAGCAAAAGCTTGTTCCCGGAAGTGTGAAAACTTCCTTAAGGGAGGTCAACCCACTGTTTTGATAAGATAAGTGACTGATAAAAGACAGAATGCCAGAATACAGAAGTGACAAAGAAATTAGAAAGGAAAGAAAAGACCAAAATGATTACCTGAAGGAGCTGTTGGGCTGATGACAGTCGCCGAGGTCAGAAATGTTGCCGGCGTCGGTTATCTGATCTGCCGGCGTCGGCTATCCTGCCGACGTCGGTTGGGGTAGTGACCGGCGTCGGTCGGGGTTGTGGCCTGTAGTCGGGTCTGAGTTGCTTTCTGGACTGTGGACGGGTCTGAGACTGAGTTCGTGAACGGGGACAAATTTGGATGGACTGGGGAGTGGTCTTGTTCTGGTTGGGTGCCTTATGCAAGGTCTTTGTTGACAGGGGGATGGGGAAGAGGAAGAGACACAGAGGACAGGGCCTGAGAAGACTTTGCAGCCTCTCAAGGGGGAAGAACAGAGGGAGTAGAAGACAGTAGATAGGAGAGATGACCAAAAACTAAAGAAATAAAATAAAACACCAGACTTTGCTTACCTTTTTGCTGACTGAAGAAAGGAGGTGCTGTTGTTGGAGCCACGGAAGACTTGTTGCAAGAAGAGAATACCTGATCCAGAGCCTTTTCACCTGTTGCTACTATTGCACGAGGTCAAGACAGAGGAGAGACGAAAGCCAAAGCACCAAGAGGATTCTGTTTGCGAGCTCAAGGGTCCAGGGGCTGCAACGGATGCAGAAAGGGATAATGAAGGCTACCGACGCCGGCAGTTTTGCCGACGTCGGCCGAAGGGTCGCCGATGTCGGCGGTCGCAGGATGGGCACAGAGGCTAAAAATAGCCTCTGCCCATTCTTGCACGCCGCCGGGTGAAGGGTTATGGGAAGAACGGTCACGAGGATGCCAAAATGGGCGTGGGGGGAAGATAATGGAGAGATTTGGCCTAATAAATGCTAGGGGGAAGGTGGAGGGATTCAAGGGAGGATCCAAGGTGGCAAGGGTAGGGTGGAAAGGGGGCCACTTGATTAAAATACTTAGGGTATTTTAATCAAATGGAGGCCAAGGGTTAGGATTAGGGGTTTGAGGTGGACAAGGGGGAGAACCAAGGTGCAGACACGTTTGCGGTGTCTACAGGCTCCATCATGGATGACCTTCCTATCAAATTGCCATGACCTGTCCTAGCAAAACATGGCATGCATCCATGGGCGAAACATCACACCAAAACTCATGATTATAGCTCTTTCCTATGGAAAACTTCACTAAACATCTATTATCAACCATAACTTAATTTCCTTTCTTAAACCATGAAATTTTATAAGGATTAGGATGATTCTCATAATACAATCCTAATTTTTATACCATTTCTTTTGAAACCATATTCTCATAGCTACCTCCATCAATGATTACCTTGCATAGCTTACCACCCAAAGTGCATCTTGTTCAAAAAATATTGGTCATCAACCATGCATCACCTCCTTTATTTTCCTCTATTTATTTCTTTGGAGCTATCATGGTTATCCTCATCATAAGGTTTTCTCCTACATCAGCTACTACAGCTTCAATATCTTGATCTTTAGTCTCAACTTTAACCAAGTTCACCCTTGGATGGTACTCTTGTCTTTTTTCTTATCTTTGAGGACATTATTTTAATTTATGTCCTTCTTCTCCACATATGTAATAAATAATGGCTTTGGGTTGGTTAGGAAACCAACTTCTTTCACCTCCATATACACATCCTCTTTGGAATCCTCTTCCCCTTTGATTATTTTGGAAGCCTTGTCTATTATCTTTTCTCCTTTCTATAACATGTGATGATTATCCCCTTATAAGGTTAAATACACCTCTAGTGGTGTTGAAAACACCTCTCCCTCTAATTGGCATGGATTATCCTCTCCTTGGACCAAATGTCCTTCTGGTAGTTTGTCTGTTCTACTTCTCTTCTACTTTCAAGGCTAATTGATAAGCCTCTTCCATTCTAATCACTCTATGCATGCTAATCTCATCTTGAATGGAATATTTCAATCCATTCACATACCTTATAGCCATTTTCTCATATGTTTCTTCATGCTCCACTCTTATGGAGATCTTTTAGAATTCATCTGTGTACTCTTGTACACTCTTCTCCATCTGCTTCAAATTTTGAAATCTTTTATAAAGGGTTTGGGAGTAATCTAAAGGAAAGAAATTCTCTCTAATATTCTTCTCCATTTTACTCCATGTATTAATTATTGTTTTGTTCTTTCTTTTCTTCTCCTTCTAAAAATGACCTCACCAAATCATGTCATGACCCTTCAACTTGGTACATGCAAACTTCATCTTCTTTTCTTTTGACATAGTTTTCCATTCAAAGAACTTTTCCATGCTATTAAGCCAATCAAATAGCTCCTCTAGTTGTAAAATCCCCCCATAAATAGGAACTTTAATCTTAACTTCATCATTTCTTCCTTCCAATCCTCTAATCATCCTCTTCTCTATTGCTAGTTATTCTTCCCCTTGTAACAATTCATCTTCATGTTCTTCATCATGAATGGTATCTCCTCCTATGTCTTCTTCTCTTTATCTTCTCCCCATGTTGATGAACATTATGGCTAGATGTGCCATCTCTCTTATCAGCTCTTGCATATCTCTATACATTTGAACTAATCCTCCTCTTCTTGTCTTCTTACCATACATTCAAAAATGAAAATAAGCACAAATCCTCCCTAGGATTCTACTTTCTCTGATACCACTTAGTTTTCAAGAATAATGAAAATATTCTCATTTGTAACTTATTTTCCTCCATTTTCACTTGGAAAATAAAGGAGAAACTTTATGCACTTGGCATGGGCCGTACATGTGGAATGGAAAGAGTGATTCTGGGGGTGGATAGTAATCTAAATGGACTTCATTTTTATAACAAGAAATTGAGATTTGGTGCATCCTCCTTTCTGAAAAATTAATTTGATCCCAGGTAGTTTTTTATGCATGTTCAACCATGAAGGGGTCACTATTTATGTGTTGTAGGTGTATACACATGATTTTAAAGATGTTCCCATGCTTCTTATTTTGGAGAGTTCAATTATTTGAGGAAGCCTCTTCTAGGCTTGTAAAATGCTTAGTTTGCATTCACAGTCATCCCAATTGCTTTGGAAATGTTTCCCCCATATTGGAAAAAGGTGTTTTGGTATTGTTTTAAAGATGATCTTGGTGTATGTTGGGCATTAAAGTGTTAAAAATTGATTTTGAGGTGTTTTAAGAACATTCCTCACATGATTTTTGTCATTTCATGACTTCCTTGTATATCACAATAAAAAACTCCACCTACAAAAGCATGTTGACATCACAAGTACAATTTAGAGGGTTTGACATGGTCCTTAACCTCTTGGGACCACTAATGTGCATTGAAGAGTTGATGGAGGCATGTAGGTGATACTAACATGTAAACTTGGAGAACAGGCCCAATTTTGCTTGTGTAAAAGAAATAATCATCTACAACTGGTGTCATAATATGCAAACATGCCTTTTGAAGGTGTTCCAATAGTTGGTAAATATAATTAGAGGGTCCTTGCTATGGGAAGGCCTAGATAAATCTCTTGATAATTCTAGTTTGACAAAGGAAAATATAAAAACATCAAATGAAAGGTTGGACTGTATTCAGGGCCTTTTGCTCTAAAAACACCAAACAAAGGCCTAAGGTGTTTTTGTAGGCCTCTCAAAGTGCACTTATAAAAGGATTTCAAACCTAGAATTGGGTGGAGGTATAGTATCTAGAAAAAAAAAATTACAAAAGTTTTAAGGAGAAATGAATAGTTTAAGGTGGTCATTTAGACCCTAAAAAATGGCTAAAAAATCACTGAAACAGGGCAGTGTTGTCTACATGGCATTGATCAAAAGATTGCTCATAATGGTGTTCTAGGTTATGCCATAAAAATTGGAATGATGCAAATGTTTAAAATTATATTTTAAATTTAAAAATAACATGATAAAAGGTGATTTAAAATATTAATCCCTAATGCATACTCCTTTGTCCATACACAAGACTATGCGGAGTCACCTATAGACAGAAAGGTCAAAGTTTGTGAAATTGGCCTGAATAGGAGTAAGGTGAAGGAATTTTATGTATTGAAATAAAAAAATACTTACATACCATTATAATAACCATTATCAAGTATATATTTAAATATAAATAACCCATAGGGCTAAAATGAGTGAAGGAATAACCACCTACAGTTGGGACAACACCAATGAAGTGAGATGATGGCATTTAGAGATGTGTTAAAGAACTTATAGGCTAAATGAAGTATAAATATCAAACATAATGTATTAAAGATATAATGGAGTTAATATAATATAAATAAAGGTTAGTTTTATGCTAATTACCAACCCCAAAACACCTATAGGTAGAGACCTAGGACTGTCTCAGTCTAAAAGGATAGTGAGCGATTGGAAGGCCTAAAAAGCCAAGATACTAGGTTTGAAAGATGGGTTCACATTGGAATATGAGGTGAATAAAAGAGAATATATAATTTTTTAAAACCTTATCCAAAATATCCAAATAAAGGCACCCAAAATAAGATCCCCTATCTACTATCACAGTCAGATAGGGTAATAAGCAAATGAGGGACATGATGCGAGTTTGGTGCCCATGCAAGAAAAAAAGGAGTTTTAAATAGTGGGATACGAATTATTAATTATAAAATTAAGGAAATAACATGTAAAATACATCCTAAATCCACCCAATGACATTTTATCCTGGAAAAATGGACTCAGTCCATATAGACAGGGCAGGCAAAGCCTTCTTTCAAGAGGTGAGTTTGGAGATTCCACTTAGAAAAGAGGTTTTGAGTGGATCCATAGGTTAAAAAATTATTAAATGAGAGGAATTGATGATACATAAATTTAATAATAAATCTCAAGGCAATCCCTAAAGCTTCTAACCATAAGTCCTACCTTGCCCACCTTCACAAACTGTTTGATTCATAAAGTCTGCCTTGGAAATATGTGAAGATGGGGGTCTAATTAGAGGATTTAGGTGCCAAAATTTGGTATAGATTACCATTTTGGGTTGATTAAGATTATAAAATTACCAATTTTCCAAATATATAAAATAAAACCCTCTCTATTTTATCTCAGATAAGGGGCTTTTTTCCCATGCATGAAGGGACAGTTTGAAGGAAAAGAGGTGAAATGGGTGACTAAAAGGAAAGAAAATATCAAGTAAAGGTTTTTAAAGCTGGGAAAAGAATATAAAAACCTAATAAAACTTGATATAATGTTTGAGAGAAAACATGGTACCCTACATAAGGAAGGTTGCAGTCATGTGTGAAAGAAGCCTTAGGGCTAGAAGCCAAATTGGAGATCATATGCATTTTCAACATAATATATGATTTAAAAATGATCTATAGAGATATTTTTGGTGTTTTAAAGCCATAAAATTATAAATATAATCATTTTAAGGTCAAGAGGAGCTCAAATATGTTGGCATACCTATTAGCAAGGTCTAAATCTAAAATCAAATAGGGGAAGGTTTCCATTGAAAGCTTTTAAAAATACATTATAATTGTTGGAGGAAGTTTTTAGGGTATATAAAGATATTTTACAACCATTTTTTTTCAAATAAAGTCTCCAAGAAGCCATTTTTGGCTTAGGAAGCATTCAGACCCCACCAGGAAGTAAAATATGGAGCTCGAGTGTCAACTTCAAGTGCTTGGAACTTATACCAAGTTTTGCATGGGACCTTGAGACATTAAATAAGTTTAAGGATGCAATTAAAGAAAAAAAAGTGTTATTTTATCAGATTTCTAATGTGTATCCTTCATGAATAAACACTAAGAGGGTTAGTCACTCCAAAACCCTCTGAGAAGCCTAATTTGAACCCGATGAGAGAGAAAGGCCAAAAAAAGAACTCAAATAGATGTTTCACACTTTAAAATAATAAATATGAATTTTATAACTCCCATGAGGTTCATACCATGCCACTGGTCCATAATTACAAGTACATGGTTATATGGAATAGGCCAAGAAAGAGCATTTAATGCTAGAATAGGGGTTTGTACAGATGATCAAGAGATAAAATTCAACATGAGGGATGATGAGGAGATGAAAAAAGTTAATAATACGTTAATTTATTATTTCACACGTGTGGGAGCACAAAATATGCATTTTTAGTCTTTTAGGCTAAAGAGGCCTAATTAGGCCTAAGTGGGAGGACTAATGGATCAAAAAACACACTTGCCTTGGGTGTTGAACCATGAAACTTGTCACAAAAAAAATTAAAGAGAAGGGTACTAAAAATTTGTCTCACTTAGTCTTGAAAGCCCACACATTATCCTACATAATTGGACTTGTGTAAAAACAGGGCTACAAGAGGAGTAGGCCTAGAGAAGGTTCTATAAGCAAAATAGGGTCTTGATGAGAGTTTAATGGTTCAAAATGGATTGTTTCTAGTCCAAAATGATGTTAAAAATCATTCCATGAATAAAAATTACACAAAGTGAGCTAAATCCAAATTTTATCTATTTTGGCCAAATTAGGCCTAATGAGACAAGGAGGCCTTGTGATACCTAAGAGGGGAATTGATGGTTGAAGGTAATGTAACTATTTAAGATGATTCAAGATGACTGAAAAGTGTCATTGGGATAAAAATTCAACTATCTATGAGAGATCATGATCAAATTCTTGCCTTTTACTACTTGTCAAGAAGGAGTTTCAAGCCCATGAAGAACACAGTTTTCCAAAGGAGAATGATTGAGGAGTTTCAACACCACATGTAAGGAAGAAGCTCAGTTTGGGATGGAAACATGTTAAAAGAAATTTAATAAATCTGTTTCCACCTCATTTATATGTTTTTTAATTGATCCTCACCTTTGGACACTTGTCTTTGTGCCTCTTCAACTTCTCTCTTCTCTCTCTTCTTCTGAATTCTATAAATGTAAGCCATCTTGGATTTTTAAGGGGATTCTAAATCTTGACATGTAAAAAGCCCTACCAAAATTGTACCTTTATTTTCACTTAATCTAATGAGAAGCAACCTGGTTATACTCTATGTCCATTTGCACTATGTGTTGAAGTGATCCATCTTGAAAGTCAAGTATAGATTGAGTTCATATTGTTTTCATGAAATAATTGAATTTGTTGTTGAAAATTACTTCTCTCCTAACAGGTTTCATGAAGTGTATGCTGCTGTAATAAACTCTTGAAGTGTGTATCGGTTTGGTAGTGTCATATCTAACCTTCCTTTCATTTCTTGAGCTGTTATTTGCCTTCATGAGAAATACTAATGCTAGGGAGCTCCATTAATGGTGTTGAGGCTAGTTTGGTTATCATAGTTAATGCAAATCCCAAGTGTATGAAAGGAAACAAATCTTGGTGTATCACATCCTAGTTTAAGTTTGATTTATGTATCTTTCTCTCAATTTTAACCCATGTGAGACAATTTTAGTAGCATAAGCACATCAAGTCATATCTAGGGAGATAGCCCTCATAATATAGAGATTCATCTATCCTAAAAGTTCACCCACAACTTGAGAGATGATTCAATGTTGCATCAAATTTTATGAGTTTCATAGAGTATCATAGGGTACACAATTTGATGACAACAAGGACCACCATGACACTCTAGCACATGAAACCACATCACCATGAAACTCTATCACATGAAACCACATCACTAAGACACTTCATAAATTTAAAAAGTGGTGCTACATCACAATGACATGTTCAAATGTCCACAGTCCAATTAAATTGAATACACACAAAATATGAAGCAAGAAATCAAACATGAAAAACATGCATGAATAATGAAATTTGATATACATAAGAAACTTGTAAGATTAGTTTAATTAATAACTTAGGTATACAATAAAATATCAATGTGAAAGTAAGTGAGCCAATAATCACACAATGTAAATTACTAAAATAATATCAATATGTATAGTCATAGAATGATAAATTTGTGTACAAAGATGACCCCAATTAACTTGTTGTGATGTAAATAGGTTGTATAAGGATTGAGACTAGTTTGAATATAAGAATTTAGAGCTTGGTTCACTGGTACAAGTCCACTCGAATTAAACAAGAGCATAGTGTGGTACTGTCTAGATTAGAGTAGTTTTATATGTGTAATATTTCTAGGTCTGAGACAATATCAATACCTATAACTACATTTGAAAATGATGACATGTATGTTATAAAAATTAGTCAAGCACACTTTTGAATCATATTTGATATAAAACATGATATAGATAATATTGTATATACTTATCATAAATCAGCTAATCTAAATGAAATAGGCATATTGTAATTTTTGTGTGTTACTAAATATGTGAAATAACATGATAATGTATAAATTAAACAACACATACAAGGAATGTGGATAATCAAACATTTGAAATGGGGGAATATTATCCAAGTTATAGGTGTTATATCTTGTCAAATTCCAATAGATCATCATCATTGTGATCATCATACAATTGATGATCTATAACTTTGTCAAAATCTTTTACATTGTTATGAAACTTATGCATTCATATAACATGATTGTATATTGTGTAAGATGCATTATGTGTTTTTTGTGAAAAAATAAAGTTTGCACATTTTTTTATCATTTATAAATCCATGCATGTCATTAATACCATAGTGAAGAATATGAATCATAACATCTTTAAATTTGAAAATAAGATAATGTTGTAGATTATCAATTGTAGCTTCCAATGTTTGTAACCATTTTTGAAACAATATATTAATTATATGATTTCTTATTTGCATTAAAAAAATTAAAGTATCCACAACTTTAGGATGGAATGCAAATGGCATCATAATATGTCTTATTACATCTTTGAAATAAATAGATTTCTATAAATCATCTTGATCATGCTTGATGTGGTGAATAAATGCAATTATACATACATTGAGTTATATTTCCTTGTCTATTTACACATGTTATCTATTAAATTATCAATAAAAAATTAAATATTCAAATGGATATTTATATAATGTTTTCAACTTTTGCTTATTTGATATTGATTTTGAAAACTTGTAGGTTATAGAATTGGTTGTATAATCTAAATATTTATCCTTATATTTTTGAATTTTTTGTTGTAATGCTAAATAAGTATCAATAGCATGCCTTGTGGCTCTATGAAAATGACAAAAGGGTTTTCTATTTTGGTTAAATAATTTGTTAGTAGATATGTATAATTATTGGAAACCCCATTAATTCCCTCTCAAGTAACATCTATAACATAACATGTGGTCTATCAAGGGCACTATTAGCTTGTATTCTAATAATTGGTTCTATATCGATGAATTCAAAATTATTTATTAAATCTATGAATGGTAAATTGTTACTAAATTTAATGAATTCATCTATGTATTATGCCTCTTGATCTCTATAAATGTCAGATTAAACAAAGATGTTAGTCCATGGTACACTTGTAATATAGTATTCTATGTATTATCTATACTAAAACATATATTCTTTTCTTTATCAACATATAAAATCATTTTTTCCTATATTTCCCTATAATGATTTCCTTTTAATCATCTATGTATTCACCTATACCGAATGGTGTAAAATTTAAACCATACAAATAATCAAAAATGTTCATGTGCATTACATTTTTATCATCATCACAAATAACTTCATAATCATTATCAATGTCTTATATAGATATGAAATTTGGATTATTTAAATTGATCAATAAAGTGAATTCATATACATCCTTCTCTTGATCTACCTTTTTAGGTGAATATTTTTATTCTAAAACATCTATAGATTATAAATTTTGATCATTAAATAGACTCACCAAATTCATATATATGCATTGATTATATAGGTATGATCTATGGTTGTGGAACTTAATTAGATTGAGGTGCTTTTAATTCTGATTGATTCTTATTGTTAAATTATGCAATCTTAAAATCTATTAATGGTTGATTATCAACAGGACATGTGTATAAGTATCCATCATGAAAATATATTACACACTGATGTAAATTAAAAAATAAAAATTCCATTGAATGTATCCATGGCCTACCAATAGTAAATTATAGTGAAAATGATTAAGAATTACTTGAAAATGATTAGATAAGAAATTGGGTCCTACCTTAATATCCAAAGTGATAGAACCCAAAGCACAATGGGGCACATAATCAAATCCTTTGATATTCTTATATTTATTTTGAAAATAATCCATGCTAATACCCATTATATGTAAGAATGTAAGATTTAAAATATTCAACCCTAAAGTATTATCGAACAAAGCCCTTTTGACTACTATGATTTTGATTTGAAATTATATAAACAAAGGAACATTCTGATTAATAGTCAATTTTATAGGTAAATCCTCATTTCCAAAATATAGAACATCATAAATATCATTCAAATTATTTAAAATAGATGATAAATAGGAATTTTTTATGTCACGAGGCATAGGTGTATGGTTAAATCCTTAATATAAAATAGCCTTGAAAATAATAGCCTTTTGAAGTAATTCTAACATAGAAATCTTAGTTGGTATATTCATTAACTTATAAACAATATCATAGCCTTTAGAGTTATTAATTGATCCCCTTGGATGGGTTTGGGAAAATAGAGGGATTTCTTGAGTTTTCTCTTCTTTCCTCACCTAACTAGGTACCTGACCTCATCTATTGATAACATTATGGACATAGGATCTACTATGAACCTAAGGTGAATAGTAGAGGCAAGATATGAGTGAACGTAGTTGTGAGTTATAGGTATAGGAGGGACGAAAGGAATAGTGTGATACCTCTATCATCTATCAGTGACAAGTGTTAATTTAAAATGACCTATAAAACAATAAATATCATATAATTTTTCATTATTTAGCTCTTAATTAATATGGGATTTTAGTTTTTATTATAAATTATGGATCCATGGATTTACATTAAACTTAAATATTTTACATATTATCAATAAGATACATCAAATGATATTAAGAAGTTTTGAACTATTAGCATAGGTTCTTATAACTTCCCATTAAAACATCCTAGTGTTTGTTTTATGTAATTTCAGTTACAAGGTTATAATTTTTATACATGATTAAGGCTATTAGAATCATTCTTACTTACTTTATATTCAATTAAACATAATTTATTAGATAAAATAATAAATTTTCCTCATATTAAACACATATTTGATCATAAATTACAAACTTATATGCACATAACAACATATAAATGTTCAATGGAACCATCAAATGATCTCTACAATAATAAATCTCAAAATGAAAACTCTTTCTTCTTTAATATATAAATATTTATAGTATTGCAATGAATATCTAATAGTTTATATTCATGAACTTTCACTTCCATCTTGAAAATGTCTTTTCATCTTATAAAATATTTTGATATTGAATCACATGTTGAATTACCAAAAAAAAAATTATACATCGCACTATTTTCACTTATACAAAACCCTGCGATTTTACACATCATAATCTACAACTAAAATGAACTAAGAAATGATAGATATATTTATTCATTATGATCATAATTAGTGTGGAAATAGTAAAATTAGAAATATTAAACCCTAATAGAAATACTAAGCATGATATAAGGAATCTATAAGGAAAGCTAGGATTTTTGTAATATTTAATCAATAGATGAGTTAATTAATATGTTTTATCAAATTTATGATTAAGGATGGTTTAATTTTAGTTACACAAATTGTTTCATAAAATTAGAATAAAAAAAATGAAATAAAATTTGAAACTTGTAAAATATATAAATATGCTAAAAAGAGGAAAGTAATATAGAAGAATTACTTAGATGGAAATTAAATATAAAGAACTATAGGTGTGATTATGAAACTCACTATATGAAAGTATCAGGTTAATGTTAATCATGAAAAATCCTTCCCATTTTCCTAGGACAATCCCATGTTATTAAAACAAGGATGGTCTTCACTAGTGTCTATAGGGCACACCAGTGTCTAGTAGAATTTTAGCTCTCTGCATAAAAATATATCAGTAATCCTTTGCCTATATATCCTATGTGTATGATCCGGGTTTTTTGATTCACTATGGAAGTAATTGTATGCTTTATTGTTTATTTATAACCCTAGTTTAATAGCTCACAAGGAAATAATAAATGGAAAAAATGGGTTATTGGTTCAAGTTGTTCTTATCCTCAACAACCCCTATATTGAGTGTTGCCTACATAAAATAATTTAAAGAAGGATCCAAATATTTTTAGTCATCCCATGCTATGGTGTTGTGTGCAAAATACTAGTGTAATGTTATATGTTGATGTAATTATGGTGTGATTAAGTGCTCTAACAATGACTTATAACATTGGATGTTTATTTGAACTTAGCTCATGGCTACTGGGGCTATGTGAATTATGAATTGGAAAAAATATTTGCTTTCTTCTCAATGTGAAGTTATATACATTCTAGTGATTTTAAATAATATGAGCATCTAGTGAATAAATGATTACAAAATTTGGGTTTATAATGATAATTTTGGAATTCATTCCCATAGGTCTTTCAAAATGTGTAAGATGAACAATTAGGTGAATTTTATTTAGATAATCTATCCATTAATTTTTAGGAGGAAGAGGTTGATAGATTTAGACATTACTAGGAAAAGGGATTGTTTTGAATGAGGGGCCTATTATGAAGAATAGCGAAAACTAAACTTAAAATTTAGATAAGTGTAATAGTGAGTTTAGGCTACTTATAATGAAGAATATGAATATTTAATAATCATTAGTTAATTTTTAGGAATAGGTAATCTACATAGAAGTGGAGGAATGGAAGTCAAAACTATGTATTTAGAAGGAGCTAAGTGTGTATAAGAGGATGGTAACAAGTGCATTGTTTTAGTAATATATGTTAACATATACATTTTTAGGATACATGTCATGTTTTTTTTTGGATGCCCATAAAAATATAATAGGAAAACATTCAATGATAGAATGAAGAATAAAAAACCCTTTTGGAAGGATGGTTCAAGGATAGTCTTACTAGCTTTTACAGAATACGGGAAGGTAGACAACATGTCTACAAAATAATATATGGAGGAACTTAAGATGATATGATTTTTTATACATTAGTGGAAAATAAATATAAATTATAAGATGTTAAAATATTAGGAGAGGCAACAAATATATTGGAAGAGTATGTTAATTTTATATCCAATGAATTTCTAAATGGTTTCCTACCAAATAGGGGCAATTAATACCATATGAATTTAGTTTCAAGAATAGTTCTACCTAATCCAAGAGATTATAAGATGAATTCAAAATAACATGAAAGCAACTAAGTTAGTAATAAAAAAGTGTTTTATATTTGGTGCAACGAATAATTACAAAATGAGTAAGTGATGATGTAGTGTAATTTGTAAATAAAATGTAGGCATTAAAAAACTAATGACAAGTACAATTCAACACTAGATGTAAACATAAGACCAAAGGAATTTGAAGAACAATATTTAGTGATGGTGTGTTTGAGAAAGGAAATATTTCAGTAAGGAACATATAAAAAGTTTAACTATAATATAATTACCCCGTACAAAACTATGAATAAAATAAATGATGATTCTTATGAGGTAAAATTTCCACAGAATATTGATATTTCCATATTATTTAAGTTTTTTGAGTTATATACATCTAATGGAGATAATAATAAAGGGGAATGAGAATAAATTTTAGATACAAAGTGCCATAGAAGAATGAATAAAAGATAAAAAAAGGTTTTGGAAAAGAAGATAATGAATACCATGCAAAAAACTTACAAGAATTATTTGGTAAAGTGAAAACCTTGCAGGAGGTGAGTTCTTTGTAATTAGAGTATAATGATATTGTATCACATCTTGAAGAATCCATATTTTTTGACTTGGGAGATTGTTTGATAATTTTATTTAAATAATGTGTTAAATAACTTCATGTAGTTGTAATCTATGTTAGCTTCATATCAAAATTTCATACTTTTTTTCCTTTAAATTGAACATCTACATGCCAAAATTTATATTTTAATAATGTTTCAATATTTTTTAAATTTATTAAGTTTGTAACATGACATGAAATTGTAATTTAAATCCATCCCAAGAGCTTTTTTAGACATGTAGAGAGTAAGAGACAATTACTTGACCCATTCCAACATATGCATGTTAAGGTTAGTAAAAATAACATGTTATGAAAGTTCCTAGAAATAGTAAGTTTAAAAATCTATAGAATTAACTTTTATTTTAATAGTTTTTAAGTTATTCATTGAACTCTATATTTGAGTTTCAAATTATTAGAAGACTATATACCATTTTAAAATAATAATGAATAATTATAATTATATTCTTCTTCTCAACATTATTCTATATAATCTTATTTTGTGTATTTTGCAATTTTTCAATCTTGGCACCATTATTTTAAAGTATTGAACTCCATGAATAATTAGTAGTGCATAAATTCATATTAATCCTTATCCTTAAGACAATACACATGAATCCATCTTTAGGTTCATTAACATCTTCTTTTAAAATTTATTTCTAAGGTGATTATCATGTAAGATGGATTATGTAATTGAGGCGTTCATGTGAGTACGTGTACATGCACATGTGTGTGTGTGTGTGTGTGTGTGTGTGTGTGAATTCATAATACTATTCTAAGTCTTTCTTCTAGTGATATGGATTTAGTTTTTTACCCTAATTATTGTGTTTTTACAATCCTTTGAATCAAACTAAGAACTATGGGGCTCTATTTGATTCATTAGGGTTTACTTATATGAATTATTCTTGGTTATTTTTTAATTAATCTGTATCACACCATCTCTATAGGATTTGTAGGACTACCTTGCATTTAATTTAAATTTAACTCAAATTATGGATTTAATTTATTTAAGTTGACCTCAAACAATATGATGCAACCATTATTATTGACATAACGAAGGGTGGTGTTGGAATAATATTATAATTGTTTCCCAAAGGTCTAAATCTTCTTACATATTATGATAGTACTCCTAAGCCCATTTTTTTATTCCAATAGATGTTGTTCAAAATGTTTTTGGATAGTATGAAAATGATTGTCTCATTTCTTACTATGTTGGCATATTACCCTAGGAGGATTTCTTGAATGCCTAGATTTTTAACAACTATGAAACCTTGGGATTTAAATTTACTAGTGTATATAACATCATTGATGGCTTTTACCTATTCTCCTTCAAGTAAATTTATCTATTTCATTCTTTTATTTATAACTTGAGTTATTGGTTTTGTAGGAATACCCTAATGATCATGATCACATGGTTCCACAACATTATGATGTTTGAAAAAATAACCCTCAAGGTGCTTATCTAGGTTAAGTTACCTAGTTCTCCACTTCTACTATGGGAATTCCTATATACTATACTATCAAACCCATAACATGTGTGCTTTGTTATGAATAAGATAAATTTTATTTTTCATGCCCCAATAAGTCCATTTCTGTTGAGGTTGATTTAAAAAAGACTTGAAAGAGTCTATTTTTGTTTAGGTAGGGACTATGTTATTTTCTCAAAATATTCATCTATATTAAAATTATAAACAAATGCTTCCTGATCATCACCCAAACATAGGATTTGGAAATACCTCTCATGAACTTCTCAAGACTTTTTGTATAGAAAGTGTCTCTTAGAAAGAATAAAAAAAATGAAAATAATGATGGTTGGGACACTACGGTAAATAAGAAAGCTATCAATGAAAATAAAAACATGCTTTGGCTCCCACTCCTACCATTAGCAAACATCAATAGAGAAAATGGATAACATTTTTCCTTCTCCCCTCATTTATCCTCATTATTTAATTTTTTTTGATGCCCCATAGATCCAAGATTCTTAGGAGAAACACTTCTTGATCAGTTTTTAGAATATTGGGGAATCTATTGATAGATATCCCACCTCGTATAGGTTGTAAAATGTACCCCACAATGAAGATAAAACTCCACAAGAAGAGATTAGGTCTAAGAACTAATCCATATTGATAGGGGATTTTTTTCTGGCAACACCAAAAAATAGTATTGTGTAATCATTTTGGAGTGCTTAGCTTAGAGGAGGATTTAGAAGATGGATAAGGATAATTGCACAAGGAAGATTATGCTTAATGAATATTTTCTCATGGAATGTTTGAAATATTAAAAACTCATATAATTTATTTATGTTTTCACCTTTCAATGATTAGGAATGTTGTATTTTATATGTGTCCAAGAATTAAATCTTTTAGGGTTTGTTTTTCACACCTTTATGATAATTATATGGCTCAATGCATCAAGATTTTACACTTGACATGAATATGGATGTAGTGTCACAATTATTTTAGTTATTAAATCAAGAGAAGACTTGACACATTAGGTTATTTGGGTTATACTTGATATTGATGGACATTAAAATTAGGAATTATACATGTTTATGATATTAAATATGTCCATGAATAAAAAAGGATTTAGAGATTACTTTTTGATAATCTTTAATTCTTCACTTGGCCAATTTGTGGTGAATTTAGTATGATTGAGAGTCCAAATTATAATGTTTGCACCCTCCCTATGTGATGTTTCATAAGGGAACGTGAATCTTGGTATTATTTAAAAAAATATTGGGAATTAGTGAGACCTCTTTTTTAGTTCCATGCATTAGTTATCAGACCTTGGTTCACATCATCCATATTTCAAGCATGTATCAATATATATCTCATAAGGATTGATTGCATTTTTTAGAAACATATTTTCTCCTTTTTCAATTATAATGAGAAAGTTATTATGGTTCACCTAAAAAATTTCCATTCTAACCATATTATTATAACTTACATAATATAATTTGGATATGGTATTCATAACATCCCTCAAAAGTATTCTTTTCTAAATACATCACTTCCTAGCCACGAGAACACTATCTGACTCATCACAAAAATTTCAAAATTGCCTCCACATTTGATATATGTTGTGAACTATGTCAATTGGTGTATGTTTAACCCTAAATTGAGATGTCTCAATATATTATAGGGTCAAGAATATATAAATAAATAAGCACAAGTGTGATAAATGGATATATAATAGGCCAATTAATTAAAAACTCAAATAAACAAAACCCTAATTTTATAATATTGAGATATGCTATAAATAGAAAGTACAACTTTTGAATGATATTATAATTAATAAAAAAATAATAGTACTTATATGGTTTATTGTGTGCATGTGGATTTTATATAGAATACACTAGAAGTAGAATAGATATGGATTTTGGATGAATCATTAGATTCTATAAATTTGCCTTCTATGGCCTTGGATGCTTGCGTCGAACCTAGAAAGTTGCATCTATGTTGGTCTCTAAGATAGATGTAAGTGTCTAGTTTATAATATTGACTAGATCTAGGTGAAATCACTTGGAATATTATGGGTTTTATATCAAATTTTATCTGGTGTGCTCATATCTCATGTATATATTGATACTCTTTGTCAATTGATCAAACATTAACTTTCTCACCCTTGGAGTGAATATGGTAAAAATGGGATAGTGGGCACATTGTATTAAACTTCTCCAAGGACCCATATATTATTAGGCACTTCCTACGTATCCAATACTTTGAAAAGGGTCTCAAACTTATGTAGTTATCCCTTATGTGTTGGCTTGTGTGTGCATAATGATGCAATGTGTGATAAACAAGTACATAGAGTGACATAGCTTGTAACTTGGAAATATGGCTCATGCAATGCTCTTTAGTACATCAATCTTATAGATTACTTTTCCCTATGATTGATGTTGAAATAATAAATAATATTAAATCTTTGCTCACTTGAATGTTTGATTGAATACCTTTAGTAGGTTACCTTGTGAGTTGATAGGTCTATACTAGGTGAGGAATGAATGAGGATTGCTATTTTATATATACCAACCCCTTTTAGAAATATCTCACATTGAAACACTTAGGTCAATCATAAGGATGTATTAAAATTAAAAATTTGATGAATTTAGGACATTAGACACTTAGTTTTTCACATGATAATAGTGTCAATGTAGGCATCTGACTGGGACACAAGTCTTCAAGAAGTTGAAAAATAGGTATAGGTCCAAAACTTATATAGGATGATAATAAGTAGGTTTATAGCATTTTTTATAGCATAGAAGTCCTGGTCATCATAATATTATATGGTCAAACTAAGAGAAAATATGTATGCATAAAATATAGAAGATGTAAGCCTTTCAACAGTGAGAAGGTATTATAACTAAAGGATACATCCGTGATAGGTATTTTCCAAGTATACAAGATTGAGGTGACATATAATTCATATTTAGTGTCTAAAGTGTAATGATGCAATCAACCACATTGTTTCCTTCATATGCCACTATAGAAATACAATTGATCATATTCAAAATCATGATGATGTCAATGTCTATAAGGACTAACAAAGTGATTCTTATTTACTTGAGAAAAACTCTTTCGATTCTCAAGTACATGCCATGGATGCATTTCTCAAGAAAAAAATATGTAAGTGGTTAAAACACATGCTTCTAGAGGTGCTTAAATTAGTGCATGATTCCATTCGATTAAGTTGATGACTATGCCTCTAGGTTATTTTTAAAGTTTATCAAAACCAAACAATAAAATGCGTAAAATAAAGACATTAAAAAAATGCAAATTTATCTCATTAGTTTTCCATAGATCTCCTCCACCTTCATAGAACACTACAAAATTATGTACCAAGCCCAAGATAATAAGGCTATAAATTTTAGGCATTACATGAGTTTTCATATTATTTACCTCAAATGTTTAACCATTATTATAAAAACTTGTGACACACTTATTTATCTTTATAAACTATTTGCTATTGTGAATTGTAAGGATAATGATTAGGAATTTGGGTAGATAGTTTTCCATGTGGATTTCAAAAATCCACTTGGTATTTTGGGGTCCTATTTTTATTCTTTGTGTAAAAAAATATTTAGTGGGCATCATAAATAAAGGCAACATTAAGTCTATTCCTATTTATAGTGATCCTGAGATTATTACTAGTTAGTACCCTATCACCCTAATGAATGTTTCCTAAGAGATCATTACCAAAACCTTAGTATTATATCTTTTTCACATCCTCCCTTCAATAATTCGGTTGGATAAAATAGGGTTGATGAAAATTAGTACATTCTATATACTATCATGATAATTGGGGACAAAATGGAGTGGGCTCATGTCTCTCAACATACAACCATCTTTCTCAATGTCAATTTTTAAAAATAGTGTGATCAGATCCAATATAAATTTATCCTTTTTATTTTTAGAGATTTTGAATTTGGTATCTTCTCTCTTTCAATGGTTGCGACATTATTTTCTAAAGCTTCAGCTTGTCCCACTATCAATAGTCACAAGTCTGATAGTTTTTGGGAGTTTTCACTCTATTAGAGAGGGTTGATATCTTTTACCAACCTTTTATGTATTATCCAATAAAAGTTTTGGTTATCTTAATCCTAAAAAATCATATCATGGGATTATTAGGGGAATTTCTCTTCATATTTTCTCATTTCAACTCATCAGGGGGAATTTTTTCTTACACTTGATGAGAAAAAAATCTTATGTAAATGAGGCACTGCAGTACCTTGACATATTTTACAAAGCTCATATATCTAGCTTACAATGGTTTGAATCCAATTGTTACAAACATAGCATGATGCCCATATTTGAGTTGAATGGAAGTGGATACAGAAAGGGTAAACATTCAAATTTCATGGTATTCTTATTTTATTTGACCACTCCACCTCTTTGATCTTGAAATATGCAATTGATATAGAGGAAAAAATCACTTACTATATTAATAACCATGTCTCTTATGGTCAAGTTTATGGTCTAGACTATTTTATTTTCAACAATTGATTTCTACTATTCCTCTTAGTTGGCCGCTTCAAAAGCCTTGTATGAAAAACTAGCAAAGGAACTTATAGCTTTTCTCTAGGGTGATGCTAAACCAACTTGAGGTCCCAAAAAAAAAACTTGGGACATTTTTTGACTTCCTCTTTAAAAATGAGGAATGGGCATTATAAATATTTATAGACAAATCACTGCTTTCTATGTTAGTTTGGGTTTTAGGTAAATTGAGGAAAATTAGGCCTAATGAATTCTCCTGATGGATTGCACTATTTTAGGTGCTCCTTATGGAAATAAATGTTTAAAATAATTCAGATTACACTCTGTTTTATACCTCTATCCACATCAAGATATAAGTGTCCTTTATGGCTAATAGCATATGGAAATATTTTGAAGTAGTGAAACATTTTCTAAAATGGGTTGGTAATGGATTTTTTTAGACATCTCTCTTTTAATGACCACAATAATTGGTGGTTCCTTATTGTTACCAATTCCAACCTCCCTCTAGTAGATATGTTAGGCATAAAATATCTTCATATTTTTAGAAAATGAATTCATAATGCTTAGGATTTGATTTGCTCTTGGGATTGGATCTCATGCTATACTTTACCATCCAAATATAAGCTTCTCAATTTAGACTTACTATCTATTTTGCATATTCATGGTTTGATGCCATGTGTTGTTCTTCATAAAATTGGTCTGCAGCCTCCACTTGTCTTATGCAAAAATTAATTATGGAATTGAAATTTTACCTTCTGAAATTAGTCTCCTAGTCACCTCTAACAAATCATAAGCCCATTTTATTTAAATTTTGGTAGCCTCAATAGAAAATAGAGTCTAGATGCATTGCTCAAAATGTGGGTTGCTACACTTAATAGGACTTGGAATTTCAACCTCAAACCAAAAATTTATAATTACATATTATGTTTGGTTTATTAAGGTATTCCTCTTGGGGAGCATCTCAAGCATGCTAGCATTTCTAACCCCAATTCCCAATGTAATCCCAAACGAATATTGTCAATTTTAATTTTAAATTTTAAATTTTTAAAAATGTTTGAGAGTTCATATTTCCTAGTAATGGATTCATAGCCTATTTCATGCTTTCCACCTAGAGCCAATCGATTGATGGATGGATTTATTTGGAGGCAAAACTTTGTTTCCTCTATACATTGTATACCTTTTGAATTTATTTAGACCCGTGAATCTTTTTTAGCTATGGAATTATATGAATTCAAAAATTCTTAAGAATGAAGAAATTTATTTGTAATTGTTTGTTAATGATAAATTACTTGTTATTTCTTTAGCTTTTCTATATATTCAACCATAGGTTAAGAAGGTGGCCATTAAGTTTCATCATCTATAAGATATTCTCAACCATTGGGGGAGTGTTCCCTACACAATCCTTCATGTTCCTCTCAACCAACCCTTGAATGGCACTACTTTGATGATAACTAGACATCAACAATGTTGTTTCCACAACCACTACTACTTCTCCTCCCCTTATCCTCAATGGAAGAGAGAGAGAGTCTATTGTTATGTATAAAATATTCTTCTAGTCCATCTCGATGGAACTTGTATATGGAGGATGGTGAACTAGTGGGATGCAACGACCTCTTAGTTAGGTATTACAATCTTTCTAGCTTTGTCTAATGCTATTTAGGATGGATGAGTGACTCATAATCCTCCTTTGGTTGAATCCTCTATTTGTGGTTCTCAACCACCTAAGGATGATCCATCTCCATCACTTCTGGGCTATGACATGTACCTAACTTTGTTGTCTTATGATGTTATGATATTATTTCTATATGCCATGTGTAATTGAATGTTTTATTATTTTGAACCATAATTTTTTTTACTGGTATAGAGATCGATCTACAAATACTAACTGACCACCTTTTTATTTTAACTATCTATCTATTAATTTTTTGTGTAATTCATTGATATGTCAATGAATTCCAATAAATTAAAAATATGAATATAGAGCTAAGCCAGACCCAAATCCTGTTTTTTTCTCAATGATTCCTTTTATCTACACAAACAATACACAGCTCAGACAAAGAAGAAATAAATCTCAGCCTGTTGAAATATAAGCAGGTTTTTTTGGAAGGATGATTCCTTTACAGTCACTTGAGGAGCTTTTAGAAGAGATAGTACTAAATATTTTTTGTGCACCTTTCCTATAAGAAGTTGATTAATTTTCCTGGCCCACAAAGGTCTGTTTTATTCTATCTACAGTCTGTTTCCTAATAAATGAACATTTTTTAATTTGTTTTGAAAAATCCTCCAATATCTATCACTAATTCTTTAACTATATCAGGATATATTTTTTTTAAAACAATACGCTTTATAATTTATTTATTTATTTGGTTGAATAAGGCATATGAATATGAATAGCCTATTATAAAAGGAAATTCTTACAACTCAAGATGAAGTGGTAAAAAAATGGAGACTTAAAGAAGTAGATCTCCCTGGAGAACCAATATTCAAATGAGATTCAGTATAAAAGAAAATAAAAAAGAAGATTTCATAAAATTTAAGTGAGAAAATGAGTTTTTAGCAATGTGAGATAAATCTAATGATTACTATATATACTGAGAAAAATTAGCTTGAATATATTTTTTTCACCCATAAAAGACATACACAAATGACATTATTTTTTAGCTTAGTTTAAACTCTCATCACCTATGAGTTGAACATGGAAAAATATAAAGAAGAACTTGAAATAAAGGATAAGTGAAAGATTAAAACTATGTGAGGCCTCTGTACCCTATGTGTGAACAATTAAAACAGAAACACTGATTAGAATATAAAGTTGTCAATAGTCTTGATTTGTTTAGCCTAATCGTTAAGAAACTAGAGACAGTTATATTAAAGATTTCTGAAAACATTAAACAAGCTTTGATACAACACATTTGGTATACATTAACATCCTTAAAATGAAAATGACAACCAAACTGCAAAAAACCTGTAGACGAGTACAATCTATATCAGAATGTGAAATGAAAAGAACAGAGTAGAAAAGTTGTATTTACGTCCACAGTAGATCTTGGGTGAGTTAGAGATAAGAGTACAAAGTTATAATACAATTAAAGCGTTTGGGAAGATAAGAGAGACTATTTTTTCTCTTTTAAAAAAAATTGTGGATAGACAGTTCTCTAGAAGTTAATCAATCTAACAAAACTGTCATGTTAAAGAAGCAAAAAAACCAGTGCAGGAATTAAAAACTAAAATTGGTCACAAACAACCAACTACAAAACAACCAAGTGCATTACTTATTTTCTTTCGTTGAAAGAAAATCACCTCATAGTTTCTTAAACGCTGAAAAACCCAGCCCTACAATAACATTAATTTAAACTCAGAAAATTACAAACACTAGATAATTTGAAGTTACCAAATCAAACCTTAATTATAGTTGTTTAGAGGAAGCGAAATTCCAGAGGAAAAATCCACCTTCACAGCCATATAAACAGTAGATAATTTAAGTTACCAAATCAAACCCCAACTATTGTTGTTTAGAGGAAGAGAAATTCCAGAGGAAAGATCCACCTTCACAGGCAATATGATGCTGATGAGATGGAGAAGGGGGAGGAAGAAGCAGAGGAGGAGGAGAAATCAACATGCCTGAAGCCATTTCATCCACCACTTCATGATAGTTGAACACCAAGTCTTGGTCTATGAATTCTTGTTCCTCGCGGTTTTTCTCAACAACTTTACCAGGTTCCAAACAAGAATATATTTTAGTACTTTTATCAGCCGACATTTTTTTATTTTCAACATCATTTCCATGATGTTGAAGTTGGGCGGCGGCAGCAGCGGCAGCGGCCTTTATGCTGCTCTTACTAGTAATAGTATGGTGAGGAGGATGAGGGGCAACAGCTAAGTGAGGAAGGTTGAGGTAGGCGTTGGGGCCCTTGAGAGACAATGCCGCAACATCGTATGCCCGCGCAGCCATCTCCGCTGTGGGAAATGTTCCCAGCCATATTTTGGACGAGTTGTTCGACTTCTCCATCTTCATCTTCTTGTTTTCTTGACTGTTAGGGGGCTGTCTGATCTCCGCTACCCATTTCCCCATCGCGCGCTCTCTCACTCCCAGATAATTACTCTTTCCATTTCCCATCGCACATCTGCGACCACGTCCACACCCCACGAGATCCTCCTCTTCTCCACCTTTCTCTTTTAAATCGCCATTCTGGAATTTGTCTGACCCTGAATTGTGGGTGGAAAAGCATTCTGCCTCTTCAAAATTGGACGACATTGACTGTATAAGTCTAGGAAGACTGGAATAGAAGCCTCCATAATTATAACAACAATGCGGTGAATAATTGCTCTGACAAAGCACCGGTCCCTCTTGAACATAGGGCGTACCTGAATAACACCCTCGCTGTACGATTTGCAAAATATGAAAGATAAATTTAGACCGTATATGATCACATGAAAGCACTTCCACATTAGTACAGGCTCTTTACACTCAAACCATTAAACTTACAGGTTAACCTCTATACTTACGTGGGGACCAAAATCCCTCCTTCAACATCCTTTGCTTACCGACAAAACTCCGTATGTAGTACTAGCACTTCCATAACGACTAAACCAGCATCTTCATCATCCTAGGCCTGGATTAGGTTTTAGATTTGACGAGACACTTCTCTGTCAATGGGAAATTTATCATTGTCAAATTTGGTAACGGTTAAAATTGATTAGCATAAGGTACCAAAAGTGATCCCGTTGTATAATTAAATGCAGCAATGAAGCTATTATTATGCTAAACTTGAATAATTATCACAAATTTAAAGGAAAAACATTGAACAGAACTCCTTTCAAATAGTATTTTCAAATTATTTGATGTGGCTGTTGTATTCATCAACAGGGGATGTTTTTTCTTTTTCTTTTTCTTCTTTTCGTTGTAGTTGTTTGTTTGCTTGTTTGCTTCTAGACTTTACACTAGTCAAAATAATTTTTATGGGCAAGATATATAGTTTAGATTAAGATAACCCCACTTTAGGACAAAATAAAAATGGTTATGGGAGGAACCAAAGATTGTCTAAATATAGTGTATGATCATTTATTTCGTGAATTTTAACCAAAAGGTCTTTGTTAGAGGGATTTGATGATTCCCCTTCATTCCTCCGAACATCTAGATCACCACCTAGATTTTTCGAACTATGAACACCTTTTGTAATTTCTTGTGCCTTTACACAAGGGTCTTTGGAGTCTCGCAACAACCTACAATAGCTACAAATATCTTTTTCCTTTGTCAAATTGAATAATTTGATTATAGGAGCCGAGAGAAGGCCTGAAGCAGACTGAGGTGGGAAGCATCTTGTCCTTTTTAACTAGTACACACATTCTTGCTGAAATCATTATTTTATAGGAGCTAGTCAATGGGTCAATGATAGAGAGCATACCAATAATTTCCACAACGCTTTGTAGGATTCTGTCATCCCAAAAGGAAGGAAGGAAATCAAGAAGTTCCATCCGCATAGGAATTCTATTTATATTGAAATTTGAAGAGGACCAATTAAGCTTCCATTGTTGAAGCATTAGAAACACATTTCCCATGAACCAAGTGCCTTCATTTAGAATTTTTAGATAGTTCTCCTGGTGCTTAAAAGAGAATAACATGCAACCATTGGCCAAAGCCACAATATTAACAAATCCAGCTTCCACTCATTTCCTCATGGCCTAGTTTCTGATAGCATCAGTGTTGCTCCTTTTGCCAATCACTTTCTTGACAAGAGAATTATTATATTTGTCCTCTGCATCATCAATAATTTTGTCAAGTATTTATAGAGTCAGGTTCCTATTATTTTGATCATTGATCAAGTGCATACAAGTGCTCTTCTGTAGGTTCTTGGAACTTGAAAATTTGGTCTCAACATTATCCATCCTTCCAACGAAAGAGAGTGAGTTATCATTGTTTCTCACACAGCTTCCAGATCCAACGGTCCTAGAAATATTCCTAATAATTTCAAACCTTAGATTTCTCTTGCATGGGGAAGCAAATGAATGTGCCTCCCACCAATTTTTTTTGAGAGGAGTAACGGCCCAAAAATTCAAAATGGAAATGGAAAAAAATCACAATAAATGAATCAATCACTATTATTGAGAATGCTAAAAAGATTAGGTAGATATTTCCAAAATGCACAATACCAACAAAAATTAAAAGCTTTTGTACTATGAGAAGGCATGCCGACAAAATGTGATGTTTTATCAGTACTCACTTAGGTCAAATCCTAAAAAATCACATCCAAATTAGAGAGCTTAGAAAGATCCCACAATATTAAACTAGGAAACATTAGAATTACAAAATCTTGGATAGTCTTATGATCCTTAGTGATCCCTATTGATTTCCTTTCATAATTTTAGATGTTATTTCCTTGTCATTCTATAGTTTTATCCCTCTCTTAGTGGCCCCAGGGGCCACTTTTTTCTTTTCCTTTTTCAAGATTTTGACTTCCATCTAATTCTCCACTCCTAGAGTGAGGGTTTCCTTTAAGGTATTTTGAACCTTAAGGGAAGAAACAATATTTCTTGAGAAGATATGATTGAGCGGTAATCCCATTTTGGAGTTGAGCTATTGATGTTCTTCATCCTTCTTTCTTGAAGAAGAATTCTTGAAAGACCCTGACAGGTTCATCTTTCCTAAATGAGGGGAAATATTGGATTCCTTTAATTTATTGGGAGACCTCGACTTATTAAGGGAGAGATATATTGTATTCCTTTCTATAATGGTGGGAACCTCAAATCCCTAGTTGGGACACAGTGATTCCTGATTGTGACACTCCATCATTATCGAACATGGAACCCTTTTATTTGCAGGAAGGCTTATCTATGCTTTACCATTACCATGGTCTACAACTTCAAGCCTAAGCTTTGAAACATGTGAGGAATTATGCAGAATGATTCCTTTTCTTTTATTCCTAACTCTTAGCAAGATATATAGTTTTCAACTAAGTAAATTGTTATTTTTTATTAGTCAATTAAATTGTACTATTTAGATTTTATTTATATTTTGGCATAGTTTTTATAAAATTAGTTATTTTATTTTATGAAAAAATAAAAGATTTTAATCAGTTTTTATTGGTTGAAATATATTTTCTTTAACATATAGAGGTATTTTCATTTTAAAAAAAAATGAATTATCACCACTATGAATAAAAATATAATATTGAAAATATATTTATATTTAAAATATGATATTTATAGAATATAAATTTTAACATAGCATTAGGTTTATTCTCCTCTTTTGTTCATTCTTTTGAAAATAATATGTCATAATATTTGACATATGTTGATAATAGGGCATTATGTATCATTCCTTCAACATAAATTATCAACTTGAAACATAAAAAAATATTCCCCTCTTCCATTCATTATTTTAGGCTAAACCATCCTTATCCTAGTATTGCAAAAACAACTCAATACAATTACATTCCTAAATAAAAAATAAAACCACATTAATTCGATTCGATATCAAGAGTGATTGAAAACTGAGGAGAAACAAATATACTCACCTTCAAATCTCATCTTCTCCCCTTCACATTCTTATTTTCAGCCAAGGCATTTTATTTTTCATGTCAAGTTTTTAAAACCCTGTGCAATCAAAAGATATGAATGTATTGGTATAAAAAAGAATATAATGGAAAACACATAATGTATCACTTAATTTCATAATTTCCCTCAACTGTAGAATCTCCTACCTCCTTTTAACTTTATTTTCTTTGAAATTATCAATCTTTAAATTTTATTCAATAGTTGCCAACCCTTTAGGACTCAAATCATCAGAGTCATAAATATGTTATTTTTAAAATGAAGTTTATTTCATTTGCACATTTCATATAGTTGCTTATGAAAATTTCATTCCACATGCCTCCATTTTCTTGTCTTGATTGGATTCAATCCTACTTGATGGTCTACAATGGAAGTTAACATGTGCATTTTCACATGATCTGAATTAAACTATGGTTTTGTATAAAATTTATTCCCACCTTTATACAATGCAAGACATGGTGGTGCAATACAATAAAATTAGTCCTTATATCCAAACTTCTAAATAATCTATAATCATGTTACTGTAGTCAAAGATAGTATACACACATCAAAAGTTTTAAATTAAACAAGCATATATTCAAAACAACCATCACCAATACCACCTAAATTCATCACCAATGCCACCTAAATTCATACAATATACATCTAAATTTATAAAAAAATATGGGAAAATTACCCTTATACACTACAGAGATTTGGTATGCCATTGCAAAAATCCTATGACAACTAAAATTATACATCTATCTCATACTCACATGAAACATGTGAGTATGTTTTTATTTGGAGATAGTAACATGTTATTATTAAAGTAAAATCACAAAAAAAGACCAAAATCCTATTTCATAACACTTAAAAAACTCATAATTCCTCACATTTTACCTTTTCCTTCTGAATATGCCTGTGTGCATGTGAAGAGGTTGCATAGGTCACTCATTCCATTTTTTTTATATTCATACAATGGAGGATAACTAGTACATATCTATGTAAAATTTAAATAATAATATCATAAATTTGTTTCATACAACTTATAAATTAATCTACAAATCCCAACATATTACCTTCTCCTTTCATCTATACACATGTCCATGTGAATAACTTGCATAGGTCATTCGTTCTATTTATTTACCCTTCCTATAAAGGAGTATAATGGGTTCCTATGTAGGTAAAATCCAAATAAAAATATCACAATCATATTTCATATGAATTAAAAAAACACTCAAAAATCCAAACATATTACCTTCTCCCTCTGACTATGTTCATGTGCATGCAAAGAGGTTACCGATAAATCCTTTAGTAGCTTAAAATCTACAAATACCTTATCCTATAATGAAATATGTGTGCACCCATCCTCACTACCATTGTTTAAATAAAAAATAAGAGTAATAATTAGAAATCTAAAATAAGTATGTCATAAGATATACGCAAGAAATTGAAAATGACTATACATTAAATAATTTCCCTTGTATCATGAGAATCATTTTCAAGGTTGTAATTTGTATCCTAATCATCCTCAAATAAAAATTTGAGTTTTTTTCTTCTTTAGAGATATTAATAGGATCATTTGTAAGAAAAAAATAAAATAAAAATGATCACAATCAAGTTTCATACCAATTTTACAAACACTCAAACCCTAGATATTACCTTAACCCATATTACCTTCTCCATGGGAGGGATATGTCCATGTTCATGTAAGGATGTTTTTGATCATAATTACATTTATTCAATTATTCTACTCTTCTTATGAATGGGAAGAGTGAATCCCTTCTCACTAGAATTATTACACTACAAAATCGATGTAGTAATTTTATAAATCAAAAATTTAAATGAATAAAATAATAGTAACATTTGAATATAAAAAGTTAATAAAAATTTACCATCTTCCCCATTTTCACCCTTTTTAAGGAGCTATCTTCCTTGTTTTTTCCCTTTTGATGATGTTGTCAAAGGAACTCAGGGAACTTTTCCTAGGTGTGGCATGGTCATCACACTCCACATTCTCATTAAAAGGCTAAACAAAAAATAAACTAGTTAAAACTTGAAATCATGATTTATTAGGATAATATAATAGATGAATACCAATAATTCACATCATTAAAATTTTCAACTAGGGAAAACTGAGGTTTAGGTTCAATAACATTAACATCTTACATTCGTTGTGAACCACTAAGGGATGTCTATATCCATGTACAAATCAGAAATTATAAATGGTTATTTATACATAAAACTTAAAAAAATGTACAAAATTAAACAAATTAACCTAAAATAAAATAATGTTTAGATATTACCAAATCAATGTCATTTAGTTCAGCCAATGTGTCTTGAATTAGTTGTGTTGGCATCTATTCTACTTCATCATATGATTGTATAAGTCTATAAATCTTATTAATTCCTCATTTAGTTGTGTAGAGTAATATTATTTAAGATATTTTGGCTACCAATGAGTGAAAGCTCTCAAAATGATCACAACCATGTTTTTTGTCAGGAACAATTGCTGAAATGATTGATAACATACAATTTTTTTTGTAGATATTATATTGCAGTATTGTATACTAATGAAAATATAATTATAATAATAATAAAGGCATATAATAATGTATGTGAAAGGGTGAACATGTAAATAAAAAAAAACAAAATAAATTTTTTTTATATACATTGTCTTTTTATAGAAGGGATAATTTTTTTAATGCATTGTACATATGCATTAAACATATATAGATCAATGCATTTAACCCTAAATATATTATGCATGTAGCGGGTTAGGATTAACCTAAAATTATCCTATATATTAAATATTTGGACTCAAATAAGGTTAGTCAAAGTGAACATAATGATACTTAAGGATTCGGGATATGACCAATGGATCCACAAACCTATCAAGAGGAGTACGTACAAAAAATGTCAAAGAAAAGGGCTCCAAAACCTTAAGGCTAATAATAAAAAGAGGCAAATCTAACTAGATATATGTTTTTAAGTAGTCTAATATTTCAAATGAGTAATGCAAGTAAGGGGGAAGGGTTAGAAGAATATAAAAATGGGTAAGGAGCCATGGTAGGCAAATAGGGGCCTAAGCTACCTAAAATGGGTAAATCTAATGTTCAAACAATCCTATAGGGACACTTAGTATAAGTTTTGAGAAAGATCAAACAAGGATACACACACATTCATTTACAAAGTAATAATCAACATTTATCTACTAAATATAATAGTTAGTGTTATAATATACTTACTTTGAAGAGGATCTATCGATCTTCAATATTTGCTTTTGCCAATGGTGCTTTGCAGGAGACTATTTTGGTTGTGACAAATCTAAAAGAAGGAAAATAGAATCTAAGACAACTAATAACCTCCTATAAAATATAAAATAATTCAAAAATATAAACTTCCTTCAAGACAAGACTTTAAGAAACAACTCCTCTAATTATGGATTAGGGCATAATTATGATTGAAATAACTGTATATCCTATATTGTAATGAAATGATGAATTGTATTTATAGTGGTAAATATCCCAAACCTTTCTCAAAAGTTAAGTCAATGGCGTCGATTATGTTTTATGTAGTTAGGAGGAGTTGTTTAATATTAAACAATGTTAACTAAGCTAAAATAATATGATAAGGGAAATGGCATGAAATAAATTATATCAGCCATGGCTGATGTAGATAGAAAATATAATGAGATACATATGACATGTCTAAGATATTTGTAAAACATAATTAACTACATAATCCATGACTAATGTAATTGGATAACACATTGAGATACATCAACCTATGGCTTATGTAGTTTGAGAACACAGTGAATTGCATGCCCATGGTAGATACAATTAGAAATGAGTAAATTGACATAGATGAGTGAGTTAGGATGGAAGGAGGTAGGCATAAAGTTTATTATGAGGAAGATAAACTCTATAAATATGAATTATATGATCATGACATAGATAGAAACATCTATTATAAATCACCAAAGGCCTAAGCACCCATTTCTTTGTGCATACTTTAAGGCATGCAATCATAGAAATTAAATATTGAAAAGTTGATGTAAGAGAAATAATTATTAAGTGATATAAGTAAAAAATATTATGAGTATACATATGCCCCACCCAAATCTTATATCATGTCACAATAGTGTAACATGATACAATGCTTCAAGAAAGAACATAGCCACATAATATCTGAGTTATCTCAAATGAAATACATAAATAAATGTTGAATACATGTCTAAAATTTACATATACATAATTTAATTTTTCATTGAATTATTATTTTTAGATAAATATCGAGATTTTTTTGGAGCAACAACTAGTAAGTTTTTTTATTAGAAATTTAACCAGTTTTGCTGCACAATCGAAGGTCCAGTCCTCAAGAAAATACCACTAAAAAATGGAAGTATCTAAAAATACAAAAAGGAAAACCTAGAGAAAAAGTAAACCCTATACATTGAATACTAATAAATACCAAGAAGAAAAAAGACACCGACCAAAAAAACATGATACATGATAACAAACAAGGGCCAAGAGAAAATTACTCAACAAAAAACTCAAAAAAATGAACCAAAGAGTTTATCCTTTTAATAGAAATAAACATATACTTTTGATGGAAAGATGAGATTCCATAGTCTATTATGTTCCTCCACAGATGAAATTCTTGGCCTTAATCTATATCCTTTTTACTTTTATTTTCTTTCCCCTTTTTCCTTTCGTGTTGTAGTGAAGGGTCTTCAGAATACTAGGCTACTAAGAAATGGATAAAATTGCCCTGCTAGCAAGCTCTTCTTCAAAACCTTCCCCATCCTCAACCCCATTTTTGGTAGTTACCTTTTTTTGAGACAAATTTTTTTTAGGAGGGGGATTGGTAATTCCTTTTAGCTCAGAAACATTAGCTCTTTCCTTCAAGGGGGAAGAGATTTGGCCTTCCTCCAAACTAGTCCACATTGCTACTGCCTCCAAAACCTCCCCCTTTTTAGACCTAATTAAACCCTACTAAAAGACAATTTTATTTGGGAGCTCACTGGAAGGATGAACACTATGAACTAAATCCTAATTTGGGTAGCCATTCTTATTGACCTATTTTTACAAGAGCAAAGAATGAGATCCTTGAAAAATTCTCTTAGGGCATGAAATAGTGTTGTGATCAACTTGATTACATTTGAATCGTCTAAATGGGAGGCCTTCAAAATTAATATACTTCATCCACACACCATGGGAAGAAGAAATTTGAATAGAATGGTGTAAAGGTTTAGCTAAAGCCACCAACACATATATCCTAACATAGTTTAGATTTTCCCCAATAGAATCATCAATTTTTACAAAAACTCCTAGCTTGCTAACCAATTTATTGAAAAGATTAACATCCTGTAAGACCAAAGGAATATTGTAAAATATGACCCAAATGGGGGCTTGGGAAATCATCACAGAATTTAGATCAATAAAATGAGTCCATGGACAAAAAACACCCCTACTTGCTAAAGAACCAAGGCCCATTTGTCTAGACAAAGTCCCTATCTTTAGAATATTGAAACAAAAGCATAAAGAAGCCCTTTTACAAGATTGAAAAAGAGGGAGATTTAAGTTAGGGCCATGTTTTTTGAGACCATTCTATAAGATAAAACTAAGAGGTCTGATTCCCCACACACCTACCAATCAAATATCTTTTCCCCCTTTTCACTTCTAACAAAGATAGTTCAACATCAATAATTTCAAAGAGCTGAGGAGATTTAGAGAATATTAAAGGAATACCACTTAAAAAGGCCATTTCAAGGGATTAATTTTGAGATGAATTTTATTTAGTATTTATCTTCTCTGTAATCTCTAAATCCTCCTCTAAATTTTTTTCTTCTAAAATTCACTCATAGAAATTAGAACTGGGTCTAAGGTAGGATGGTTTTTTTAGAATGACTTCTTTGCAAAAGTCACTATAGTAATGAAAGGGGTTTGAGGCATTACTATAGTTGGAAAACATAACATCCTTTTAAGAAACCATAGATGGAAAAATACCATCTACAATCTTCTTTGGTGAAAGGCATTGCTTCGACACTCCATTGCCCAACACCGGCCTATCTAACTCCAAAATATCTTCAAAAGACAAGTTATTTTGGACACATTTAGATACAGAAAACCTAGAGAAGTTTTTAACCTCTTTTGTTTTTTTACCTTTTCCTAGATCCAATCTTACCCCATATTGTTGCTCCTTCACACTCCTCCTAGCAACACCGTCATTCCAGGATTTAACCTTGAAAGAGACCTCCACCCATATTTACCTCTTCCCCAAGCCTTGCTATAGCACAACCATTGCTACTAGTGGATCTAACATCATCTAAGAGTCCACCTTCCTGAGACCTTCATCTTCCCCTGACTATCCTACCCACTACACACAAACCCCATTTCCCTTAGCCACTACAAATCATGTTTGAAAGCCACCTCTGGCCTTTTCCTATGTCAAAGCCATTAATGCCTGCCCTCTTCCATTGCCTCCATCATCATCTTCCATCATCTCAATTTTTATGGATAATTATCATGCCAAATAGGGGCATTATTACTTGTTAAGGAAAGTATGTTTTAAGTTCCCTTCATTGAATTATTAGATGCAAAAATTATAGTATTTATCATGGAGGGCATAATAGATATCTTTTAGAAACCCTATGGATACAAGGCCAAAAATATATGTAATTCATGCATACATAGGATGGCCAAAGTAGAAATGGAAAAATCTAAAAACTTTTTAAATTGCTTAGAAAATTAGTAAGACATGATTTTAAAGGTTAGGTTAGAACCAAAAATCAAAAAATTTAATGCAAAATGAATGTATAAAATATTAAATTATGTGAAAAAGTATGTAAAACATTGTAAGTAAATGAAGTATCAATGAAATAAAAATTAAACAAAGATATGTAACCAAATGAATAGAACATCATGTAAGATAAGCATGTTAAATTATACACTATATAAACATAAATGACATACAATGAGAATGTAAATCATAATGCAATTCAAGAATATAAAATGTAATATGTAAAATAAGTGAAACAAAACAAGAACAAAAATGAGCCTAAAAAATCCCTAAGGAATGATAAGTCAAACTTAATGCTCGCTGTAAAATGTGATGTAAGTAAACACAACCACATAATGTTATCAATAAGATTAAAATGAGATTGTGTGGTATGAAAATTTGAAGGGATGTTTTTGAGGAAAACAAGGTTTTAACATGAGGTATTACAATTCAACTCATAAACTAAAAACCAATAGGTGTAAGAAGGGAAATGTGATCAAGGATGTGATCAACTAAAATTAATACCCATCAATGGGAATATTAGGATAATATGATGTAAATAAGGAATGTGAGGTGCTACATGGATGATGTGAACATATTTATCAAGAATGAGACACAATAGATAAGTGAACAAGGTTAATTTTTATCGACATCGAGGAGCTAGGATACTTTGACTAGTGAACACAAAGCTTACACGAATAAGTGAAGTACATAGATCATCCCATGAAGGATATATGAATGAAATTAAAATTAATCCCACTTTATCTTGATATTTTACCCACTTTTTAGGATACCTTATAGATATGTCACTCCATTATAAAGAAAGTGTACTTTTGTGAGAAGGTAGGTGACACTAAAATCAAAGAAGATAATATGATATAATGAGACCTCATACCCTAGTGTACTAGCCTAACACACCCCAATGGACCTTATATATATCATGAGTCTAATTATGGAGTTTGAACTTCAACTAAGATAGTATATGTGCCAAATCAAGATTACTTATTTTTATGTGATCTGAATTGTAAGATATAATTGTGTTTTGATTTTTGTTTTTTTCTTGTATGATATGGATTTTAAGCATTTTGGTTTCTTATATTCCACCTCCAAGATAAAAACATAAATGAAAGAGGTGATAGACACAGGAGAGATTAAAATTGGGTATTAAAGAGAAGAACTAAAATCCTATGGTGTCTAAAGAATCCTAGATTTGGCCAAAAGTAAGTATGCAATCTCAAAACTGACCTATATGTGCCTTAAATGAAAAGAAATAAGGTAAATATGGTGATCATGAGATATCCATCCATGTAATACATGGTACAATGATGGGTATTCCCATAGTTGATCACAAGGAGGGAAGATAATGGTTTGAAAGGAACACTAATGCAATATGATATTCATGTCACTAAGGAAGTTATACCAACCTATAGATGATCTATCACAAGCACTAATGATATTAGTTGTCATCCCAAAATAGGGGGAAGGTATTTTGTCATCTTAAAATAGGCTGAATATAAATAAGGGATAAATAAACCACAAAGAGACAAATGAAAAAAATGATAAAAATGTGATGAAATGAAAATCAATAAAAAACTTGAAGGTTCTCACTAGGAACCATAAGGGAAGGAAAGGCTGAAAATAATGTGATATGAAACCAAATAACCCAAAAAAGAAATAATGGTGTAAGTAAAATGAAATTAAAGGAAATAAAACACATACAAACCAAAAAATGATAATAAAATCCTATTCTAAAATCTATGTCAAATATGAAAATGTGAAGTACAAACCTATGTGTCTCAAAAGGTTTATTAAAGTTGTTTTTTTTATTATGCAATGTAGAAGTAGAGTGGGAATTGTAGGATTCCCCAAAGGGTTATTTTATGTAGAAATGGGCATTGGAAGATGTACCATAGTCTAAATTGACATGTGGATAGGCATCACAAAATGCCCCAATATGTGATATAAAGTATGGTGAAACTAGACACTTAGAATGAACTTCATCAGGATGAATAATGTAATTTGATAAAACTAAATAGAAAGAATGAATTGTATTAGGTTGGCCAAGGTATATTGATGAAACTCAACTATTATAATGAATTATATCAGGTTGGTTGATATATTTTTATGAATAAGGGCTATCATAATGAAATATATTGGGAAGACCGATGTAGTTTGATTAATATGGGCTATTAGAATGAACTATATTAGGTTAGTTGATGTAATTTACGATGTTAAAATGAATTACATTAGGCTGATGGATATAGTTATGATGAATTTAGGCTATTAAAATGAACTATATAGGGTTGTATGATGTACTTGGAGACATGTAAATGTGTTGATATGCTGGGTATTGAGGATTTTGAAATTCACATAGGATATTCAGGATAGGTATGAATATGTTTCTATGCTAAAGGAGGACTACATATGATGCTATTTAGAGTAGGAATTTAAACTAGGTGATATTTAGGTTTTTTGACCTAAGAGGTTGAGTTATAAAAAATGCAACCATATATTTGAAGTTGTTCATGTCATTTCTATAGAAATAAGGATCAAATGTGGTTTGGACAACATTAGTGGATGATTTCAGATTAATAAAGTGTTGGCATTGATCATTAGGTAGTTGATGTTGATTTTATTGTGATTCATTAGATTAGGCCTTAGAGAATTTAAGATAGTATTGATAACATAGTTGAGTAAGATTTTAAAGATTGAAATGTAGACCAAACAAGGACACTAGAAGTAATCATTAGAGATCATGACAATTATCATGAGAATGACCCATTAAAGCATGCCACCAACAAAATGAATCAGGATTAAACTATTTTGGATGAGGTTTGGAAGAGTCAAAATTCAAGGATTTAAAATGTTGTATCTTTCTCAAGGGTGGGTGGATAGGTGTTCTATTGGTTTTTGGAAGTTCATTCATTAGGTTACGGGGGAAGTTTTAATTGAGATAAATTTCTATCAATAATGTTAGTTTATTATTATTTATGAGATGATTCAAATTGACTCATAATAAAGTGTTGTCTTTTGGATTGATCTAGTTCCTATTCTAAATTATTAGTAGAAAACATCCTAACTTTATATTGAAGAGGGGATTTAATAGCATGACAAATATTTTGAAAGTATTATCATCACCCATGCTATGATTCTCTTTGTGACCTAGAGACTACCATTATTTAATGAAAGTGTGGGATTAATTGAGATGAGGCTATATAAATGATATTAGTTTATTATTCTTTATGAGATGATTCAAATTGACTCATAATAAAGTCTTGCATTTTGGATTGATCTAATTCCCATTCTAAATTCTTAGCAGAAACATCCTAACTTTATATTGAAGAGGGGATTGAATATCATGACAAATACTTTGAAAGTATTATCATCATGCATACTATGATTCACTTTGTGAGCTAGAGACTACCATTATTTAATGAAAGTGTGGGAAGATTCATTATAAATTTTATTATCATTGTTGAAAAGGCTAAGGCTATTTTCAAGATGATCATTCTTTTGTAATTCATCAACTAAAGCATTGACTAAATCCTCTAGTTGTGTATTGGAATTTCTAGGAAGTTTATTATACCATTATATCACATCTCTAGTAAAGGTTTTCTCTAGAATTTTTTTGTATAAAAGGTATCAGTTTGAACCCATTCCTTATATATATTGCCAAAATATTTAAGAAAGCATGTAGGATATTTAGTCCCATCATATTTGATAGTTGGAGAGATGTTTCTAATGTTTTTTGAAATAATTAAAGGGGATAAAGATTCATTTTTAATATGTTGAAGTATTTTGTTTTAAAATGGAGGTTGAGGAATAATTTTTCCATTGGCATATCTAAAAGGAGGAACAAAATTAAGATTTGGTTGAGTCAAGAATACTTGAGGTTAACTAGTTGTTTGCAAGATTTGGTTATGAATTTGGAGCATTTGGGAACTATTAGAATCCTACTTAAGGGTCCTAAGTTGGACCATTTGTGCAAGGATTTGAATTTTATAAATAGATGGGGTTTTATTATAGGTATTATGAGGGGTATTACTAACATTAGGATTGGGAAGATGATTCAGAACATTGGTGTTGGTTGGCCCAAATGTGGTAGAAGAAGGAGGAATATTGATAAATCCACCATTATTTTTATGAGTGTAAATGGTATTATCATCAATATTATTGAAGAATTAGGAATCATATATATCATTAGTTTGATTATTTCCAGCCATGTTATATTATGAAGTGACAATGCTAGGATTTTTCTATGGGTATAACAAGGGGATTGTGAAAATTGGTTGTAATAGGTGGAACACAATATAAGGTTACTATTTTCAATCAATCTTGCACCCTATAAATGGTTGTTCAAGAATAATATATATTGAGTGAAACATTATATTACCTCTAATCCTATGGGTTACCTATATCAGAGGTAAACCTCTAGGTTTTAAGGGCTAGCTCCCTAGATTAGACTTTAATTACTTATCAAATACACTACTTGTCTGTTTGGATGGAAAGGGAAAGAAGGAACATGAAAGTAAAATAATATAATGAGGTGATAAAATAGAATTATCTCCACTAGACTACCATAAAATTTCACTATGAAAAATGACTCACAAGACTAGTATCAACATCCTAGATTGCTCTAACATTAGTATTTAAAACATGGAGGTGATATGCATGGCACTACTCAAGATGAGTGAACATAAGGTCAGATTTTAGACACTAATGTAACTCTTTAAACTTGGAGATATACCAATACAATTGAATACACTTCATGTGACCTATTATAGGAAGAACTACTTACATCAAACATGGAAGAGTAAAAAGAAGGCAAGGATATATACTTATCTCTAGACACTTCACTATGCACCACTTTACACACTTAGAGAAGAAGTTTGTGAAATAAAAAATATATTTTAAATATTTATTTGAAAGGTAAATAAAATATTCAAACAATTAGGGATTCACCATACTAGGTGTGGATTCTTTTTATAAAATCCAAAAAGGATAACATTTATAGACTATATGAGAAGAGAGAGAAGAAGGGAAGTTGAAAGATCAAAAGGACAAGTTTCAAGATATGAGAACCATTTAAATTTTAGGATAATGAAGTGAAAACTAGACCATGAAGGTCTTCTTGGATAAGTCTCCATCTGAAGCGTGAAAAACTCTTAAAACTAGTGTAGAGTCCTCAAATAACCCTCTTGAAACTACCTTCATGATGAAGCATACTTGACCACTTAAAGTTGAAATAGGAAGTATTGAAAAATATGGAATATATTATTAAGGTTGTAAAAAGTATGTGATATTCATTAGATGCCATACTAATTGATAGCCTTCCTTTTGACTCTTGACTATCTACATTCGCTATCTCTCTTAGCCTCAATCCTCACATTTATCATAAAATTAGTTGGCAGATGATTAATTAAATCCATGTAAGAGGTTTTGAGACACTATTATATAACACATTTTACTTCCAATCCATAAATCAAACCTCAAAATGATCCATTATGAAACTTCTCAACTTCTCAATAGGCAGTCACTTGTCATTTTCAATATCTGTCCAAGACTGCCTACAATGAACTATGTAATAGAGGAATTACAGTGATTATTTAATGTTATAAATGAATATATTTAGTTATAATAAGTCCCTATCTACCTCATTTAATTTATTTCACCCACCAATTCTCTTATTCACCTACAAAAGACAATAAAACCTAGATTTTAGCCTTTATATACAAGTGATAGTATAGAAAATTTGGGTGTTCAGGATATTGAGAGAGTATTAAAAAATTAAAAAACACTTTAAATTTGAAATTACCATTCCTTAATTAATATACAATCATATTTTCCCCATCATGTCTAAACAAGGGTTTTAGGAGGGTTTTGAGCTATTCTAGTTCTTAACAATGGTTCATAAAAACTAGATGCTCAGATTCTAAAAAAATGCAACTGAGACCAAGTGTAGGACCAATTAAAACTATTTATATCACCTTGAGGCAGCCTAAAATCATTTTATATAGATATGATCACTTGAATATGGATCTCGATCTCCTTGACTACATTCTTGACACCCTTAAAGTGAGTTTAGGTCAAATAAACCAATTTTGACTACTTCCCTTTAAACCAATGGTTATAATAAAACTTATAAATTACCTTTAAGGATATAAATTATATTGGAAGGTTTATATTGTATTTGGAGTTGAAATAGACACCCTAAATGCTTATGTCTAGTTCTATGCCTAATACGCCTAACTGTGTTTGATTGCCCATGACCACTTTTGAGTGGTTTCCAGTGACTGTGAGTGATTTTAATCCTTTTTTTACCTTCATTAAAAATCTTAACACCTTTATATAATTAATATTTTCTTCCATTTCATCTTATCACCATTTAAATACTATGCTTGTAGGGTGATCTTGATTGGGAGTGCCATCTATCTGAGATAAATTAGAGGGCACTTCCTCTATTTTTCTAGACAAACTAAGGCCATAGATGGATTCATTAGGTCATGACTAATATCTATATCTATTTTAAAGGATTTTTATCCTCTTTAAATATCTAAAGATACCAAAAACCTAAAACTATCTTTTCAAGCCAAGTGACTATTTCTAGGGTTTTAGGTTGACTATGTGTTGAGATTTGAGCATCCTTACTCCTATTACTCTCCATCTAAGCTTGATTGTAGGAAAAGTTTCACTATTTGGAACCTAGTTATCTTCTTGGAGATGATGGAAACCCTGAGTGTGTTATATACTTAGATATGGTATAAACATATTTCAAATATTAGATTAAAACTTAAACTCCTCTCAATTTAATTTTTAAAGTATACGTAATCAAAATGCATACTACCTATAGATGACATTGAGAGACTAGGTCCATTTTATATTCTAGATAAATGACCTATGTGATCAACTAAAGTTAAAAACATAAAATGTACACAATATTTTTCATTTCATGTTGTTCCTTAAAACTTCACTCCATAATTTCACTTGCAACTGTCAAGACATGCTCTATAGACCACCACTGTGCTCATTTCCTAGTACAAGGAGTGATTTTGCTTATTCCTTGATATTCAAATGTGAAAAATATATTAGAAAACCTTGTCAAGAGAATGATCATACCCTTATATATCATTCACAAAAGTTTTCTTGCTTAGATTATGCAAACAGAGAATGAAAAATGAGGTGTTGGGGATGTGTAAGAAGTTTCAACAAGCCAACCTTCCTAGCAATGGATCATGAAGCATAAACAACCAAACCTATAATTATTTACATGAATTGGAAGTAAAAAGTGAGTAATAACATACACCAAGTGCAATTACTCTATCTCGATTCCTCCTATCCATACTAAAGGAAAATTAGTTGACCTTCTTAACTTGTCTATGAGAGTGATGGGAAAGATAGGTTGGTTTTTGCCATTTTTGAGTCTGTCAAAGCTACCTAAGCATGGAAATAAGATTTTGACATCCCAAGATATACTTTTTGAAGTCTCCCATGTGCCAAAACTATTTTACAAGCCATACAACTACTTAAAACTCCCTTGAAATTGCCTGATCTTCTCTTTTCCATGTTGAACCTGTAATTGTTAGCTCAAAAATGACATCTTTGACATGCACCTGACATATGGTACATTGTATACTCATTTTAAACACTTTTCCTCTTGTATAAATTTAAGGTAAACTAACAAATATGACAAGGGTGAAAACATAATGTTTGACCTCATTAAGACCATGGTACACATTTAAACCTAGGAGACCTTATAACAAGTTTGACATATATAGGGGGTTGACTTAATTTAATTTATGGTCAAATTAGTCAAAAGTCACAATTGTTATTTTATATTGTTGATGAGTTTACAAATTCTAGTTTATAAGAAGTAAAAGTGGTATAAGGTGTAGAATTGTCATGATTCTGAATATGTCTTTGAGGCTTTTACGTATCTACTATACATTATGGGGTAGATCAATATTGTGAAAATATAGAATTATTTTATGAAAAATTACATCATGAAGAGTTGTCCTTGATGGTGGATAGGGTGGGAAGAAAAGAACAAACCATGTAGTATCTGAAAGGGTTAAGACTAGCAATAAATATCCTTAGAGGTGACATCATGATGACAGATGATTGAAAATTATGATGATAAATAATTGTTCACTAAAAAATGACTATAGCATCTATATCAGTACAATTAGAAACTAAAGTTGAAAAATATACATTATCCAATTAGCCAATATAGTATGTCTAAAAAAGGTGACACCTTTGGCAACAAGATAAAAATGAACTATATTGTGTTGGCCTTGGGTGATGTAGTTAGAAAAATAGAACTATATTATCCCTAACATATGTAGTTGGTAAAAAATGACTATATCAACCCTAATAGATGTATTTAGAAGAAAATGAATGTTATTAACCCTAGCTGATGTAGTTGAAAAAAAAACTATATTGGGCTTGCTTGATGCAGTTGTAAAAAACACTAAAATATATTAGATCTATCCAATATAGTTGGAAAGACACACTAAATTATATCAGACATGGCTTATGAATTTGTAAATATTGTTCAAGATAAACTGACATATAATTGAATTGTGTTTGGAAAATATAGTTGGATGGAAAATAAAATTGCAATAGAATTGTATCACATCTAATTGATTTGATTGGCTAAAATAGTTAAGGAAATTATAAGCTTCACCATAATGTATGCAATTCTTTAGGATTAACCTGCAACTATCCTAGCTATTAAATATCTAGACTTAGACAAGGTTAATAAAATGGAACACAATGATACTTAATGATTCATAATATGAACAATGGATCTACAAACCTACCAAGAGGAGCACCTAAAACATAATGTCAAAGGAAAGGGTTCCAAAGCCTTTAGGCCAATAGCACACTAAGGCAATAATAAATATATCTCTAATTGCAAGTAGTCTAATATTTGAAATATAAATGTAATTAAGGGAGAAGGGTTAGAATCATATCAAAACAGGTAAAGAAATATGGTAGGAAAATGGAATGTCCAATAAATCCTATAGCCACACTAAATATAAGTGTATATAAATATCAAACAAGGATACACACACATTCATTTACTAAGCAATACAAAACTTCTATCTACTAAATGAAAGAGCCAGGGTTGAGATATAATTACCTTAAAAATGACCTATTGAGCTTCAAGCTCCTCCTTGACAAATGTTGATTTTCAAGAAAATTATTTATTGTGAAGACTCAAAAGATGGACAATAAGTTCTAATCTGAATACGGACTGCATAGAAAATCTCTAAAACTTCCTAAAGTCAAAATTCATTCAAAATACAACTCTAATGAACAAATCTTCCAAATGTAGATTAGAGTAGAAGTGAGAGCAAAAGAAAAAAAAAAGAGAGTAATTCATAGTTTGGAGTGAAAGGCTGAGTTGTATTTATAGTGGTCAATATCTAAAATCCATCCCAAAAGTTAGGCCAATGGCATAACTTAGGTTCACTGTATTTTGGATGACTTGGATGATATGGGACTATATGGCTAGGATGAAACAATACGGTATGGGAAAGGGTGTGAAACAAACTATATCAACCATGAATGATTTAGTTTGAAAACATGATGAAATAAATTGTCCATCATCAATGTAGTTGAAAACACAATGAAATACATCATCCATGGCTGATGTAGTTGTAAAACACAATTAATTATATCAACCATGATATATATAAATATAAATGGGCAAATTGACATAGCTAAGTGAGGTAGGATGGGAAAAGGTAGGTAGTAAGGAAAAATTGAGGAAGTTAAACTACAAATAGGAATGATATGATCATTACATAGATAGAACAATATGTCACAAAACACCAAAGGCTTTCCCACCCCTTTCTCAGTACAAGCTTTATGGGGTGTACTAAGTGGGATTGAAGCCCAATAGGTTGTTGCAAGACAAAGTGTTAGTAAGTGATAAAAGTGAAAAATATTATGTGTATAAATATTGAAAGCATTGTCTATATATTCAAGGGATTGAATACAAGGGTTTGTTTGTATCTATTATGTAAAATTAAATGTGATGCACTAAGGTACAATTAAAGGGATTGAATGTGATATCTTTTCTGTATGCATTTCCTAAGATTCAACGCAATGTATTATATGTGCAAATTATATATTAAATGTTTTCTAACCCAATTATAATAACATTTTATATAATATAATAAAATAAAAACAAATATTAAAATAAAAGATACTTGGATTGGATGAGTTATTTTCCATTTTTTCTATAATGGACAAAGAATAAATGCATGAAAATCCAATCAAAGAGGAGTGTATGCAGAGTTAGGAAATTATTATCTAATGATTGAAAAATATATTTTATATTCCTTATATAGCCTAAAATTTTAGACTTAAATAATCATAAATTATATCTAGCATATTGACATAAGTTGTAATGAATTTATTTAAACCTTCAATAGAAAATGTACCTTGCATCCATATAATTAAAAGGGGATGGGACTATTAAAATTTATTTTTTCCATATATGTAAATATTACTCACCATTTAAATATAAGAATAATGTGATTAAAATATTCATATGTACACCATGAATAATGAAATCATTACCTTCTCCATGAATATCCCACTTACTCATAACAAATGGTTGTGATCTAGCTACACCATTGCATTGTGCATTAAAAAATATTTATGAAGAAAAAGGGAATCCAAAATCCACCACTATATGCTAAATATATAATAATTTTTCAATTAATGTCTCCAAATAAGTAGAAAAAATATCATATGATGGTAAAATGGATGTCAAAAGCAAGGTTAAAACTAATGACGGTAAAAAGGAAAAAAATGAAATATCACACTATTACCTACAATGCCACCTATGGATTCCATTATAGGTTATGAATAATGATCTAAAAACATGGAATAATATATTTAGTTGTCAAAAAAAAAATAATAACATTTAAATTATGATAGTCTATCAATTTTAGTGTTAAAAAATACAATGTTACATAATATAAATTATCAAATTTTGAAAAACTATTTAATAATTATCCATCCTATTTAATAAAGCATAAATAAAATTTGAAAGACGCAAAAAATATAAAATAATTAATTTGAGATTACTATACATTTTATAGTACAAACCATAAGAACAAGGGAACTAGTGGGTTTACATACCTTATCATGAACTACATATCATAGACAATAGAAGTCATTATAGATGATAATGGTAAGTGTGATAGTCCACGGTAAATGTATTACTTTAAAAATCATGTTCTATATTTCATTGGTTTCTTATCCATAAATGTAAAGGTTGTGCCCTTATGATATGCTAAATTATTATTATTCTAAAAAAGGTTTCAGATTCAACAATGCAATTTTTTGTAGTTAACCATCCTATATATTAAGTGTCTCCTCTTAGATGCTCCTATGAATGTGTTATACACATACATAACTAGATAATGGCACATGATCTCAAGTAGAGGTAAAAAAGGAATAGGATAGTTAAAAAAAATGGAATAAGGAAAAGGAAATCAAGTAATGGGAATAACTTTGAACTTTTAATATTAACACATCCCCATTAGTCATAGTACAAAAAAATTATGAAATATTTAGGAATTGTTCATTATAACAAGAGGTATTTTATTTTAAATAAGATAAAATTAAATAACAATAAAATTAAACCAAATTTTTTTAAAAAAAATAATTAAATGTCTTAAATAAAATATTATTTTTGAGGAAAGGAAACCCCAAAATAGTGAATGTGTAATTGATGGTTTAGTCAAGAAAGTACTTTAAAATTAGTTGTAGAAAATAAAAAGAAGGTTAACATGCATGAAATTTTAGTGATACTAAAATTAGCACATTTATTAAAGAAAATCTATAATCATACATATTACTATATAAAACCACCTTTTAAAGGACACATAATTACCTCCTATTCACATTTAAGGAGACTTTCATGAATTGATAAAAATAAGCGGTAGAAAAATCAATATGATCTAAAAACACATCAATAACTTTGACTTGTTATATTAAGCTATAATACTAAATAGAGGAGGTAGTTAAACAAGCATACACATGCAGTCAAAGTGATTTTTTTAGATGCATTACCTTTAGCTTCCACATTCTTTTAATCATTTGAAACCCTGATTTAATTTAAATACAAGGGAATTATGTGGTCTGTAGAGGGTGGTATACATGATTTTGGAAATTTTATGATCTTTTGTATATTTTTTTTAATAGCATGACATTTCCTATTAATTTTTCATTCATTTGTGGCATGTAAGTTTGAAGTATGCTCTTCACCAAAGGTGTTATAGAACTTATTATTTTAATTTTCAACACTCACTATCAACGCTTTATTTTCCTAAAAAAGTAATATTTTTAAATATATTTGGTTACATTATTTGATTACTTTATATGTAATTTGTGACCTCTACATACCTGATGGATACTTCATTTACCCTCCCCTCTACCCATTTTGTTGGTCCATTATCCCTCTGATGATGGGCTGCACTTCTTACACCTTAATTTTGAGCATAATGAGATGATATATTTCATGTGATATCATAAGTGAGGATGTAATAAATAGGTCCAATAAACATAGGGTTAATGGGTTAATAGAACAAATGAAGTGACAATAAATAGAATAACCGATAGGCACATCAAGGCCAACTATTAGTGTGATAGTTTAACTCCACATGCATGTTGGTTACTCTATATAACATCACTCGTTCCATTATATTATCCCTCCATTGATGGAACTCAATTTATACTCCTTAATTATGAGTGTAACCAACTGGTATGTTTAGCTTGGGCTATCAAGATGCATGTTGAATAAATATTAAATAACCATTTTCCAATATGACACCCCTTCACTTAAGATAAGGTTTTCAAATTGTTTTTGGCCCCATCAATGGAAGGAAAATGAGTTAACTAAATGGATGGATCACCAATATATAGGGTAACCATAGGGGATGCGAATGCAACCTACTAGCATGATAACCCATGTTAAATTTACCTTATGGTTAGGATCATAATCAAGGATATAATAATTGATCTAATCCAAATAATTTATAAGTGTTGAACATAAAAAAAATAACATGGATGGACACACTTGTAATCGACCTATACATCCTCATTAGTTACTCTATCTACTTGTGCTACATATACCTAATGTTTTTAAAATCTAAACAATAATAGATAAATCCTTATATAATGTGCTCTCTTTAAAAAATAAAGATATTTGGATAAGTGTAACCAGTGGGTAAATTTAGTTTGGACTACGATGATATATGTTGAACTCCACTTGGTTTAGATATTTAAAATTAACCTTAGTTGAATGTATTCTACTCATTGACTAGTAAATTTAAAATTTAGACAAGTTAATCACTCATCATTATTTCAGTCTGTTCCACTTTGACATCTACAAGAGCTTGTGAACCATTAACTTATTCCATTTTGATGTTTATATAATGATACCTATGTTCTAATCATAACTAGGCATACAAAGTTATCAAATACAAATTCTAGAAAGACTTTACTAATGAACAAAAAGCATTGACACATAGTTCAATCCTATTTGAATGTTCACAATTAATGAATAAAATAAGGGTCAAAATATTAGTCAACAATAGTGAACATGGCATTTAACTAATTGTAACTTATCCAAGTTGTGGTCAATGTTGATCTAATTTCATGAGATCAATGCCCCATAGCTTATAGGAAAATACATTAAATGATGGTCTTTAACTTGCATGCTTAAGTAGTTTAGTTGATTACATGATATTGGGTGTTCAAAACTAATGTTTGTCATTACCTTGAATGTTTAAGTAGTTTACTAGATTTGATATAATACATAACTTCCTTCAATAATCCAATAATATAGTCAACATAACACAACCCAAACTTATTACATATAATCATAATTTATATGCATATGGAGGCCTACAAAGTTTTTAAATTTAAATTCTAGAGAGGCCTTACCAAATTAAAAAATTTGAGTGTTAAAAATTAATGAATAAAATGGAGGCCAAAATTCTCAAATCTTTCATATTATTTTCTAGCATAATACTGAGTGTAGTGGTGTTCAACTTCATAACATAATTACCATCTAACAATGTCTATAACATTGCTTCCTTCACAAAATCAATAATATAGTTAACATAACACAACCCAAATGTATTACATCAAATCTAATATACTCTTAATCCTCAAACGTAGCACTAACATTGTCACCCATTAAGAATTTTTATGTGACGGTTATCCTAAATAATTAATGGAATTCATATTAGGATTATCAATACTAAATATTATTTAAAAGGCCTTACAAAATATTTGTAGTTAATAATGATATGTACAATTTTACAAACTAAAACTATGACATAAACTTGTTAACTTGTATAACTTTAAAATTAGAACATGGGTCATAAATCTCAAATCATTCAAATTATTTTATAGCATAATACTAAGTATAATTTTTTTAAAATTAAAAAATTTATTACCATCAAGAAGTGCCATTTGTGCATGTCTCATAATTCAAATCAATGGGGCTTCATGAACTATAATGTGCAATGTTATGTTATATTCATATTAACATTGAGTGTGTATGTCCACATAAATAATAATAATAATAATAATAATAATAATAATAATAATAATAATAATAATAATAATAATAATAATAATAAGAAAATGACCATGACAGATATCCCTATGCTCCCTCCATAAGATAACCTTCTACTTTCCCCATTTTATCATTGATTCCCTATATACAGTCACACTGTAAGTTTATATAGGCACAACATTAAATCTATAAAGACATTTATTCACTTTTTGGAGCTGCAAGAAACCTCAAAACCTTTACATTGTTTATAATGGTATACACATATAAAGTATTTATATTCTTGTAAAAAATGAGTATCTATATATATTAATTACTTGTATAATACCCTTTATTATAGTCTGTATAATGCCCTCTATCTTTTTTGTTTGTATATTACCCTTTACATTTTGTATAATGGTCTACTATTCTCCATGTTGCTACATAAAGGAAAGGAACCAATGAACCATCATTGAAGCATTAGTATGTATAATGGTATAATTTTTTTAGTTATCAATACCAAATATTAGCTTCAGAATTAGGAATACCCTTCACATAAAGACTAAAATACTTCATATTGCTACATAAAGGAAAGGAAACAATGAACCATCAATCTATATAATGGTATGCTATTTTTCATTATGTATACTAAATATTATTTCAAAGGCATTACAAAATGTAAAACAAACATTCTACAAGATTAGTGTCACATAATCAACTAAACTACATAAGCGTTCAAGGTAAAGACAATCATTTAATGTATTATCATATAATAGGTAACATGGCATTGAACTCATGCAATTAGATCAAAATTGACCACAACTACGATAAGGTATAGTGGTACCTCCTCCAAGATATTTTTATATAGATTTATATGCGTCATTATGCCTATAGGGTATTGCATGGAACTCATGTTTTATCATTAAATCTAAATCAAATTAAAATTATAATCTTTTAGAAATCTACAATGCAAATAGATGTATCACATTATCATATGAATACACATAATGTGACTATAAATGGAAGTAAAACATCTAGAATTTTAAAATTAGCTTTGATTATGAATTCATTATCAAACATATTAAGCTATTAAAAATCCAATTTCTGATTATAGGTTTCTACCAAACAAATAGAAATAAACTTGGCATTTTAAAATAATGCATACAATAACAAGGTTAAAAATAAAAAGTATCATATCAATTTAATTGAGACAAAAGGGGAGTATTGTATCTTTAAGATATTGTGCCATATTTTAGAGTAAATATTGGTGGAAAGTAAAAATACCACATGATAAGAATGTAAGTACAATTAAAATTTCACTTAAAACTTAAAACATCATTCAATTATTTTTTCTTAAGAGAAAAATTCACTATAAATCATGAATTAAATTTTTTGATTTCCATGCATAGAGCATAAACCTAGGCTTTGAACTAAAAAAAATATCATTATTATAAATTGTTTCCAAGTGAAGGCAAAACCATCATAATATCCACTCTTCTAAGTATAGACATTCAACAAATCTTATATTCAAAACTAGTGTTTCAAGGGAAAAAGACATTAGAATCAATTTTAAGTATATTAATACTATATCATATCATAAAAATTAAAATATAATATGTAATATCCATGGGCCATAAATAATATAATGAAAAAATTTACAAAATTTATGGCACCAAGAAAATGAGTAATAATTTTATAATAATTCTAAAAGTTGCAATTGGGGGAAAATATATTTACAATATAAAATTTATTTTTTTATAACTCATTATCATTATATTTTACCTAATATTAATTTGATTATCAAAGTAATTTTTTTTTATTAGTTAAGATCGAGGTAATATTGTTAACTCATATTGTGAACACATATTTAGAAACTCATGTAGATTCAACAAGGGAAAAACATATACAAGGGAAAAACATATCAAAGAATTTCAAAAGATAAAATATATATTTTATTTCTTGTAACTCCATAAATTCATAATTATCTTCTACACTTCTATAAAAATGTAATACAACTATTCATTGAATAGGATTACTAGGTTTTATAAGTTTTACTGGGACTACTTATTAATTTAATAGTCCTCAGTTTGTATAATGTTCCACTATTGTTTATTATCAATACTACATATTATTTTAAAGGGATTCCAAAATGTAAAACAAACACACTACAAACTCATTATCACACAATCAACTAAACTAATCAAGCATGCAAGTAAAGAGAATCATTTAAGGTATTATCATATAGGGAATATGGAATTGAAATCATACAATTACATCAACATTGACCAGAATCAAAATAATTGAATTAGATCTAAAACCTTGTTATAATATCAAAACCTTTAAAGTGAAATTGTAGGCCACACAATGGGCATAGTTTTTGTAGAGTAATTTTTACTCTACGTTGTATTTAATTTATTTTGATTCGAGCACTGCAATTTTGGTTCTTGCGCACCTTGGACATGGCAGCAGAATTTTGAAGCAGAGGGCCAGTTCATTTTGCCTAAGTATTGAGATACAGTGGAAGCTGCCAAGTGTCGCATTTCGAGCACAGTTCTTTTTCCTCTTCTTGTTTCCTTCATCTCATTTGTGCCTGAGTTCAAGTTTAAGTGGAAGCTGCCAAGTGTCACTTTTTGGGAGATGAACCTAGACAGTTGGCATCCCTCGAGTCTCCTTTTTGTAACCTTCAAGAACCGCAGACCGTGCCATATACCCAGTAGCAGTTAAGCAAAATGCACCATGTGTCAGCATCCGTGTCTCATATCGGTGTCTGCACTTCATTCAAATAATTTCAACATAAGGTAGCAGAGAAGGCAGAAAGCACCAAGTGGCAGTTACAGAGGCCTTGAAATACCTTTTTGGAAAAAAATTGCAAGCCACCACGTGTCGTCATTCGGGAGACTTTGGTCCAATGATTTCATTTAACGCATAAAGGCATCCTTTCATTTTGCTTAAGTGCTAAGAGCAGCGAAGGCTACCAAGTGTCATTCTCTAGTCCCTTTTTACCCCATCCCCAAAAGGTAGTGGAAGGCGCCATGTACCTTTAGATGAAGAAGCGAAAGATGCCACGTATCTTCCCAAGAGCAGTGGAGATTTCCATGTGTCAATGTCTGAGGGATCATCCTCAAGTTTCATTGTTGAATAAAGGTTGTGGTGGGCCTCGGGTGTTACTTCAAAATCCATGGAAGCTGCCAGGTGTCGCCATCTGTAAGACCCTGTTATGAGTCCCGAATAAATCTACAACATAGCCAAGGAAAGGGAGAGGGCCACGTGTTTTTGATGAACCCAAAGGAGAGCACCAAATGTCATTTTTTGATGCCTAAAGGAGAGTATTTCATAAATTTGCTAAGGGTCCTCTCCCATTACAAATAGAGTGCTCGTCTACCTGTTATAGTGAAAATGGAGGGAAATTTGGTGAGAGTTAATTTGAGTAGATGGAGCAGTCCACCGGGTAGTTTTTTTGGGGCTTACAAGCATTAAAGATGCCATCCATTTGTCTCCTAATAGTGGAGGTAGAATAGACAGTTGAGTGGCCCAGTAGGTGATGAAATTTGAAATTCAGGCGTGAAGAGAGGAACTAGTCAAGAATCGTCATGCCACAGTTAAGGGCAGCCGTTCTTCTCCAGCATGGCTTTTCGAAGCATTGAATGCACCAAAGTTCAAATTATTATTTTTTATTTATGTATTCGGGGCTATAAAAGAAGAAGAATTGTAAAATCTAAGAAAAAGGGGGGGGGGATTCTCATAGTTTTAGACTATCTAAAGTTTGTGGCCAATAATATCATTTGCGCTTGTCTCAATTTTATTGAGTTGTAAAGTTTATGTAATCATGCATGTTTTTGTGCCCCTTATGTGGCTGAATGAATTGAGGAAATTTGAGCTCCATGCATTTGTTGATGTTATCTGTGTTGTTTGCAAAGTAGTTTATACTGTAGATTTTCTAGTGCGGTGATTGGAAATGTTATTTGCTTTTGTCTCATTTTCTTGAATCTAAAGATTTACATGACTATGTGTGACTTCTACACCTCATATGTGATTGGAAGATTCTATTAAGAAGATTGAACACTATGCCTTTGTTGACAATTCCTATATCTCAGCAAAAGACTCCCCTATTGTGAGCCTCTGTTTCTATTATTCCAATCTTTTACATTGATCATGCACTTGTTTGCTCTTAAATGTAATAGAATCACATAATAGTTTCACTGTGCTTAGGTTAAGATTAGGATTACTCTCAGGTGCATCACCATAGTTAGGTTTCAATTCTTGCATTTTGTGTTTCTGTTTAGTCTCCTATCCCTTTTCCCCAACACCCAATACAAAAGAAGAGACCAACTTCTCTAAAATTTGGAGGTTGTTTTCAAGTCACATTATCCCACAGCTTAAAACTTCCCATTGTTATTGATTAAGATCTAGCGCAATTTTAAGACATCAATAGTTTTTGGCATGCCTAGTGGGACCAGTCTTGAAGTCTCTTTCAAGACCGCATGAACCAGAGAGCTATGAGGAGTCGTAGCTGTACCTGTACCAAATATGGGAGCCCTGTAACCCCAAGAAATTATGCAAGCTAGAATGCTGATGAAGAGGAAATAATCTCAGACTTTCTTTTCACTTTTCAAGATAGTTATAAATTGGTTACAGATGAACAGAATAGCATTAAGCCTCAGTTATATGTGCAAAATTATTGCGCTCTTTCAAGATTATCCTTTCAAGAGGATAAATTCATGAAAGAGGAGGATAATGCAACAAAGGATGAGTTTGACGTGGTCTGATATGAAGTAGAAGGAAATGGGTCAAGCCATGATGCACTGCAGAGGGAATGTGCAGAACAAAGGGCTAACGGTGATAATCCAGTAGCCACTAATTTCTTGGTGAAGAGCACCAGTCTGAGGGACCAACATTTGACAAGCTTCCAAGGACAAGCGGAGTACATCTATGTCAGAAGCATGTTCAATTCTGATCCACTCAGATATAAGCCAAGCAAGGTGACAGGCAAGAGGAGCAAGTCACCAAATCTCTTTTTCTTTCAGCCACTTGTCTACCACTATAAGTCTTTTTGCCAGGAAGGGGACTTCAAGAATGTTCCTTTTAATCCAAGAGGGAGTCAAATATACCTGGTTAGCTGTATATAGTAGTTTGCTTTTAGTTTTGTTTCTCTATTTTCCCATTCTTTCTTTCTTGCTCTATTCTTTTAAATAAGTGTCCTTTGAGCATGTGGCTGCGTAGCAAAAGTCACATTCTTTTTGAGCAGGCTCAAAAGTCCTGGTGGTCACCAAAAATTGTAGAGTAATTTTTACTCTATGTTGTATTTAATTTATTTTTGATTTGAGCACTGCAATTTTGGTTCCTGTGCACCTTGGACATGGCAGTAGAATTTTAAAGTAGAGGGCCGATTCATTTTGCCTAAGAATTGAGATGCAACAGAAGCTGCCAAGTGTCACCCTCCGAGCACAAGTATTTTTCCCCTTCTTGTTTCCTTCATCTCACTTGTGCTCGAGTTCAAGTTTAAGTGAAAGCTACCAAGTGTCACTTTCTAGGAGATGAAGTTGGACAATTAGCATCCCCCGAGTCCCCTTTTTGTAACCTTCGAGAACCATGGACCGTGCCACATACCTAGTAGCAGTTAAGTAGAACACACCACGTGTTAGCATCCATGTCTCATATCGGTGTCCACACTTCATTCAAAGACTTTCAACATAAGGCAGTAGAGAAGGTGGAAAGTGCCAAGTGGCAGTTGCGGAGGCCCTAAAATACCATTTTGGAGAAAAATTGCAAGCCACCACGTGTCGTCATCCAAGAGACTTTGGTCCAATGATTTCATTCAATGCATAAACGCATCCTTTCATTTTGCTTAAGTGCTAAGAGCAGTGGAGGCTTCCAAGTGTCACTCTCTGGTCCCTTTTTACCCCATCCCCAAAAGGCAGTGGAAGGTGCCATGTACCTTTAGATGAAGAAGCGAAAGATGCCACATATCTTCCTAGGAGCAGCGGAGATTTCCATGTGTCAACATTCGAGGGATCATCCGTGAGTTTCATTACTGAATAAAGGTTGTGGTGGGCCTCGGGTGTTACTTCAAAATCCATGAAAGCTGCCAGGTATCGCCATCTGTAAGAGCCTGTTATGAGTCCTGAATAAATCTACAGCATAGCCAAGGAAAGGGAGAGGGCCACGTGTTTTTGATGAACCCAACAGAGAGTGCCAAATGTCATTTTCTAATGCCTAAAGGAGAGTTTTTCATAAATCAGCTAAGGGTCCTCTCCCATTACAAACAAAATAGAGTGCCCATCTACCTGTTATAGCAAAAATGGAGGGAAATTCGGTGAGAGTTAATTCAAGTAGATGGAGCAGTGCACTGGGTAGTTTTTTTGGGGCTTACAAGCATTAAAGACACTATCCATTTGTCTCGTAATAGTGGAGGCAAAATAGATAGATGAGCAGCCTAGTAGGTGATGAAATTTGAAATTTAGGTGTGAAGAGAGGAACTAATCAGGAATCACCATGCCGTAGTTAAGGGCAACTGCTCTTCTCCAGCATGTCTTTTTGAAGCATTGAATGTGCCAAAGTTCAAATTATTATTATTTATTTATGTATCTGGGGGTATAAAAGAAGAAGAATTGTAAAATCTAAGAAAAGGGGGGGGGGAATTCTCATAGTTTTAGACTATCTAAAGTTTATGGCCAATAATATCATTTGCTCTTGTCTCAATTTTCTTGAGTTGTAAAGTTTATGTAATCGTGCATGTTTCTGTGCCCCTTATGTGGCTGAATGAATTGAGGAAATTTGAGCTCCATGCCTTTGTTGATGTTATCTGTGTTGTTTGCAAAGTAGTCTATACTGTAGATTTTCTAGTGCGGTGATTGGAAATGTTATTTACTTTTGTCTCATTTTCTTGAATCTGAAGATTTACATGACTATGCGTGACTTATGTGCCTCCTATGTGATTGGAAGATTCTATTAATAAGGTTGAACACTATGCCTTTGTGGACAATTCCTGTATCTCAGCAAAAGACTCCCCTGTTGTGAGCCTATATTTCTATTATTCCAATCTTTTACATTGATCATGCACTTGTCTGCTCTTAAATGTAATAGAATCACATAATAGTTTCACTGTGCTTAGGTTAGGATTAGGATTACTCTTAGGTGCATTGCCATAGTTAGGTTTCAATTCTTGCATTTTGCATTTTTGTTTAGTCTCCTACCCCTTTTCCCCAACACCTAATATAAAAGAGGAGATCAACTTCTTTAAAATCTGGAGGTTGTTTTCAAGCCACATTGTCCCATAGCTTGAAACTTCCCATTATTATTGATTAAGATCTAGCACAATTTTAAGACATCAATAGTTTCTGGCATGCCCGGTGGGACCAGTCTTGAAGTCTCTTTCAAGACCACATGAACTAGAGAGCTACGAGGAGTTGTAGCTGTACCTGTACCAAATATGGGAGCCCCTGTAACCCCAAGAAATTACACAAGCTAGAATGCTAATGAAGAGGAAATAATCTTAGACTTTCTTATCACTTTGCAAGATAGCTATGAATTGTTTACAGATGAACAAAATAGCATTAAGCCTCCGTTATATGTGCAAAATTATTGTACTCTTTCAAGATTATCCTTTCAAGAGGATAAATTTATGAAAGAGGAGGATAATACAACAAAGGATGAGTTTGACGTGGTCCACCACAAAGCAGAAGGAAATGGGTCAAGCCATGATGCACTACAGAGGGAATGTGCAGAACAAAGGGCTAACGGTGATAAACCAACAGCCACTAATTTCTTGGTGAAGAGCACCAGTCTGAGGGACCAACATTTGATAAGCTTCCAAGGACAAGCGGAGGACATATATGTTGGAAGCATGTTTGATTCTGATCCACTTGGATACAAGCCAAGCAAGGTGACAGGCAAGAAGAGGAAGTCACCAAATCTCTTTTTATTTCAGCCACTTGTCTACCACTATAAGTTTTTTTTGCTAGGAAGGGGACTTCAAAAATGTTCCTTTTGATCCAGGAGGGAGGAAAATATACATGGTTAGCTGTATATAGTAGTTTGCTTTTAGTTTTGTTGCTTTGTTTTCCCATTCTTTCTTTCTTGCTCTATTCTTTTAAATAAGTGTCCTTTGAGCATGTGGCTGTGTAGCGGGAGTCGGGTTCTTTTGAGTAGGCTCAAAAGTCCTGGTGGTCACCGATAACTGTAGAGTAATTTTTACTCTACATCGTATTTAATTTATTTTTGATTCAAGCACTGCAATTTTGGTTCCTGCGCACCTTGGACATGCTAGCAAAATTTTGAAGCAGAGGGTCGGTTTATTTTGCCTAAGTATTGAGATGCAGCGGAAGCTACCAAGTGTCACCCTCCAAGCATAGGTCTTTTTCCCCTTCTTGTTTCTTTTGTCTCATTTGTGCTTGAGTTCAATTTTAAGTGGAAGCTTCCAAGTGTCACTTTTCAGGAGACGAAGCTGGACAGTTGGCGTCCCCCGAGTCCCCTTTTTGTAACCTTTGAGAACTGTGGACCGTGCCACATACCCAATAACAGTTAAGTGGAATGTACCACGTGTTAGCATCTGTGTCTCATATCAGCGTCTACACTTCATTCAAAGACTTTCAACATAAGGTAGTAAAGAAGGTGAAAATCGCCAAGTGGCAGTTGTGGAGGCCCTGAAATACCTTTTTGGAGAAAAATCACAAGCCACCACGTGTCATCATCCAGGAGACTTTGGTCCAATGATTTCATTCAATGCATAAAGGTGTCCTTTCATTTTGCTTAAGTGCTAAGAGCAGCAGAGGCTCCCAAGTGTCACTCTCTGGTCTCTTTTTACCCCATCCCCAAAAGGCAGTGAAAGGTGCCACGTACCTTTAGATGAAGAAGCAGAAGATGCCACGTAGCTTCCTAGGAGCAATAGAGATTTCCATGTGTCAACGTTTGAGGGATCATCCTCAAGTTTCATTGTTGAATAAAGGTTGTGGTGGGCCTCGGGTGTTACTTCAAAATCCATGGAAGCTTCCAGGTGTCGCCATCCGTAAGAGCCTATTATGAGTCCCGAATAAATCTACAACATAGCCAAGAAAAGGGAGAGGGCCATGTGTTTTTGATGAACCCGATGGAGAGCACCAAATGTCATTTTCCAATTCCTAAAGGAGAGTTTTTCATAAATTGGCTAAGGGTCCTCTCCCATTACAAACAGAACAGAGTGCCCATCTACCTGTTACAACGAAAATGGAGGGAAATTCGGTGAGAGTTAATTCAAGTAGATGGAGCAGTGTACCAGGTAGTTTTTTTGGGGCTTGCAAGCACTGAAGATGCTATCCATTTGTCTCCTCACAACGGAGGTAGAATAGATAGTTTAGCAGCCCAGTAGGTGATGAAATTTGAAATTTAGGCGCGAAGAGAGGAACTAGTCAGGAATCGCGATGCCGCAGTTAAGGGCAGCCATTCTTCTCCAGCATGGATTTTTAAAGCATTGAATATGCCAAAGTTCAAATTATTATTATTTATTTACGTATCTGGGCTATAAAAGAAGAAAAATTATAAAATCTAAGAAAAGTGGGGGGATTCTCATCGTTTTAGACTATCTGAAGTTTGTGGCCAATAATATCATTTGCTCTTGTCTCAATTTTCTTGAGTTGTAAAGTTTATGTAATCATACATGTTTCTATGCCCCTTATGTGGCTAAATGAATTGAGGAAATTTGAGCTCCATGCCTTTGTTGATGTTATTTGTGTTGTTTGCAAAGTAGTATATACTGTAGATTTTCTAGTGCAGTGATTGGAAATGTTATTTTCTTTTGTCTCATTTTCTTGAATCTAAAGATTTACATGACTGTGCGTGACTTCTATGCCTCCTATGTGATTGGAAGATTCTATTAAGAAGATTGAACACTATGCCTTTGTTGACAATTCTTGTATCTCAACAAAAGACTCCCCTGTTGTGAGCCTCTATTTCTATTATTCCAATCTTTTACATTGATCATGCACTTGTCTGCTCTTAAATGTAATATAATCACATAATAGTTTCACTGTGCTCAGGTTAGGATTAGGATTACTCTCAGGCACATCGCCATAGTTAGGTTTCAATTCCTACATTTTGCATTTTTATTTAGTGTCCTATCCCTTTTCCCCAACACCTAATACAAAAGAAGAGACCAGCTTCTTTAAAATCTAGAGGTTGTTTTCAAGCCACATTGTCCCACAGCTTGAAACTTCCCATTGTTGTTGATTAAGATCTAGCGCAATTTTAAGACATCAACAGTTTTCATTTCCATGATTATAGGGTAAATTATTAAACTAAAAACATTTTGTAATCCATTTAAAATAATATTTAGTATTGATAATCCTACTATGAATTGTCATTATTTTTTATAAAAATGTTTGAGATTCAACAAAACCCTAAAATTAAAACTTGGACTTCCAACTAGGTTTTAAAATTGATTGCAAAATGATGGTGACCAATAGAAACATTAACATTTTCTGAAATAGGGAGTTTCATTATCTATATTATTTAATCTCAAACCCTATTTATCAATATTAATTGAGCATATCAGAAGGGAACAACCTTTGAATTAAAATTATAGGGCATATAGTGGGCATATTTTTAGTTTATAAAATTGCAGGGAACACTATTAACTATAAACATTTTAAAAGCCATTTTAAATAATATTTTGTATTGATAATTCTAATACGAATTGGTATTAAGCATTAGGAATATGAAAATAGTTAAGGCAAATGACAATGGTTAATACAAATGCTAGGGGTGAAGGAAAATTAT